>JBAMCE010000329.1:847500-2047500 GCA_037075305.1 Drosophila kanekoi | reverse complement strand
AACCAGCCATTAAAAGCAACGCGCTTTGATCATCTTTTGTATACTCTTACAAAGCAAGTCATCATATAGGGTATTCGAAAGCTATATTTAGATAATTCTTAGAACTAGCTGGGAGGAACTGATTAGTGAGCTTACAGCTGCTGGGCGTTGCGTTGAACTTTATGTTAACTTTGCGTGTGCTTTATGAGAGCTTTTGTTGTGAAACCTCAATGCAAAATGAATACATGCTGTATGCTTCAAGGTGCTCAAGTAACACAACAATATAATGTAGCTTAGCTTCTTTTAGATTAATCTAAATCAAGTTTAGTTAAAATATTGAATATCAAAGTAACTAAATGCTTTTATATGTTAAAATACACTAAGATAAAAAGCTTTTCGTGAAGCAATGAAGCTTCGGACAGCTTTCATGTGCTTTCAAAGCTCTTCACACTGCATAATCTATTTTAAGTTTTAAAAAACAACTTAAACGCCTTTCCGAATTAATGAGATTGTGGCAAGGGTATATAAGTGGCGACTATTTGTTACTCGGAAAACTTTGTTGTTTTGCTGTTACCCTAATTTATCGCTTGCTGGCAATCAAATAATTCAAGTGCTGCAATCTAGAAAAATTACACGCTCTCTATGCAGCCATCTATTTTAGTTTTTTAATTAAAGAGCAACAGCAACGGGTAACAAAAAGGTCGCGCTCCTGCAACATTTGCCAAATACACAGACATAAATCAAACAAACGAGACGCCGTCTCAGTCTCTGTTCGCCGTCTGGACATTGGACAAGGACATGAGCCTGGACATGCTGCAGTTTTGATGTGATCCAACAGCTGGCAACTGGTTGAAAATTTGTGAATTGCATTGCCCCAAAATGCCCGCGGCCAGAGCCTGCAGAGGGGCAACGGCTGGTCTGCACGGAGCTTAGGGTAAAGTTTTAGCCAAAAAACTAACGAGCATCAGTGTAAACTGTCGCGTCGAGTTCTCATTAAACTTGCAACTAAAATGAACCAAAAAAACCCCAACGCATTAGTTCTGGTGCCCATATTGCAGCCCGGGATTTGTAGTCCCCCTCTCAAGTAGGCTCCCCCCTACCCCGTACATCATCTTATATGCCATGTCAACATTTCGCAGCGACTACAAATTAGTTAAGAGTCTTTTTTTGCGTGCCACACTTTGCGGCATCTTCGATTGGCGAAAAGCAGGGCAGAAAAGCAAATAGATTTATGACTTAAAGAAAAATATCTTGGAGTACACAGAACTATTTGGCTAACCTTAATGTATAATATAATGGAAGTGTATTAAACAACATTTGCAGGCAATTAATACCGAATACCAATTAACCTTAAGGTCGCAAGAAATCATTCCGTCACGCCCTTGCACCCTGCCCAAAAAGTATGCAGCACAATGCAACTAGAAATGGCATAGATGTAGGGCTTGGTCCCTGCTACCTCCCCTGCTACTCCCCTGGCCGCTGCCCATGGGCGTGTGTTGTGAGCAAACTTTTGTAACATTTATCTTCGTTATTATGACGCCCGAATGGGCTATCAGCGCCAAGTGGAGCGACTGTTAAATATTTGGAGAACAGCGACAGTTGCAGAACAGAATGCGTTCTGGCCCTAATGCGGGGCATCCAGCGGGACAGCACAGCTACTGGCTAAGCATGTAACCCCTCCTTCCCCCAACCAACCAGCTTGTCCTGTGTCAAAAAATGCTACAACTTGTCTTACAGCAGGGACAAGGACTGGCCGGAGGGTTGGGGGGTACTCTTAGCGACAGCACCACGTTGCATTCAGCGCGCCAGGATCAGGAGACCGGCAGTTGTAAACGGGAAGGAAATGGTAACTTTTTCCTGCACTTAATTAGTTTGGGCATAAGTGGAGCAGAAAAAGTTCTGCGCCATGTTCCAGCAAAGCAGAAGACGACGACGACGAACGACGAGCAGTACAGGATATGGCTGCAGGGAGGAGCAGGACTTGGGCGAGGCGAAGTTCCCGTTGCCAACGGTTTGTCATCTGTCTTTGTGTGTCCCTTGTGTGTGTGTGCGTGTGTGTGTGCGTGTGTGTGTGTTGCCAAGGAAATTGCCTCATAAATGTTCATTACACAGTTCTGTGCAACTGTCGAATGAATGGGCGGCGCCACCCATTGGGTGGCCAAATGGGCGTGGACGCGATTTCAAGCCAAGCCTTATTGCAGCAAATAATTTTTGCACTGATTTATTAACGCAATTCAAGGCAAACAATAGATTCGCCCTTGCCAAGCATAATAATAATAATAATAACTAAATGGCAATTTATATGACATATTGTTGCGATAGGAAGTGCAGCTGCAGCTGAGCGCAAATTTGAATGCGAGTTGAAAAAACTGAATCATGATATGTTTTTTGTTTATGAATTTCAATAAAAAGCTGAAAAGGGCGCAAAATGAAGTAATTGAAATGTTGTATATTTTCCATTTCATTGATTGAAATCTGCACGCGCTTTTTTCTTTTATTAATTAGCTTTAAAGTGCTTCCAATTAGTGATAAACACTTCTCGATACTTTGATACTAACCATTTACATTTTTTAGTCATTTGTAGGTTTGTTTTACGAATTGACCTTTAGCCTAGCTAAAGTGACAAGCTTACCTTGCCGATTCTTTGGAGTTCTTAAATGCATTGCTTATGCCCTAAACCCTTAGAAAATGGTTAAGTAGGGGTATATATCTATATATATATCCGTCTGTTTGTCCTTTCGAGCGAGCTGAATTTCGTGTTGGTAGAAGAAGGTTCAGAGTATCGCGAAGTCAGGCACTGCCGAATAGAGTTCTTAGTTGTTTGTTTTTGTATCTTTGGTAAAAATTTTAGTTTGGTAAGCTTAGCTTTGAGAGTAGAGAATATTCTTCAAGGTAAGCTTATGTAAACCATCATTAGCGTAAATCTTATATTTTGGCAAAGGTCAGCTACAATTTGCAAGATGTATAAAGCCCTATTAAATAGTATAGTTAATGATCTAGTATTGGAATAGTAAACATAACATTGGAATGCCCTATTATATAGTATACAAATGCTCTACTGTATTGTTGTATGCACTATTAATAGTATATTTCATTAATTAACTATAATTTCTGACACCCAACTCGTCAATTTAAATTACATTTCATCAGCATTGAAGGCATTCATTAGTAAACAAAGCCTGCTCAAATGGAATACCATTTGTAAGGAAGCCTGCAGCTGGGCGTGTTTATGAGCACCTACCGCATTCAATCCATGAGTTTAACAACCCTTTGTAAGCAACATTTTCACACACAATGTTATCTGTTTTGTGTGTTTGGGTATTTTATGGACGCCTCTGACTGACCCCAACGCGTTAATTAAACACCTGCACTTATCACAGCTACAGTTACGGCGAGTTTATACTCGCACAGCGTGCCACACAGTGCCTGCCAGAATTCATTCGACACACTTGTAATGCACATTAAGCGAAATTGTGTAAAGGGGCTGTGGGGGGCTGCTGCCATCATTTGTAGCAATAAGCAAACAATAAAACATTAGCGCCAGCTGATAAAGTATACGCTCCCCATACTTGCCAAGCGTTTCTTTTGCCACGCCACGCCTCCCCCTGCTGCGTCTTTTCCCCCTACTCCCGCGGCAGTCGTGTATGTGTCAGCGAGCTGCTTAGCGCCCTAATGCGATTATTAAGTGCCAAGTGCGATGGCAGCGTGTAAAATTCATTATATTAGCCCCGCTGGGCGGAGTTCATTGGCCCCCCCCCAACCCCCTGCCATCAGTTGGTGGGTACACTCGTTCATGCATTACGCGTACTCAATATCCTGGCGCTGGCTACAGACTGCGACTGCTCGCCGCGACCGCCTCCGCCGGCTGTGGCGCAATAAATTAAGAGCACAAATAAATCATCCATTTTAATGTGACAGTTCCGACAAACGCGCAACGCATCGCTCGAGGCGCCCGAGTCGCCGCCAAAAATTCGATGTTAAACTGAAACTGAAGCCTGCGGCGGCGTCAACAGGACATTGTTTTGAATGCGCCTTTGTTACACGCCCAACCGAACAGCCCGCACCAGAGCCCAAACCCCAGCGCCAACCAGCCAGCCCATTTCTCATCTTGTTTGGCCATATTTAGCGGGTTCATTCTCTTCGCTTGGCTCATTGTTTGCACATTGTGTGGCCTGACGCTTCCGGAGAGCCCGCCTCGGCCCGGCATCGGCTCCGGCTCCGGCTCTTGCTCTGGCTCCTGTAACTCCGCCCACGCCTCTGCGCTGCGTCCTGCCTTGTCGTGGCATTTTGTTCGCGCTAAGTACTTGGCCTAACTGCGGCACTTAATATTTTCGATTCGCGCGTGTTTCTGTGGGCTAGTTTCCAGCTTTCCGAGTTTCCGTTGGGCGGAAGTGCCGCCATTACACAGTAAGAAAATGTGTTGTGAATTTGTAAAAAGACCTTTTAAGTTGTTCGACAGTGCGTATGATTAATACGTTTTCTTTTCTTGGGGTAGACGTTATTGCCTCGTTTTAAGGTCATCGATTGGCTCCGTTCTGATTGGAAATTAACTTCCTGAATGAGCTTCAATTGGATGGTTGGATAGTTGGAATTTTCAGTAAATTTATGGCCCATATTAAACAGTAGTATGTTTAAACTCCAGAAATTTATGAGGCTGAATATGTTGTCATCTGTATGCTTAAAGTTGAGGACGTCTTCTATTTATTCTTCTATTTAATTCATTAGAATTTTGTATAAATTGAGCAAACTTACAGTTCATATATTCCTAGAAGTATGCTACATGAAAAAACTTGAATTAATTCGAAGCTGAAACTCAGATGATATTCATTTCAATATCAAAAGTATCCTAACTTACAAATAATTACTTAACAAGCTATCTCGAGGCCCGGGGCTTAACTTATTAAAAATATAATATTTATAAATTTTTCCGCATACATATATTTACTCGAAGGAGGAGAAACTTCTATCTAAAAAGCTTCAATTGAAACTTCGGAACACTCCTCCTTCGAGAAGACTTTAATGTAAAATAACACAAATTACCTCCACATATTAATTTATATTCATTTATTTTATTAAGTTCCTAAAAATCTTCAATGTAGCTGAAACCTTGCCTTAGTCAATCTTAGCTAAAAGAATTTTCGCCCAAAAGTATGCTACATTTTTGCGAAGTCGTTTCAAAAGAGAAAAGATGATCTACCCAGTTCGTAAAAGTTCGTATGCTTACAATTGTAATCAATTGTACAAATGATTTAATTTATAATTTAAAAGCAAGCACTTAGTTTATTATACTACAGTCAGCAATTGGGCAGACTTTTTTAATTAGAAAACCTTTTGCTGTTGAAGTGCTATCCCCCTTCTTTTTTTTTCGTGGCACGAAACAACTTCTGATTGCTGTCTGCCTTTGGTCGGCTTCTTCGTGTTCTCAGATCCTGTTGGGCACTGCATTTGGTGCATGGAGCAGCAACAATAAGATGACGCTGTCAGTGGACTGTCCAGGCGACTGTCCGGGCGCCTGGGTTCAGGCTCTGAGTGCCGGGCACATCTTCATCAGCTGACACCTCATATCCTTTGAACATTTTCCAATTGAACTGGCTCTGCGCCCAGCTTGCCCCCATTCGTTGTGTCTATCTTTCTCCCAGGTGCCATTAGAAATATTGCGCGTCCTTCGATTCGATTTCTTTATTAGAAAAAATCTTTTTGTTGCATTCACTGTGCTGCCAAGTGGAAAGCGGGGAAAATCAATGGAATTGCCAATGCCAATGCCAATAGCAGGTAAGGCACTGTGATTGTGAAACACAGATAGACTCTGTAAATACATGAAATGTTGCCCAGCTACAAGCACAACACACACACACACACATACACGGCGAAAAAGAGAGGTTAGCATTGTGTGTGTTGCCTCAGCAATTCAATTGGCTTGAGCACTTTTCAAATTTGATCGAGTGAATAGCGTTACAAAGCAGCAAATAGCAACTGCAGTTTATTTAAATCAAATACAAACTCTAAATAACTCAACTATTTGGCATTACTTTCATTGCAATTGTTGTGTACATTAAATCAAGGGTTAAAATGTTTACATTTTGTTAAGCTTCGATTGAAGCCAAAGTTTTGCAATACTATTCTCAAACTAAAGGGTGTGCAAAATATTGTAGAATGTGATGTTTCATGATATCATGCAACCATCGGCTCATCTATAGATTCTTAGACCAACATTCGCGCTATATTCACTTCTCCTGTGTTTGAGAGCTGCTTTTATGCATAATCAAAACGAAACCAATTTTCTTTAATATATTATCGGGTTTGGTATTGGATCTATCGCTCATCGATATATGCCACCCTTCTCTATTGATATATTCCTGCATAAGGCCTTTCACTGCCTGAAATGGCTTTCTGATTATTCTTGACAAACAAAACTTCGCTTTCTGTCTGTACTACTCGAAAGCATTCGTTTGCAGTCCAGTAAATACTCGTAAGTCGATTTATTGATAAATACCTTATTGTCATATATTATATTATCGTCATATAAGCTTATAGCCCGAGCACTTAAATATATATATGAACTTGATAAATTTTGTCCATATATTAATTGATATACTTTGCTTTTGTATACTTGCATTGTACCCTCCACAAGTATTCCAAAGGCTAACTAAGGCCTGCTATCTGACTGATTCTCTTATTTAACATCATATTCATTGCTCATTCATAAGTTTCCATTTCAACCAATCGATATATCGAAAAGCAGTTACTTGGCAATCCTAATTAATATTGCCCTGAAGAGAGCAAATGCGTTCGAAATAACATTTTGGCATTGATTCGGCTTTTAAGCAACTCAAATCAAATCAGACGGCTAATAAATAAAATGGCTGAAGCCACGTCATGGGAAAATGCTGCACAATTGTGGCATAAATTGCAACTGTTGATTGCACGGCGGGAAGGAGGAGGGGTGCACACAGCCCTAACCGGCCAAAAACATGCCCCACAACCGGCCCAAGAGCAACCACAACATTGTCCGTTGCTGACGCGCTAATCAACATGAATTGCTGCGTAGGGCTGCCTGGTTGCCATAGACTGCGCGATATTTTGTAATTAGACACAAAAAAAAAAAAGAAAAACAGAAACAAGGCATTTTCATTTCTCGCTGCTGAAATTGGTTGTGATGGCAGCTCCCCACCCCGCCCCACACTCTCGGCATTCTCGGATTTCTATCCCCATTCCCGCGACGTTGGTAACAGCAGCATCAGCCAAAAACCATGGCAAACAATTTGACCAAAAAGCAAACAGCAACGAATATGGTAAAACTCATTAGTGCCAAATGCAGCCGCATTGCCAGGGTTGCCACCCAACGTTCAGCCACCCTCTCGCACCCTCTTCTGCCTTCCAGCTCTTGACTGTGCCAAAGAAATTCATGCATACTCGCATGACTCATATTTTATACTCTTGCATATGGCATGCTATAAGAGCGACATGCATCTACGAATAATATGTATTCACATATAAAGCTCATCCTTAAAGCCGGGCATATATAATGTGATCTTATTAACCATATACATATATATATCCATATATATCTTCCGCAAGTCCATTTCCAATTATAGTTCATAAGAATCCTTTTTGTACCCTTGTAATGGGCAGTATAATTAGTCATGCAATGTGTAACGCATAGAAGGAGACATTTCTTACTTTCAAGATATTCTCATCCAACTTTAGCGAGCTTCACTTTCTTACATATCTGCAAAACTTGCCTGACCAAAAGCTACTTCTACTTATACGAGTAGAATGTCTTGAAGGGTATTAAATATTCGACAACTTTTGTTTTATGACTTTCCGTTGTTATCATTTTGGCCTGCAATGTTGCTCTTCTGTGCATTTTAACGCATTTCAAAATATGGCCATAAATTGCCTAACAAATTATTGATAATTAGGCTGCGGTTGAAGTTTCATTTTGTTTTGGATGTTTTTCTCGTTTTTTGCAGATAGTTCAAAACAGGTGCTGATTAAACATTATTTGGTAGCGGTCGAAATTTTATGAGCAATTTGCATGCAACGCTGATTTCTATGGAATTTAATGAACAACTCGGTTTACTACGAGAGCCAATCAGCTGGAACTGGTTGCATTTTATTGCCATTTCCTGTGGGAGATGGCAGCAAAAATCTATGCATTGCGTATCGATGTGATTTTGGTTCTTACCATGAAGCTGGCCAACTGTTATGCATGCATATTTCAGATTTCGTAAGATTGCATTCGATTGCTTTCGGGCTTAACTGTGTTCAACTTGTTGCGACATATTCCAAAGGGGCCAGTTCTTTATTTTGGCGTTATTTATTATAGTTCACAATGAATATCGGCAGAGATTTGGCTAGGACATCTTACTCTTAAACATGAATTTATTGCAGACTATTAAATTAAAACGAATTAAACTAGTTCCTCTGGGCCTTCTACATATGCAACCAGCACTGGACCTCCACTTAATCATATGCACGTCCATTTTGGGTGCTTGTGTACTTTGAGAATGATTCTAGTGAGACTTTTAATACCTTTAAAGGCAGTTGGGAAAATGCAGACACACCTTTACTTTTATAACTACACGTTAAACAACAAGTTAAAAAAATGAGCACATGGTTTGTGGTCCCTAAACTGTCAATACATTCTTCAGCTTCTCATGTAGCGCACACATTTTTCAGCTCTCCGTGTCATTTTTTTTACATAATGCACACACACACATACCTAGACACTCTCACACACGCATAGTCTGGGGGAAACATAAGCTCATATGCGCCGTTTAAGCTCCGCCTTGTTCACAGCGCTTATTCATTAATCAGCTTTTGAGTTTTCAGTGTTTGACGTCAGGTTTGGCTGCTTCTTACCCTTACCTTTGGACTGCTCCTTTAATTTTTAACTTTGAACACAGATGTCAACTTGATGCCTCAGTCCAGCATCAGGCGGCGCCACGCCCACCAAACACCCAAAAACTTTAGCAGCTAATTTGCTTTTTGAGACTGGGCCAAAAAGGGGCGTGTGAGCCGGGCCACTGACGTCATTAGCGTCTATGTAGCAGAAGAAGAAGAAGAAAGAAAGAACAAAAAGAAGAGAAAAAAAAAACAGAAGAGAAATAGAAAAAGTTTCGAAATGGCGTTTTGTCACATGCAGAAGAAGATGGGGCGAAAAAATTTGTTAATTGAATATTTTCGGGGCGCTTGCAATTTCTTAAGGACACACACAAGCACAAACAGGAGCAGAGCCGCCCGATGAGCTGCTCGAAGAAAATCAACGTCAAATTGGTTTAGCTGCTAAATTTGCCGGCGCTGTTGATGTTGAGCTAAGCAAATCGAATCTGGGACGCATTATCCAAGCCAGGCACTTGGCCTCGACAGCCAGCGCAGTGTCTTGGCCAGGTCGGACGGAAAGTCGGTGGGGGGCAACTGCAGCGAAAGCAAAATCATTAAAATTAGATTACAAAATCCGTCGGTGGTGTCACATTTCCGCCGGAAATTGCACTTTGCGTGCGGCGGTGCCAAGCGCTGTGTCTGTGTCTGTGTCTGGCGCCAGGATTTGCATCTTCAAGCCAAATGACAGATTAGTTAATAAAATCTTTTTACCCAGCATTCGTTTTGTCCGTGGCAAGTGGCTCGGACTCGGGGCAAAAAATAAACACGCAGAAAACTAGACGAAATTTGTCATGAGATGGGCAATAAAATATGAAAATTTCCTATGACAGTTGTAGAAGTTTTCGGTCTTGTTTCGCCGTTTTTTGTCTGCTTTCTGCTGCAGCGCATCTTTCTTCCTTTTTTTCTGTTTTTGTGGCTTGCCAACACTTGCAGCGGGCAAAAGTGTCGAAAAGTTCCCTCGGCCAAAGCCGTCGCGTTGAGTTTTCTTTGTCAGGGACAAGTCAGAAACTTCAGACAGCCAACAACTACAGCATAAAGTACAGCTCCGAGCCATTCGGGCTGGCAGCGTGCAGCTGGAAATCGTAGGAAAATGCAGTACTTTTGGGCTTGCAACCCAAGCCATATGCTTAGAAATATAGGAAATAAATTCTATAAATAAATGAATATGTTTACAAAAACGAAGCAAAAAAGAGAAATATAAACAGGCATTAATAGTTTATGATTATATTGGAAGGATAGTGAAGCTTTAGAAAGAGTTATGCGTGGGTTTAGAAACTTTTGCCAAATATATATGTAAAGGTTATATTTTGTATACTTAGAAGTGTAGAAGTGTTCCAGAATATATAAACTTTCGAAACTTTATAAGTGTATTAAGTAATTTTTGGGATTTTAAAGTTTAGCTTGTATCTATCTATGTCTAGTGTAATATATATGTCTATATATCTCGTGTAATAAGAAGTGAACGAAAAATGATCGAACTTTTCTGAATTGCTAATGATTATATTAGTAGGATAATGTGTGAAGTCGAAAGAAGACCTTGAAAGTTGATAAAGTTATTTGTGGGATTAATTTTTGGCAAATAAGAGTTGTTCATATATAACTATATTATAGATTTTGTCTTACAAGTGCACGAAAATAACCCACTTTACCTGAAGTTGAAAATTCAATTTTTTCGGTTTATTTTTTATTGGTAAAATTTCAACTTAACATATGCAAGCGACTCACGCTGTCATCTCCGGCAACAACAAATGCACACGAAAAAAAAGAAGAGAAGTAAATAAATAATATGGAATTTGTGACAGTCAGACTTGTTGCATTATTTGCAGCTTTTGCATGGCTCGAGTGGGCCACGGAAAAAGAGACGGAGAGAGAAATAAAAAGTTTGGGTAGTTGCGGCGTTTTAGGGGTTTTAGGAAACGCATAAGCATGTTATAAAATATGCACATTATAAAATGCGATGCGAAGCTAGACAAAAGCCGAAAGGAATTTGCACACTCATGCAACAAGAGCTGGGCAGACATTTTTATACACAAACACACACACACACAAGCGAATATTTTGGGCTGAATATGTGGCTTGTTGTTGTTGTTGTTGTTGTAGTTGCTGGCTTCCATAATTTCCTTCCTTCTTTTTTATTTTGGTTTTTCTCCGTTGACAACTGGCTGCAAAATGTATGCTGGCATTTATTTATTTGTGTTTTTTCGTTTTGACAGTTTTATTTCTTGTTAGGAGCTTCTTGAAACATATTTCCGAAGACGTTCACAGCACGAGCTGCAAAAACTTGCTCAAGTGCAGACAACGCCGCGTATGCGTAATATATATAAATAGATGGTTATTGCAGCTTATGCAATAAAGGCCATAGAAAAACGTCAGTCAAATGTGCAACGAGTGCGTTTCAGAAATTGAAACGAATATTATAAAGTGTCTTTTCAAGAGTGAAATCAAATGAAATCTTTAAGAAATCAAGTTATTTGTATACCCTGTAATCAAGCGAAGTGTACGAGGCAGCTAGACGAATGCATTACCAAGTAGATTTATGACTATTCTCACACTGATGGGATATTGACAATGAAAGGGATCGAGGACAGAGCTTAGAGATAAAGTGAAGTCTTCTCGTGGAACCAAGAAATTGCAATACGATCAAAATAGAAGCCAAATTACAGGGTACCTTTGAGTCAAACACACTTCTGCAAAACATTCTAATTTGTTCAAATTTATTTACTTGTCCGCTTTAAATTCATTTGACACTCCAATAAATTTAACAACCTCTATTAAACGCTTCAATAAACCTATAACAACTAACTCGAGAGAAGCAAAAAAAAAAAAACAATTTACTATTGAATTAGTTGGTCTCTTGTGTGGCAAAACCGAAAATCAAACAAATCGCACATAAAATTTAACACACAATGCAATCAAGTCAAACAAGCTGAAGCCAAAAATCCAAAATAACAATGGCAAATGGCAAATAGCACCACGACTCGAAGTCTCGAGCAGAGAGAAGCGCTAGGAAAATTGAAATCAAATTAAAGTGCAACACCATTTTGCAATGAAAATCGGAAGAAAATCATTCGACATCGTTAGAGTTGCAGTTGCCGCTGCTGCTGCTGTTGCTGCTTGTTGCAGTTGGGTCGAAAGTACGCCCAGCCCGAGGCAATGCGAAGTGCAGTGAACTGTGCGCCCTGCCACAACCTCATGCCACATACTGTCCCAGTGGCAGCCAAATTGCCGAGCAGCAATCGTTGATGAGATGAGCGCGCGACTCAGCTGCTCGCTGCTGTGCACCACAGTGCGTATGTGCAATCTGTGTGTCTGTGTGCATGTGTGCATGTGTGCATGTGTGGGTGAGTGTGTGTGTGTGTAAGAAAGTCACACAAAATGCATCCGGCAACTGCTGCTTTGCCATTTCCGAAACATTTAGCTTCTGCTCAGCTCATGTGTGTTAGTTCTGTGTATTTCCTGAAGTCATGCCGGCAAATCAGTTGAAGTCAGTCCAAAAATCCTAAGCTGCCTGCAGGCTTACATTTGTCAGACATTTTATTTATGAAAAATATTGTGTATGGAAAGAAGAAGAAAAACAAATTCCCCCAAGGAATTTCGTTCTTATTAAGTAACAGTCGCTTAAGGGCATGGTCTATAAAATAAACTAGTTTTCTATAAATGAATTATTGTTTTAATTAAGTTATCTAACTTTGCCAAAATACCTTTTGCGTTTCCAAGTCTCCTGCTTCAATTGCAGTCCAAGATTTACCCACTGTTAATAAGTTATATGGGGCATAATGGTTAGGTTAAAAGGTAGGTTATGGGAGGGAAAAGACATCTCCCTTTCAAATAGGTATTATTGATGAGCTCAACTACCTTATCCCTTATCCCAATATGCGTAATATGCGCCCGCTTTTGTCTGTCTATGCAAAAGGAACTTGGAATGTCTTTAACGCTGCTTACAGGGTATCTACTATTGAGCACTCTTGACTACAACTTCGGGTCTCAGCTGTCATCCATGTTCACATTATAGCTTTTATCCCTACATACCTCTGCTTTGGTTTGCTTCCTTGGCCAAACCTTTAGGCTTTCATTACAGCCATATTTTTAATTGAGTTTTGAATTTTTGTTGAAATGAACCATTATATTTATTTGTATTTAACCTGCACACAAAGTTCCTTTAAAAATTCCTTAGTTTAGATATTTCTGCCAACCAATTAAATTTCAATTATTTTTTACATATTTTACATTTCTCAATATAAACAAAGAAAAACGTTTTGGCATTTATTTAAGCTTACATTTAATAACAATATTCTTTATATAACATGCAATTGTTTTCAAACCTTCTTCCCTGCTGCTCTCCAAGCTAACAGTCCTTGCTTAACAGCAGCTCAACAGCCGGTTAACACAATAACATACTGTAAACATCATGCTATTAGTCAGCGTTAAACGTTGTTCTTTTAACTGCAACAATAAAATATTGAATGTCACGTTTACATTTTTTATAGTTTTCCCTTGCTGACTTTGCATAACGAAAAAACCTATAAAAATGTTGGAATTCAACTTAAAAACTAAAATATTGTCATTGAATTCAACACGTTGACACATATTGACTGTGCGAATAAATATTCGGCATGTGTGCTTAAAATAAAAAATTTAAAATATTTAAACAATTCTCGACTGGGAATTGTACAATTTTCACGGCAACTTACTAAACTAATAGGCTGGAGAAAAGTAAAAAAAACCAAAACTGAAACAACAAAAAAACTGAAGTTATTTGCGTTTTTATTGCAATCCGTTGTTGAATTATGTTTTGCTTATTTTCACTTGCAAACTGGGCAGCCAGGAGCATAATGATTGATTATTTATGGACTGACAAAAAGTGGAATGTGAATTCTTTAACCCTGTGTAACGATAACGACACACAGCACAGAAGAAAAAAAAAGCACATTCCTTTATATATATTGTACATTCTGTGGCTACTGCCGAACATTTTCACGTAGTCTACATAAAAAGTCAATTTCAGTTTTTGGGTCTGACACGATTTAATGGTGTCTGCGCTTCGCTGACAAATCGTGCACGAGGTCCAGAACGTGGCAGATGGAGTGGAGACCATGTCCATGTCGTTGATGTCGTGATAAACGTCAGTCATTCCGTCTGCCGGGGCTATCCTGCTCATTGCTGGGGTTTGATTTTGACGAAATCTAATCAAAACGACGATGACAAAATAAATTGCCAACAAATCAAAGACAAGAAATTGTAAAAAATAAGAAGCGAGCTCAAGTCGCACACATCAGAGGATATTGCGAGCATATCCGGTTTCTAGGCTGCCTAATGATAATGATAACGATTATGTTGTTGCTGATGATGATGATGATAATGAAGATGTTTATGTTGGGGTCACTTTCCTGACACAATTAGCCTTGGCAGCTGGCGACTGTCGCTCGCTCCGTCGTCTGCTTAATGGCATTTAAAGCATTATAAATAAAATTTAATAAAAGTCAACTTTTGACTGGCGCTTAATTATAATTTAGTGCCCTGGCACGCGCCCGCCAAGCGGACAGGTGTAATTGTAATTACTCCGCACAGCCTCCACAGACTCCACGGCGAACTCTACACGCACCGTTTTCATTGCAAGAAATGTCCATTTAAATAGCTTGATTAATGCCAGCAACAAACTGCCAAGTGGAATAAAAAGTAAACAGCCAGCTGCACAGTGGAACGAAACAAATAATTTATTATATTTCATATATCCTTTAAGGGAAGTACACACTCTCTTTCATTCCTTTCTTGCATCTGTTTTTTAAATCATGTATTGCATAGAGCTCTGCCTAACCCCACTTTATACAGCTTTAGTTTGCCAACACTGGTTGGACTTTTTCTTTCACAGTCTGGTAACACTGTGCAGGCCACACTGTGCGCTGACCACTGTGACCTAGTCGCTTTTGAGGGCGCCACCAACTGACCGACTCTTCTTCCGTTTTAAGTTCATTTATTTGGTCTTTACTTTTATGACTGGAACCCGTGTAATTGACGCGGTGCGCGCTCGAAAGCGCATTTTGATAGTCGTATAGCAGCACTTGGGCGCATAGCCAGGGCAGCTGGAGGGCAGCCATAAAGTGCATGCTGCTTCTTTTTTTGATGTCCAGCTTGTTTTTTATTTATTTAAAAAACATATTGTATAAGTGTGAGTGCGTGTGTGTGTTTGTCCTGAATTCTCAGCTTTGCTCATTTAAATTTTTAATTAAATTTAAAGTGCGGAAGCTACGATGTGCGTTTACGGAAATATGCAAATGGTCTGCGTAGTGCACGCAGTTGACTTTTAAATAACATAACTTAACCAACAAAAAGGAAAAAAAGAAGTAATATATCAAATTGAATATATTGCTAGACTAATTGAAGCAGCTGTCAATTGAGGAGAGATTTAACATTAAAAAGTCGATTGGCAGAAGAACTTGCAAATTGGGAAATAGTTTATACGGAAAATGTTAACTTTGCGAAATACTCCTAACTCCTTCTTAAATTCATAAAAATAGCACAATTTTAAAGAAAATAATTAAAGTTTGAAACTGAATTGCAATTTATGGGCATAAATGTGGGAATAAAACACACTGATTTCCATTGAGTTAATGTGCAATGCACGTTTCGGTAGAGTTTTGAGCTGAATGCAGCCTATTGCTGTTTGGCGACGGCAATTGAAACGCCCACGTTATAAATCAGGATGGCAGCAAACCAAATAACAACGACAGCGACAGGAACAACGGCAGCAGCAGCAGCAGCAACAACAACAATGAGAACTAAAGCTGGAGAACATGTGGCATTCATTTGCATGCAACACGTTGCCGCCGCCGACACAAACGAGAAGCGGTGGTCGGTGGCGTATGAGCGACGTGCACAACGTGCCGCATGTCACATGTCGCATGTGCAGCAGTTTGTTGCAGTAACAGATGCAGATGCACAGCACAGTTGTCCGGCCAAAAAATATGCAGCTAACTAAACAAGACCGGGCAACGGGCAGCTGCTGCTGCTCTCTATGCATAACCAGGGCTGAACAGGCTCAAGCTGATTACATGCCGGAAATAACTAAATGGAGAGTAAAATAACACTAAAGCTTCACTTATTTGCAAAGATGGAAAATTCTGGTAAAATAGAAAATGATAACCGATTCGCAGAAAAACTAAAACTCTCATGGCCCATACTTTAGAATTGTTCCAAACTCTTCAGCCCTGGTGTGGAGTACTGCACACCGTAATCTAATTTGTGATATTGCCAGACGACAGTGAATAGGTGGCCAGGTCTATGTGAATGCGTAACAGTTGGAGTTGACAGCTAAAACGGAGACGACGGCCAACAGCGAGACCATGACCAAGAGAACCGGATATGATGAGTGGTAGCTGCAACTCATTCGGTTGACCCATTCGAAAACACGTTTCGAATGCTGCACAGAACCAGAGTTCTGCTCGACTTGGCTAATTTAAAGCCGGGCATAAGCACTGCCTATTGGTTGAAGCGGGCCAGAGCAAGCCACAGTTTTAGAGGCAAAGTCCTTAGCCCGGCACAGGGCAGAGCTAATTTGAAATTAAATTTTAATGTGCCTGCCGCACGAGCTGCACTCTTAAATTAATTCGCTGCTCGACTCTATCATGAGATACGCTCAAAATGTGCGGGGTGGCACTTGTAATTGCAGCAATGTTGCACTCACGTGTGCACCGCGTTCCACTTGCTGTGAATCATGAGCTGAATTTATTAGAAACCAACAGACAACTCAACGTTGCTTTAGTTAGTTAGTTAGTCCACAAAACCCACACAACACTTAAATGCACTGCGAACTGTTGACCTTCTGTTGTGGATGGGCGTGTGTATTCACATACAGTTTGTTTGTGTGTGTGTGTGTTTGTTTGCATCTGACACGAACACACTTCAATTTGTTTACTGTCAACGGGCAGCTAGACAAGAAGCCAGTCAGCCATTCAGTCAAGTCACCTGCGGCAAAAATCACAACTATTTCAATCAACAATGGAGAAGATACATATAAAATAACACTTGATAAACACAAAAACGAAACATGAATTCTTTTTTCAAATAGCGGGTAATTTTCTTTTCAAGAATGTTTCGATATTAAAGCTTTTTAAGAGTTTGACAATATTTAATCCCAGCCAGTCTCAGAATCTTGTTTAAGCTTGAGCAAAAAAAGTCATAGTAAAGTTTAAGCTTAAACTTTTGAATTTTGAAAGCTTTTACTTCAAAACGAATCAATTTAAGCTAATGTAAAGCTCATCTTTTAATTCTTCAGTTAATTACAAAAGTTTACTTGAAAAGCTCTTGAAAGCTTTAATCTAAAATTTGCTAATTACGAGTAAAATCATCAAGTTTACACTATTTCAAGTCAACAATAAGTGAAGGAAGGCTTCCTTTAAGTTCAAAGCTTATCTCTCTAAAGTTCTGCTCTTTGTAGACAAGTCTAAGGGCATAATTCAGTTTCTGGTTGTTACAGCACCTTTCCAACTTTATAAGCTAATGATATACTGCATATAATATTATATATTGCCACATTAAAGCTGCACTCGAAAATAAACCCAACACACACGGAGACACACTCAAAGCTGGCACTTAAAAAGCATTTTGATGCCAAATCGTTGGGCAATGCCCCCCGCGCAGTTATCACAATGTGCTCTCATATCTCAGTCCCACCTACCGCAGTTACATTTCGGATTACAGCAAACACATTACACGTAGATATATTTTAGTTGCCAACTCATCGTCAGAAGTTCATGTGTGGCTTTGCCTTCTAATGAGAAAACTGCATTGCTCTGGGTCTCTGCTCTCTGCTGTATCTTATCAGCCAGATTTTCCCCCCTTTTCCACAGCGTGAGTGAGTGAGTGTGTGTGTGTGTGCTTTCTCTTACACTTTTACTTAATGGCATTGCTTATTGCATTTTATGCTTTACTTTTGCTTTCTCACAGAGACTTAGAGAGAGGTGAGCTAAGCCTCAAGCTCATTACGGCGATGACAAATCAGTTTTCTTGTCAAACACAAACTCGATGTCAAGTTTGCGGATGGCATTTTCCAATTTCATACTCAGCATTTGGATTACTTTTCGGAATCGCCTGTGCAAACGTGCGAGGATTTCGTTTCAAATAGAATTTTAGATCGTTTCAAAAATGTCTCTAAATTCTGACAGCTGCTCACAGTTTTAATTAGAGCTGGGTTTACCAGAACTAGAGGTTAACTAACTCTCCTACAGATATTTCTCTACAAAATCTGAGTATACTAGTAAATATTGTTAAAGATTTGTTGCCTTCTCCTATTCCATTGCGTAATCTGTCCATAATACCTTGTTATAACAAAGTTCTGGACACAGTCAGCCCATGTTGAGGGTTTTTTATTAACATCTGGACAAACAGTAATCTATTGCTGAATGACAGTTAAGTAAAGTTGGCCGAGCAAATAATGCTGGCTGGAATCAGCTCCAATCTAATTGAATGGACGAACATTTCATTTTATTCCATTTCATTTCATTGTTGTTGCTGTTGTTGTTGGTATTTTCCACTGGTTTTTCCTTCTTTTTAACGTGGCTTTTATGCGCATTCAAATGATTTTAATGACAGCAATTTGTGTCTCGAAATCGCGCAACATTAGCTTTTGGCTCGTCGAGATATCTTTGCGGCCTAAGCCGACAAGTGTGGGTAACATGGGGGAGGGTGTGTGGTAGGTTGGGTGTTAAATGAATGTGTTTATAACGCTTAACTTTGAAATTGAGGCCGCGTTCCCAGGCAACATGCGGAAGTTTCGATTTGTCAGTGGGTCACCCGAGGGCCTTTGAAAACGACGCGATTCCCGTCTCACGTCTCGCAAAGGATAAGCCGCAGAGCGAGAGCACGTCGGACACACGCTCCCCTCCCCATTCCCGTTCCCGCTCAGCCAAGCAGACAGTCTGTCCGTTACGTCATTATCAACGCTGGGCCTCATCATGGGCAACGTCATCGTTTTGGCCGGCAACAAATTCATTTAGACACAACAAAGTTGGCCAACAGCAAAGCATGACAGCGTCCCCCGTGGCAACCCGTATCCATGTCCAACCACCGCTCCCCCCCTTTTACAGCGTTCGTCGGCGTCATCGTCGGCCAAGTGTTAACTGAAATGTGGGTTAGTGGCGTGTGGCATGTGGCATGGCGCTCAGTTTAGTTGAAAGAAATGTTTGTGATTTCTCGTGGCATGCTACAAAATTATCACACTAAGATTTTGATTGATGAGACTTTTGGCTGCTGCCGGCTGTCGGCTGCCGCCTTCCAACACACCCACACACACCCACACACACACACACACATACATGCTACACCCACTTCCATTTCGCGTGGGCGTTTTAACCAAACGCTTCAATCGCGGCCAGCTCGAGTTGATGCGCCCAAAAGCCGCGGGCTTTGATTAGTTTTTCGGGCTCACGTACGCGCCATTTCAGGCCGCTTTTTTGTCCTTTGAATGCCTGCGAAACGATGCTGTTTATTATCTGAACTGATTTGGCGTTCAATGTTGCTCTGTTATATATCTGATAGCTTACCTATAGAGTTATTGAAAATATATTTTATTGATTAAAAACAATATAGAAAAGAAATTGTAGAAGGGAAAAGTATGTATTATATATAAGAATTGTGGCGATTAAAATGTTTAAGAACAATCTTTCAAGATTTTGTGATACCTTTAACGCTTTCTTATGTGATGTTACTTATTTCTGAAATCAACAACTTGATATTGACTTTTACTTCATATTTGGTCATCATTCTTGGAGATATGTCAATAATCGTATGAACAACTTTTTCTAGGGTTACGCGACTTTCCCAGACTCTAATAACTCCCAGAACTTTCTCAAAAAAACTGAACAAATTTTCATGATTGATGATATGTACTTCATGTTCTTCATGTCTTGACTTCTAAATTGACGCCGCATTAAAAATGCTTCTACTGAAGTCCCTGATGAATTCCCTATCCAGATATAAAATTCACATAAATTTGTTAAGACCGAGTCAATACGCCTGATGGAAGCCATTTCGATCATATCCCATAGATTGATTTGCTTAATGGGCGTAAATATATGACAATACCTTGCTTTTATAGTTAATTCTGCAAAGTCACAAAACAGAGAAACAATCAAGGTATTAAGATAACAAAATTCATAGACTCTGGCTGGCGATAATTTCTGAGTGTTTCGAAATCCATAACTTAACCGAAATTGCGACATAAATAAATGAAAATTTTTGCAGACGCCCCACAGACACCAAAGCCTGTACGTACGCATTGTGGCTGCGGCTTTGGCTGTGGCTGTCTTTGTTGTTGTTTGTATTGCAACAACAATAACAACTTATCACACAGCTGGCAGTCATAAAAGAGCCGTAAAAAAAATTATCCACATGGCTTGCAACATCAGCGCAATTTGCAGCAAGCCAGAAAGAAATAACCTGCAACATATCCGAAAAAAAAATATCCAACACAAGATCTTGGCCGGCAAAAACTACTTTAAATTTTGCTGTGAGTGTTTCTTTGCCTTCTCCAACATGTGCTAGACAGGCCCGACAACAACAATAGAGCCTAAAAGTCTGCATAACGTCTGTTTTTTCTGATTTAATATGGGAAAATTGTTGGGTGGTGCTGACCAAAAAAAGCAAAACCAAATAAAAACAAACTGAAATCTGTGGCCACGGCTGCGAGGGAGCGAGTGGGCGAGGGGGCGAGCTGGATCCTCACGTGAACAACATAATCGCACATTTAAGCGGCTGGCAACATTTGGCCAAAACTGCCGCCACCGCATACCCACCCCGCTGGCCATAGTCCTCTGAGCTGGTGTCGTTGCCCCACAAGTGGAGAGCGCCAGTGGGGCAACAAGTGTGGACAGAGGAGCTGTTGTTGTCGTGGTTGTTGTTGTTGTACGTAATAGCCAGCTCTGTGTATGACGCCAAAAGCATTCGAGCTGTTTATCTAAATATGAAAAACAAGTAGAGAGAAAATAAACTGTCCGGCAAGCTATGTAGCTCTTATATAACTTTTTAATATATTCAGAAGTAACAAGAATTTGCGAATATCTAGCTATTAGATGGAAATCTTAAAGCTCTTATGAAAGTTTTAAGGCAAGTTAACTTAAAGCTTAGATGGTTCAAGAAGGGACAGTTCTTTTATATAACTTGTTTAAAGAGTTTCTTTGTCCTTTGGCCCAAATGTTGCCCTTCTCTTATTTATCTTTAAAAACTTTTGAATTATTCCTTTAAATATATATATGAATTATTTTTGCATACCGTCAACATTTTTTCAAATAATTGCCTTAAATGCATATACATCAATTAAAAATTGTATTTATTGTTGCATGCCTTCAAATTGCCAGTTGCAATTCATGTTCATATCACAAAAATGCTTTATGATAACAATTCAAATAAATTGACGAATAAAACAGAATAAAAAAAACTTCACTTTCTGATGGCTTAAAGTCATAAACAATATGTTTGTAGTAACAATATTTTTGCGTAATTACTCTTGACATTTAGTATTTTATCTTTGTGCGTTTGTTTGCGTATTTGTTGCTCAACAGTTTGTGTTGCAGTCAAGTTGAGCTGTGAAAGTTTTGGCATGTCAAAGTTCAGGGCAATTAGTGAGCAGCATTTAAAGTTGCCGCCCAGCAGCCAACAGCCAGCAGCAGACGGAGCGTCTCCCTTGGGGTATTTGAGTACCTGATATGACAAATCACAAAGCCCTGGCATATTATTAGAGGCTCCAACCCTTGCCGGCTTTACAGCTTGGCTGGCCAAAATATGCTAAGAGCGTCGAGACGGGGGCTAAGACGGTGGCTGCCGCTGCCTACGCACTTAATGAACGCACCTTGTTGCGAGCTCTTTAGTATGCAAAATTTCCAAGGCTGTTGCATTAATTAATTCACACGAAGACTGGGCGGAGCAGTTGCGTCTACCCAGCAATTGTATAATTAGTGCTCTCTCTCTATCCCTGTCTCTGCCCTTCTCTGTCTATCTCCCATTTCGAGCTCTTGCACTCTGCACTCCACTCCCTAGTTAAATAAACGCCCACTGGCTGAGCATCTCAGTTGAATTTGTCAATTTTAGTTGGCGCACAACACGAAGGTGTTCAATTACACAAAGTACAATAACAACAACAAACAAGGTGCAGAAAACGTCAAAAGCATTTGTACAAATATTTTCCACAATAAAATACTTAGCTCGAGGCGTGGCCGTCGTGCCCAAAATACAGAAAATTGTTCATTGATGAAGCTAACTTTGGCCTGTGGCATTGGCCGAGCTTTAAATGGAAATGGGCTCGGATCGCTTTTAGCTGATGGCCGTGTTTGTGTCATTTGAGAAATGTATTTTCAAGCACAATTGACTTGGGGCCGAGCGCCTTGATAAGCGAAAGACTAACTTGCTATAAAAAGATTTCGTCCTTGAATTCATGCAAATGGCATTGGGTTTCCTTTTGTCAGCCTTTACGCTTCTCTTGTAATATTTAATGTTTATCTACAAACATTGGGCATTTAATTCATAAATTCTACATTGCCCTGCATTCGTAAATATTTCACTGGCTGTGCTATAAATAACTCTGTTGAGCTATTTTTATAACTTTACTCTCACACTCCTTCAGTATGTGTTGGTTCGTTTTCGTAAACGTTTCACTGTGCATATAATGTATATAGCGGGAGATTTTCTTGACTTTACCTTCTTAAGCTCTCACTTAATCCTCTTTTCCCTTTTCTTTATCGTAATCGTTTTTCTGGACTGATAATAGATAGCAAGGGAAGTTCTCGCTTTTAATTGTATATTCTTTTATTCTTATCATTCGTAAACGTTTGTCTGTGCAGATAATATATAAAACTCTCCCGCCTTTACCCTGTTAAGGGTGCATTTAATTTTCAAGCGTTCCCTTTTCCTTATCGTTCGTACACGTTTCACTGGCAGCGGCTGTATATGCTCCACATTCTTCTTGTTGTTTGTATGTAGCAATAAGTTCTCTTGAACTTAATATACAGTACATTTTGCCTTTCATGCTGCATTCCTAAAAGTTTCGCTGGCAGCACTCAAATTTCTTTAAATTATTTGGATATACATGCAAATGTGCACAATGCAACATATGCTAATCGCAGCCACGCGCAAAGCGACTTTTGAGGGCGTTGCCACGCCTCTCGCTCAGAAGCTGGCACAAATCGTTGCCGGTTACAGTCAAATTACGGCCAAAGCCAAATGCAAAATTGTTGACGCTTAATGATGACGCCCCAGCAATGACTGCCAAAGAAAACAAAACGAGACATATGCCCGACTCATGCTCGTGTACTCATACTCATATTCATATTCGTGCTCCCACTCATACTCATACTTATACTCATACTCACACTCATACTCATACTGATACTCATACTTATATTCGTGCCACTCACGGATGACCTTATGCGCTGGCGTCTTTGGCAATCGCGTTGGTTGAGAGGGGCGCGCGCGTGCCTAAGTAATGAGGCCCAAAGAACAAGTCAACGGCAATTAGAAGAAGCCAAAAAACAAGAAGAAAAAAAGCGATGTCGACGCCAAGTCTCAATGAGTTGGTTCCTTTTTAAGCGATGCCAACAAAAGGGGCGGAAAGGAGGCGTGTGTGTGTGTGTGTGTGTGTGTGTGGCACGAGTTGCAGCTAAAGGTTAAACATTCAATTAAGTGTAGTGCAGCAGCAGGAGCTGGGCAAGGAGCTGGCGATTGAGCGCGGCAGCTGAGAAGGCAACTTTATTGCAGTTGAAACGGCGCAAAAGAAAAGTGAAAACTGAATGAAAAACTGACCAAAGTAATAAAACGAAACGTATAGAAATGAAATGAAACGGAAGTGAAACCCAACGGCTGCCAAGTAAATAGACAAACAACTGGCAACAAGCCGAGCGACGAGCAACTTTTCCACATGCCGTTACGCTTAGCCAGCTGCATGTGAGATTGTGTGTGCGAGTGTGTGTGTGTGTGCGTGTGTTGACGCTAGTTAAAGTTTATCAAAGCTACAATAAGAACAGCAACAGCAACAGGGAACTGGCAACAGCCACACGGCAGCAACAGGGAACAGCAGCAAAGTTTGCGCTCGCAAGCATCTTGGCATCGTCCTGGCCTGGCCCCAGCTCCGGGTCCAGCTTCTGCTCCGACTCCGGCTCCTGGGCTAGCGGCTGCTCCTGTTGTTCGCTGTGCTTAAGTCGTAAGTCCTCTTTTGGAGTTTTTGACTTCTCAAGTTCAGTTGCGCGCGCCCCGACTAATGCCACGCTATATATATATTAAGCAAAGAAAACGCGCACACACACATACATGCTCTCGCACTTCCAGCCTCTCCCCCTCTCTCTCCCCCCCTCTCTCTCTCTCTATTTCTCTTTGTTTTTCAGCTATCGTTATTTAACTCAGTTTATTTGATTCCTGGCAGGACACACACGCACTCTCACATATTTCTTACTTAATTCTTGAACTGCATACATATTTCCATCCGCCAACTTTCGCTCCAGATTGTCCCATAAACTTGCCAATGAATTGAAAGGTGTTTGTGTATAGCTAGCCACATATGTTCTAGCCTATTAACTGCTAAATATAATGTAAGTATCAGCTCTGCTGTTAAACATAATAAACTTAAAAACAGAGTTTCTGAAGAAACTTTTGAAGTTAGCCAAGAAAAGAAAAGTTTAAAAGTTGCCTTCTTTATGAGCATGAAAATAGTTTGAGGTAAAATATTGTTTAATTTTACGAAATCGATTTGACAAAAGACCTAAAGAAATCATAAAACGTATTTTAGGAAGAATTGGTGAAGGTTTTTTTTTAGGAATTTTGGTGAGCATTATTTCTGAAACTCCTTTTGAACTCTGTTCGAAGCATACTTTTTTATATTTATGATAATTGATATAAGTAAAGAAAGATTTTAAAAACTATTTCGAAGACAACTTATGTTTTTCGTTCGGCCTTGCCAGATAAAACAGATCTTACTTTCTACTGGGAATAAATACGCTGCCAAATGCTTATCTCTATCTCTTTGCTTCTCTCTCGCCGTATAAGGCCGGGTAATATGCGCTTTGTAAGTTCTTTTAAACAAAATTCATATCAAGTTAACTACACTTTTTGCTTTACTCTCCCCGCAACTCAGCAAAAGAGAGTAAAATTTTTACACATATCTTACAATGCCTTACTATGCGATTCTCATGAATTTAAGTACGACCCTCAGGTTTATATACTTAGATAACAAGTGTTATTATTAGCATTAACTCTGCCAAGCTTTTCTCTTTGTCGCTATCTTTCCCTTATTTTCTTGTATGCTATCTCTCTTTCTCTCTCTCTCTCTGTCTCTCTCTCTCTCTCTCTCTCTCTCTCTCTCTCTCTCTCTCTCTCTCTCTCTCTCTCTCTCTCTCTCTCTCTCTCTCTCTTTCACAAGCTTTCTACTTTAATTCCCTTACCTGTCGGTCTTATTTTAACATCAGTCTCCTTTGGTTTTAGTGATACACGTCGCTCTCGTCGCTCTCCAAGTAATAAACGGCAATAAAATAATTGTGCATTTTTGGGTAAGTACCTTTTAAAAACTTTATATTGTCCTCATTGTAATTGATAACTGCAGCTGAGCTCGCTTGAAGCATCTATAACTAAGCTTTTCAAATTGATTCTTTGAGGAATTCCTTCAACATAATGAACTTAATTCCTTGGAATTTATAATTTTCTTTTATGGAACACAGCATCACGCGGTTTTTAATTTGTAAATCTCTATCAAAAGTCTGTACATGATAATTAAATGTACAGTTTGCATGCCACATTTTTGTTTTAACTTCTTTTTCATTGCCTACCTTGAAGGTACTTAGTGTGATTTACACTCTTAGGTATATTAATATATAATTAATAGTAAATGCAGAATTAATTGGATTTTCAAGCATCAATATTCATATTTATTGTGCTGCCATGCTTTGACACTCTGTGAAATGCTAATTGAAAGTGTGTGTGCGTGTGTGGCTATATAGATGTGTATACACACACACACAGATAAAGTCGTTTAAATATATTCAATTGTTGGTCAACAAAATATGCTGACCAACAATAAGTTAAAATGGTCGTGTGGAATTTAATTTATTATGCAAATTGAAATCAAACGATGCAAATCTAAGCCCCATGTCTGGCCATCAAATGAAAAGCAAATAAACTACGGCAAATGGCAACAAATCAAAAATGTCGCCGGCTTCAAAAGTGCCACAGACAAAGCCAGATTCAGAGCTAAAGCCAGAGCAAGAGCCAGAGTCAAGGCCTACAAAATTTGCAAACAGATTTGCTCTCGTCGACAGGCTCCAAAACAATGGCCAGAAGCGAAAGCTTCTGTTTCCGCTCTCGGTTAGAACAATTTACCAACAATGGCCATGTCAAATGGGAAATGCTCGCCGGGTGTAACGATGAAAATATTTGCCAAATCTAGCAAAAATATTCCCCCCCCCCCTACTCCCCCTGGAAAAGAACAGAGCTTGCTGCGGCGTGTGTGTTGGGGATTTTCAAGGGGCCGGGCGGGTTGCCGCTGGCGCCTGCAGTAAAATGTAAATTTCTTTATTGTTGTTGCATCAAATTGAAATTTAGTATGCAAGTTTGCTTAAATAAAAGAAGTTACTAAACATTTCGTTAAGTGACAGACTCAGGCACACCCTGTAATTATAATAATGATAAATTATGTCTGAATTGAAGAAATCCCTCGAGAACAAAATCATTCAACTGTCTTCTTCTTAAATCGTAATAATATAACTATCCCAAATATGCCTAAAAGCTGCTGAGTAGAGAAGTTGTTTTCTTCTTAACATACCTGGGCTATATAGTTTCCAGGGTATTTCCCTTTAATCTGAATACATCAGCTGCAGTTGCCTTTGTCAGGATACAGAATTCCGGAATCGTTGGCAACAAGGACACGTTGTTTTAAGCACAGGCACTTCGTGTCGGCCACTTTTTGGTTATATTTCTGTATTAAAAACTGCTTTGTTGTGTGGACCCTTAGTCTGTTTATGAGTCGAACGCACCCCAAAGTGGCCGCATTTCATGTGTGTGCGTGTGCACATGTGTGTACGTGTGTGGGTGAGTTTATAGCACACTTTAAGGCGCCATAAGCTTATATTGCACTTAATAGCACATAAAAAATGGTACGTGATAATGCAACGCACCACAAAAGTGGCCATTCGATGAGGAAAAACCAAATGCTGTAACCGATGCTCACGACGGGCAAACATTGCGTTTGCCGGAAAAGCCGGTAAAAACGGCGCGAAGCTGTTGAAGTGGCCGCATTTAAGGGCTTAACATAATAAGTGTCTGAGAAAAGCAGGGCAGGCAGTGCACTTGGCGGGGAGAAATGAATAATTACCGAGCTTAAAATAAAAGAAGCTTAAAAATTATCAAAAGAAATAGCTTCAGATCCAGATGTGCCATCAAAAGTCGCAAGGCTTAAGATATTGCAGCATAAATGAGTCCAATGATATATGATGATGATAGTTAAGCAAATAATTCAACAGGCAGGTACATGGAGAAACATATATTTATGGCATAAGATAAAGAACCATAAAGAGTCGTAAAAACCATAAAAAGTATCAAAGTTATGGAAACGAATCAAAAGACAACTCGATTCAGATAGAGACAGAAAAGGAGAAGTAGAGAAAACTTAAGACTTAACAGAATACAGATCATTATAACTATATTATTCATATGTATTAATGCTCTAAAGAATTGCTGTAACAATTAAATGTACAATAAAGTCAATGAGAGGTGGTTGAGAAAGAAAGAGAGAGAGTGAGAGAGAGAGAGAGAGAGAGAGAGAGAGAGAGAGAGAGAGAGAGCAGAGAGAGAGAGAAAGCGAAAGGGATTGATCAAGAAGAGAGAAAAAGAAAGAAGTTGATGCAAATTGATTCATTAGACGGAACTGTTTTATTGTCGATAATACACTTTTACACATTGCCCTTTATTCAAATATGTGAAGCTAGGAAAACAGAATTTGCTGCCAGACAAAAACCTACTTATCGAACATATCTAGCACCTTTTACAGTTATATGATATAGTGTTCCCATGTCGATAGGATTTTGCCAAAAGTTTTGCCTTACGATATATATATGACCATAATATAGCTTTTATTAAATAGCTTAACAGGGTCAAAGTTTTAAATGAAACACAAATTGAAAACGTATTACAAACGAAAAAACAAAATGCTTGCCTACTTTTTGAGGTCGTTTGGTAAACAAACTACATGCTTTCCCCGCTGAGACGAAAACAAATTTTAATTACGTAAAAGTTTGCCAACTTGCACATCAACTGATTAATATCGAAGCCAAAACATTTCATTAGGGCACATGTCCTTCAAAAGCTGAAACTATCTATCATCGAGTGAAAAATCTTGAACTTTGATGTCAGGTCCACATTATTCATTCAATGGATGGACCCAAATGGCCAGGAAATGTGCTGCCAAAGCTTTTGCGTTAATTGACAACTATTTTGCCTTTTACTAGCATCCATTTTGGGGAGTTTCTGAAAAACTTATAGCCTGCATGTCACATGTCCAAGTGTCAGTTAGTTACTTAGTTCCTGTTGTTGTTATTATCGGTATTGTTATTGTGATTGCTGTTGTTATTGGAAGTCGAACAAACACGGGGGCGGCAGATACAGGCAAAAAATAGCCAGGCTCACGCCCAGCGCGTGGCTGTAAACAAAGCTCAGACGACGGCAATGCAAACAGGCCAATTAAAGGCTAACAAGAGCCTACACGCATCGTTAGAGTATATTGCCACGCCCACTGCACACCCGCCCATCAATCAAAAAAATACAAAAAAAATGGTAAACTGTGTGAAAACACACACACACATGCATGCGCACACACATAGCAATGCGGAAGCATAGAAAATGCGAAATGGAATTTTCCCACTTAAGCATTGAGCTGCAATACAAATGAGAATGAAAGCTGCCGAAGCAAATCAATTGACAACTTGAGAAGCAGCTAAACATTTGTTGCAACAACAAAAGTCCCTACACTTGCCACACTCGCACACACACACACACACACACACACACACAAACACACACACATGGATTCAAATTCAAAGCCATTGCGAGCCAGTCATTTAGTCAGGCATTCAAGTAGTCAACTTCTCTCGGACACTCAGTCAATCATATGGTCAACATTGTGGGTGGGCTGGAATGGTGCTTGAATTACCCCAAACCCCACTTCAAACATTTTACTATCATTCTACATTGTTGTGGCAAGTTGTTGTTGCCAGTCGGACTCGTTGTTCTTCTGGCTGCTGTTGTCTCTTGTCCTTCATCTGCTATAAAACTTGCACTTTACTTTCCTGACTTGCTGCCAGCTTCCAGCTGAAGCGAGCCACAGCGTGCGCCACAGTTTTTATGCGCCATTCAAATGGAGTTCATCTGGCTTGGACATGGAATATAGTCGCATCTTAAGTGGGTTCTTGGCCAGAATATTCGTCCTCTTGTTATGCCACGAAGCTATCTGCTCAAAGAGTTGATCATTATCAACTCGGTGTAATATTTCATTATGATAACGGAAATCTATCTGTTGTAATACTATTTCCAGCATGGGAATTAACTAAATTCTACATGAAATTATAACATTTATAACAGCAAACATATATATTTGTGGCTAGTTCCACAAAGTTTTTTTCTTGAATATTCCGATATTTCAAAGACTTTTTAAGAAGCTTTTGCAAAAACTTCAAAGCTTTTCAGCTTGGTATATAGAGCTATAGACTTTTCTGGCAAAAGTTTTGAACATTTGTTACAAAAGCTTTAAGTTTAATTTACAGTAAATTATGTTTAAGTGCGTTAATAGCTCATAGCCTGATTCCACTATGTTCGACATATCTTACATTCACAGACTGTCATTTTAACTCTCTTCTAACTTCGAAGAAGAAGCTCAAATCTTAACAAAAAATATACAATATTGTTACTCTGAAGCGGAAGCCAAAGAAATGTAGATTCAAGAGCTTTTCTTACTTAAATCTTAAAAGTTCTTTTTCTAGAGCATCAATTGCCGCACTTTAATCGAGTTTCAGTTTTTTTCACCCTCGATTTTGTGGTTCGTAGTTCTTTTCTTAAGTTTGCAGCATCTTTTGCGGTTTATCTTCGCTAAGCCCAATTCCCTGCTCCCATAGGCCACAATTCCCTAATGCAGGCATTAACACGCATTCACACACTCCCACACACTCACTCACACACACACACATTTTGTAATGTGACGCTGAAGTTTTGGAAATCCTTTAATTGGCTTTGCATTGCATTTTTTTCCCATCTTTCCACCCAGATGAGTAGCTAAACTTGTCGAAAAAATATATATGTATGTCGTGAAGCAGGGAAGCGTAGAGATTGACACTGAGGACATGAGATTTGCAATTATTGAAGCTGTCACAACTTTGGCCCAATCTCTCAGATTAGGTTAGAGGGCCAAAAGCTGTGTCTATGTGCATTACGTTTGATTTTCTTTTATTTTGCATAATCGATTTTCCGGGCATGCCAACTTGCCTGCGGCTGTCATGACCGCCTGAAATTGTAATGACTCGACTGAAAATGTTATGCAAATAAACGTATGTGTGTGCGAGCGAGTGTGTGGTTGGGTGTGCGACTTTCATTGTCTGCTTGTATAACGTCAGACAATTATAGATATTTATGATGATGAGTTACAATTTTTAGCCAAAGATACGCGCAGCACAACTAATTCTAGGACAAAAGACAGTTAAAATCCAGAGCTAACCCGCATTGACATGACAATATCTATATGCCACATTTCTACATGCATATCTATTTATATATCTACACATTCTATGGCAACCGCACACACACTCACACACTCACACACACACACACACACACACACACTCACACACACACATCAAATGTTGTGCAGAACAATGGACCCGAATATTCTTGATTTTTTTTTTTTGGTTTTTTTTTACAATTTTGTTGCCTTTTTTGTGCTCAAAAATTGTGTGGCAAAAAGTGGCGCACAGCAGGAGCATTCACAAAGGCATCCTTGGGGCCACGCACACACACACACCCAAGTACACATATGTGTGCGAGTTGTACATACATATGTTCCTGATACCCTGTAAATTAAGTGTACTTACAGGATTTCAGTTGTATATTAATCTATAATATACCACAGATCCCTTTCCCATAGTATATAACTTAATAAAAGTTGTCAAAATCGTTAAATGTATATTTGCAGGGTATTTTCTAGTCCAGTTCACTTATGTTTGAAGGTTGAATAGTTTTTTTGCATCTCCCTTGAATCATAATCAAATAATTAATACAAAAGTTTTTAACAATCGTTTATCTTATTTACATAGGGTATTTTATAGTGCAGCTCTTTTATAGATTTTCAGTATATATATTTTTTTGTTCATCTGTGACTACATTGATAAGCTGGCAACATATTTGGCCATTGTTTGGCTCCTGCCAACAGGCCATACATCTTCGGACCTGCACTTGGGGCATTGTTCTAAGTCGTAGCCATAAATGCAGACACTTTGGCACTTTCAGTTCCACTTTCACAACCAGTTCTGGTTGCATTTTTATGACTCCTGGGCTCATCGGCAGCTGAGCTTTGTCTGGTTACACTTTTAAGGTGGTACGCTTTAATTGCAGTCGCCTCAGGCAATTTATGGAAGGCCTTGCAACGAGTCAAATTCAAATATTTTGCCAAATTGTGCTGCAGGCAGTTGAGTTATGTTTAGGAAATCAGCCAGCTCAAGGCAGTCGAAAGCAGTTTTTCTTGCTTTTATTCATAATTTCTGTTCATAATTCCCCCAATTAGATGATAGAATACTTTAGCCTTAGTTTAATATTTCAGACGAACAAATCCATATGCAATCAGCAAGATTTTTACGTTGGAACTTTATTGCAGCATATAACAAGCATCAAGTGTGGCTTTGAGCTTTAAGATACTTTTAATACATTAAAGCTTATCTTGTAGAGCAAAGTCATAGCGAAAACTTGTTCGCACTAGGTTAGAGTGAACATACAAATAAATCGAGCTTTAAGCAAACACTTTAATGAGCTTTAGTCGAGCTTTAAGCTTTAAGTTTACTTAATTGTATACGTAAATGCCCACTTAAGGTTCTAATGAGCTTTCAATGCTTTTTAAGAAGGTTTCAGCTAGTGTCTAATTGAACTTAGCTTCAATTTAAGCTTTTGCAAACATTTCCCAAGCTTTTAAAGCTCCTTTCTGCAATGTATGTTTCTATAAAAGTTGCATGTTAAGCTTTTAGTATACACAAGCTTCTTTTAATGACCAACTATAAGCCTTTTTAATAACATATTTTGAGTACCATCAAGTTTGTCGCTTTAATTATCGCATCCCTTTCCAAATGATTTCTTTTTCTTTTCATTACACTGAGATCCTTTTACACTTTACAAGTCTCTCATTTCCACTTCCGTCCTTTTTTTTTGCCTGCTCGGACAACCTCACTTCCTAATTTCATGCCTGTGCATACTTCTGTCAGGGCTGGTAAATCTATGACCTTATGATGTCAATTTGTTCTCTGCTTTGTGGAGTTTTTCACTTTATGCACTTCTAACCTTTTCCTTTTTGTTTTTGCTTTGCCAACAGTTCTTCCTTCTCTACCGGCCGCGCATTTCCTAAGCAAAATGTAGTCCTTACAAAAAAAGTGTCCTTGCTGCCTTTAATTACAATTGTAACATGTGTCTGTTGCCTGCCCAGATGTGAACCTATTCTCGGGCCCGAGGCCTTAAAGTTCATTTTCATGCTGAATGCCACGCCTACGTATTAATGTCAACTCATTAGGCACTGCTAACCATAATCGCCATTAGATCCTTGGGGAACCAAAAACTGTTGCCAGCTCCGTGCCAGGACTTCCTCCCGCACTCAGGCTCGAAGTTTTCGAAACGGACACGTAGCAACGCATAATTACAACTTAATCGCTTGACAAACAAAGCAGACGCAACCATAAACACGAAAAGCAAACCAACAATTTCACGGGAATGCCAAGGTGGTCTCAAGGGCTAGCAGGGGTCGGCAGGGGCTGCCAGGCTGAAGCAATCTAGGATCTAGAGGCGTGCCTTAACTTTTAAACAGTTGCCAAAAAAAAACATGAAATGAAAACAGTTTAAAGAGCCGCCCGCTCCACGCCAATTTGCAGGTGCTGCTCAGTACATGTTTATGGACTATTGTCCCTCGGTTAATAGTTAATGGGCGGTCGCCCAAAATAGTAAAAGACTTGGCGAGGGCAGGCACAAGAGTTGCGTGCTTTCATTCGAGAAGATTTTCTGATGAATTAATCAAAATAATATAAAAATCACCTTTTTAAGCTGCATTTGAATACATGTATTTTAATTAAGGTGCATTCTCTTGGACAATCAAACAAAATTGTGGAAATTTGAAGTCAATGTTAAATTTTAGAATGTGTTTTTTGATCAAATTCAACATGTTTATGATAACAATTGATGGTTATTGTTAACACCTCATGATAATTTGAAAATAATTTATAACTGTCAGAGAAGATTAACGAATTTGTAGCTGAATGTTAACTTTGAAGTGATAATGTCAAATCTCATGTCAAATTTAACATGCGCTTTGAAATGAATGCCACATAGTTGACAGTTAAACTGCCAGCAAATGTGAGATTATTTTTTGGTGCCCTTGTTAACTGAGTGCTTTATTGCAATTAGTTTAAATTTTTGTTATAAATTTAGTATTTTTGCAGTGCTTGTCGAACCACCCGCGTCACGCGCACAGGGTGGCACAGTTTTGAGCATATTTAGATATGTTCCGGGGGACATGCAAAAACTATTTTCATGTTTGGTGCCCGCATCGCATCACTGAATATTTCATGGCAATTAAAATGTTAGCTCTGTCAAGCGTCCATGGCACGCACATGAACCATGCATTAAGCAACTACCTCCTGCAAGCACCCGCTGCCCCTGCTCCTACACCACATTACTCGCCCTCTTTACCCTTTTGCCATGGTTTCGCATGCAACATTCATACGAATAATGTTGCGGTCAATTTCGTTAGCTCTGCGTGTGTGTGTGTATGTTAGAGGGTGTGGGTGTGTGTGTGTGTGTGTGTGTGTTCGTGTGTGTGTGGAGAGAGGGTTGCGACAGCGGGGCTTTAGATGCTCCCTTGTCGCGTAACCAGCCAGCACATAGCTTTGGCTTATTGGCATTAGCAAAGGATTGGCGAGGCTTTGGCTCAGATGTGCCCTGCCCTGCCCCGACTCGTCCTGCTGATTTGACAGGCGTCTGCGGGCAGCAGCATTTGCATTGTTGTAGGTCATGAAAGCGGCTTAAGGCAAACGTTAAATGATTCAGCAGCTGCCTGGCCTCAACTTCAGATTTGGCCTTTTGTGCGGGCATCAAGTGAGACGGGTCGGGCCGGGTGGTTGGCTCGTCTTGGTGTGGCCGGGACCATGCACATACATCAACATCACTTCATTAAACGTATCAACGTCAATGCAGCCGTAACAGCAACTGCAGCAGAAGCAAGAGCAGCAGCAGCAGGAGCAGCAGGAGCAGGAGCAGGCGTAGCAGTTACAGCAGCTGCAGCTGCAGCAGCTGGTCATGCATCAATATCGCTGACCAGAAGCTGGAGCCAGGGCTCATAACGTTGACCATTGGCATTAGCATGCATCATTTGTCAATTTGCTGGCCAGAGCAGGGCGGATATTGTCCTCTGATACACATTTGCCGGCTTCTAATTGCTAAAGCTGCGCAGCGATGTCGACGTCAACGTCAATGTCGGCGCCGGCGTCGCTGCGACGTCAAATACTGGAGCTTAATGCCACGTTTTGTGGCACTTGCCAATCGCAATTGTGGTTGTTAATGTTTTTGCCATGATGGTCGGCTGTTGCCAATCGCGAAACCTTTCATTTCAGCATCAGCACAAAATCATATTAAGTATACGCACTTATTAAGCATACGCAGCGTGCACGCGCGAACCGCTGCTTGCGGCTGCTGCTGCGACTGAAAGGTTGATTTAATAAAAATTATATATGTTAAATTGGCATTTTATTAGGCATCCACTTTGCTTATATATGCTGCTTTTTTTAGCATAAATTGAGCTCTAAAAATATATGAGAGCACGAAAATAAAATTTTCGGCTGTTTGAAATACAATTTGTTGCGCCCAAAATGTATGAGATTTTGCATAAATTTAGAGAGCATGGTAAGGCCTTCATTTGACGAATTAGGTCAAGATATCTTGAAATACAGAAAGGTTTTTCATACAATAACCAACTCCTCAAACGATCGTTTCTATGGCAGATACATATATGATATAGCTATCCGATCTGACCGCTCGTGACATATAAACTGACTGCAAACGGAAAGACGGACCTAGGCAAAGTAACAAGTCGATTGTCGATTTGCATGGAAACAGACAGACGGGCGCAAGAACAGAAGGACATGGCTATATCGTGGCTCATTTTCGAAGATCTCTGTTCAAATGAATTTAAGTGATGTTTCACACTTTCATTTCCAAGGATCATTTGGGACGTGTTTCAGGTTTTTCCCAAAATCAAGCTTCATCGTTGGGAAGAACAAATTTACTTTAAACGTGCCACGAGCAAGGCCGGGATATACTCGCGATTATCCTATAAACACAAATAGGTTGGAATTTTCCCACTTCCATAGTTCGTTCAAAACTTTATGAGATCGAAGAGCTTTCTTTTCAAGCGTGACACATTTCATGACAAAAAACAAACCAGAATACCCTTTACAAATGTATCAAAAGGGAAAGGGATGATAGATAAATAGTATAAAATCTAATAATATTTATCTATTTAGATAAATTGCAGAAAATCAATAAAGTTTTTATGAGCAGCATTTGAATAATCCACAAATGCGCCCAAGTATTCAAATAATAGAAAAATTAAAATTAGAATAGAAAAAATAAAAACTAACATAGTTTTTGTCTCTTTTGGCAGATTAATAAATGGAAAAGTAAATACGATTGGGAGCCATGGGAATGGAAATAAACAAATACGCAAATGCAAACAAATATTAAAGCGCATGAGAATTTAACAAAAAAGGAAATATTTGCATATTTTGCATTTGGTTAAATATGATTAAGGAACCGCAAAGTGCAAACAATTCATTTGAGGATATAATTAAATATTTAGAAAGTGCAAATATTATTGTTAAAGCACACAACAAATAAGCTGCTTAATGAATTTGCTCGGCTTAGCTGTGAAATTATTTGTTTTTGATTTATTTATTGATTGCCAAGGCGCTGCTCAATCTAAAATTAATTGTTTTCAATGCAAGGGGTCGGAGAGAGAGAGGGGGGGGGGGATAAATTGATTTAACTGTTGCCATTAAAATGATTTCTTTGCGCTGTCAATTAAATGAAAGTGAAATGCATGCATGCTCTTTATACACTTGTACAGGGTATTATGATTGTGTCTTGACATGTGTCATGCTTCAAAGCAGACATATCTGACCCCCCTTTAAGTATATATATATTCTTGATCAGCATGATCATGCCTGTCTGTCGCCTTGAAACAATTCTTCGGTCCATCTTTCTGTTGCAGGCAGAGTATATGTATATGCGCGAACCTTCTGGATCGGATCGCTATATCATATATCTGTCATAGGAACGATGGGTCGAAAAGTAGATTTTAGTAAGGGAAACTTTCCTATTTGACCCGATAACTGGACCAAACTTAGCCTTTGTAAGTTTTCACTGTTCGACATCGGATCAATATATCATATATCTGTCATACATAGAAATTCTCCGTTTCCCAAGATGTTTTCAACAAACTCAGCCTTTGCGAGCTGCGATTTGCTCGCATATCTGCAAAAGGCTTTAGATTACATTATTGTTGAAGACTACCCTGAACCCAATAAAAATGCATAACAAGGGTATAATGTACTGGTGCAAATGTATGTAACAGGCGGAGGGAAGCTTCTCCCAACCCATAGCGCATATATACAATGCAAGGGTATTCAATCTTCGGCGTACCAAAGACATCCTTACTTTCTCGCTATCATTTTTTACCTGCACAAATGTATTATGAAATTATGCATAAATTAATGATATGCGTAAGTACCGAACACACACACACACACACACGCACATAGGACATTTGCCACGCGCAGTAAAAAATTTAATGCACATGTCGTGTGGCTCCGCGGCGTATACATAATTGAAACAGACAGCATTTATAAACTTATATATTTATATCAATTAAAATGAAATGAAATGCAGCTACAAACAAATTAGAAATGAATTATACAATAGTCGCCGTCAAGTGGCCATTGCAAATGCTCTCCACAAAGTGGCCCATCAAATAAATCGTTAATTAATTTGACATTTTTTTCTTCGTTTTTTCTGTTTATTGTTGCATTATTTCTATTGCCAACTCTTTGTTTGGCCTTTGCTAAATGCATGTTGCAAAGTGGATTTGTATTTAAATTGCATGCCACAAAGCGTCGAAATTAAAAACTGTAAAACCTCCAGTTATAATAAAAAAAAAGTGAATTAAAAACCAACTCAAATATAATATGCTGTGCAGGTTTCAGAGCTAAGCATATATATTTATATTCTTTATGGCGCTTTTAAGTCTCTCTCTCTAGAACTTTGAGATATTACTCAAAAGTTTTTGAAAGCTTATTTAAGCTTTAAGTTTTATGAATTGCTCAAACTGCACTCAGTTAATTAATTCCTTATGGGACTTATCCTTATAGACGATATTTTGTCATGAAATATATAACAGATGGAAGAAGACATCTTCAACTCCATAAAGTTTATAGAATCTAGATCAGCCGAAAGAGACAATTCTATGTATTACACATTTCATGACAAAATGTAAATACCCTCTTCAAGGCTAACATAAACAAGTAAGAGGTTCTAGTCGGGAGCTCCCATCTAGGGGATACCCTGAAACCTCTTCTTCCAACACCAAACGCAAATATATTTCTATTCTAACAGCTACATGTCTAGTTTGGTGACTCTAGCTCTTATTATTTAACATTGCTTAAAATTGCTTAAAAAGGAGAATTTCGAAATCGAAGTTATCGATATCGGAAACAAACTCGATCTGCGTACGCACTAGGAGGACCTACAGCCAAAATTTCAAGTCTCTCGCTGTTATAGGTTCTGAGATTCTTGCGTTCATACATACGGACAGGCGGACAGATGGACGGGCAGACAGATGGAAGGACGGACAGATGGACGGACAGACAGATGAAAGGACGGACAGACGGACGGACAGATAGATGGACAGACGGACATAGCTAGATCGACTCGGCTGTTGATGCAGATCAAGAATATATATACCCTATGGGTTGGGAGAAGATTCCTTCTGCCTGTTACATACATTTGCACAAATACATTATACCCTTTTTACCCATTTTCAATGGGTAAAAAAAGACAAAAAGACTTCAACAATAATGCAATCTAAAGCCGAAAATAAATTTGACTAATTAAAATTGCAAATTGTATATTAAATTGTGGACAGTCGAGTGCACAGCGAAATGTTGATGCAATTAACGCCAGTTTAGCAATTAGCCATAGATAGTTAGTGATTAGTAAATATGTGTGTTCCATGGGCAAACATTGGAGTCATATATAAAAGCACATAAAATACACATTCATGTTAAAGCTTTTCCGTAATTGGCAACAGAATTTCTGATAAACGGCTAATTAATTGGCGACACTTTTTGCAGCTCGGGGATGGGGCTGCAAGGCTGCCAAATCCAAGAAAATTATGTAGAAAGAATTTACGTCGATTTAGACGGCAATTACACGACATATTCATGGCATCCCGCATAAATGGGCTCATTAGAAACTTGGGCCAAACAAATTTAAATAAAAAATACAGCTTAATTTCTGCGCGGCAAGGAAAAACTTGAAGAGAAGAACAGAAGAGGGAGAAGAGGGAGAAGAAGCGGCTCCATATGCGATATAGAAATTTAATGCGTTAATTTACCGACAATATTTTCGTAATCTAGCCAAGCGTGAGACACACATATGACTGCCAGCCATCCGGCCAGGCAGGGGGGCCGGGGAAGGAGGGTTGGTGGGTTGGTGAGTTCGGCGAGGACACGTGCCTGGAAAATGATGATGGAAACGTTGACGTCATTTTCAACAACGTCTTTATCGCTGCCGTTTCCTGGCGCTCACGCCGGCTGCTAATGCCACCTGCCAGGATATCCCTTTGTTGTTAACGTCTTCGGCTTTAATCGATGCTAATATGGCAACCAGGCAGAACCAGGGCCAATCCTCAAGACAGAAGCCCAACTGCAGCCGCCGGCAAAGCCCACTAACAACTCACAAGACTCACCTTTTAAGTGCTCCCCAAATTTCCAACCAGTTGAGCATTGAATGCGCCTGTATTGTTGTCAGCTTAGCTGAGTGTGCGTGTGTGTGTGTGTGTGCGTGTGGCATATTCGAAAACTTTTGCCCACTCCGAAAAGCGAAGGCATATGAAAAATTGTGCGCATAACTCGAACTTCAGTCGAAAATCTTTGCAACAAACAATTTTCGCAAGTCAGCACGAGCATCTCAGGTATTTTTTTGAGGGGCGGGGTGCCACCCAATTTTAATGCCAACTATTTGCAACGGCAACATAATTAGTTTAGGTTAAAGTCTCCCCTGCCGCCCCGGCTAACCCCTGTGGCATGTAATGGAGCTACTTTGAGTTTTGTTGCAGCATCCGAAACTGTTAACGGCAAACTATGCGGTTTATGATGAGAGCAATTGCAGTTTATGTTGCCTAAGTGCTGTTAAAAGTTTGCCACATGTTATGCACACACCTTAACAGCTTGTTGGTAACAGCCTGCTGGCAGCTAAAACGCCCCAGTTTCTAACTTTTACGACTGTGGGCGTTTGTCGATTCTGTTGCAGCTGGTCAAACTTAAAAGATTAAATATATAAATGAGAAGAGAAGAAGTTAGGGGGATGAAAGCTTTCTCTGAAATATATTAGCCATATATATGTTAACATTATTATTGATAAAGTTAAGATAGATTTCTAAGCAACATTAACAATCAAACAATTCTATCGATATCGCAAACAATATATATATATATATATATATTCTAATACCATTTAATTCTTATAATAGTTTATCAATAATATATCTTTTTGTTGTTATTAGGCATCTAATATATTTCTTACATAAATCTTCAAACTAATTTAAGCTAATTTCATAGCCACTCTCGCAGCTCTTTTACTAAATTTAAATATAGCTCATGTCTATTTCCTACAATATTTTCTTTCCCAATATGCCTAATGATTTTTAGATGCCGAACTATTTTTTTCTTCTCTAAAATGCCTTTGCATTTCCTTGAGTTAATTGCACTCGGCAACTTAATTGAATACACTTAATTATGCTTGCATGTTAATTGGCATCAATATTTTTCTTTTGCAAACACCGCTTTTGTTATGGCGTTTAAGTCCAAAAATAAATGCATATAAATATTATTTGGAAATATTTTGCGTGCCAAATGCGGCGCAATGTTAGTTAACAGCGACGTTAAGCTTAACAGAGCGCTTGACGCGCTGCTACCGAGCTGTTGCTGTCAGCTGCGCTGCCGGCGTCGCTGCATTAACTTCGTGTCGACCGTAACATAACAACTTCGGCTCTGCTGCTGCTACTGTTAAGGCTGCTGCCTGCGCCTGCTGCTGCTGCTGCTGTTGGTCGCTGTTGGTCGCTGCAGCGCTGCTCGTATTTCCGTTTTGTTATTTCAGTTCTTGGATTGAGGCCTGCTGGCGCTTGTCTCAGTCACCTGCCAAGGTTTGAGCGCGTCGCAACGTAGCGGCAACTTCGCAACGGTTTCTAACGGTGTGTTCAACTGTCGTGTTACTTTTCAATGCGTGTGTGTGTGTGTATTAGTGTGAAGCGCGTCATCTATGCTGTGCATGTGTTTTGTTTTTATTTACATTTGTTATACATGTCATCAAATCCTGTTCAAACGCTTAAAACCAGTTTCTCCTTTATCCCATTTGTTATTGAACTCTTTTTTTTTTTTGGCTTGCTTCTAACCGTTTTGATTTGAACTCGATACCAATGTTCGATACCCGATGGCAAACGGCTTTGGTAATTGGCTGGCATGCAAGAATTTTAAGCGCGCGCCGCGTGACGTCGCTCGGTTATAGCTGGCTCCCCATCCCCTCCCCTCCCCTCATTCCACTTGCAGCTGCAGTGCCAGCCGACTTTGGCTATCGATAGAAGCTTTTTGTTTTTGTTTACCGTTAGCGGTTTGCTAGTTTTCATCTAGTCTCGCTTGCTCTCTCTCTCTCTCTCGCTCCCTCTCTTTTAGCGAGTCTTGTTCTTGCCTTTTTGTTGTTCTCAAGAGCTGCCCAGCTACTGCTGTTGCTTCTAGTTCTTCGTCTTCTTCTTCTTGTGTTTCTTCTTGTTCAGCACCCGCCCGCTGGCCAACGAAGCGTGCGGAGCCGCCGCTTGCTCTTGGTGTTTAGAAAGCCACTCGGCGTCTCCAGACACCAAGTTCTTGTTGTTGTTGCCTCTTCTTCATCATCATCTACTGTGGCTGCTTCTTCTTCTACGTCATCATTATTAACCGGGTGTCTGCAGTCTCTCCGGTTCTCTTGAAATATGTTTAATTAAATTTCAAACAAAACTTGACTCTTCAGACATAAATTGACCGACTTCTTGTACCGAAACCGAAAAACCGTTAATTAATTCGATTGTTGCCTGTGAACGTTATTTATTGTTGTTTAAGCCAAGAAACAAAAATGTACAAAATTATTCTAAGGGAACTATTCTATTCTATAAACAAAGATAGGAATGTGTATGGAATTATTTGATTAATGAAGTTTTTGATTACGTCTAATTTCGCACAATGAAGCTTTTGTTTAGATTCTTGCGTCATAAAAATTGTAAAAAATTAAGTTTAAAAAGACTTTTAGTTGTCTTTAACTTGACAAAGAGTTTGTTGAAAAGTTTATTCGCATTCTGTGCTTAATTTGCTTTGATAATTGATATTGAAACTAGAATTATATAAGAAATATATTATATTGTAATTTAACTCTTAACTCTTCTTCTCCTACTTTTGCTTGAAGCCATCTTAAAGGGATATGAAAATCATTTTTCGATATTTTATAGTTCCTTTAAAGCAATAATTGTTAAAGATAAATATTTAAATTTTTAAAGCAAATGCTTTACATGAATATTAATATAAAATAAGTTGTTAATATAACAAAGTTATTAGCATATTAGTTCATAAAGTTCATTGTCTCCACTTTGGTAGTTTTTTAATAAACATTTTCAATTGTTTTGGCAAACAGGTTGCCATACGCAACAACAACAACAACAACAAGAACAGCAACAAAGCCGCACACCTGCAGGTCCCGCAACAAATGCTAACGAGCAAAATCCACGTGAAAATTACAAAGCCAAAAACGCAAACCACATAAAATTTTCAAAAAAACAAAACGCGCGCGACAAATAAAAGGAAGAAAAACAACGAAAACAACGCAAAAAACAAATTTAAAAAGCCAAAAACACAAAAAAGCGGGTAAAATATTAAAAAACAAAAAGAAGAAGGAATTTCAAGCGCTGGCGTTTTGTCAAGCAGAAAAGGGCCAAGCGGCAATAAAAGCGCACAAGTGGCTGCAACAACAACAACAACAACAACTGCAACAACAGCAAGAAAAGGCAGCGAAATAAAAAACAGGGCACAAAAAACTGAGGCCCAAAACGAAACCCTTTTGAACCCGCAGGCAGGAAAACGCTTGTTTCGACAACGCAGTGACAAAAACAACAACAACAACAGCAACAACAACAACAACCACACAGGTGAGCAGTGCATGAATGAGGTGAATAAATGAATGAATGAATCGAATGTGGGCGGCGGTGGGTGCTGCCCCGCCCCTCTCCTCTGACCCCGCTGGCTGGCAGCGCCTGTGCGATTGAGTGATTGAAAACTGATAAAAGAATAATAAAAGGCGACGCCGCCGCCGTTCGCAGGTTTTTCTTTGCCTTTTGTTAAGCGCAGGCAGCAGCCCGTTCCCGCAATCCCCGCCGGCCCCGCAACCCCCGCCGCAGGCAGCAGCAGGGCCCCGCGGGCCAGCTCAATAAGCAATTAATATGCACAAGTGTCTGTGAGGGCAGCCCCCGAATGCGAACTGAATGCGAGCTGACTTTTTTTTCATTTGCCAGAGCGCAGGAAGGTGAGGGGGTGGGGCGGAGGGGTAGGGGGCGCGGAGGGATTGCGTCTATAACAATGAACGTTAACCAAAATCGCAGCCATAGCCCGAAAATCCAAAGTGGTTTTCCTCCATTCTCCCTGTGTGTGTGTGTGTGCTGGTGTGTGTGTGTGTGTTGGTGTGTATGTGTGTGAATGTGTGTGAATGTGTGTGTGTGTGTGTAGGAAAAACGTGGCACATTGTTTTGGTTTTGACGCACAACAAAAGCGACATAAAAAAGTGTATTCAACACAGTTTTTTTGTGCTTTCCTTATTCTCCATTTCCCCTCTTTGGGATCATTGAGAAGCGTCTAATTTAATTTTTTAAATTTTTGGAATTTTATTTAACATTTTGTATTCTGTTGGGTTTTTTTTTGGAGTAGAATTCGATGGGATATCGGAGGAAAACAACAGCTTCTCTCTAATCGAAAAACAGTTGCTTCTCTCTTATCGAAATCTGTCTATTATATCTCTTATATCTATATACTTTAGGCAAATCTATCTATTTAATATTTTTGTATCTTTAAGATACAAAGCTGCTAAAAAACAGCTATAAATTTGATGTGCTTCAATGTTGTTAATCTTTCGAACTCTAAGTATTAGAAGACTTTGTTAATACATAACGAAAAATTTAAAGCTGGCTTAGATCCTTTACATAGCCGAAGACTTCTTAACTTATATTACATTAATATATATATTTTATAAATTATTTATTTAAGAGCCAGATTTAACAAGTTTTTATTTGCTTGATCCAAACTTCTCTTTGACAACGCAACTTCTCTCAACTCATTCACATGAGAAATTCAATTTGTGCTGCAAGAAAAGCAATAAAAATTCTTTGGCGCTTTGCTGATTTGCTGATTTGCTAGACTGTGATTATTTTTAGTAGCTTTAGCTTGATTTTTTACTGTTACAGTCACGACTTAGCTAATCAAAGCCAATTTATATGCGTCTTTGTGCCTGGTAAAAGGGGAGCAAGAAATAAATACAAGCTGAAATAAAAAACTATTACTATAATCCGAAGTTTGTCGCAAAAGTTTAACAAGTGAAGTTCATAAAAAATAAAACAAAAGGGAAAACAAATATAAAAAGCATCTTTGAGAGAGGAAAAAAGTAAAAACAAAGAGCACACAGGGTCAACAGAAACTGGGACGAAGACGGAGACGGAGTCGGAGTCGGAGTCGAGCTGGGGTCGAGTTGCAGCCAAATATCGCACATGGCACATATAGCAGAAGTTCTTGTCGGTTGCTCAAATAGAAATTGAAGAAAAGTCCAAATTCACTGAAGAAGAAGAAGAAGCTGTAAACAGACAGTCAAAGGCAAAGCACAAACATGTTAAACACAACAAAAGTGTCTAACTGTATAAAGAAATGAAAGTCAAATTGTGTGTGTTCCGTCTGTGAAACTCGTATACCCTATACCTAACCCCATCCCTTGCCCTGCCCTGCCCTGCCCTGGTATGCTGGTCGCAGCATCATCTATGGCATCATTAGCGGCAATTGAGTTTTGGCCAAGTTTACGAGCATTTTGCCTTCACTCTTCACACATCTCGCTTTCAAGTTTCTCTCTCTTCATCGGCAACAGCTTCATCAACTGTGTTCGCGTTGATCGTGAACTCGAAAGATATTTGAAAAAAATGTGCTAAGGTGCCACCGTTGTAGAATTATGCTTTGAAAGACGAAAGTCTCTCTGACTAACTCGAGAAGAAAGCGTGCAAATCTTGTCGGAGCTGAGCACTTGTATGTGTGTGTGCTGGTGTGTGTGTGCTGGTGTGTGTGTGCTGGTGTGTGTGTGCATGTGTGTGCCTGTGTCTGTGTGAAGCTTAGAAACCGCAAGCAAAACGCACAGTGGATCATTTGTCTGGGGTTTGAAATATAAATCTGATTGAGCGCTTAGATGTTGGAAAAGTTATCGCCCGGAAGATAGATTCACAAATGTTTTACGCCTGGTTATCTTCCATGAATGAAATGAAGCCTGGACAAAAGCAATAAGTTTAGATATAATCTACCTTACCTTAAGCTTTGCATAACAAACTGCTTAGTTTCTTACAAATGTCTTTTAACTATCTCTTATCTGTGCTCTAAACAAAACTAATATTAATAATAATAATAATATTAATGATGATAATAAGTAAACACTGATTATTACGATCCATATAGATCTTAACGACCTATAAATATCTAAAAATAATTGATATACTTTATTATTGATTGATTGGACTCTATATACTATACATTATACAATATATTATTATACTATCTAGCTCTAATGTTATAGCCAAAATCCCTTTATCATTGAAATGACAAATCTTAAATTATGTTAATTAACATATTGAAGATCGTTAAGAACAAGTAATTAAGAAAAAGAGCTTTAATACAATTTAGTTAATCATTAGTATATATTTACTTATTAAGGCTCAACAAACTAAGAGTCAAACTACATTTATAATGCATTAGCATAGCAGCTTATATAAAAGCCTAATCAGAATACAAATATTGATAATATCATTGCCTACACGATTAATGTATTCTATTCGTATTCGTTCTGAGAGTCTTCAGTGAGATAAAAACTTAAATGAACTTTAATTGAATCTTTTATAAGAAACAATTTTCTACACCCAAGAAAACCTTTGATATTTTTAAGAGAACCCCAATCAAATTTTTTCTTAACAAAGAAGAAAATTGATTAAATTATGTAACGCAGCGCTTGCTTTCCTAATGCAGTTTCCCACATTTTCCATTCATTTTCCTATTGCTCAGCTCCCAAATGATTGTCTTACAACTCTTAAGCACTGAATGGCCATTTCCTGTGTTCGCAACTAGCCCAACTAATTTTGTAGCCTTTTTTTTTTCAAAGTGTTTTAAAGCCATAATTTTCGTAATGCCTGCCACTTCCTCTCGGGCCAATCATTACCGACTACCCGAAAAAAATAAAAGAAGAAAAACAAGAGAGCCAAAAAGAAGTACAGAGAATAAAAATTGTTTCCCACTGTGGAGCTCATAATTGAATTATGATCACCGACTGTGTCAAGCGTTCACTCAAACAGACAAACTAATGAACACGCCAAGCCAGAAGGGTAGTCAACTGAAGCACATGATGACGATGATGATAACGATGTTGTTGTTGATGATGATGTTGTTGATGATGATGATGATGATGATGATGGTGATGTTGCCAGTTGCAGTTGCAGAGATGCAAAGCGAATGAATGTTGGAAAAAGCAGTGCAAGTGCCAGACCAGCTCGGACCCAGCCCGGACCCAACCCAATCCAGCTGAGAGCTCTGTTTGCCGTGTTACAGCAGCGGCAATGAACTCAAAAGAAAATGCCAGACAAACAACAGCAAAAAGTGGCAGAAGAACCGCCTGAAGATGAGGCAGAAGCCAAACACGAGCAGCAAATGCAGCCAACAAATACCGAAAAAGCGGCAACATTATCAGCCCGAACAGACTTTGGGCTTCAAATGTGTCCGCTGCAGCCGCCGAACCAAGTCGAGCCTATTAAAGAAGCAACAACTGGACACACTTTTAATATTTACTCGTGCATTTCGTAGCTGCAGCTGCAACTGCAGCTAATTTTTGTCTCAGCCCACCCAGAAAAGAACGGCATGCCGAAGATGACATACTCTTCTCTGAAGTCGTTTTCTACAAAATGTTATATGAAAGGTAGTCCAGTTTGATTGGGACTTGCAGATAAATATCTTGGGAGGTCTTCTATGTCAGCTTAATGATATACTGGTCCGATACGGTCCTTGTCTTATCTTGTACTTTCGGCAAGAGCAAGACAGACCTACGCAAAGTAGTTTCTTGACATTCTTGATACATATATATCTGAACATGTACCTAATGGAGCTATGTCTCCTTCTAAGAATGCAATACCCTCCGCAATGTTTTCATAACCCAAAAACAAAGCCGCTGGAAACAGTGAGAGTGAGAGATTGTGAGAGTGAGAGATTGTGAGAGTGAGCGATTGTGAGAGTGAGCGATTGTGAGAGCAATGTAGAGACGGGGGCAGAGGTCATTCATCCAGCAGAGCGTTTATCACGTTTATCACGCTGGCTCGGGCGCTGGCTATGCCGCGTTATTAACATATTTGTATACCCTCTAACACAAATATTAGTTGAAGTATGTTCAACGAGCGAAACGAGGTTTGGGTTCAAATTTCTTTTGCTAGATTTAACAGATATGCAGACACACAATTAACTCGAGCTTAATACAAATATATAAAAATATGTATATTTATACATTTATACAAATAGTATAATTTAATTTCAATTAACATCAAATACAAAAAGCGGCTGTTGAGCTGGGCAAAAGAACACAAAATTGTTTGTGTAGAGGTTAACATAGTTTTCACATATCTTAAGTTATTTACTTTTTCGTCATGGAAGATAAGAATGCGATTCTGTTATTTACTAATACTATTTTCCTGGCAATGTCGCTAATTTTTATGTAAATTTGTTTAAAATCTATTTTAGATAGATAAGTTCTTTACATTAGATACATTAAATACATTACCGATAGCTTCGCTCCTAGAAGATTAAGCAAATGTGCAGCTGGGAGAGAGAGGGGCAGAGAGAGAGAGAGAGAGAGAAATAGGCAAAGCGCATTGGAATACTGAAAATTTTGCCCAAAAGGCAATACTACTCTACATTTCTTTTACCAAAGACTATATAAGCATAAATAGACCAAATTTTAAACATAAACTTTAAAATATGACTAGTTTCTTAATGCAATAATAATCCATGTTTATGTTGTGTTTGGTTACACTTATCGCAAAACTATTTTATTATTATGTGTCATTCTCAGGCAAAAAAACACTCAAATGTTAAAAATACGATTCATATTTGAATATTACTTTCTAAATAAGTTCTAGGGTAGCTTGTAGTTCATCATTTCGGCCTTCCCATGTTCTGGACTGTTGTTGATATTTTTGCCCCATTTCCTCTACACGCTTTGCAAGAAAAACGCCACAGCCATGGGCAATAGCTGCACACACACACACACACACACGCACACACAGAACCATACCAAAGCACTCTTCCTATCATTCTCATACTTTGTCGTGCCCCTCCACTCCGCCTGCCCCCTGCTGCTTGCTGCTGTTGCTGCTGCTTTTGCTGCTGCTGCTGCTGCTGCTGCTGCTGCTGCTGCTGGTGACGCACAAGTTGGTGCCCTTTATGCATTTTAGAATGCTTCGTGTTGCCTGTTTCTGGTTACTCGCATCGAGTTTGGTTACTGGGGTTTCGGCCAGCAGGAAATGGCCAACATTAGACAGTTGGCACGTGTTTTGTGCAGCTGCACATCCACATACATAAACACACACAGATACCCACACACATACATGCAACATTTTTTATGCAACCAGCGAACGGAAATGCGACAGCAACATTCTATGGAATTTGTTTATAAAACCAGCTGGATGACAACTGTTTGCATTCGGGGCTTATACTAAGGAGGGTTAAAATATTTTATTATTATTATCATGCACTGCAAACCCAACGAAAGATTTACAGGATTTGGTTCGCAGACCAAGGTTCGGCTATGAAGCGGGTTTTACATAGCTGTCGGTCGAAACTATTCGATTTATTATGAATGAAATGAATTATATTAACATAGTTTTAATCATACATTCGTATTTAGACAAGCCTTTGAGCTATGCAAATGTCATCTTGACTGGGAACGAAAGATTTACATGGTTCAGTTCACGGTTCAGACCAAAGGTTGGCCATGAAGCTAGTTATCTATATCTGTGTGCTTAGCATTGAATGTAAAGTATTTTCATTTCAATTTATTATCAATTGAGAACATTAATCGACAAGTAAAACTTTCGTAAGCGCGATATCGTGCTTCGCACAGAACTTTCCAAATACCCTAAGACAAAGTATATTTTGAACGAAAGCGTTTTTTGCAAAGTAAGGCTCGGTTCGAAGCTGGGTTGTTCTCTATTCAACTAATCCACGTTAAGCTTCGTTTCGTGATGATTATAATTCAAAGTTGTAGTTTTGTATCCGAACTAGTTCGTTTAAGCTAGGTATTTATAAGTCATAATTTGCTCGCTTTTCATATGCAATACCTATATCTCTTGTCAATCAGTCGAAAAGTAGGTTCTTGTCTGGCAAAATATTGCAAATTCCAAGATATTCTCATCAAGCTCAGCATTTAGGAGCTTGACTATGCTCACATGCATGAAAAAGGGAAAGGTCTAGGGTATAGAATCTTCTTCGTGCCAAGCATATATTACCCTATCTTATATAATTGATAATGTTCTCATAATTATAACTATTATTATTATCATTCTCATTGTTATTAGACCTTTTAGTACTATTACTATTATCATTATTATCATTCATCGCTATTCTCTAAAAGCAGGTTAAACTTTGTAGACATTTTTATGTGCTGAAAACAGTGCTGAAAAGCTGATCGTTTATCTTTCATCCTAGATGGAGCTAAGTAAGTTGCCAACAGCTCGATTGTCTACTGATTTATGCAGTGTCTGACGGGGGGGTGATGCGGATGAAGGATGCAGTGGAGAAAGGGGGGGGGGGGGTTCTGCAGCTCATTCGTCTCATTAAAGTCGCCCTCGCTCCTACAGCTTGGTGTCACTCTTCTCATTGTTGGCAATTCTTTAGCACTCAAAAGTCACGCTCCCCAAACAGCTGCTGCTATTGCCTTGGCCCCTACTGCGCCCCTCACCTCCCGCTCGTCTGTGAATAGCCCCCAGCTATTCGCAGCCCCATTCGCGCAATATCAACAGCTTGCAGCTTCTGGCCAGCCCGTTGGTCATCATCGTGGGTTGAAACGAGATGCAACAAGAGAACAATAAAGAGAAAAAAGTGCCGGCAACATTTTATTCTTTTGTTCTCGTTGGTATTCTTTGGCTGACAGGGTTTTCTCAGTTTTTCCGGGCAAACGTTTTCATAGTTTATTTTGTGGCTCATTTGCATTATTTTAATTCATTTCGCTGCGGTAATCGCCCATCGTTTCAGCCCTATAAACAAAACCGAATGAATTCTCAAGTGAAAAATTCAAATGTAGAAAATGGTTCTGGTTGTTATGCATGTTGCATATACTTAATTAATTTACGACCGAGTCCGATGAAAGGAAAACCCAAACAAATGGCAACAAAATAAAATAAATATATTTTATTAAAAAGAAAGAATAGGAAGAAGAGGCGTAGAAGAAGCAGAGGAATTGCAATGAAATCATATGCCAAAGTTTGCAATTCAATTTATATTTTCAAAACGAAAGCCAAAAGACAAATTACGAACTTTTTCGGGCCAACTGAAATCATAGCAGATAGTTTTACGCTATTTCAGGTAGCACACGGCAGAGGGGCTGGAAATAAAGGAGGGGGGGAGGGGGTTATAGTAGAGAGTCAGACACAAAAGCCATAGGAAACTTGGTCCTGGCAAATGCCAGCAGGACACTTAAAACAAATTGCAATTTGTTCCATGCCAACACTCAGTACATATCGAGGGGTTAAGGGACGGACGCGGTCTCTAGGAGGCGGTGGTTGGGGTGGGGAGGGGGTGGCTGTCTTGGCTTTTTCACTCGGTGCGGAGCCTATAAATTAAGTGCTGCAATTAATAATTAAAATGTGTGTTAATTGAAGAACGGCCCCGTTCCCCAACATTTGCCGCCTTCGGCTAATTGCAATTTCAATTAGGCGCATTAGAAATGCAAGAGAATTTCTCTTTCGCCCGCTTTCTGGTAAATAATATTCTCAAAATCTAATCAACGCTTGTTGAAAGCCAACGGGACTCCAGACATTGGCCAAATGAATTTATGGAGCTAAGAACCTTTCTAATCTCAGCACATTAAACCATTTTAATTCTCTCATATATTCCTTAACGTATGTGTTTGTGTGAGACAGAAATTATGTTACCTTCACGGGAATATTATCAAATATTTTGATAGTTTATTTGAGCTCAAATGAAGTTCTCGCTTTCAACGGTTTTATTGAAATTGAGTATGCAAGCTATTGATAAATGGTTAGGTTAATATTGATAACAACATAAATGTAGAGCAATTGAAAGAAAAACTTAACATAAGCTATAATGTTTTTCAAATTGAGCTAGCTATCTCTCTTCCTATTTGTCTTCGTTCTCCCTCTCTCTCTCACACACAATATTAAAAACATTCCAGTATCATTTAAATTTTTCTAGTTACTCTCTCTCTTTCTTTTTCTCCTTCTATCTTGCCCCATCTCTCTTTCTCTCTCAATCTCTCTTTGTTGTCTCTTTTCCCCTGTCTCTCATACTCCTTATCCCTCATCTCTCTCTTATCTCTCTCCCTATATTGTCATAATAGTTTTATTCTGCTTACTTACGCATTCGCAAACGTTTTTATTGACAGATTATAATGAATGATGACAGATCATGATGAATACGCTGCGCACATAGACTCAAACATAGAGCGAAGTTATAGAGATATTCTTGAAGCTCTCATGAGAGCAGAAATAGTTGAAGAGTATGCATGTGTGAGTCTGCTTTGTGTTTCGTTCTTAAACGTTTCGATTGCCTGCGCTGCTTTACATAAGATTCCTAATTCAACACACACACTCATTTGGCCTTCTTCTCTCACCCGCACTTGCTTCCTTACTTCTGCTTTCTACAGCATTCGTAAACGTTCTCGATGGAAAACTAAATATATCATTTCCCCATAAATGTCATTAAAGACGACTTATTGTTGAATATTTGCGATGCCAGGCTTTTATTAAAATAGATTTATTTCTTGGAACAACTAAAGACGTTCGCATAAGTAGATTATGTATTTGATGCAAGCGCAAAATATGCGCCAGGCAGCAATTATATTATTAAAATATCGCCAGTTGTTATGGTAATAATACATATATTCATGTTATTCTTATCACATTTTCCTTTCTTTTTTCGTTCTTTCGTTTGCTTCTGCTCTGCTTGCGCACCATTTCATTTGTCGTAGGCCCCAAACATTTTTCGCTGACAATTCGCAGAGCCAACCGCTTTGTGCCCAACTCATATTTCATTCCCATTTTCATTGTGCGAGTCGGGCGCGTAACGAGCAAAGGATGCACCGGGCGACTGTTATCCTGACTGCCGTCTGCTGAATATTTCAGCTGGCTGGGGAATCAGTGAATCTTTTATTACATAACACGAATTAGATTTGTGTGGGGTCGTCTCTGGTTCCTCGGGGTCGCCTCCTGCCTCAGTTGTGCCTAAATGCTCCGCTGTTGCTCTTCGGCCCCGACTCGTGTGGCATGCCCCTCACGTTTCGCTCGGGCCCATTTGTTTTTGGCCGCGTAATTGAGTTATGCTGCACGCACCGGACGACACACTCGCTGACTGCCCGGCCCAGTGCTCGCATATCGATATATATGCATATTTATATATGTATATGTATGTATGTATGGGCCAGATATGTATGTGCATTGATTATTAACATCAATCAGCGTATTGGCTTTTTGTTGTGTTTTCCCTTATTCGGTGCTTCACTGTAGCTTCACAGCAGGCAATTAGCTTGCAACACATGAATTCAATTGCCAATTGCGAATAATTTCATTTTACTTTTTCTGCCAATTAGTTAATTAATGTTGGTGAAAATATTTCATTGGCTTTTCGCTATGTAAAAGTTGTACAAATCGGTGGGTAAATTAAACACAAAATTAAAACTGACAATCAAGCACAAAATGTTAAGTATCAAAAGCAGATGCAATCAATGGAATTTGTATATAAAAGAATGCACAAATCATAATTTACGAGATGAACATATTCAAGCACAATATGCTACGTTCACACCTGCCTGATAAAGTGGGCAATAATCGAATGGAATTTAGGTACTTCATAAACTGAAATTAAACATGTTTAGATACAGCTGCTCTCAGCCAAAGTTACGTTTAATAAATTGTAATTAAAAACATATTCAAGCATTTAACATGAACGTGTGAACTCAGCTTGCAACAGACAGAACAAGCTGCAATTATCACAGGTCTTTTATGTTATGCACTTCATGCGCCTGCCAATGGCCAATAACCAGATGCGGGTAACACAAATCGAGCGCAACATTATAAAATCACGATTGTCAATTAAATGCCGTTTAATTCGTGGCTGACAAGCGAATAAATACATAAAAATTGCTCCTTACGTTTACTTCTTGTGCACTTGTGCAACATTGCGTATGTGTAATTTTGCACAATTAACCATTTGAATTGAAGTTTTGCAATTTATTTCCTGGCACTCGCTCACCTTGCGGCGCAAAATTCTAATTTTCATTTCAAATGAAGCTAAAATACCTGAAAAATACAAATGGAAAAACTGAAATACTTTGAAATAAGAACGAAATGTGAAACTGATTAGAGCCAATTTAAATGAGTTTCACATATTTCGTTGCAAGCTCGGAACTGTAGAGCAAAAATGTGGAGGCAATCGCAGTTGAAAGGGCTACACGTGCAGATACCCTGTAGACAATATTTTAAGGGAAGATTAAAGCTGTATTTGACATGTGATCTGTGTTACCTTCTGCTACAATAAGGCCTACAGGGTATTAGAGCAGGAGCAACTGGTTAACTGATGTGTCTAATTGACTGCCTGACGAACTGACAAACTGATGGATTGGACCGACTGCAGAAAGCCAGCGAGCAGCAAAAGTGCCTGACCCAAATACCGGGCGTTAAAACAAAGCAAAAAAGCAACAACAACAACAAAAATGTTTCTAATGAGGCAAATTAAGCAAGAGCCAAACAATTAAAACAAAAGCAACAAATGAGCGCATAATTATTTTATAATTAAATTCCATTTAACAAAGTTCACACACACACACACACACACACACACACTGGCACACACACGTGTGTGTTGTTTTGCGAGTTGCTAAATTTTGTGTAAACTTTTGTGCATTTTTCATGGGTTGACTTTGCGCCAGCGCCTGTGGCCAAAAGCGCAACAGGTGTAAATTACAAAACAGCGCGAAAAGTGCTTGGCGAAAGGGAGGGTGAGGGTAGGCAGCTGAGCGGGGCAAGGGGCGAGGGGCGAGTCAGGTAGCAGCCATAAGCGGGTAAGCGGTGCAGCCATAATCGCTGTAATCAACTCAATGAGCAAAAATTCTCTTGAAACTGAAAATTAGTTGAGCTTAAAACTGAGGGGGGGAGGGTGGAAATGTTGAGCAAGATGAATGGATAACACTTGGCGGCATGCAACCAAAGTTGAAATACCCCTTAAAGTAGGCGTGAGAAGGGGTATATGTGTACTTATATATATTATCAGGTGGAGCACTAAACGTTCTAGCCAAACGTTGAGGTCATGCACAACTTTACAACCTTAAACGAACCTATTTGGTGCCAAACACCAAGTGCATCAACGCTTAGTTCAAACATGAAAAATTATGAAGAAAGAAATTTGAACCAAGGGGATTAAATGCCTTACTTTCATTTATAAACCTCAATTGTCAAATTGGCTTAAGTGCTAGAGCAAGCCTGCGTTTGAACTAGTTTAGAATTTGCAAGGATTCAAAATTTGTTTAGTATATAATTAAAAGTGAGAAAGTACGTTTAATGCCCTTGTAGACATGTCCGTTTCGCAGATACGTTAGAATAATGAAGATCTTTTTTGCTGAGATTGATGTACATCAATTGTAAATACCTCTGAAAATGACAGGTATATGATAGAGTAGTCTAGTCCGATTCCGACATATGTACTACATGTAACAAAAGTCGGTCTAGTTCGCATGGAAACAGACAGACGGACATGGTTATACCAACTCGATCTAGAATCTATACACTTTATGGGTTCAGGTATGTCTCACTTTGTGCATTAATCACTTCGAGGCAAAGTTATAATACTCTCTACAGGGATAAACAAATTCGAAATTGAAGTAGAATCCAATACACTTTCGGCTGTAGCTAGATTGTGAAGTTGATTGTTGGTCGAGCTATAAAAAACCTTAATAAAGTCTGTCTATAAATATGTGTCAGAAGAGATGGCATCTTGCCTAGAGAACAATTAAATACACGTGTTGACGCTTTGATTTGAACAATCGTTAGAGAAATAAAACAAATAATAATTGTGATAGTATAATAATAATGTTATTTATTTTTTCGTTGTATTTTCTTATTGCTATTGTTGCAATCGAAGCGGCCACAAATTGGTGAAAGTCCGCACAGATATTCGAAGAAGCAGTGTAGGCTGTCAGGCGTTGGCTTCTCAGGTGCGTGCAACAATTTGCGCTGCCTCCGTGTGTGTGTGCGTGTGTGTGTGTGTGTGGGTGGCAGCGGCAAGAGAGAAAAACAAGAAAAAGAAACAAAAGGAAAATGCCTGATTGTCGGAAAAACAAAGACAACAAAAACAACAAACTTCATTGAGCTTCTTGAGAGCTGGCGTCGTGAACTAGTTTCCATTTTAATAGCCCATAGTTGTCGGCTGTGGCAGCAACGGCAGCAAAGAGAGCATGAAATGTGCAACGAATTGTGGCAGCCACAAAGATTTATTGAAGCCCAGCCGCGGCCGGGGCTATTAACAAAATTACTTAACAAGCGGCCAACTGCAATGGACAGCGGCAAATGCATCGCATTTTGGTCAAACAATCCCCAAAACAACCAACAACAACAACAACAACTTACGACAACAACAATAAGCCAAGCGGCAAGTGAACAACGCTGAATTATTGCCAAGCGAGTGCGTTTTGAGTTTTGGCCGAGGCGAACCCTACAGCTATTTCTGGAGTTCGGATGCACTGGCTCATCCCTTGGCTTGGGTCTGGGTCTAAATCTGGGGCTGGGTCTGGCTCTGGGTCTGGGTGTGTTCTGACTGCTAGGCGATATATTCTATTTAATTGCATTCGAGGTCGATGCCAGCACAAAGCGCAGCACTGCAGCCAGAAGGACACTAAGCCTGGCCCTAACCCCCTTCCCCTACCCTGCTCCCCCCTCTCCCTGGCCATCTCCAGCGGCGTGCGAGCTGCTGCTGCTGCTGCTGTCTCGGGGGTCAGTAAAATGTTAATCTCGGACTTTAAGCTGACAGCGAAAGAAGTAAAATGTGTAATAGCATCAAATGTACGTAATGCGTTGATTTATGCTCTCAGTGCACTACTTGAACCAAATGCTGAATCCTTTGTTATGGGAAGTTAATTAAAAATATCCAGTTTAAGGTAATGTAAATGGTGCAAGAATGCCGCAATGAGCTAACGCTAAATACTTTGGCATTAAACACTTAAATTTTATATTTTTGAATGGTTGTAAAATAATAATCCAAAATGGAGTCTAATTCTAATTGGGCGATCCAGTAAACTACCCAACATGAATCCTATATTATAATAAAAAACTCATTGATTAAGCGCGAACGTGGCTTCAGTTTTCCCACGTTCATCTACTTTGACAGAAGCTCCAGAAGTTTTCTATTGCTCTTTGTGTCGTATTCGTAAACGTTTCAGGGATTGCTCTGCCTCTCGTAGAGTAGACGTAGAGCCAAACCTGATGTTAAGCTTATAAGAATACAATTTCACCTTTTAGTCCAATCATTTATTAAGTAGTATATTTAACATAAATTTGAATGGAAATAAGCTGTTGAATATCTTTTTATATATTTTTTTCCCTTTTCTTTTTGAGATTGATCGATTCTGATCTTAACAATGCCAGGGCTTTGTGCCTAGCCTTAAAACATAATCAAAGTCAGCAACTTTTTCTTTTCGTCATGTTTAAAGTATCTTTCCGAAGTGCAAGTCACTTGCTTTTGCAGCTCGTGCTGCACACGCCCCCTTGCCAATTTGCGCTAACGACGCCCCTGGCGCAATGGATTCGCTTTTTATTTTTAGGAGAGGGGGCAGGTCCAGTCGCAGTTTTACAGACAGCGCAACAATTGTAGCTGCAATCGCGGTTGCCGCCTGCCAATCGGCAAAGTTGCAAGCGGCAAAGTTGACGACCGCAGCGACTAAAAAACAACAACAACAACGACAACAACAACAACAACAGCAGGGGCAGCAGCGACAACAGCAACAGACAGCAGCAACATCGATGCAATTTGTTATTTTGAATTTTCGCAATTTTCGAGTTCAAACTATTTTTGTGCGCGAGCAAAAAGCAATCACAGAACGCAGAACGAACCCACAAGAGGACTTTGCTGCCAACTTGGTTAAAACATGTGAGGAGTGTGCAGGGGGGGTACATATGTTCATTTGGGGGCGGGTTGGTGGGTCTTCTCAAAGCAGACTATTGGCAGCTGCTTTGTGCTCAGACCTCGACAGGCTGCAACAAATATTTAATTAAATGTTGCTTTGACTTCGGGGTAAGAGTTGGACTACAATCGGACAGCCTTCTAGACGCAGCTCGACGGGGGGGTTCGGTTTATTTATTTGTGGGTTTTTTTTGCTTACCCCGTAGTGCCCATTGAAGGCCATCATTAAGCCATGGCATTGATAATGATTGGTGCGCAGCCAATAAAAATGATACCTTTTGCCAAGCTAAATATAAATCTTGAGCTATTCTTGCGGCCGGCCACTTCGTATACTCAGCACGTTGCCAATTTGAAGTAGCTTCAATTGTATAGCGTGTGGCACCCATTCCTTGTCAGCTGATTCGATTTATGCAGCTCTTCTTTTATTCTAGGGGTTTTTTCTTTTTTGCCACTCACCTCTGACTGCTTTTAATCCTGCACTTTAGCAACGAGGACATTGAATTCAAATTCCAAGTCAAGGGCTAAATAAACCTTGCCGCGTGGCGCTGACAAGAGAGAGAGCCCAAAAAGAAAGCTTTTCACAACTTTTTGACAGTAGCTGCATATACCCTGTAGGACAAGCCGACAATTCTATGGCATTTAAGTTTCTATAAACGACAATGAAATCTCTTCATATTTCAATAGCAATAATTTAGAGGATTTAGCCTTTTTGAAGTCAAAATCTTACCCAAACTTTTGACTCATATTCTCACTCTAGTCAGGGTATCTGCAAGTCGTGTACTTCCTGCTTCTGCATTCGTATTTGCCTTCAACTATCTCAAACTTACTCAAACTTTTGACTCATATTCCCACTCTATACAGGGTATCTGTAAGTCGTATACTGCCTGCTGCTGCATTCTTATTTGCCTTCAACTATCTCGCATCCAACCTGTAGACAGGGTATCTGCAAGTCGTATACTGCCTGCTGCTGCATTCGCATTTGCCTTCAACTATCTCGCATCCAACCTCTAGACAGGGTATCTGCAAGTCGTATACTGCCTGCTGCTGCATTCGCATTTGCCTTCAACTATCTCGCATCCAACCTCTAGACAGGGTATCTGCAAGTCGTGTACTGCCTGCTGCTGCATTCTTATTTGCCGTCATCTCTCTCGCTCTCGCTCTCGCTGCGAACATATTTTATGTGTCTATCAATTCGACCTGTAGACTGGCAGCCACCGCGCATCCATCCTTGAGCCATACAAAAAGGCTCCTATATAGATACATATATCTATATAAATCTATATATATGTGTATATATCTTTAGACGAAGGCGTCTGCCAGTCTGTCTGGCCATCTCCGCTCGCTGTTTCTCGCCATGCAAAATTTATTGAATTTAATATGCATATTGCAATAAAATTTATGCATTTTTCTGTGTCCTTTTTTTGCTTCAGTTTTTCTTCTTTTTTTTTTGCCATATCCTTTTGTCATTAAATTTGCAGCGTCAAGGCGTAAATTTGTTGTTGCCTTCCCGGGTGCACAGGATTTTCAATATGATGTTGCTCTTTTGCCGAGAAATTTTGATAGTTGCCGTCAGCTGAGTGAAATATTTTCATAAATTTATATATAAAAAAGGGAAAAATCTGTATTCCCATCTGCTGAGTAGCCTGTGCCATGAAATTTTTGAACTATTAGCAAGCGAAAGCATAAAAGTTAAACTTTCCGAAAAACGTTTAATATTTATTTGCCAACTTGAGTAGACGAAGACTGTGCTTAAGCATTCTTTTCATTTATAAGCTGTGGTAATGAATATTGGTATTTGTTGTAGAAATATATAATAATACGTTTTAGGTTGTGAGTGCAGCTCATCTGAATGTAACTCTGATGTTTGTCATACATCTGGGAGTAAAAGGGGTCATTTTTTTGGAATACGTTTATATAAGAAATGTAATTTGTGTGAATGTGATTAAGAAAACATTTTCTTACATTTAAAATGTTGTTAGAAATACAAAAAAAGAAAGGTCACATTCTAAATTTGAAATGCAGAATAGATCTAGATGTCAAACCAAGAGTCAGTCATGACAATCGCTTTGGTTCGGAAAGACTTTGAGCTTTCAGTGCATTTTATTTTATTCAATCAAAAACCAATTTTTTTTTTTGGCTATGTAAGCTTTTATGTGCTTTTAGTGCAGTAAAGCTTTAATTAGCTTTTAAACAATACAATGCTTAATTTAATTGGGCTTTAAGCTCTTTCATGCGCGTTTTAAAAGCTCACGGGGTTTTCGCCTGGCTAAGCTTTAATGTGCTTGGGTTGACTTTAGTATGCTATTGAAACTTTTTATTTTTAAAATATAATTACTATTAAATATTGAAATTTATTTCATTATTCTTTTATATTAACTAATATTCTTTTAAATTTCTCGTATCTTTGCAGGTATGTGAGCCACTTTAACAAATTTGAACCGTTCGTTCGTTCCAAGGTAACCCACAAAACTTCTCATGCTCTTTGACCCAGTCTCCCAATTTTCGCAAAGCTCAGCTAATTACATTTAAAGCTACCGTATTTATGTTGTGCTAGCGTGAGTGTGTGTGTTTGTGTTGATCACTTTTCACAGAGTGCTCTCGAATGACCCATTAAAATGAGCCATTAATTTTTAGCCAATGACCCTCTTAACTGCCAGCTGCCGAGGGAGCTAGAAAAATGTTTGGAAACGTCAAAAGCAAAAGCCAAATTAAAATAGGAAAATAAAATACATATTTGCCGAAACGCACATAAAACTCAAAATAAATATGCAATTAACGGCAACAACAGCAGCGACGGGGCGAGGGGCGGGCCAGTGGGCGTGGCAAAGGGCCACTCTAAGCGCCATAAGTTTTGGGCGAAATGTAGTGCGAATTCCATTAATTAGCCATAACGAGCCCGGAGCCGGGCCATGTCCATTTTCCAATTGATCCGATTGGCATATGCGTAAGCCACATGTGGCGCGTGTGTCATGTGTGTGGCAAATGTCGCATGCAACATTTAACTGCAAAGTACAAGAATAGGGCAGAACATGAAACGCACATAAATGCGGCTAATTGCCGGTCAAATGGATGCCTGAAGGTCAGCTTACAGGCTGTCACACGCACCACAGATACATAAGCAGCCACAGCTTCAGATACAGATACATGAACAGCTACAGTTACAGATACATTTGCAGATATAGCCACAGATACAAAGCGCATAACTAATACTTAGTTGACACACATGCGAGGGCTCATAAACTGTGCTGTTGGGGTTGGGCTTTGCCGTTGCTGCGCGCCTTGGGGCCCAGATTAACCGTTAATAGCTTCAAATTGTTGCCACGCTTTTTGATTTTTGGGCATTTCGTTATAGACCCTCTTATTTTTGTTGTTGTTGTTGTTACGCATTTTTCCACGCTTTTCTTTCTGGCTGTTTGGTATGCGACTCAACTCGATTGACTCGTTTCTTTGTTGCCTGTGTTTTTTTTTTGACTGCCTCTATACGGTCAACTTCATAATCATGTTAATGCTAATGATGATGATGCTGCTCACGCTGATGATGATGATGATGGTGATGATGCGGTAACTGAATCGCCTTTTGCTCAACTAGTTCCATTCGCTCCATTGGCCAATGTTAGCGTCAATTGCCAATGTTTATCTGGCCATTTGCAGTCGCTTTTCGAGTTCGGCTTCCAATTTCCAATTGAGTTGTACAGTTGCCCGAGAAATACCAATCTCCAAATACACTGTCCAGCATAGTTATGCACATTGCCGTTGAATTTATTGGTGTCCGACAGCATGTGAGGATTGAGATAATGATTGCAAATGCTTTTTATGTTGTTTCTTTATAAGCAGCGGCTGTATTTAAGTTGTGATGGCAGGGAGTTGGAGACATGGAGAGAATGAGAGAAAGATGCAGAGAGAGATAGAGAGGTTGAGAGAGAGATAGAGAGAGCGAAAAAACAGATCGAAAGGGTGAGAGAGCGATAGAGAAAGCGAGATAGAGAGACAGACAGAGAGAAAGAGAAACAGAGGGAGAGAGAGTGAGGAAGATAGAAAGAGAGAGCTAGAGAGAGACAGAGAAAAGCAGATAGAAATAGATAGAGAGAGAGGGGAAGAGAGAGCACAGCTATTTCATCGTAAGATATTCTATTTAACTTAAATTTGTATTCATGAATAAATAACTTTTAGCTCAGAGAAAAGTTCCTCAACTCACGTATAAGTCTTATAAGTCTCAACCAGAGTTAAATCAGTTCAATATGTTTATTATTTCTGATTGACCTAACTGTCAATGAGTTTGTTTACACGTTCTATTGAGCACCCTCAGTACATCCCACACACACACACACACACGCACACACACGCACACACACGCACACACACGCACACACACACACACACACACACGCGCACACACTCCGCAATAAACGGCAGTATCTCAAGATTCAGATGACAAGCACCTCAGCTACTTCTGGCTGTGCTGTGTTGCTCATATGAATTACATGGCCTGATCCCCACGTAAATCTCTTAGCAGCTTGTTAGGAAAACAACACCAAAAACGGGTCTATGAATACGTCGACGAGTCAGAAAACAGTTACAACATAAATACACAACAGAGCCAAGCTGAAGTCATGCGTATTAAATACAAAAAAAAAAAAAAAATAAGAAGAAAAATAGGAGAAAAAAAAGGAAAATTCAAATCGTTGCGCACGACCAAATTGTAGACAATCATTGGGAAATATACACACATTTAGTGTATGTGAGTGTGTGTGTGTGTGTGTGTGCGTGTGCGTGTGCGTAAATATTGGTAGTTAGTTATGGCTAAATAGCGCAAAATCGTCCCATATGTGGCTGACTTCATATAACTGCGTCCGACTGCTCCACTTGCTAATAATTTATATGAAATGTTGAGCGAGCGTAGAGGGCGGGAAGGCAGCGGGTCGGGGCGGGTATGATTTACAACAATCAGCGGCAACTAAATCAGTGCAACTAACAGTGCAACCTGTTTGAAGTGCAACACGACACAATCCCGAACGTTGACAGCGCTGCGAGCGCACTTGAAACAAGTTTCAAATGCAGCCAGCAAATTGGCCCGCAAATACATGACCCTCCCCTCGCCCCCCATACGGCGAAACTGGCCGCCTCCTTTTATCCCACTCTTTGAGGCAGCAAACGCAGCGCGTCGCGTGCTTGGCCAAGTGCAGCGTCCACAACGAACGGGACACTTAACGTTTTGGCCATTGACAACGATTAAAAACAAGTTTCCCCTTAGCCAGACCCACCCGTTCGACCCGATTCGCCCCGCTGTTAGCCCAGCCATGCGCCACATCCTCTGGCCTCCAATGTGGCCCAAATACGCGAGAGGCTGCAGCTTGCAACTGGATGTGGCACCGGGACCGGGGCAGCAGCAGCAGCAATAGCCAACCAGGCGAGTGGCCAGGCGCGACAGCATTGCTGACCCAAATTCAAAGACATTCAATCGACGCGCTGCACATGAACTGTATTTTGTATCATATTTTTTACTCTCTTTCTCTTTTTATGGCCTTGCAACAGAGCGAGAGCAAGAGCGAGAGAGAGAGAGAGATAAAGAGTGTGAAAGGGGAGGATTGTGTTGGTCATGAAGTTTGAAAGTCTTGAAGTTTGGTCTTCAGACGGCCACCAAGTACACATATCTCCTAACTGCTTATAAAAGCGCCTCGTTTGGCTTTATAGCCGAGCAGAGCGCGACAGCAGAGCTGTAACTTAAGATCTATAAAGTTAAGGAACGTAAAGTTAAGGATATAATAATATTTACTGCATGTGCTGTCCCTTAAATAACCTACAAAAGGATATATCACAAGAAATATCCCACGTTCATATTTAACAAATGCGACAGGACTTTGGTTATTTTCTTTTTCCAAGAAATATGATTTAACTAAAAGAAAATTCGCTTTGTCTTATACGTGGAAATATGATTTCAATGAAAAACAAAATTCCAGCGTATTATTTTACATGCAAACGTGATTTATATAAATGAAAAATTCCTTCTGTTTTTCAAAGAAAACTGAAATGAAATAACAGCAAACTGTATTATATGCCATATTGCATAGGTATGCATTGTCTTAGATTTGATTAAAACGTATAACATTTAAAATGATATGAATGACAAACAGGACAGTTTTTCAAGCACTCAACAGACGAGCTGTCGGACAATAATATTGCAGTGCGTATGCTATAAAATATATCTAGACGAATTGGAGTGAAAGCCACATTTGAATGTTGCGAATGCCAGGAATGATCATTTCATAAGTTTCTTTCTTCTTGTTGCTGACCATCCTAAAGGACAGAAATATTAAGGCAAGACGAAATTCCCTCTATTAGGCGTCCAAGAGAGTTATCACTGTATATTGTACATACTTGGGAATATCGCCATTATGTCGCTTTTCTATCTTCCCTCGCGTAAATGTGGCTAATTTGATACTAAAAAGAAGAACTTGCGATGAGTTGAGTTAGGATAGATGATATCGCCGAGTAGATAGTTGCGCGATATTAAAATCTTAATGCTATTCATACAAATAAGAATGTGAATGTAACATACTTCACATTCATCTACATTTTGTATCTTAAAGGGCATATGTACTTCGTTGTACAAATTGTAGTTTGCGACTCTCTTATAAATAAAAATTGAACGATGTTGGCAAAACGAGAACGAAATGTTGCAGAGCGAGACAGGTGCAGCAGGGTCAGTAGGTGCGGGGGCGGAGCGGGCGACAGGTTGGGTGCACAGTTGGCGAATTGGCGGGCGAGTTTTTGTCGTCAACAAAAGCGCGCGAATACAGGTGTGTGTTTGTGTGTGCAGGTGTGTGATAGCTGTGTGTACAGCTGTGTGTGTGTGTGTGTGTGTGTCTGATGATTTACCGTTGTGGCCTCATACACACAAAAGAGCCCGTTGCCTCATACACTTGTGTTGGGATCTGGTCACCGGCTCACTCGTATCCTCGTCAAGCAACACACGAGTTGCGGTTGCCGAGCGGGTTCTTGTTGCTCTCTTTCTTGTTGTTGTTGTTGTTGTTGTGCCCATTTTAACGTTAGTTGCACGTAGTTGGCTTGTTAGCAAATGTACGGTACTTTTGCCTCCACGCACACACACACACACACACACAAACACTTCATCGCACACAAAAGTGTAAACATCAAAGTGAAACATTTCAATATTGATGCGTAATCAAACTATTGGCCAAGTTTTAAATACAATCCAATTGATTTCGATTATTTTCCACCTTTAAAGTAAAAAATTGCTTCCTATCCCTAAATGCGCAGCATTTTAAAGCTTTCACATTAATCTTGTGTGTTCTACAATAGAAGTTTCATTTCAATTTTAGCCAATTTTATACAGTTTTTAGATTTTATACGGCTTTAGATCCTGGATATCAAAGCTCCACATCTGACGAAGCGGACGCTGAGAGAGATTAAATCAAACACCTGAGATCCAAAACCTAGATTCGGTAAAAAACGTAAATCTAAAAGAAATAACAAATAGGTCACCAAATACCCAGAATTAAAGGATGAAAGTTTTCCCTCACTTTTTACTAAACGTAATACGAAGGGTTTTTACATATAAAATTTAGTTATTGAATGTGAAATACTTGAAAAAGCGTTAACTTAATGTTAAAAATCTATTGGAAATGAATATTTATGAATATTATTATTGTTACTAATTACTCATAAAGCAAATTAAGTGTTGGTAGAAGAGGCGTCAAAGTGCTCTCTAGTCGATCACTCCCGATGAAAGCCTTTTACTTGTGTTCACATATTGTGTATAATATTGTACCCAGTGTCAACTACAAAGTTCGTGGCAAATGCTGCTGTTAACTTACCAGCTGGAAAAGCTCATAAATCTAAGAAAATGTAAGCCTCAATTTTGCCTACAAACTAGCCCAATTGCTAGAAATAACTTGTTTTAATACATATTCCACATATGTTTTCTGAAATTTCCCTCTGAAAATGGAGATCGATTCCATTGTTCAAAATAAATGCTCAAAATGTGTTTTGTTGACATTGCAATTACAGTTCGCATTCTAAACTTTGCAAAGTCTAGAGTAAAGACTCTTAGCAACTATTTAAATTTGTGTAAAACAATGTCTAGACTCTCGGAACTTAATAAATTTGATTTTCTTTCTATGGAAATATTTCTCACATGCTGCTGATGATGATAAACTTTTAACGTGCGCCAAATGAGCGCAAGGCGAGTGCCTGCCTGGTGAGCGGGGCGGGGGGCAAAAAAAAGAGCAACTAAAATATATGGAAATGGGCACAACATGCACAGCACAGGTGCTTGCCACGCCCACACAATGCCAAAAGTGGGCGGCCAGGTAAAAAATAACACAAAAAAACAACGACAACGACAACTTTTGCAGCTTGAAAGAATAAAGCCCGCCAGTCATTTGCAGTTGGAGCTGTGCTGGCTATGGGGAGGGAGGGGTTGTTCGAGAAGGGGGGGTCGCTCCTGGCAGGGGCGTGGCACAGCCCTAGTTGCAACATAAGTATTAGCTTCATTTTGTGCAGCGTTTAGTCAGGCCAAGAGGCGAGGCCGGGCGGCGACCCAACCGCCGATTCTTCAAGCTGCCCCTTCACACACACTTACACACACACACACACACACCCCTCCTCCCTGGCAGTGGCTCCTTGACTTGCCTCGTCTTTGTAACTTTGTTTGCTTTTTTGTTGGCAGGCCTCAAATGAATTGAATGTGAAAAATTTAAATGCAAACAGCCGCAGTCAACGCAGCATGCAACCTGCTCTCCGATGCTGATGCTGCTGCTGCTGCTGCTGCTGCTGCTGCTGCTGCTGCTTTCTGCTTGCGTTGCATTACACAAGTCGACCTCCGACAACATGCACCCCCCCCCCCCTCCTCCCCTCCACTACTTTAGTGCCCCCAATGCTATACAAAGTTCATTGTACCGCGCTTAGGCTAAGAGCCGCAGTCGCAGCAGCCCAAAAGAAAAACGCCGCCGCTTTTGATTGCCAACGGCCTGACTGAAGCATGGCTCTGTTGCACGTGGTCGTGGGAGTCGGGGGGAATGGGGGAACTAGAGTTGCTGCAAGCGGGGGTGTGCTGCTATATAGTGCTATAGGTAGCCAGGTCATAGACTTCAGTGTGCCGGGCCTGTTACTTAGGCCTGGTTAGGCCCAACACACGCATAACATTTTTCTCATATTTGTTTTTCGTTTGTTGTTTTTTTCCATCATTTTTTCTTCTTTTCTGTGAACTCATGAGAAACTTTTATTGTTGCAGTGTGTGTGTGCTTGTGTGTGTGCGTGTGTGTACGTGTGTGTGTGTGTGAGTGCGTGTATGTTTTGGGTGCGTGTTTTGGATTTACTGTTACTGTTGGTCGTTCGCATCGGCTGAATGGATTTTGACTGGGCTGCCTTAGTGCCTCGGTAACTCCTATTGAATAGTCTGTCCTGGCGGCAACTGCAGCTGACAATTATTGTATCATATTTTGTTAAGGGTTTTACAAGTACTAGAACAATAAATTGTTAACCCAGCAACAAATTGGAACTGTAGCAAGTTTAGAAGGAATTATGAACGTTCAGTTGTGTGTATATCGCAAATAAGTGAGTGGGAGTGGGTTACATTAAATATCAAGTAGAAGACCGGAAACTTTAAAATGTTATTATTGAAACCTCCAATTCACAGTCGAAGTCCATGCCATGTGGTCAGCTCTTTGGCTTTCTTGGTATTCAGCTGCTGCGGACACAACATTAAAGCCGGGTTCGTTGCACTCACAATCGCACGAGGTTTGGCACCTTCTCCGAAATTCGCTTCATTCTCTTTGACTTTGACAAACTGAACTTTCTCGGCTTTGTGCGGAGCTGACGCATTCAAAGCCAACTGAAACCCTTTTGCGGCCCATTCACAGACTTGGCTACAAAATTAGCACTTTGAAAACTACGCATGGCCGGCACATGCCAAAGAAATTAGCGCCTAACCAAGCCGCAAAACCAAACCAACTGCTCTGCCTCTGTCTCTGTCTCTGTCTCAGCCTCTGTCTATGCCTCTGCCTCTGCCTCTGCCTCTGTCTCTGTCTCTGTCTCTGTCTCTGCCTCTGTCTCTGCCTCTCGCTGACAGCTCACTCCGCTCCTGCCCCGCTAGTTGTGGGTCTCACTTTAGTCAGCTTTATTCGTGGCACTAAATAATACGCCTTAACGCGTTCATAACATTTTGCAGCTTCTGAAGAGGCTGCTATTCAAATGCTGTCCGCTCTTTCTCCACCCGGCTCCTCTATGCTCTATATAAATCTGGCCCTGCTCGTGCCACACATTTCGCCCGCAGCGTTTTCATTATGCAGCGCACGCGCTCGCCATGAGTCCTGGCAGTTATCTATGAAGTCCTAGACGCGCCGACTGCCAGATAAGCAGCCACATTAGCACACACCTGCCGCGCCCACCCCCGCCCCTGCCTGTCAGCTGCCCCAACCCCTGCATTATTCAGTTTTTTCTTAGAGAATTCAGTCTGCGAGAGTTGTTTATGGAGTAAGTGCTCCATACTTGAGCAGGGAATAATGGCAGGCTTTGTTTTGCTTACAGCTAAACAAACCAAATCTCTGACTCTTACGTGGGACCTTCTAAAGGTCACAGCAATTTGCTTAAGCGACGACTTACTTAAGAGAGACTTCCACGCTGCCACAAAGACTACTTGAGTGATAACTTAACATTTATTGTACATTCATTTAGTTAAACTATCTGTAGACAGCTTTAAATATTTTATGATTATGAATTAGATCTTACGGAACATCAGACGTTCTTCTTTGGAGTACTATATTCATTTTAATCTGAGCACACATTGATTCTCTCTCATTAACAGAATTTCTCTCATAATCCGCAATATATTCCAAGTGTGCATTAACTTTAAGCTTTACAAACTTGCTAATAGCTTGACTTAACTTAATAGCCTGCTGCCAGGTATTTAAATCTCGCTCGTATATAGTCCCATTGCGCAACGAGTGAACCACCTGGCGAGCCATTGTTCTGGGCTTCATTCATGCCACAGGTCTAGTTTCCAGTGCTATCTTTGTGAGCGCAGTTAATGATTGCCCGCTATGATGGCAAACTTTTCACTTGCAGTCACAACAAACAACACACACAACACACAACACACACACAGCACACATGCAGTGCACATAAATTACGCATACGCCGCATTGACCAGCCTGCCAGTCTCAATATATATATTTTTTTGTGTTTTTTTGTTGTTGTTTTGCTGCTTTGCCTGGCCCCGACTCTGGGGCCATTCATCATTTTTCATGGCGTTGACACTTTCACTTGTTTCAGCAAACAAACAACAACAAGGACAGCGACAGCGACAACGACAACGACAACAAACCTGCTGCAAAGTTGACAAGTCTATTTTTTATAGCCGCACGCCACGCCCCCTTTGACCCCATGTCCTGCCCTTTTTTTGTGGTGCTGGTTACGCGCTGTCAAATTTATTAGTTTCAATATAAATTGACAACACGAAAATTTGTTTATAAATTGTTCGTTTATATGCATATGTATGTAATGTACCCAGTATATCTCCATATACTCGGTTGTTGTACCCTGTAAAGTTGAGTAGGGTCGAGTGAGGGCATGTTCCCTTCGTTTAATGAAGTTCTCTATCGACAATATCCCTTTTCTATAGCTTTCCTGTCTTCTTTTAGAAAAAGTAACTTGTTTGAGAGACAGTTGTCTGGCAGAACGGATAGAGTCCTCATAACCATGAAGAAAAGCTCTTTACGACTCTTGACCTAACTAGATAGGTTGTTGAAAGAGTATCTCGCAGTCGAGCATGACCAGCATGGGCTACCTTGATGGGGTTTATTTATCATTTTGGCCGGCATCTTCTTGACTTTTTGAACTGTTGCAAGGCACTGGCTTTAAATTTCACTCTTAACTTAGATTTATGTGTCGACCTTACCTGAAATTATCATAAATTGCCCCTCATTACGGGGCATAACAAATAATATGTAGCAAAAGCGAAATGCGAAAAGGCAAAGTGGCAAAAAGCAAATCAAAACAAAGCAAAACAAAGCAAAACGAAACAAAAACATAAACGAGCCGCACAATAAATATGAAAAGCGTTTTTCATAATGTGCCCATAGCTCACCCCAGCTGAATTGAGATGTTGAGTTGAGCTGAGTTCGGCTTCGGTTTCGGTTTCGGCTTCGGTTTTCTCACTAGATGCTTTTCGCCGTTGTCAGTCAGTGAAAATCGCTTTCATCTTTAGCACGTAGCGAAACCAAAGCAAACTGTTGACTGTCCAAGCATACTACAGCCGTCAAGCGATCCGCCAATCTAACAATTCAACAATTCAACAATCCAACAATTCATCCAGCTAGCTTTAATGCCTTCACTTTTATTGTTGCCGACAGCATTTTTGCTCGCAGTGTGTTGATGTCTTCATTATGGTGCCGAGCATTATTTCTGCAGAGGGGTTCAGGTAAATTTTTGATGAACTTTAATTAACATCTGGCACGACTTTCAATGTCAATGGCAACCGGCGAGTGCACGCATATAAATTATATTATATTGTCTGCCATATCAGGCAAATGGGTTCATTTCTTCCAACAGCCCCCAACGCCTAATGACAAACAGTCTTCTCTTGTGTTCATTAAACACAGTTGGTTAGCTGTAGAGGGGGAAGAGAGGGGGGGATTACTTGATTAATATTGCGTTGGCATATTGCGAATATGTATGTAGCTGTGTGTGAGGGTTAGCTATTTATTATGCAAGTTCTACGTTGCGTTGAGCTGAACAGGTCACAGTTTCAGCTTAGCTCGGGTTCAGCTAGACAAGTTCAGATGTCAGCCCGAGCAGGTTGACTTGCAAACACGTCGAAAGAATGTTTAGATAAGCTTCCTCTTGTTATTTTCTTATATTTAAAGAATAATTGTCCAAGCTAAACATAAATAGAAGTTGGTTTCGGACTACGAGAAGCTGCAACCAAAATATGCTTTGACTAGCTCTTGTAGTCTCTCTCTCTCTCTCTATATAGGTGAACTAGCCGCGGTTTGAAGTAGGTTTTAAATGCTCAAAAGTAATCCAATTGAAGTTTAAAGAAGTGCAATAACCAAGAAGCATAGCATATACCCTTCTGATGACTCAAACATAATACTTCCACTTGCAACTTTAGCTGTAATTTCTCAGTCCCTTAGCTGCTATCAATCTTTTAAACAAGTTCCTAGCTACCCCTTTAAGGAGACAGAAAAAGGAAACACCAGCATCTAACACACATTTTACATTAACAAACACTTGTGGGTACGAGGCAATTCACTTAACTTTATTTGCTTGGGGAGTCTCGAGTCGACTCGAGCCAACTATACGACAATCTATCTATCATAAGCTCCACATTCCGTGCAACTCACTTGGTCACACTTGACCCAGCAGAGCCACAAAACTGGCTCGTTACGCAACTCGATCGGCTGCCACAAGCCGCACTTCAATGCGACTCACTTGAAAGTAAATATTCGAAAAAAAGAAGAAAAAAAAAACGAACTCCACAGCCGTAAAAAGTGTGTGTTTTTTATTGATTAGTTGGTTTTGATGCGACAGCTTGACCTTGGCGAGCGTTTCATCTATTCAAATGGAATTTTAAATTACAAAGCTCGCGCGGCACTTCCTCAACGCGAAATATCAGCTACCAGTTCAGCAGCTAACCCATCATCATCATCATCATCGTCATCGTCATCGTCATTGTCATCATGATGATGAGTATTTTTGGCATTTTTGGCCATCTGACAACGTTCTTTTTGTTTAATCTCTTAACATTTTTTATACATTTTACGCTTCATTGTGCATGTTGATTTTTAGCTGTTGCCGTTTTGCTTTTAGCCTTTTTTTTATGGTCTCGAAATTAGCATATTTCACAAATTTTCTGAGCCCACAATACTCTATAAGCCATTAACAGAAACTTTGTCATTTCTATCTGCTTCTTTCGTTTGAGTTCTATCAGTTCCGTTTCAGCTTTCCCCCCGCACCCCCTTCTCAGTTTCCTTGCCATTTTCCCGTCTCTTTTTTTTCTGCCAAGAAAAACTTTTTGTGCAGTTGTTGTTCAATAAACAGGAAATCGCAGACGAAATGTCGTTTCGATATTGGTAAACACAAAATAGTTATCATTGTTGTTGTTGTTGTTGTTGTTGTTGTTGTTGTTGTTGTTGTCTTTGGCTGGTTTATTATGCTGCTCGAGTTGACAAATACATTTGTAATATTGCTTTTTTTCGATCAGCTTCATAAGTTCTTCATGGTTTTAATTATGAGCAGCCGGTTTATTTAGCAAGTTGCTTATGACTTAAAATAATCATAAACTGGCAATTTTTCCATAATCTGGCAATAAACTGGTTTTTGTTTAATAGCAATAAGCATTAGTTATGCGCTTAATTGGATAAATTGGATATTAAAATAAATCATAAAGAATTCTATAGGCTGAGAGATGACATTAATAAAGATGTTTTACTATGTATTCAATTTTAAAACTTCTATAAAAATAACTTTTAAGACAGGAACGGAAGAAACTGTGGTCATGAAAAGAAGAACTTATGCTTGTTAACTTTGAAACTGGTTATGAGGTAATAACATAAATGAATTAAGAGATTATTCTTAGATGGTAGACGACGAAAAAAGAGGAGAAGCTTGTAAATTAAATGAATTAAAAGAATCGTAGTATTTAGAGGTTGTTGTGCATGAAACAAACAAAGTAGTAGAATATGTGGGTGTGGTAAGAATGACAGGAAGAGGAATAATTAGAGAAGTTTTAACATTAGAGCAAAGAATTAATAAAAAGTAGTGTATGCTTTAGAAAGGAGAGTTAGTTAGGAGGTGTAGTGATATAGTAGTAGTATATAGTAAGCAGATATAGTAGTCGTTCGTCCTATATGTTCAGGTGAAGATATAGTTAAAGTAGTTAGTAGATATTGAGATAGAAGATATAGAAGTTGTTGGCAATAGATGTACAGGAAGTAAAAGTTAAAGTGGAAAGTTGAAGGTATAAGCGAAGATTTGGGAACCGTTTAAGATAGATGTAGTAGATAGTGTAAATAGTTTGAGAAGAGATACAAAAGCCGAACTCAAGTATGGACATTATAGACAACGAGAGGAATACTGAGAGATAGGCGCAAATATCTCAATCCTACAACTTGGATTGTGAATTCTGACTGAAATTACATAAGTCAGTAAAACTTCATCTGCTATTTCTGTCAATTTCTAGTACAATTTCAAAGAGATTACAGATAAAACTTGAACAGATCCCCTAAATAGAGTTCCTTCTACCTAAACGTAAAGTCCTAAAGCTGCACACTGCATAAACCTTTCGACCTCAGCTTAGCGATTAATCTTCCAACGAGCTTGGATCAATATAAATGAGCTACGCTTTTCCATGCACTGTCACAACCTTTGCTAATGCATACAAATCATATTTTACACAAATTGGCATGTGAAGAAAAAAAGTATAAAATGATTAACAACCTCGCAGCAAATCACTTTACAACTGTCGAACAAACAATGCTAAACAGCCAAAAGAATACACCTCCCTCTACACCCAACCCCACTCCCAGTGCCCAGCACCACCCCCACGTCCTTGGGCTATCCAAGGTTTGACTTTATCACACAAATTGATTGCATGCAGGTCGAAGCATATGCCAAAATATTTGATTGATAACTTATTAGTTGGGTTGCTTTCATGTCTCGTGTCTCGAGCTGGAACTAAACCCTGAGGGTGAAGCTGGCCAATATGAGGCTGGGGCTGGGGTTGGCCTCCTGTTTCATCATTTTGCATGGCTCTGCAAAACTTTTGTCTTTTCGCTCGGACCGTTTATCGACTTAAGACGAACGCATGAATGAATGCCTAATAAAGATGAATACGCCCAAAAGATACGAGTCTGTCTACTCGCTCGCTTCCCTCCAGCAGCTGCCTTTAACAGCAACAACAAAGAACAATTTATATATATATAAAATATTTTTTGCTTATAAAAAGACAAGTTTTGTCTCTCTTAAAATTTAAACGACTTTCGGGGAGTTACAAACATTTATTGGATGCCCGAACCGAATGCAAATACAAACAAGCGGATTTTGCGGTTTATGCAAATTGTTGCCCCAAAGTCACGGCACAAAAATAACAACAATTTCGAGTTGTTTTTTTATATATACATATATTTATTTATAGCTACATATATATATTAACTTGCACTATGTATGTATGTGTGATTAAATGTTAATTCGTTCGCAGATTCGAGAAAAACAGTTTAGTCACTTAAGAGATGCCGCAGCTGGCATTATGTTCGGCTACTAGATACCCTGTAGTTAGACAAGGGGCAGTCTGTCACAGTTGTCTGTCGAATCGAACACTTTCTCAGTTATTGATCGATTATTTTGATATACTTCTCTCTTAACTTATTATCTGAGGCTATATTGAAGATATCATTCGGATCGGCATCGAGATGTTTTCTCATGACTTTCCCTCTACTCCTATCTCTTGTTCCACAATCTTTCTCTTTAGCTCGCACTCCATCGGTTTCTCTCTTCTCTCTACAAGATGCTGATTCCCTCTCATTTTCTCACTCTTTCTCTCCAGCTCTCTTTCTCTCTATCCATCTCCTTTCAGTTCTTATTTTCACAAACAAGCATAAAATAGGTATCTCAGCTGCTTTTACGTTTGCCTGCAGCAAACACTCTCTAAATATGAATATACCCCATTGAACACTTGTTAACAAATAAACTAATCAAACTGTTTGTTAAAATATATCCAACCTGCATCAAAATAACTGTACATATTGACATATATATATATATATATAATGTATATATATCTGTTGCTCGGCTGTCAAACTGTGCAGCTGAAGGCTAACTTTGGTTTTGGCCTGGCCCAGTGCCTGGCGGGAATTGGGCTTGGCTCCGAGTTCAGTTTCATTTGTTGTTGGTTTCCTTTTGGCCCAAAAAGTGCGGGTGGCAAATGCCATCAAGATACTGCCAAATGTTTTATTTGTTGTTGTTAATTCTATTGTTGCCGCTGCCATTTGACTGCTTCATTTTGATATTTATTTAAGAGACGTCAAGTTTTTGGCGCAGTTCCCTAAAAAAAAAAACACATTTGATATGATACATTTTCATTTTCATTTTCAATTTGGAGAGCTGCTTGTATTTGTGTATTTTGGTTTTGGTTTTAGGCCAGGTCCCAGCATCCCGGCTATCAGGTCCAAAGTAACGCCCAAGAGCAATAATTCATTTTGCAGTTCCTGCGTCGACGTGTTTGAATTTGATGAAAATTCTTTCAAATTGAATTCATCGCCTCGTACAACATTTGGTTAACATTTCAAACGGAAACATTTTTGGCCCCAACTGAGCTATGCGACTGTGTGTGTGTCTGTGTGTGTGTGTCTGGGTGTGTCTGGGTGTGTGTGGGTGTTCGAGTGTGTGTTTGTTTATTTAAGCTTCTGCTGGCTGTTACCCAATGTGGATCGTTGTATTGATTGCATTCCATTTTTTATGCCACATATTTGAATTTTTATTCATTAGTTCATTTGATTGGTGAGGTTAAAGTTTGCTTTTGGCACTTCAATCTGCAAATCGCACATCGAGCTTTTGAAAATATTTCGTTTATTTATCGTGCTGTCTAAATTTTTGCAGCTCATATTTGCTATGTGAATTGATAAGAAAACACACACAATTTAGATGAATCAAACGAATGCGTTTTGACTTACCAGCAGTTAAAAGCTTTTATTTTTAGCTGAGGTTGCAAATGGCTTAAAAACAAAATTGCTTAAATTACAGCACAAATATTTGCTAGTTATTATTGGGATGGGATTGCATTCAAGCTCTTGAGTACTATTTAAGCAAGACTTTGATTAGGACAAGGAAATGTATTTATCTTGGGTCAAATAGCTCCGCCGGAGCTCTGACTAAGAACTAGTTCAGGCTTTTGAGAACTATTTTAGCAAGACTTTGATTAAGGCAAGGAAATGTATTCATATTGGGTCAAATAACTCCGCCGGAGCTCTGACTAAGAACTAGTTCAGGCTTTTGAGAACTATTTTAGCAAGACTTTGATTAAGGCACGGAAATGTATTCATCTTGAGTCAAATAACTCCGTTAAGGCTCTGACTAAGAACTAGTTCAGGCTTTTGAGAACTATTTGAGCAAGACTTTAATTGAGGTTAAGACATGTGTTCATCTTGGGTCAAAAAACTCCGCCGGAGCTCTGACTAAGAACTAGTTAGAAAACTAGCGATTAGTAGTAGAAATTTAAAAAAGCTTATCTTAAGCACTTTTGCTTAATTAGGTAAAGCTTAGAATCTTTTTCCTTCTTCCTTAATACTCAACAAGTCATTTATGTTATGAATATCTTGATTGTCCTAGTCGGGCTCTCAATAAGCACCAAGTTTTGGCCTAAAATAAGTTCAAAAGTTTTGACCAATTACAACTTGAAATCAAATATATTTAAAGCTTGCTCAATCATTTTAAACTGATTGACATGAAATGAAAATGAGTTTAAAAGAGAATCAAACTAGTTTATTTGAAGTGCATGCCATTCTCTCTCTCTCTCTCTCTCTCTCTCTCTCTCTCTCTCTCTATTCCAAAATGATGACAAAATTCGACACCAAATCAACTTATCATCATTTCAAACTGGTTCACAAGAGTTTCAAAAATGACTTTTGAAAAGAATTGAACTAGTTCAAATGTTAAAGTCTAGTCTTTGTTTATGAACTGGCTCAAAAGATACTCAAATGTGGCTTGTTGCAGAGCTTGCAAAGCTCTAACAAATGAAGACTTTTATAATTTGGCAATATTTTCTGGTCTCTGGTTAACAAGCAATGCGTATATTTCACTCTACTTTTTTATGTACCTTAGTTTAATTCAGCTTGGGTCAATTGCACGTCGATTACATGCTTTGAAATATTTCTCAATCTATTTGCTGGCATCCAATAAATTTTACAGCCACCTCAGGCAAGTCATAAACAGAAGTAAATTGTTTTTATTCGATTCATTTGGTTCTCAATTGCTTTGGCTTCACTTTTGTCAGCTCTTTGTGCGAGATGTGCAAATACTCATTAAACACAACAAAAGCCATTTGAGAGTCGCTTCGACCATAGCCACTGGCAATCGCTTCCTCTCCGCTCACCCCGCACCTCACATTGGTTGTTCTTTGTGTTTCAATTTCATTTACATTGATTTTTTTTGTTCTCGGTTTGGGTCGCTTTTTTCTCTCTCTCTCTCTCTCTCTCTCTCACTCTCTGTGGCGGTCGAAGCTATTTGCAATTTTCGTTTTATTTTTTTTCCATTATTATTATTTAGCTGCAACAACAATCGAAAATTGTCAAAAATGAAACAGAAAACTTTTATATCGTTCTGCGGGCTTGCTCCCCAGTTGGATAACCAAACCCAGAGCCACCCGCAGCCGAAGCAGAGCCACGCCACAGAGCTGCAACTTTTCACATTGCGTTGCCAAATGCTGTGGCACACACACACACACACACCCACACCCACCTACCCACACACACACACATGGGTTATAAATATAAACGTTGTTGGAAACTAAAGTTTTGAGCAAATAAAGTGAAATATACTTTTGGCATTATTTAATATTTGTCCTATCTTTCATATTTCGCAGGTAAGAAGTGCACTTAAATTTATTGGACATATCAATTGGGTTTATTGGGCCACGGCTAATGGGTAAGTGAAACGTGGTAACTGGTGCAACTTCATCTTGGCACGGGCTCAACAACTTGCCACACAATACCTGACCTTCGCGGCGAGCGGAACAATGGGGCACGTGTATCGCCTGGCAATCTACCCAAAGATTCGCATCGAAATTCTTGGATACTTTTTTTTGGGTCAGTTGGTCGTCGCCAAGGCGCTGCCAGTCGGCATTTCCGTGGCTATAGCTGATGCTTTTTTTTCGCTTTCCATGATACTTCCGCCTCATCAGTCGAAGACCAGGAGCGCATTTGCAAGAAAAGGGCGACAGCTTGTAAGGGACATAAAACCTAGAGTTGAGGTTGAGTAATAACATTTACAAAGTAATTGAATGCCATATTCTTACAGGGTATCATTGGGGTTTCTTGAGACCTGACAATGCCCGATGTTTGATACTCTTAAAAGTATGTTCTACATAAAAGAAAAACACATTTTGGGATTATAGAATCTCTCTTCACATCCTTACATCATTCAATCAGCTTAGTTCTTTTCAATCTCTTAATGTTTCTGTGCTCGCAGGAACAATTGTGCGGCCTTTGGGCCCAAAATGCTCACTCAATCCGCTCCTGGTTTTGGGCAGTCATCGCAACGTAGTCTCATTGTCGCCACAGTTGCTGCTGCCGGTGCTGCTGCTGCCTTGAGTTGCCAGTTAGCAGCTCTATAGACATATCTCAGAGCGAGTTGATTGCATCTAGCACTGTGCCGCAAGTGTTTACTGTTTACACTCATTTTCGTTTAAATTTGCATTTTAATTTATTGTTTTATGTCTGTTTTTGGTATCTTTTCAATACGCTTTTCCTTCGGGTATTTCAATGGCGTCTCAGCATATGTAACGAGATTGTTAAGCGAGAGCCTAAACTGAATGAACTGACAATATCCTCTTCTCTCAGTTCTGTATGTGTAAGCTGAGGTCAAGCTATACCCAGAGGAATTAACATAGCAGCTACTTTCAGTTTCATTTAGAACATATATCAAGTTCAGCATGATCAGATCAATATAGCATATCGTAATAATCAATCGAGTTGCAGTCAAAATTTCATCCACATCATTTGGATAGTTAATCAAGTCCTTTCTCTGTAGCTGACTTTATCAGACTTAAATATTTTGTCTGCTAGGGTATTTCGTATTCGGCTTCATGCAGATACACGAATTCCTTCTTGGTAAAGACTTCTTTTGGCGCTTTTGTGCGCTCGTTGCACAATTCATGAAGTTGTCGCCGCTGTCTTTGTCTCTCTTTACATTTCATTTTCCACTGTTTTTGCCGTTTGTCTTCCGGCTTTGCCGTTTTCTTGCAATTTATGCACTGACCTGTTTTCATTTGCCGCCGTACCCCCAGCCACCGCCCGAGTCGGGGGTCCAGCTAGACGCCGATTGTTACCTTTAATTAATTTTATAGTTGATTTTTAGCAAGAGTTGAGTCGCAGCATGCTCCGATTTAATGACATTCTCCTATTGTTTGCATAACAAACGATTGCGATTACTTCATTAGAAAGTTTCAAATAATAAACAACAGCTCAAAAGCACTTTTTATGCTTAATGAATGTGCGGATTGATTAAGAAGCTTTTGCACTGACTCAACTTTCAATAGCAAAAGCAAGTTAAGCAGGAGATTAATCTAGAGGCTTTTGGACTTAGTTGCTATACGAAAAACGTGGCTTTGAGCCGTAAGCTGCCTAGTTTTAAATTGAAGCTCTGCTTGTTATTTAAGTAGATTTTTATGAGCTGAACATAAACATGAGCTTAATCGAAAGCTTGTGGTGCTTTTTATTGGTGGAAAGTAGAATAAAATGTCTAGAAACCTATCTCATACACGTAAAAAATATCCAAAAGGATTGTTAAGCGAGCTTTGAGCTTTATGTTGCCACATTTGAAATTAAAGCTCTCTTAACTTTATTTGTGAAGTTTTATGATCTAAACGCAGAGCTTCGAGATTTAAGCTGTCAACTTTAATATTAAAGCTCTATTTACTATTTAGAGCTTTGTATGAACTAAGCATAAGCAGGATGACCTAGATAATTGAGCTTTAAGTTATCTAAATTAATATTCAAACTTAAAGCTCTGCCATAATCCAGTCTTGAGGCCTAAGCTGCTTAATTCCTTATGAAAGCTTAAAGCTCTGCAGCAATTTGTCGCTATGCCTCATTTGCTTCGTTCATAGCAACAGCAGAGATTAAATTAAGATTTAAAGCTTATTTTAAATATTTGCTCTCAATATCAATATTGAAAAATTAAATACATATTGTTTAATATTTATGGCTGCTCTGCAGCATTTGTTCCGCTGACTTTTCCGTCATTTGCCAATGCGCCACACAATTTATGCATTGTAAATAAATAAATACAAATAAATATGCATATGCATTTATGTGCTACACAAATACATACACATATATATATATGTACGTATGTATTCACAATGATTCTTGTTTGCGGCTCATTTAAATGCGTTCGACGCGTGCTTGTGGCAGCATGTGATAAACAATTTTGTATTGTTTATTGCTGCAAAAGTGCTTAAAATAAATGCTGCACATTCATGGCTTCAATTGGATTGCAGATCCATTTTAATAAACCAACGATTAAAAAATTGGTGAGCTCCATAAAAAGTTTTGAAATGCGAGCAGATGCTCGTGAGCTGGCAGAAAAAGCGAGCTACAAATTTGTGGGAAATGTCATTTTTGTTAAAGGCCAAATTACCTAGAAATAAACGTGGTCTAATTTATTGAAATTGTGATTATTTTATACGGTAAAATGCTAAAGGTTCATTCTAAATACTTTTTTGATGTCTTAAATTGCTTTCAAGCGAGATTTGAACCTGTTTTTTCCAATTGCGCTTATTTTTGTGTTCTTGAACAGCCTTGACATTATAAACTAAGTGAATTCTAGTTAACACTACGTTTAGAAGGTTTTACCAAAGATCACAAATAAAAACGTTTTTGAAACTGTTTTCAACTGAACTTCAAACTTCAACTTTTTAGCCAGACAAGTCTTAGGCTTCATTCCATCTGCACATGAAAGCTTCAATTCTGTCCATAAATGTAATTTCAAACCAAGTTTAAACCCTTTTGTAAGCACAAGGCACTCGAAAACTGCCAGATAATATATAATTAGTAGTTCACCAACTACTTATCTGGCGACTTACAGAGAGAGAGAGGGGGAGAGAGAGAGAGAGGGAGAGAGAGAGAGAGAGAGAGAGAGAGACTTCAGTTATTCAACTTGAGCACAATACAAGCTCTTCATTGACCCAATTCCGGGCAAAAACTTTGTTCGCTTGTGTTTACCGCTTTATCTGTCCATTTGGCACGCACTTTTATAATTATATTGAAAATTTTGTAAAGAGCCAAAAAGAATTCATATTCAAAACGGAAAAGAAACGCACTTGAAACAAGGCGAAACTGAAAACTCAAACAATCGCCGAAACTTAAATAATTTTGTGCAACTGCAGAAAGTTGAGCAAAACGGCAGGAAAACTTTTCGGTTTATCATTTTGCATTTTTGTTTTATTATTCTATTTAATTTTTTTTGTTGTTGTTTTTGCTTTTTGTTGAGCTCCCCTTTTGCCAGACTGTCAGACATTGTTTTGTTGAAAAATTGCGCATATTTCCGTTTCCGTTTGCAGGCAGATGCGTGCGTGCGTGTGTGCGTGAGGGTGTGCGTGCGTGTGTGCGTGAGTGTGTGTCAATGAGTCTGTGTGTGAACATTGTGCTGGGTTCCTAACCCCCACGGCGACCTGTGCCTTAGTTTGGCTGCCTGTGTCTGCTGATGTCTGCGCATAAATTAAAATAAAATTCATTTTCCAGACAGACGCTAAAGAGAAACACGCACACACACAAACACACACACGTACGTGTGTGTAAATTAAAAACCAAATGCAACATGGCATATAAATGAAAACTTTTACGCAATGCAATTTTCATGCAAAATTGCCAGCAATTTTTCTGTTTTGCAAATGAAACTTAACAATTCTGGCTAAAAAAAGGCTGGGCTTGAACTTTGGCCATGTGGAATTCCAATCTCAACTCCAATCCCAATCCCCAATCCGATTGCTTAATCCCAAGTTCGTCATTTGCTGACAGCCAATTCATGCATGAACCTGTTTATATGGCCCAAATGTCCCATATTTCAATGTGATGCATCTCCCTCTCTCTCTCTTTCTCTCTCTCTCGCTCGCTCTCATGTACAGCATTTCATATTGATGAAATTTTCGTTTGGCGCACACGTTTTCAATTTTTTGGAAATTTGTTGACTACTTTTGTGAAATTCTGTTAAGTGTAAGTGTGTGATGAGGCAACACGTCCACCTATGTACATAGGTGCTTGGCCCATATGATATGCAAACACGCGAGCTGTTCAATCAACATAGCTGACATTTATTGTGCCAAAACCCTTCAAACAACTCTCGCAGCAAATATTTGATGTATTTCTATTTAATACCCCTTCAAATGTGCTGGGGGTCATTATGGCTAGAGGCTGCGACAAGTTATTCCGATTGCGGTTCATCTAATGGAATTCATTATATATATCAAATATCGACTCGTCTTCAACACATTTCTTTTATTCGATTTCACTTTTATATCTACGCATTTGAACTCTCAGATAACTTTTTGGTTATCTAAATATCTTCCCCTCTGACATAAATCCCAGATAACTGCGCTTTCTCCATGAGACTGACTTTCAGAACCTACAGGATATCTCAGTAGTCGATCATATTTGACTAGCTCAGTCAGTTAATTTTGGCAGCGAGCGCTGTGTAAATTTTCTGTCGTCAATATGTGGCATATCCAGACGACGACTGATTGCGTATACGTAATGTGACAGTTTCGGAAAATTGTTGCGTATACGACGTGTGTGAGCGCAAAAATAGTTGCGAATCGTTGTCGTCGCCAGTCGAGTGTGTTGTGTGTCTGGGGCCAGCTTGGCAGATGTGATTTTTAATTTTACAATTTTTGACATTTGCTTTTGCATTTATATTAGATTTTACGAGGCCACATTTGAGACCCCAACCCCACACACACACACACACACAGGTGGCTTGTTGCCGGGTCAATGGAGACTGACAAACCGAACGGGTCGAGCGCCGTATCGTTGCAGGCGTGACAAATGGGATTTGCCTGAACTGTGTGCATGTGTGCTGCATGCTGCATGCTGCAACATATTCTACGCTCATACACATGCCAGCCACGCTCCACGGGGGTTAATGTAACTCAGACCAAGGTAACGAAAATTTTGCGAGCACACGTAGACACTGAAGTTACAGAAGTTACAGATAGCAGCTCGTTGCTGCAACTGCAGCTTAGTGTGGCAGCTTAGCTTAAATGCAGACTGTGGCTCATAAATTCTGCGGCAACTTCATTTTGCAAATGGCCGCCCATGGCTAAGGCCTGAGAGCTGCCTGCTCTAATTAAAACATTAAATTTTGCAAATGTCTCAATTCGATTGGCGAAGACGCCGCGCAAAATGATCGAAAGTCTGTGACATTGTCTTGGCCAGCTGCCTGCGGCATTGTGGGGCATGCTACAGCTTGCTGCAACATCATTAATTGCAGCCGCGTCCACCAAAAAAAAAAAAAAGAAGAGGAGCAGAGTAACTGCGAAAAAAGCGACTGACAAACTGCGCTCCAATCAGCTTGCAACGCCGCTGGCAAATGGCTGTCACAAAATGTTGTTGAAGCCACAAAAGCAGCCACAGCAACAACGGGCCGCTGCAGCAACAATGTGGCAAGCGACGGCGGCAACTTTGCGCCATCAAATTAATTTTAATAATCATGACGTTTTTATTAAACGAAAGTAATCATAATTAAGGACTTGCCCCAGTAAATCGCAGTCCGTAGTCCGCCAAAAAAAAATTGTTGTAAAAATTAATTAAACCTTAATAGCCCAGGCGGCGGCAAATTTATATGTTTATAAATGAAACATAAACGCCATAAATACGCTTAGCAACAACAACAATTTATTTTTAAACAGCCAAATGCTTTATTTTATAACACAATCAAACAGGGTGCGGCACGTAAAATTCTCACTTAACTTTTATGGATCTTTTAATTTTAGGAAACGAAATTCTTTTGAAAGAACGTTTTTTTTCTTCTGCTTTTGTTTTGCGATATCCAGTAAGAATATTATGTGACTTTTCAGACAGTTTTTCAGGAGTTAGCTTCCTCTATATAACTGTTAGCTGTTAGCTGGTTTCTGCTAGCTGTTTTCTGTTAGCTGTTTGCTTCCTCTTCTATGTTTCCATAGAGAGAGTATGAGCTGCACAGCTGTTGAACGTAAATTGATTAAACTGTGTTTTATCGCATTTGAAATTTATAACTTTATCATTTAATTGTCCTTCATATATAGAAATTGTGCACATATGTGTGTGTGTGTGCGTGTACTTGGACGTATATCCTTGCTAGCTTTGGATAAATTTCAATAAGTGTCCTTGCCAAAGAGTTTTTTATATCTGACTATTCTTGCTCGCAAATGTTATGCTATTTAGCTCTCTCTTCCAAATTAGTTATATTACTTATTTATTTATTATATTTTTTACATTTGATATGCCTTGCAGAATGTTTACCTGGAACTGAAATCTATCAGAGCCATTTTGCGTATCCTTCTCAACTTATGCATTAGTTTACTTTATTAAGAATTTGCATACTTTTAGCCTTTTGTTGCTCACATTCACTTTGCTGCAATTAGAATGCTGTCAATTACAGCTGCCTTTGTCTCTCGTATCTAATTCCATTTGCGCGACAGCAAAACCTCTTTATCTCTTCATAAAGCAATTCGATTGAAGTCAGTTTTGTATTGGCATAAAACAATCAATAGCCAAACAATCAACATGTAATATAAATTTGTAAACAATTTCTCAAAATTCCCTAATCATAATGCACACAATTTGCTAACACAATTTGAGCAGCAAAACACACACGCACACACGCACACTCGCACACACTCATACACACAAACTTGGTTGATTGCACAAGCCCCAACTTGGCAGCTTCTTCAGCTGCTGCCCCGCTGCCCCACTCCCCGGGCAGACTCCATCATTATGCCGTTTACAATGAGTCGTAAAGTAAATTTAAGCGGCTGCCGTTTGACTTTTGTGTGTGCGCCTATTTGACTTTGCCTCCGAGGCAGCCAACGTTGCCTCCTCTTGCCGCACGTCTTGCCTTGCCGCGTCTGCAAATCTCGGCAAGAACAATGGCCAGCGATAAATGGCAAAAGCGCAATAACATTAACCGTTAGAGGCAGCGCTGTCGGCCTCACAGCTGCTGGCCAAAATGCGGCATTTGACCCAATTCCCATTTCGCACAGCGCGTCGCGACGTTCCACAACTCTTTCAAACGCTTTTCGGGGAACAGATTCAATCGACTGCGTCATTGGCAACCAGCAGGAAAGGAGCGCAGCGGGGGGAGAGGGGGCGATTTACTGTGGCAACATTGCCAACTTTGTCTGCGTTGCTGCTACTTTGCCATATTTAGCACACACACACATCCACGCACACACACTCACACACACTCACACACACGCACTGTTTGCCCAGCCAAGCATGTATTGGTCTATCTCTTAAGCACCCAAGCAGTCACTTATCTATGAGTACATGTGTGTGTGTGCACTTGTGTGTGTACTTGTTTGTGTAGTTGTCAGTGTACTTGTGTATATGTGCGTGCATGTATGTGTGTGTGTATCTGCTTGTACCAAGCCACTGACGTAATTTTCCTGAGCTTCTTTAAATGCATTTTTAGCTAGAGATGAGCGCGGGAATGTTTAGAAATTAATTGAGTCCGATAGTAAATGCATGTTTACAGGACTGAGATGTGTACCCGAGTAAATATACTATCGCAGAAATATAATCGTAATACTTTACTTTTCCTTAAGAGATTATATGAAAATTTGAAATCAAATACTTGTAAATGTAAATGCATCTTTTAGGCAGAAAGAAAACAACCTTAGCATATATAATATTTATATTCTTTATACCATATCATATAAATATTTTAGCTTATTTATAATATAACTGCCTTTCTGCGTGATTCTCAGAATCATCGCTTAAGCGCCGCTCAGCTCTATAAGTAGATCTCGTACTTGGAATTTCTGACCACAGTCAACGCGCGCTGTCCGCAACTTTGCGCAAATGTTTGTGCGGCAAGTGTGCCAAGGAGTGTGTGTGTGTGTGTGTGTGTGTGTTTGTGTGTGTTTGTGTGTGTTTGTGTGTGTGTGTATCTTTGTATCTATGTTTATGCGCGCGTGTGTTACGTTGCGTTTGTGTTGCCAGTTGTTTTCCAATTGAATTTCCAATTTGGTTGGCCAGCGCAACTTATTCGATTGGAGGTTTCAACTTTAAGCGCACATCGCACGTTTTGCGCTTTCCGCTTGCCAATTTAATTAGCCATTAAAAAATGCTTGGGCCTGGCCTCCTTGGAGAATCGGTAACGCGCAGAATATTCATAAAAGTATACATTTTCTCTGGAATTTGTATACCCTGTAACTGAAATATAAACTGTGTTGAATAGGATGTCATGAAAGGGCACGAGAGAGCTTCATATAGTATTTACAGCAAACATACGATCCGACTTGCCTTTCGTTCAGTAATGTATAGATATCTATTGACCTCAGAGTCTTCTGTTCAAATGAAAATCTAATATTTCAGATATGTTTACTTTAGATTATGTTTTCTTAAAACTCACACAAAACTGTTTCACTAAACTGAATTCACATTAAGTGCATTAACGTGCCTTCTGCTCGATTACAGGCTATCTAGCTAGTCGATCATTTGCTCTCCGCTAGAAGATGCTTACACATATATACATATATATTATTCAATTTTTGTTGTCTTTCGTTTATTTGTTGTAATTTATGAGGACGTGCCGTAAATTTACGCAGATTTTTCAGCGCTCATATTCAGCGCTTTAGCTTGCGCGCAAGAGTCTTGTGCCTCATCATCATTTGCCCGTCGTGGCTGCCACTTAACACCTTTTGGCAGCAGCTGCCACGCCCCAGCAAGCAATGTTAATAAATGCCTCACCCTGCATTTCGCTTCCCCTTGCGCCCAGCAGCTAGCAGCTCGCATGCCTGGCTGTCCGCCCCGAGACAACCGGGCATCGAGTTGATCTGCGAAAACCAAAAAAAACAAAAAAAAAAAATAAAAAATTAAATAAAGAAGCAGCAAAAATAAAGAAAAACCAGGCAACGACTTAAAGTTTTGCCAGCGTTGTTTTTCTTTCTCGCCCTTTGCGCTTGGCATTAAAAAGTTTTTAAAGCCGTTTATAAGAATTTAAGCGTACCGGCGGAATATTTTCCCGCCAATGTTTTCCGCAGCTTGTTTGCTTAAAAAAATACCGCCCAAAATACACAGCTTACAATGCTGATATCAATAATCCAATTTTGTCAGTTGCTTTCAATGGGCGGGCCACTTAAATTGAGATGCTTTTCACCAAGGGCTTGTGAAAACACGCGTAAACTTAACGTTGGCATTTAAAGTTGCAATGCAGTATTTAAAAAATATCATATTTCAGCATTAAAGGTATTTTTTTAACTCAATGATAGATAGGCTCTTAAAAAGCTCTTGAAAGCTTTTGGCTACAGTCACACTCATACAATTGTTAGATTTATCCTCGAAAGCACATTCAAGCTTTTGCTTGCATTGAGTACACGCGCCCAAAGAGCTTTAAAAGCACGTGAAAGCTTTCTGTAGCCTTGTCTCCATTAGAACTAGCTCGTGCCTATTTCAGCTGATGTCATTGAAACATCTTTCATTTAAATGTTCGCTATAAACTGTGGTTAACATGAATTAAATTAATATTGATTAATCACTCAACGCTAGTATTGATTAATTTGTCTGACTTAAGTGACCTTCGCAAAACTTTAAGAAATTAAAATATTTGGATATATTTGCCAAAAATGAACTGTCTTTAATAATGACTCACGGAACGCTTTCATTAGCCAAAGGCAGATGCTAAATATGTGGCCAAAGCAGGTTTGTTGCCTAAGCGGATGTTGTCACAAGTGGAATTTAAATTTTAAAAGGCCAAATCATATCAATGAGATGCGGGCGTAGTCAAAACCCACATGAAATTAAGTATACGCAAGCACACGCACAGCAGCACCACAACACACACACACACACACACACACACACAGAGATAGTAGCACACACAGATACTTACACACACAAGAGCTGACAGCGCTAATTGCTGGCAAACAATTGGCATCTTCAATTACAAGTATTTGCAATCACTTCGCTTGGCTCAAGTGTTAACTACAAGACAAGTTATTCAACCTTGTGAAGTATTTTTGAGTACTTTTTGGTATTTCAGCACCCGAAGCTCGTAACTTACACACACAGAGACAGAGACAGCCACACACAGACACAGACACCAGCGTCGAGTGTTTATTTATGCATACAGCAAATTTATAATAAGCTGCTTAAGATTGGTTTTAAGGCAGCTGCCGCTGACAAGCCTAATCAGACAACGTGTTACACCTCCAAAGAAAAAATACAACTTTACAACACTCGTTTTGAGGCACCTAACCTCAAACGCCTCGTAAAATAAAAAGTGAGCAATTTGTTGTTGGCACGTTTTAATCTTAATTTGAGTTGCTTTTCATATTTTAACAGCTCTTTTGTTGGGTTTACTTTTAATTATTGAGTTGTGAAACTTATAATCTCGGTTCACTTCAGTTAAGTTCGGTTTTTTTTTCTTTCTGTCTCTGCACGCCTTTTACGATGAGTATGCAAATTTGTGCAGCATTATTTGCTGCGCGCTTCCCACAGTTATTTTTTATGCGCCATTGTTAAGTTAAAAAAAACTAAGAAGCTGCAACTATTTTTTATGACTTACTCTAAAAGCCGTAGAACTCTCCATTTCATGCAATTAGATCTCTGAGAGAGCGCTGCATATATTCGTTATGATTGCCATCGCTGAATAATTCATGTGCATAAAAGCGTAAATCCCCTAACTCGGTTCCATATAACAAATAAAAATGATATGCAGAAAAAAAAGTGTTCCTCAAGACTAGACCATAGAGAAAAAAAGTATTTCATTCATTTTTATTCACAGCTACTTTTCAATGTGCAACCACAGGCAATAGCCGGAGTTCAATAGAAATTGAAAATCTCAACAAATCTCGCCTCTCACTCTCTCTCTCTCCCCCTCTTTCTGTCTCGCTCTCTCTCGCTCTGTTTGCTATGTCTGCTATAATTCAATTTTCCGTGCGAAAAAAGGAAAAGCGTTTTCATTAAAATTCAACTGCATCAGCAAAATTGTAACACTGGCCGCACACACCACACACACACACACACACACACACACAACCACACACAACAGCCTGCGAGTGTGTGTGTGTGTGTGTGTTTGTGTGCATAGGTACCACAAAACCAGCAGCAAATCAATTGGAATTGAACTTCTCCATTCAGCGGCCATTTCATGCCAAATTGATTGCGAGAATTTAATTAATTTTTTTACCATATTATTGAAAAATACCTCAATTATCATGAATAGTTTTCACAGTCTGTCATATTATATATATTGATTTGAGTGCGCAACTTATTTTTGAATTTCCAAGTGGATTTCCATTTATGAAAAGCATGCATATTTATTGCCAGACACAACTCTTGTGTGGTGCAATTGGTGTGAAAAGTTCGTATTGAAATGCAACCGATTCGAATATTCGAATGTTATCTAATGACACTTGTTGAAAGCTAGAAGTGTTTCGCATAGCAATCGTAATTCAATAAAGCTCTCAGCTCTTAGGTATCCACTTCGAGCGCTTAAAGCTTTTCAAAAATATCAATTAAATAAGTTGAGCTTTTAGTGTTAGGCCGAATTGTACACAGCTTAATAAATAAATGGCATATCGAGCTCTAAAGCTCTTTTTCTTTAACTTGAATTAAGTGGCTCTCAAGCTCATAAATATTAAACTAGCCAGTAAAACTTTGTAATATGATCGCAATATTTTAACTAAAAGCTTTACTTATTCGATGCCCTTTAGCGTTTCTCTCCCTTTCAAGGATAATCAAAAGCTCAGGTAACCAAATAAAACAAAGAGCTTATAAAGCATTTTGAAAGAAGCTTTTATACAAACTTGAACTAAATAGTTATTTTTAAGCTTAAAGCTAATATTAATTCTTGCTTAAAGTATTTCAATATGATCGACAGTCAAAAGTTTTTCTGTAAATGAATTGCTAATTTCTTGCGCATAAAATTGCTAATGAATAATGCTTGCTGAAACATTTACAGATTTCGCAGAAATGACGCTCAGTGTAATATATTTTAAAGGATTATTATGAATATTGCGGCTCGTTTGCCATAAATACGAAATGCTCCAACGAATTACTATTTATACACTTTTGCATATTTGGGTAAGGCCAAGTGTGGCACGGGGTAAGGGGGTAACATTGTTGCACGGCTGCACAAGTAGTTGGTGTTCTCGAAGACCCTCGACTCCGGCACCGACGCCGACGCCGTGGCGGACTCTCGACATGTACACAAAACAATTATAGCCCGTAGGTAATTTAGTGGCGGAATATTTACGAGTACCAGCAAAAGGCGCAAAAAACAAAAACAGAAATGAAAAAATAAAAGCAAAGAAATACGGGTAAGAGAAGAAATGTTTTATGTGCTGGCCACGAGGCAAAAATGTTGCTTTGGCTATGGCAACGGAGTGCGCTTAAAATAATTTCAGTTAAACATGGCCCACATAACGAGATTTAGTTTCCACTCGGGATGGGCATTTGAAGGAGTCGCCGTTGGGCACAGTCTTGTGTTTACCGCCTCGGTATGTAGGCAATTTTCATGTCTGAAGTTGCGCAGTTGAATTCAACTAGATGCCTTGTTGCCTGTCATTCGAGTGTAGCAGCTTTTGCTGCTTGGCTAAAACGCTTGCCTGCAAATGGCTTAAAGTGCTACAGTCGAGTGCTGAGTGGCTTGGGAAGGGAAGGGAAATGATTATGTGATGAGATGTGGTTGCCTGTATGGCAGTTGGCAGCGCGCAGTCGACACAAGTGTAAATGTTGCCTTGTTATAATTGATATTGATAACAGGAAACAGTTGCGGCTGCAAAGCAAAAGAGCATTTGCTATAGAAAGCCCAATGTTTATTAACCGCCAATAAAATAAAGCCATATTAATTGAAAGATATATAAATGTAAATACAGCCTAAGAGGTAAATGAGTACTAAGAGGATATTTTGATATTATTCGACCTTCAAGTGGGGGAAAAGCAGGCTGAAAAGTTGTAGCAAAAGCCTGTTTAGCTTTTGAGTCTATGTGTCGGATTAACCGACGAGAGAAATTTAAGCAATTAACCAATTAAATAAACAAAAAATAAATTTTTAACATTTTTAGCCACAATAATGAAAGAGTTGGCGTCTTGGACTCGTAGAGGTCTACAGAATGGATCGCAAAGGTGTGAGCTTAAAAAGCTGATAAAAAGAGAAGCTGGGCAACACTTAGCCATCACTTTATCTAACAAGGTCGTCAGGATATCAGAGCTATTAATGCCAAGCAGCTTTTGTTCTTGTCACACGCCTGCGAAGAAATAAATAAGGGAAAGCAATGGTTCCCAGTTGACCTCTATATCCTTGATACTTGCATATCATAGTTATAGTCCTTGTGAACCTAAATAACATAATAGTTCTTGAAATATGTACGCTTATGATTTCAGCCGCCCGCTGCAGCAGCCCCTTCCTCCGCTCTCATGGTTCCTAGTTGACCCATATATCCTTGGTTTTACCATACCATAGATATAGTCCTGGTGACCTAAAATGTCCAAACCGCTGCGAAATTCGCACGTAAATAGTCCAGAATCATATTATGCATGCATTTTTTCAGCCGCCCCCAGCAGCAGCAACGCCTCCTCGATGGTACCTAGTCGACCCACATATCCTTGGTCTTACCATACCATAGATATAGTCCTAGTGAACCTAAAGGACGAGATCTCTGCGAAATTCGCATTGAAATAGTCAAAAAACATGCATGCTTTTTCTTTCAGCAGCCCCTTTACATGCCCCTTAACGGCCACAGCTGCTCCTTAACACCCAAATTTTAAATTTAACATTTCTGGCCCTTGCGCTTATGCAATGAATGCCCTTTACAGAGGCTACAGTTGCTCCTTAACAGCCAAATGTTACAATTAACATTTCTGGCCCTTGCGCTTATGCAATGAATTTTTTTATTCGCAAAAATTTCGTCTGCTTGCTGGGCATTTCTGTTCGCCTGGTACTTCAGCTGAGTTTGCACCCAAATCTGGCCAGCCAGCGGCCGCCAACCGGCGCCCCGTGCGCTTATGCAATGAAATTTTTTATTCGCCGAATTTTATGGCTACTTTCTGTGCATTTCTGTTCGCCTGGTATTTCAACTGAATTTGGACCCAAATCTCGACAGCCAGCGGCCGGCAACCGGTGCCCCTGCGCTTATGCAATGAAATTTTTTATTCGCCGAATTTTATGGCTACCTTCTGTGCATTTCTGTTCGCCTGGTATTTCAGGTGAATTTTTGTTAAAATTTCGGAATTCAGCGGTCAGGCCAGATCAGCGGCAATCGTCGACCCTGATTTTTTCAAGATAAATTACCAACAAAATAGCCAATTTTAATAAATAAAAAAACATAAAATTGCTTTATTATTTAATATAAATTATTTATACATACATAGATGTTATATATATAATGTTTATGAACATATATATACAAATTAATATCTCTTAAAACTATAAATATACATATCAAGCTTATAATGGTTACAAATTGTTTTTGAGAATATAAATTTTGCTTAAACCTAAAATGCCTTTATCCTGGGTAATTGAAGTCCAATCCTGGAAACAGGAGTCCTTTAAGGACTTGTGGAAGTCTGCAAAATCAGTTGGAATTTTGAATTCTTTAATCTGAAAAGATAAAGTTCAATTAAAATAAAACACATTAATAAATCGAAACAACATTGATCTAAAATAAAAATAGCTATATCTCAAGGAAATGAACTCCGATCTGGATAAGGCAAAGAAATTTGCAATTTTAGAACGGATTTAGAAAATAAACCTCATGACTTTCGTAATCCTTTCAAATGAACAAGTGGATTATATAATATACAAAGTACGCTAGGAAATAAGAACGTTCGAAGAATTAGTTTTAATTAAAACTCTTACCTCTAAACAAAGGTTGTGCTCTCCGTGAAGGCGCCACAGAGTCTTAGCTTGTCGCCCGTAACAATCGCTCGCATAAACTGTGGCCCCAGATAGAGACCTTTTTCGGTTGATTTCGTATCACCATCCAGACGTATAACATAATCTTTGCTGATCAACCGATTGGATATATCCTCTTCCAGTTTAGGACTCAATATATCATACAAGCTGCCACTGCCGCACAGCACATCGCCTGCAGCGCTGCGCTTCTTATCCACAATTGTGCAGCTATTCTCATTCTTAAGTATTTCCTCAAACTGTCGCTTGATCTCAGCCAAGGAGCTCCGTTTTGGATAGCCAGCGAGTCGTTCAAAGCACTTGAACTGATAGAAACGACGCTCCAGCTCGGACAAATCATCGAGCAGATTCCTAACATTGGGCAGCTCATTTGTGTGGGCGCGCGAGACGCGACACAAATCATTCAAAAGCTGTTCGATGTGGCCGCTAAACAGATCCTCCACGTGGGCATTGCTGTAGATGTCCTGTTTAAGTAGAAATATAAAACGAATTGTGTGAATATTACACTTTAATAAAGAAGACCCTTAAAACATGTCAACTTTGGGTGCCAAAACCTGTTGACAGGCTTTGTTTATTGCAAAAGCATCCTCATATTCAGCTCAGATCTGCGATAACTTACAATTAACTTCAGTATGGCCGTGTGCAGCGTGGGTATAACAGTCAGTCCATAGATCTCGCTCATATTACGCGTTTCCAGGTAGTGTAACACCTTTAGCGCCTCATTGGTGTCATCGAAGAGGCGTCGCTGTCTGGCAACTGGTGTCGGCTGTGCCTGTTGCCACACCTTTTGCCAGGTATTGCCCTCGGTGGTCATGCGCACGCTCAACTGATGCACAGTCTCTCCGCTTTCTGGTGCGTTAATAAAATAAAATGGTATATTATCCTTGCAAACGCTACGCTCACCTTATTCCCTTACCATTCTGCACCTGCTCCCAGTCCTTGGGGCTATACCAGCGTATAAAGTCCTCCATTTTGCCGCGTGGATTGGCCGCCTTGAATGCCTCCATGTCGGACAAAAGCGAAGTGCACATCATTTGTGTGCTTAAACCGGAACCGGGTCCCAGTTTTAACATTACCTCCGCGTCGTCCTGCAGCTGATCTTCTGTCTTGGGCACCGGCTCTTGCGTTTCGGGTATATACAGAAACTCTTCGGGTTCGTCTAGCAAACGCTCTTGGCCCAAACGCTTCAAGCGACCCTCTGGCTTGAGGCTGAGCACCGCTTTGGTTGGTGAGCCGCTTGCGGAAGTTGGCTCGTCGCAGTCATAAAATTCGCCATCATCCTCCTCGTCCTCATCCGTTAACAGCTGCTCCTCCACAACCTTCTGCTGCTGCTGTTGTTTGCGCTTGCCAAGCGCCTCGCGCTGCAGGCGACGCTCCACGCAAACGTTGAGCATCTGCAGCTTCTGGTGCAGCAGACAGGTGCGTGTATCCGGAAAACCAGGTGCAACGCTGCGCAAAGAGATTTCGGTTAAAGAGCAATGCAAGCGTAAATTAAGCCATATTTGTACAGTTTGTATTGTTAAAAGCAATTCAATTTAAAGCAAATAGTTTGGAATTTAAACTTTGCAAATTGCAGAACAGCACAAGCTTATATACTAGCGAATAAAAACTTATAAGCTTATAGCTGACAGTCCTGGAAACATAGAATAGTTCTTGAAAAGTTGTGTATCTGGCAACGCGAGAAAGATTTAAAAATGCAGCAATAGCAAAATTCTTGATCTGGCAACTACTAAAGATGAACAACATCAGCTATTACAAAAAAGTTGTAAACTTCAGACTTATCGATAATATTGCAAATATATCGATAATATTCGACAAAATATAACACTGTGATGGTATATGCCGAAGCTTAAATATAATATATCGATGTCGATCTAAGCAGGATCAGTATGTATCGATAAGATAACCGTGAAAACATGATGTATGATCGATATCGATAAGTGTGTAACTAACTGGCAACAATGAAAGCTACGATAACAGTTGGCTAGATAAATGCTGAGAATGTATCAATAAATGCTTAAACGAAGTAACTGACAGCATGGCTAATAAAGTCTTAAGTAAAGATATTTCTAAACTTGACCACATAAAAACCAACTAATAGAGTGAGAACTCATTTTTAACTGCTCGAAGTTAGGTAACTGCTCGCAAAATCAAAGTGTTGCAGACTTAGAATAGAGTTCAAATTGATAAACAGTTTGTTTAAGCCTTTTTCAATGACAAGTTGTTAAATTAATAGCTAGTATCTTGAAGTGCAGCAAACTGAGAAACATTTACAGCTCATTTGTCGAGCTCTTAAAGTTTTATTCAATTTGAATATTCTCAGTGAGCACTTTTTATAATTTAAGCGGTACGTGTTGATATGCATCTATTTACAAATTTGCGTTGTGATATATTCCACATAAAATAAACCTTTTTTACAAATTTTGCATACCCTTAGCAAAGTGAGCTGAGCTGAGCCCGTTTTCGAGCCAACAGCAAAGTGGCAATAAAGGCGTCAGCTGTCGGTGTCTATGCCAATGACAATGGCAACCTACATATGATATATATGTGTATATGTGCCCAACTATATCTTCAATCCACGACACGCACTGTCTAAAGACAGAGAGAGGGAGAGGGAGAGAGCGGGAACGCGTCTTTGTCACCGTCATCGCCGCCGCCTGCCACATTTGGTATTCACGCTGTTTCATCCGCTTTTGTGTGGTGCGTGGCTTTCGGCTTGTGCATAGCAAATGAGCTCCTCTTGAGGGGCAACGGGGGAGCAGCTGCTGTTCCCGTGAGTCATGGACAAAGAGTTTATTGAACCTCAAGTTGTGGCAATTTGAACAGTTATGTGTTGCATGCACGGTGCTTCTTCTTCTTTTGGCCAGCAACTAACAGGAACTGACTTATTTGGCCAGCAGCGGATGTGTCCAGCAAATTGCTGCGCCCAATCCCCAGCTCTACTCTGCTCTATTGTGCATTTGCATAAAGTTTGCTTATGAGTTTCGTATAGAGAGGAGCTGCAGCAGCTACAGCTGCTTAAAAGCTTTTTAAAGCGGCTAAAAACCAATTGACAAGCATTTTGGCCAACAACTGCTACCAGAATGCTGACCACAATGGAGCGCTAGCTGCCTTCAGCTGGTATCTGGCTGGCCAGTTTAAGCTCAAGTGCCCTGTGCACATCATTAATTGTTTCGGAGGGTGGGGGGAGGAGCTGGGCTGAGGTGAACCTCATCAGGACATGGCCCCCGGCCATAAACTGGGCAAATAAATGAGCTAACGTTACGCTTTAGTTTGTGGCCAGAGCATAACAATTTGTTTTGGCCCATTTTATTTTTGGCCAAGTCACTTTATAGTTCTATTTATTTCCCAAGCCAAGATGTTGAATATATAAGCACACACTCAACATGCGCAAGTTGCCAAGGTCTTAGCCTTAAAGAGGCCTACGAGAGTTAAGAGACTGTGACAAAATAAAATATATTTTCCTATTTTTGGCTTTGGCTATTTAAGGGACTTTCAATTAAATAGATTAAAAGTTGTGAACAGCTTTTGATCATATTTAAGCTGAGTTTACTGGGACAATAAACAATTATATACTTATTGCATAGTGTAATTATGTATAAGTAGAGACCCGTACCCTATGTCAACTATATTGTTTATCAGCTTAAATTCTTTGTCAGCATATATCATAAATCGGAACATGAACATTATTTATATATGTTAGTTATGATAGATCTAAAGTACATGGAAGCATCAAGCTGTACTTCCAGGGCTTCAAAATGGCACACAAAAGTGTGTGGACACCAAAGCACAAGCCAAAGCATCTCGAGAAAAGAGAAATGAAAAGAAAATAATAATCGAAAATGTATATTTGTAATTGCAAGTCTCTTTTGCATCTACCGAGATCGACGCGTTAATAAAGACGGACAGAAATGAAATGTAATAGAGCATTAAGAAAAGACTAATTTCTAATCGAAGTTTGCAAATTATGCATAGTTTCTGACAACTCGCACGATTAAGCTTATCAATTTTCGTTGATAATAAAGTTTTCTTTAGCTATTTCCTTTTTTTTTTCAAATTTATTTCTATATTTTTATTGACCCAATTGGTGTTCTCTGAGCCTGAAAGGTTCTCTAAGCAGGCGCCAGCTGTGAAATGGAAAGTGATTTATTGGATTGTTAACAATTTTGCCTTCGACAGATAAGAGTCGTGCGTGACGTTCTTTAAGCTTATCTTATAAGGGTATATATAGATGTTTTATATATGTTGGATTCAGGTGAGCAGATTTTCGTAAAGCTTGGGCTTTGCAGAGATTGATTTATCAATGTGACAGACACTAATAATGCCACAGAGTCTAAACATCCGCGCAGCTGAGGCGTATATATGTATGTTGGCTGGTTCAATCTCAACGTATTCGATATTATTAATCTAATCTGTGGGTATTTCCTCTGGGCATGTTCTTCAATAATGAATTAAGATTTCAATTGGCTTATCAAGCAGCAGATCCTTTGATATAAAAGCAATGCACAGTTGCGGCTAAAAGTGTTTTCTGATTAGTTAGCAGCCAGCTGGCAGACAGAGCGGAACAGAAAGTTGCAATGAAAGGTGGGTGCTGGCTACTAATCTACCTTTCCCAAATATGTGGACTAAGTGCTTTGAATATTCGCAGCGAGCAGCAGCCTTGTGGCACTCTTGATCTTGGCCCTGTGTGGCTTGGGCCGGAGCCAGCGCATTGAGGATATATGCGCGATCTTCTCGAATAATACGGTTATCCGGGATCCGGAGTCGTGCAGCCGTTCGATAACCTGTATCGATGGCAAGAGCGTCTATAGCACCTGCAAAGGCAGCACGCCGTTCTTCGACAAGGACACCCTGAAGTGCGTCAAGACGCTGGAGGGATCAGATAGCTGTGATGTGACCTGTGCGAATGCGGCTGGCCTATTTATATCCGATCCAAAGTCATGCTTCGGCTACTATTATTGCATGGACGAGGAGACGCCCGTTTATGGCGCCTGCCCGGACACTACGCACTTCAATGAGACCATACAGGAGTGCATCTGGAGTGATGCCTCCGATTGCAGGGCGAGCAGCTTTGATTACTGCAGCATCATCAAGAACGGCGTCAACTTTGACAATGTGCAGGGCTGTAATCGGTATCATGTGTGCACCAAGGGCGAGCTAAAGGATGAGACCTGCAAGACGGGCTACTATCAGGCCAGCACTGGGACATGTGTGGCCAAGACTCTAGTCGACTGTGATGCCCATCCCTTACCCAGCAATGTGTGCGGCACAGCGAAGAGTCCCAAGAAGAACGCCCTCGTGCCAGATGGTGCCACCTGCCAGGGTTATTTCTTTTGCGCCGAACAGGCCGATGGCACACCCGATGCGAATCCAACTTGGGGCAAATGCGGCGATGATTTATTCTTTGACAAGAGCTCACAGAAGTGCATTGAGCCCAACAAGGTGGTCTGCTCGGAGGATCGCTGCCAGGGCCGCACCATTCCCTTCGTTTTGAGCTCCACCAAGGGCTGTCGCCACTATTTGCGCTGCGCCGATGGCCGCACCATGGATGAGAAGACCTGCGGCAATTTCTTTTTCGATGAGGCCAACGCCGTTTGTGTGGCTCAGGTTCTAACCTATGACGTATGCTAGTTATACCAGTTATCGGCATCATGAAATAGATCTTATCCAACAGAGCATATTATTGAATTCTCTTATACGAGTTTTATTAGCAAAACGCGAAATTTGCCAAAGATTTAAACAGTAAATGTTTTTCTTAGAATTCCCAAAGAGTTTTAGCTGCCAAGACTATAAGCACTTTATATTTTTTTAAGTTTAACCTTAGGAACTTAAATACATTTCGTTGAAATGAACTACAAATCGTTTAACTTTCTTGATTCCATAGGTTTATAGCAGGCATTAAAAATGCCTTTGTTTAATCGATGAAAATAATCTTAGCTCTTTGGGATTATCTTATCGCGGTCTCACAATGCAAACAATAAAAACTCATATATCATTTGACGGCTTAACACTTTGTTTAGTTAAGAAATCAAAAGCCTCACAACAAATTGTTGTAAACGTCTGAAATGTTTATGGGCCCAATTGCAGATATGAACCGCTGCTTGTTATTAATTATTTTGATAGAACAATTAATTAGCTACATATTACTGTAGTGATTGATAAGTTGCTTATCTAAAATTTTGGATCTTCAGGTAAAACCTTGAGCGTAAATATAGTTTAAAACTAAACTGTTTTAGACACAGAAACAGCATATTGATAATTCTATAGATAGACAATCTCGCAATTTTGAGATGTATTAATATAAATTATTTATAGCTTAATTGTTTTGTTTTCCTAACAAGTTAACTTGATTAGAAATCACAACAAGCTGCTTGACAGACATTTTCAATTAGCTAAAGCAACCTTTCGAATAGAGCATGATTGAAAGAGTAAAATTTCCAGGCCGATTAACATCGATAGACTTGGCAGAAATTATCGATAAGTGCACATCTTAACAGTCTGGCAACTCCAATTACCACATTTTGATATGCTTTTGAGAACCTTTTCAATTAATTTTCATGCATTTTAGCACCCGAAATTCACTTTAATAGACTCATGAACGGCTTCAAATAATATTAGACCCAAAAAAAAGTGTAATTTTTATTAACTTTTTCAATTTTAATGCGTGCGATGACCTGAAAGATTAGTTCAGCTAACACTTTCACACCTGCCTACACACACAACTACACTCACACACACCCACACACCTACACACACACAGTTCGAGTCATATACGCAAACTTTTCAATTGACAACTTTTCGTCTTTGGTGTACCCAAAAAGGCGAAGCAAAAAAGGAGAAGAAACTTTTTTACACCTGCAAATTCTAATCCACTTAAATGCTTAACAGCATTATCATGCGGTCGCCCAGCCACGCCCACAATGCGGCCACGCCCACAATGCGGCCACCCACACCCCCAACAAAAAAAAAAACTGTGCCAGCAGCAAAAACAACTTCTCGCCCATTGTTAAAAAAAAACACAGAAAAAACTTCAATTAAATCTCGTTTTAAGTGAGAGGCTCAGGCCCGAAGGGAAAAATTGTTTGTAAGCTGTCCCAAAATAGATGGCAAAAAAAAAGAAGAAGAAAACAAGAAGCAGAACGAGAAAAATTTGTAGCTTTGGCTCGGACCCGCTTGGCCATTGTCTAAAAATGCAAATTTGGCAGAAAAAAGACAAAAAGTGAATAATTATGCGGCGAGAAAGAAGCATTTACACCTTCAATTGGCCAAAATGGGAGGGCAAAATGTATTTTCCTCGCTCCGATTTTTTTTTTGGCTAAAACTTTGCAGCACAACTGTACTTGATGCGTTTTTCATTCACTACTTTTGTGTCTTTGCAATTTTCGCACTTTCGCGCATTAAAAATGTTTGTGATGCAATTAATGCGACCGGCGGCAGCCGAGGAAAAGCTCTGAAAAAATGGGTGCAAGAATTTTTTAATTAAATTTTGCGGCCGGACAGCTGAGTGAGAAATGAGCGCCGAATGGCAGGGACCTTGCCAGGGGGTGGGAGGGGGGTTCGCCAAGAGAGGAATGCACACTCAAGCGAAAAATATTTGCTGGCCACGTAATGCAATTTAGACTTGAATTGGACACAACCTAGGCGAGCAGCCCACAAATGAAAAGAAAAGAAACGAAAAAAAAAACAAAGAAGCGCTCAAATCGCGTGACAAAACGAAGTCAAGCGAAACGACATTTGGGGCCGCAGGGCAGGGAAAATCGAAAAGAAAAACATCTGCTGAAAAACTATCAATCAAAAGACAAAATGTTGATTATGATTATTGATTATGATTATTATTATTATATTTGTTTGTGGTCTTGTGGCTGCAAAACCAATTCAATGAAGCGTTCGATTTGCTCAACTTTGAAAGGGGCGCAAGCAATTTGTCGAGGGGAGGGGGATTGGATATTTGCAATTTTACTTTTACTTTTGCCTTTAAATAATTCAGGCGAAATTGAAAGTGATCGGCCGGCAGAGTTTCCGGTGAATACCTGCCGAGAAAAGCTCAATTCCAAATACATTGTAAATATAAATCCAAAGCCAAATAAATAAAAACTATTTTGCCGCATTAAATTCATAAACAAATAAGTTTAACTCGATGCAAATATTTTGTTTATTTCAGCTCAAGTGATTTTTATAACAAATAAACATATTTATTTTAAGATTTACTTGCAACTTTATTTGATGAGAAAAATCCATTTTATGTTGAACTAAAACTCTGCTCAAATTTTTGCATGCAATTCAGTTTTTGTGAAGCTTTACGGCGGCTTATAAAATTTGGAATGAAACGCATGAATAAAATAACTAATGTTATTAAGTGCAAGACAAATTCAAAAGAAATATATTCTTAAAAGTTTTCTAGAGTCAGCTGAACTATTTATTTGCTGACAAAACAGCTTTTGCTCGCGGCATTGTTAGTTGGGCAAATGAAATGTATAATGCGCACAGCCCGGCGTATACGTAACGTGTATTTAAAGTGCATTCAACCCTTTTGTGCTCGTAATGCCTTTAAGACGAAACAATAGAAAACTCTCGAGCTCGAAAATAGAGACACCTCAAAAGCATAAAAGTTGCGAGCCTCAAAATTGAGTGTGGCCATAATTCATGATTATGCAAAAAGGTCAACAGCTTTTGACTGGACCGAAGGGACAAGGGACAGCCCACTTTTGTTACGGCTCACTTTATACTTATTTTTTTTTCTTCTTTTTATTACGCGCCTGTCGCGTTTGGCAAATTAAATTAAATGTCCGGCAGCATACACACCACGATTTTGTTGCTGCCAAAAGGGATGCAGGATTATTGTGCCTTCTTTGTTCACCTTCTTTTTTTACTTTTTTCTGCTGCTTTTTACGGGCTGTAGCGCTGGCAGCTTGACAGGCCTGACCGGGCGGACAGGCAAATTAATCAAACTAAACTGCCAAAGGATCAGCAGGAGAATGATGAGCAGCCACGAAATGGGCATGAGAGAGGGCGGGGCGGTTGCAAACTGGGGTAGATTAGGTAAGGTGAGACACTCTCTTCACGCACAGTTTGTTGTTTAACGAGCATTAAAATCAAATTGAAAGTAACTGGACAACTGATTGATAAATCTGGCTGTCCTTCCTTATTGTCCCTGAATGTCCTTTTGACCAACTACTGAAGCAAATATATTAATTATATAATTTTAAGCATCGACAGCTCTTAAGACCCTGCCTAACTGGACACTCTTTTTCTCTCTCTCTCTCTCTCTGTCTCTTAGCTCTATGCCGGCGCCAAGATGAGACGCAGCAGCACTCAAACAGCGACCACGCCCACATATCGACAACTTTGGCTGCCGTCGCTGCTTTTGCTTTTAGCAGGCAGCAGCCGCACAAGCGCCCAATGCCCCTGGCAGCGAGATGTGCCCGATCTGCAGACGAGCTGCATATGTGCCTATAATCTGGGACGAGAGCTGAGCGTACAATGCGATCAGGTAAGAAACATGTTAAACACAACGAATTTAAGAGAATCTTTGGGGTATTTTGTTAAAAAGCAACAAAATGAAAGTTAGTCAAGATTTATCCCCAAGATAATTTTTGCATTTACAATACAAAGTATTGCATTTTTGGGAGTTTCTTCTTACTTTGTTAAACTCGATTTTATCTTGGGATTTGGTAACAGTTTCTGAACTGTTTAACAACAGTGACTTGTAAAGCTCATGGTAAAAGCTCCTGGTAATCTACAAACTTGAATATATTCCTTGTTTTTCAACGCAAATTACAACTTTAAGCTTTAAATTTTGTGTAAGTTGATTACCCTTTGATTTCTTGATAACAGGTCGAGTTCACGCAATTGCTGGAAGCAATGAACAAATATGCGCGACTAAAGCCCGTGGACTTGCTGTATGTGAACAATGCAACAATTGAGGAGCTGCCAGATGAGGTGTTCAGCAATCTGAGTCTGCACAATGTGCAGCTATCCAGTTGCGGCATCAAAAGGATTGCAAATGGTGCATTTAAGGGGCAGGAGTCGGTGCTAAAGAATCTCAATCTGCAGGATAATCTGCTGAGCGAGGTGCCCGTGGAGGCGCTGCAAGTGCTGGGCAGGCTCAATCTGCTGGATTTGTCTCGCAATCAGCTCTCCAACATACCCGACGATGCCTTTGCCGGTCTGAACAAGCTATCCACGCTGAAGCTGAACGACAACAATGTGACGCTGGCGCCGGGCGCATTTCGTGGTCTCGAGCAGAGTCTGAAGAATCTCAATTTGAAGGGCACGAGACAGCGTCGTGTGCCGGAATGCATACGCGGTCTGAAGAGCTTGGCTTTCCTGGATCTCTCGCAGAATGGCATCAAGGAGCTGCCTGGCGCCGGTGGCATACGTGTCTTCGATGGCCTGGACGCGCTCACTGCGCTCAATATGGAACGGAATCTCATCCAAAGCATTGCGGAGACGGCATTTGCGGGTGTGCGGAAAACGTTGAGCTCGCTGAGTTTACTCAACAATTTGCTGTCGGACTTTCCCATCGGCGCTGTGCACTCACTGAAGGAGCTGCGCGTGCTGGACATTGGTTTCAATTTGCTTACCAGCCTGCCGGAGGCGGCCTTTCGCGGAAATCCAAGCATCACACTGTTGGCCCTCGACGGCAATCCACTCAGCACGGTGCCGGAGGGCGCATTTGCACATTTGAATGCCACGCTGCGTGGCCTTTCGCTGGGCGGGCGCTTTCTGCACTGTGATTGCAAACTACGCTGGGTTGCCGAATGGATACGCAATGGCGATTTGCAGGTTAGTGTAGCGTGGGCATATCCATTCCATTGCTTCGTAGGTAACGACTCCACTCTCTCCCTCTCCCTCTGTCTTTCGCTAGGTCACCTCACGTGAGCGCAATCCTCAGTTTTGTGGCACGCCGCCGCGTTTTCGCGATCGCGGCTTCTACTCCATACAGCCGGAGGAGCTGAGCTGTCCCGAAATAGCAGATGCCGCGCTCCGTGGTCCAGTTGGTCTGGCCGATAATCTCAAGCCGACGTTTCCCTCTTCACCCGATTCCGTGGAGTTTGAGACAGGCTCAGCTACGGGCACGGGCACGGGCACCGGAACAGCCGCCTCGGCGCCTGTTGCCAGCAGCGTGAGCACCACAGTGCCAACAACAACAACCACATTGTCCACGACAACAACCACAACAACAACAGCAGCGCCTACAACTAGTTCCAGCTCCAGCACAGCAGCCAGCACGGTGAGTGATTGTATTGATTCGAAAACTAGCTTACAGACGAACTTGATAGATATGAACCATTCCCGAACCAGTTTGCTAAGCTCGGAACGAGTTTCTATCAACCATTTGAACTAGTTTCAAATGAATCAGAAATCAATTTAAACGCGTTTTGAACTAGATACTATAAAATGATATTGAATGGGTCATCCCTAGAACTTAGATTCAACTGCATTTAATCAAGTTATTAGCTGAATTTGAACTTTCTTTTTAACTTTAAATTTGAATAATTAAAATTTGAACTTGAATTTGATTCACTCTCAAATCGAGCTTAACCAAAGTACTAAAACTGATTTGATTGGTGAATTAAATTGATTTGAAAATTGTTTAAACTAGGAAAGATGAGAGGAGAGGTTAATGAAAACTAGTATCCGTGAAACCAGTATAAAAAAGCGCGAAATATATACATATCTCAGAGTTAAAGGGTGAAGTCTATAAGCCCCCAAAACATAGCACTTATTGAGTAAAAGCTGAGCTAGAAGACAACTCTTGATTATTCGATTATACTAGAAAGCTCCCATTCGGAACTGAACTAGTTCCAAAATGGCTATAAAATGCACAATTTATCAGCGATTTTTTCAGTGTGAGCAATTATTTATGTATCAGTCAGCTACATAATATCTTTTTTTTCCATGTGGTCTCGCCACATGCCACAACAGACTCGTGCCCCAACACAAGCCACAACGAAAGCGACGAAGGCAGCAGCTGCTTCGCCAACGGTGGGCGTCAATGGCACCGGCAGCGTTCAGGCCACGGCCATCTCCTCGACGAGCAGCAGCAGCAGCTCCTCCACATTGCACACAGCCGGCAAACAGGCGCCCGGCTGGCGACAGGGCGCCAATGTCAATGCCAATGGCAGCCAACACAAGCCGCAGCGACCGCCGCTGGTGCTGGGCTATCCGCCGCAGCGCGGCACACGCATCGACGATGTCAACGAGGTGCAGGTGAAGCATGCGTTCCGCCAGGACAGCTCCGTGATCATACAATGGGACTCGGAGACGGCCAACATATTGGGCTTTCGCGTTGTCTATCGCCTGTTCGGCGAGAAGGCCTTCAAGCAGGGCCCGCCGCTGGAGGCCAGCGAGCGTGAGTTCAAGATCAAGAATGTGCCCGCCCAGGAGTGCATCATAGTGTGCGTCATATCGCTGGAGGAGCTGCATGTCACGCCCGAAACGGTGCCCTATCAACAATGCCGCGAGGTGCGCACTGTCTCCTCTCAAACCTCCAACATGGATAAAATAACCATAGCGGCCAGTGCAGCCATTTGTGGCACCATCATTGTGGCTGTGATTGTGTTCATTGCGGCAAGCAGGTGAGACAATTGTAGCTGCTTTACGGGGCGACCTTTAAAGCGTGTTGGGCCCCACTTGGCATCCATAAATATTTAATGCTATCAGCAAGAACATTATCAAATGCCTCTCCACACCCTCTCTCTCCCTCTCTCTCTAATAGACGCTCGCGCAAACTGCAAAATAACCAGCAAAAGAGTCCGCTGCCAATTGGAGGTTTGCCCGTTAATTGTTGCGGTCCAACCGGTTCGCCAGGACCACTTGGCTCAATTGCCACGCTATCGGCGTTTAACAATCACAAGGTGAGTTTAGTTGCCAATTGGCCATAAAAAATGTATATCGAGCGGGTTGGCCAAAACGTTGGCCTCAGGTTCTTGCTAAATTGGCCTCTGTGACTCGGAAATGGCCGCAATTGAAGCCAACATTTTTCTATATATATTTTTATTTTTATTTTTATTTATGTGCCAACAAATTAAACGTGGCAGGCGGAAAAAAAAATGAAAAACATTTCAGCCTATATTTTTGGTCTAAATTCCCGTCTGTTTTCAGCTAGCTGCCAACAAAATATTTAGTTGAATTTTAAATAAATTTCAATTTATGTAGCTGCAGCCAGATTCTGAAGCTATTTAAGCTTTAGTCAGCTTTAATTGTAAAAATGTTTTAAATATTTAAAGCCTGTTTACTGAGTCTCAGCATAGCAAATAAATACTCTCTGCAGAGAAGAGATACGATTTTTTCAATTGGTATAGAATTCTTTTTTGAAAAGAAGTTAAACTCAATCTTTGAACAGAAATTTAGGAGCTTAAGAAAAGAACTTAATGAAAATCTCAGTACTTCCAAATACTTGCTATCAATAATGTCAAAGATGGTATTATCATGTCAAAGACCAAACTTTACTTTAAGAATTCTGTTAGAATAAAGTATTTGAGAAGTTTAAGCTGTAAAGAGAAGTTAACGAAGGCCGGAAAACAGTTAAGCTGCGTCTTGTATAGACAAAATTCTGATAACTAAGTTCTCTCAATAGAAACTCAAGTTAGTTCTTTAAAGTCTCCACCATTCAACTATCTCTCATGACCACAACCATAGCCTGCTCTTATATCGCATCTACTCTCTGCCCCTAGGAATGGGATCAGGTATCGGCGTACAGTGGACGCTCGATACCGCGGCCACGCATCTATCCAGTCGAACAGCCCGACGATATGCGCAGTCATTTCTCTGGCATGCCCGGCAAGGTGGGCAAATCGAGGTATGTAGAGTAACAGCTAGTCGGTGTTGACATCAAACATTTATACAAAACAGCCTCAATCATTGAAAATGTTGGCCAAATATTTGCTTGATTTTTGCCATATTTAATTTGTGTTTATTTTATTGTAATTTCATATTTCATTATGTTTGTTATTTACTCATGTCACAACACGATGCACACACACACACGCATACACACACACACACACACCCATATGCGACTGCCACACACAACACGATAGCAGATCCATAGCCGATGGGCAGTCGCAGCATAGTTTCTCGAATAATTCACATCGCGGCTATTTGGGCAGCGCGTTCCCCACAAATCTGGTCAATTCACGCCCGGAGCTGCGCCAGTCGCGCCAGTCGCTGGCCGCTGCCTCGGAGCGCATGTCGCGCGCCTCCTACGCCGGCTCCATACATGGCGGTGGCGGTGGTGGACCTGGCGGCGGCGGCGGTGCCAATGGCATGGGCGGCATGGTCGGCGCCGGCAGCTTGATGGGCATGAGCGGGCTGGTTGGCCCCGGCGGGCCGGCCAGCATTGCATCCAGCAATGCAAGACGCTCGCGTCCGCGCTCCAGATCACGCGATCAACTGAACACAACGCACATACATAACCATCGACCGGGAAGTCGGTAAGTAGAACGCAGACACACACCACAACCAAACGATGCTAACCCCCCTCCAGGTGCTTGGTGCGGCTCAAAGAGACAGCATTCACACACTCAATTAACACACACTCACACGCAACACATTCACACACACACACAACTCGGATAACTGTCACATTTCGCTAATTACAAACGTCACACTTTCAATTTTTTTGCTCGAGAGTTTCTCAAAAACAAAAACCTGTTTTTTTTATTATCTGTTTTATGTGTTGTCATTAAATTTATTATTAACCATTTGCGCACCTCCCTCTCCCATCCAAGAGCAGAACTAAAGCTTTGCAAAGCATATCTTGAGATTTTACTATGTTTTGCTAATGAAAGCATTTAAATTAGGTTTGCTTGGACTCTAATTTCAGCTTGTTGAATGTACATCAAATTATTATGAATGCGCGTGAAACACTCCTTTAGACAAAATATTTGCTAATTTGCGGGAAAGTTAACTGAAAAAAGAACACATATTGAGAAGAAATTCCAGAAAAGGGAACCTTTACAATGAAAGGTTAAATGTAGGGGAAAAAAGAGAGAAATTAAATAGATGTTCCAATTAGAATCCAGAAACACTAAATTCCAGTAGATATTTGGAAATTTGGTCGATTTTGAAAGCAGAACAACAAGAAATTATATATTATATATGTTATCCATTTAAAATGTATTTGCATTTGTTAATGTATTTGATTGTCAAAGCGGAAGAAATGTTTCATGATTTATGTGTTCGCCTAGCTAGATAGTATAGATTGTTAGGGGTATTCCTAGCTTAAGATCGAAGTATTACGCATTTTAACATTTCATGCCTAAAGAAACATAATTCTCAAGCTTTGCAATGTGGAATAGATAGAAGTAAAAAGCTCACTACTAGGAATAGATAGAAGTAAAAAGTTGTTTGTCTCTTTCTGATAGATATGTTGACTGATTAAAGATATGTTGACTGATTAAAAGTTAAGAAGAAGAGCACTCTATCGATATAGAACAAACTCATTTAAAGTCAGACTACAAACAAATTCAAATTAAGCCCTTCCTATTGATTATGTAATCTGTTGAGCAAATAAACTACTTTCAACAATAGCTTGAAATTAACGCTTATTCAATTAATTAACCACCTCCGCCCAAGCCTCATGGTAACTTTTCATAATCGAACTGTTTACTTAATTCATTATTATATTTTTGCTGTTATTTGCTTTGCTCAATGTTGTAAATTCGTTACGTCCATTATGTTTAATTTCGTTCGGTTTCGTTTCGGCTTTAACATTTTTGCACAAGTCATTAACCGCCTTTTCCACACAACTTTCCCAAATTCACAAATTGAGTAAATTGTTGTTGTGCATTGTAATTGATCAATTCCCCCCTCTCTCGGCACGTCTCTGGTCGAGCAGATATTCGACAGCTGGTTCAACGCACACGTTGAACAATTATTGCGACACATCGGACAATTGGACCGATCATGATATGGATATATATATGGCGCGCAATCCGACAACGCGCAACGGTCTGGTGCCATTATGAGGGCGGCTCATGTTATCCTGATATTTCAATGTTGTATTAAATTTGGATGGCATTTTCTGACAATATCTGACGCCGGCCATGGCAGCGGGTGGCGGTGCGGGCGATGGGCGGCGTCAGCAGCAAACTGCTGCAGCACAACAGCAGCAACAACAGCAACGACATAGAAACAATCAGCAATTGGAGCAGCCATATCAACTACAACAGCAACATCAACAACAACAGCAACAGCAACAGCAAAACCAACAACAACAGCAACAACAACGTTTACAATATTACAATACGCCGCAAACGCAACGATGCACCTCGCCGCCTGATGTGGTGCCCCGTGCAGCCAATTTCCATAATAGCAGCAGCAGCAGCAGCAGCAACAGCCACGCGTGCAGCACCAACAACAACAACAGCAACAACAATCAGCAACAGTCGCTGTTACCAGCTTCGACAGCAGCAACAGCAGCAGACAACGGCGGCATTGTTGTTGAGAACTATTTTAACGAATATGAGCGTCAGGAAATCATTTATCATCCCACAAGCAACAGCAGCAATAACAGCAATAACAGCAACAACAACAGCAGCAGCAGCACGCCAGCAACACGTCTGGGCAGCCGCAGCAATGCCTTTCGTTTACAGTTAAACGCGGCGGCAACGACGAATGCAACGACTAACAATATTTTATATAGACGAAACAATTATTTAATAGATGCAACTAATGCGCATACATTTAGTGATAACTGTAACTGTACTTGTAATTGTAGCCTAAGCGAGCAGCAGCTGCAGCAACAGCATCAGCAGCAGAGAGCAGCAGCAACAACAACTGACAGCAGTTGCGTTGACACACAAGCAGAAGCATCCTTGGCGCCGAGCACCTCAGTGTCAAGCATTGAGCAAGTGCAGCCAGCTAAATATGAGCATGAGACAGCAACAATTGCAACAGCAGCAACAACAGCAACAGCAACACCAACAGAAACAGCAGCAGCTGAGGCCTTGTCTGAACTGAACTTGACATTGGCTGACATTGAGACGGACTTGGACTTGGACATGGACACGCTTTGAGTGCAATACACAATTCTAGTTGTTGCTGCTAACAATTTAGTTGCTGTTGCTGTTGTTTTCGTGTCGCAAACAATTTGCATAACATTTAGAAAGAAGAAAATAAGCAACTCGAACAACTTAGCTAAACTATTTTTGTATGCTGTTTGTGTTTTTGTGCAATGAATACGTATGTTAACCACATAGACATTATATTTGGTTTGTGTACATAAATGTATCTGTATCTTTAACTGTAACTGCAATTGTATCTGTAACTGTAACAGCGCTTTTCTTGGTTCTTTGTCGTTGTGCGCGTAGATTCTTTTGGTATATCAGCAAATGTTAAGCAATCAAAGAACTAACACGTAAGTCAATATCTTATAAATGGTACTAATACACACACACAACACACACACACACACAGAGACACACAACACACACTTGCACACACAACACACATTTACACACAAAGACATACAACACACAGACACACACTTACACACTTAACTATTTAATATAGCTTAGAAATGAACAAAACAAAAATCTACAAAATCAATTTAAAACTGCGGTTGGACAAGCATAGAAAATGAATTATTTCTTTAAAGAGAAAATAACTATTACTGTACATAATATTATATTATGATATTATTGCTTAAAACAATCTAAACACTGCTTGAAATATTTTTTATAATATTCATAGAATTCTTTAATGCTTGAACAGATCAATAAAGATCAACTCCGGCTTGAGATATTTTGTCCCATATTTAAACTATAAAAACTAAACAAAGAAGACAATTTTACGCATTTAATTCAAGCACATTTTAAGACAATATCTTAGATTGTTTTGAGATGTTTTAAGTTTAAAATGTGCTTGAATGAATGCTTAAAGAAATCAATCTCTATTGTTTAATATTAAATATTGGATCCAAACAATTGGATAACATTTGAGAGATCCAAACAATAGTTCGTTTAAATTCCAGATATTCCGTTTTCAAGATTTTCATAGAAACAAATGATTTCTAACAAAGTTGTTCTACAATTAAGTTAAATATCTAACAATAATTCAATACAGTTTCCAACCAACTTTTAACTTTTAAAAAACTCTCAAGAACTCTCAAATATTTGATTAGCTATGCTTGTCGCAACCAGTCAAACAGAAGAAGGAAAAAAGTTAGAAAAAAGTAAAAAAAATCACATTCCAATTGCCCTGCAAATGGGGCGTTTACTGCCTTGAAGATACCGAGTAAATGATGAGAAATTGTAGTTTCTCGAACATTTGTGTTGAACATTTTTTAAAACGAGCAATTTTTTATTTGCAGTCGAAGAATTTACGTTTTGTATAAAAGCCTCAGTCGAAACGTTTGTGTGCTAAGTTTTATACTTATAACAATTATTTGTTTAACTTTTACGTTTAATTATAATTTTATAGTGAGATTTTAATAAAATTAAAAGAAATTTAAACTCTTTTCGTTTAAAAATGACTTAGTTTTGTGGAAGGTTTGTATTTCATTTGATTATAATTCTGCCAACTTTTTTGTTTTCTATTCATTTGTGTAATTAGTGTAATTTTTGTATGCTTACTATTTGAAGCTTAGTGTAAATCCTTGTACATAATATTGATAGCCTTAAGCTTTCCATTTGAGTTTCAAACATTCTTAATGATGGGATTTGCCTGAGCGCAAATCCGAGCGAACACAGTTGACAGTTAACAATATTTAGTGCCCGTGGGCAGGATTTGGGCGACACAAAGGCCAAGTCCGCAACGCTCGCGTCTGGCACTAAATACTTAGTACATTAAGGTAAATACATATGTATATCTATTAGAAATCGATTTAAGAACCAGTTAAGAGAACGCTTTGAGCATTAGACAGGTAAACAACACACAATTTAGATGGAAAACGGGAGCAATTATTTAGAACAACAACAATAAAATTATGAATATAAACTATATATGAATAAATATGAATCAATTGTAGGTTACAAAATTTGAAAGAGAACCAGAAGAAGCAGCAGTAGCAGAAGCAAGAAGAAGCAAGAAAACGCCCAACAATTTAAGGCTTATATTTAAAACTAGAGCAAATGCAAATGTTTCACTTGTAAAGTAAGCAAAATAAATAGTTAAGAATTTCATTGATCGATAACCCGATAAACGGCTGAGTTATCGATTAGAGTAGAATGTAAGAAATGCAAAATCAAATTTAGTATTTAACATAATTACAATGAACTAAATTTATAAACTGCCTTAGCACCAGCGAGAAGAAAGAGAGAGAAGAGAGGAAAAAAGCACGTGCTTAGTTTTTAGTTTAGCAGCACTTTAGAGTACCAGGATGAGCTTGATTTGATGGAACTGTGTATTGAACACAAATACTGCCAAACATTAAGTTCCAATAATACAAAATCACGTGACTTTAAAAAGATCTACAACAATTCACATTTACATTTCATTTTGAACCCTTGTCGAATAGATTTTCTGTAAGATGGAGTTAGGAATCTTAAGTATTTTGTTGTCTTCGCCCGAATTGTAATCATTTCTCTTGAATGTCACGCTGAAATCCATACGAAACATCATGCTGAGGAGGGCTCATCTCTTGAATCACAAACGACACCAAAAACGATAGATCGTTAAGCAAAACACCACCCGATTTTAGATTTTAGAACGGATCAAAGTTACTCTCTAACAATAAATGTGCGTTAAATTGTTAATGTATTCACTAAAGTGTTAACTTTGCGGCTTCAACAGTAACAAAATAATATATAACAAAATGTTAGCAAAAAGTTCATTAGAGACAAGTTTTGCCGCTTTTGTTTGTTGTATTTAAAAGAAAAAAACAAACATTTTTTCCGTTTATACGCATCAAGTTCCAAATAAAGCATATTTTTGTTAACACCCAAAGTTGTATTAATATTTCGTATTTTTGGGGTACTCACCCGGGCACTGATAGAGAATTATCCCACAGTAAACGCAATTGACGTGTAAAGGCCGCCCACAGCTGCGCCATGCCCTCCAAGCTGCCCAAATGGGCGTGGCAAGTGGCCAACAAGCTGCTGAGGCGACAAACCAGAGAATCAGCAACTGCGCTCTTGATGCGCATCGGATCGAACTGCAAGAAAGCGAGTTATAAAAAATTAGTTATTTTATCAGAGGATCAGTTATAATAAGTTTTGGTGTAAGTGTAACGTGCTTATAGATCGCAAATAAAAATTCGGTCTATTAGTTTATTTTTTGATGATAAATCCTCTTTTGTTAAAATGAACCCAAAACTGGAAAAGGGGTACCGAAAACTTTTAAATTGTTTATACAGCATCGCCGTCCTTCCTATAAAAGCTTTACCATATAGAATGCGGATGATATGTTACACAACATTATGGAGCTCATAATTGATGCGTATGAATAAGTTATCTCGAAAAGAGTAGTGTCTCAATGTAAAAAATAAAGCAAATCAACCCAAGACTTCAATTTTGAACCAATTGTTCCTTCGCAAGCTGAATTACATAGTTCCTCTATCTAATAGACTACAAATACATCGTTGTATTCAACTAAAAGAACACGGATGGAAAATTAACGATTGAGTTCGTCATGCTGATCAAGAATATATATAATCAACAGGCTTTAAGCTATCTCTTAATTCATTTCCTATCTGATGAAGAAATGAGTAAACCTGCAGGAAGGATATACACGTTCATAATTGAAAAACGACTCACCTTTTCTTTAAAGCTCTGCTTGGCATAGGGAAACAGCGCCATTTCGGGATGCATATCGGGAAACAGATAGGCCAATAGCTCTGCGAGTTCACTTTCTGTCATGGGTCCAGGCAAACGTTTCGTGAGACCTGCCTGCGAGGGCAGCTCATAGTTGCGCTCCCTTCGTGCGGTCAGCTTGTGTTCGGTTAGCTTATCCAATGGATTTGTGCGCTCGGCGCCGCTGCTGATGCCAGAGAAATTGCGACCCACATACGATTCCAGCGAGCGCACGACCTTGCCCACCGCCTGGTAATCTTGTAAGCAGCAGCTTAGGTAGGAAAAGGCCTCCACCGATAAATAGATCTTGCCCAAGGGTGCCTTGGAGGGCAGAAAATCAGTGCGCTGTTCGCTATCAAAAGCCACGCTTTCCGAGAGTTCTGGCCAGGTGTAGACCAGGTAGCTCTCTGTTGATGACTCCGGCGCATAGCCATGCGGTAGCGCATAGAAATGCTGCACATCCAGTTGCTCCACATCGCCATCAATGGCTATGTCCTCGGAGCTTAGACCATGATCAAAGGGCACATATAAAGGCATGCGTATGCGTACCGCATCCAGTGTGTAGGTTGTGCGGACTGAGACCCTGGCTTCCTGGGTGTACGCGGACGGCAGCTTATCACGGAAGAGCGTTACCAGGCCCGTTAAATAACGGCATTCGGGTGGCGCCTGCTCTAGACCAATGAGTCGGAAATTGGTGCGTAGAGCAGGAGCCAGGGCGACGCCGGTGTAGAAATTCCACTTGGGGTCATACAGCTGCACAAAGATTGGCACCACGCTTGACACTTCGGCAGCCACCACAGCCGCGGCGCTCAAAAAGAAATTGAACTCTGATGTGGACTTCATGTAATTGCTGGCAGCATACACGGGATGCAACAGCACAAAGCGGCGCAGTCCATAGATCCGCGCCAACGTATGCAGCTCGCTGGAATTGCGTATGGGCGGCCCAAAGCTGTTCCAACTGCACATCAAATCGTGATGGCAATTCGTACGCTGCAGGCAGGTGGTGCCCTCCTCGCCCGCTCCAACTGTCGCCGTGTTAGTTGGCTGCGCTTCGTAGTAGTCCACGGCAATGCTATTGCGAAGCATGTCCAGAGTTTGCGACTCTACGTGCCACTTGCAATGGAAGAGCTCCTCTGGCTGCAATGGGACGCCCACGTCCACGGCCACCTCCCATTTTTGTAGCAGCTCGCCAAGCTGGGCGTTGAACACCTCCCAGTCGGAGTCGGCGCTAAAGTTTTCACGATAGAAATCGTTATCATCTATTTCCTCGGCCATTACTTTGCAAATTGTGCGTATTAACAAGCAGCAGACAAACAAGTTGCAAATTGCAATTAAGAACTGTGTCAGCTGTTTTGATAGAGTTGCCACCTCGCTGCAATAACTTTTTTGCCACCTAGAGATGGACTAATTGTTTATTTAGTATGCAAACAGTATTTTCTTAATAACATTTTTAACTTTTTATATTTAATCAGTATCATGTATTATGTATGAGACCAAAAAAAAAAAGACCACAACAACAGAATATGCTATTTTACGATAGCAAATTGAAGATGGGTATCGGTGGATGGGCAAATATATCGATGGGTTCTAAGGGTGCGCAACTATCGGAGCCACAAGTTTCTAAGCGTGATATGTTGTATAGTTAATGGTCCTACTCGCCCCTGGTTGATCTATGTCTAGATAAATAAATCGATAACAATTTTCGAGGGATTTTGGTGATATCTTTGGCAAAAAATGAAGATCAAATAAATAACTAGACAGTCGTTGCTCAATGGTCATAGTCAAATTGCTACATGTGCATTGTCTTCAAGTAGCATCTTAATTTTTATTTCCCCGCTGCGTAGGAAAGCGTTGCCAGACTGTATATGGCAAAAGCAACTTTAAAAACAAAACGCGTCTTATCGTTTTTTGCTTATCGAACTGTGAAAAGCCATACCTGCACATCATCATGCGTCGCATCGAAAACAAAAGGAGTATGTAAACAAATATTAAATTTTAAATTAAACAATTAATTTACTACCTTAATTACTTCACAGAATTCAGTTATCGCGGTCAACGTTTTGTCTGGGACCCGGCGCCCACGAGACTCTTCCTGAAACTGTGGCTCGAAAACATTGACGGTTTGCGCGGCGCGCGAGTAAATACGCACATTCACAGAGAAATGGCAGAACAAATGCAGAAATATGGACCAACCCACGTAGAAATAAAGGCCAAATTGGATAATATGACTAAGAAATACAGGTATGTAGCTGTCGAATGCGAATGAAAGACACATAACCCACTGTCTACCTTGTCCTTTTTTCAGAATAGAAATGACAAAATATCGCAACAGCGGGCAGCCATCAAAATGGGAATATTTTAGTCAAGTGCAGGAAATATTGAAGGAATCAAAATTGGTTAACTTGAGCCTGTTCATGGCCGACAGTTTTGGTATACATATAGCACAGAAAGCCATATCAAAATGCAGCTAAAATACAATTTGCATCAATTACAGACTATTCGCCCATGGAGGATTCGGACAGCAGCGATTCGGCCGACTCGAATTTTAACGACTTTCCACCGGCAATGGCCAACAGCGAAACTGAGCTACCCAGGAGCCCTGAAAGAGCCGCTTCTATCAAAAGTGACTCGGCCTACTCGGCAAATACCTATGCACCACCGCAATCAAATTATAGCTTTAACAAGTCGGAAAGAATCTTGAAAATAGAAGAGGCAAAGCTGGCCATACAAAAGGAAAAACTGAAATTATTGAAAAACATTGCTGATAATATGTCATCCATTCATAGGAACTTTCTAAAAGCCTACAAAATGAAGTGATACAGAACACATTTCATAATAAAGCCTTTAACGCACTCATTTTTTGAGCAAGTTAATTAATTATATGTACATTTAATTAATGCTTGCCTTGACTACTATTAGCATTAGTTATTAAGTATTATGTTACTTACCATTGTACAAAACGCAAAAAGACCAATAAATTTGTTATTCTATTAATATTACTTGACTTGCTGCCCGAACACTTCTTGTAACTCGAATTACGTTTATTAGCACAACTCGATCAGCTGTTCACAGAAACTTAAAGAAAAAACGGTACAATCTTATATTAGAAATGGCAAAAGTAAAAGACGACGATAGGACGACCGATAAATTGAATGACATGCATTTATTTGACTGGGTGGCAGCTCCCTTCAAGTTTGGAACGGGCTTTAAATATCGCCCACATTTCTCTTAATTTTTGTGTTTTTATTTTAATCTTCTACTAGTTTTGGAAAAGCCCCTGCATGCAACTCCCCCAGGTAAGCTTACAGAGCATTTGAATTTTCGTATATTCTTGCTAAAGATACTATAAGTTCGTCACGAAACGTATAATATAGTTAATAGGACAGCGGCATCAAAAAGTGTATGTGTGTATAATTTCTATAAGTGCGATGAGGTCAGTCGAGCCAAGTTCTTTCGTCTTAAAACAGTATTGGTTAAACGTTGTTTAGGTAGAAGTTTGCTGCAGGCAGTATATACATATGGTAAAGCCGGACGGATCGGCGACTCATCTCATGTAGACAATTTCCCTACGAACGTAAAGCCGGACGGATTGGCGACACATATCATGTAGACAATCTCCCTACGAACGATGGGTCAAAAAACAGGGCTTTCGCATGAATTCTTGCTTATCTTATATCTTAGCCAAATTCACTGTGTTCTTAAGGGTATTCAATCTTCGGCACACCAAAGAGAACAGTATGATTCTTTTTTTGTTTGGTTTTTTATTAATTTACATCAATCCATTCTCTATATGCTGTCGCGGGGCTTTGCTTAAACGTAAACAACTCTTGACGGCTTAACCAACGATAAGGGTGCCCTCGTCGGGGAACTCATGGGTGGGCACTTCCAAGTTCAATGGCGCCGGTCCCTTGCGAATGCGTCCGGAGGCGTCATAATGGGAGCCATGGCAGGGGCAATAGTAGCCACCAAAATCTCCGGCATTTGCAATTGGCACACAGCCCAAGTGCGTGCACACGCCAATAACCACGAGCCATTCGGGCTTCAGGACACGTTGCTGTGAGAGGTACATGCAAAGGGGGTTTAACAGGGAAACTCTTTAGATATAAATTATATATACGCACATCGTCCGTTTCGGGATCACGCAGCGCCGATGTGGGCACAGCCCTTTCCGTTTCAATCTCGGCCGGGGTGCGGTGGCGAATGAACAGCGGCTTGCCGCGCCACTTGAACGTCACTGACTTGCCTTCGGCGATGTCGCCCAATTTAATTTCAATTTTGGCCATGGCCAACACATCGGCCGAGGCACTCATAGAGCCCAGAAAAGCATTGACCATGCCTTTGGCTGCATAGACACCGCCAACGGCGCCAGCACCGACCAGCAAATAGGAGAAAGCCTTGCGCTCCTCGGCGCTCTCGTTGCGGCGACGCTCATCCTTGACTGAATCACGACGATAGGCAGAGAAATCGGGTACTCGCAGATCCGTGTGTGCCTGGCGCGTGGCTGCAAGAGGAATAGATTAGAGTAGGGTTCACTAAAGAGGCCGCAGGCAAATATTTGTGTTCCGCTCAACACACTCATTCGTCAATCAGCTGTTTTCACTTGGCCAACTGACATGGGGCGAGGTTATGTTGAAATTACGTAAGGAAATTCGCAACTTTGGCCATTTGGCCAATGAAAACATTGCGAAAATCATATTTGACTAAATGTTTGTGCTGCTTTACACACAAATCTCTGGCGCTGGGCCACATTATATAACTGCAGCTTCTGCGATCACTTGTTTTCCTTACCAACGGCGGCTCCGCTGGCCCTCAGGCTGCTGGACAGTGCCTGGGCGCTAGCGCGCACATAGGCACAGGACGCGGCTTTCATCATCTTGTGGATTGGGGCTTCTTGTTAATTCTATTTGTTTTTGTATCGAAAATCTCGTTGACGAGACCAACGTCGTCCGTCTACTTTGCTGTTGCTGTGAAAACCAGAGTGACCGAGAGCTGCAAACGCGAAAACACCAAAAATTTAAATTATTAGCATTTTAGTTCATTCCAAGAATTTACCTTCAGAATTGTTTGTACACAAACATAAAATTACAAATATATATTTGAATATTTGTAAAATTGTATTGTGCTCTTAATAGGAAATTATTTCTTTAATCGTCAAAAAATACTATCCATTTGAATTACTGTCTGTTCTGACATTACAAACAAGCGACGTTAACGCAATATGCGCAACGTAACGCAAACTGCGTAACGCTGACGTTATGTATATACGTTGGCATGTGACGTTAGCTGTGCGCAAAGTTTGACTCTCTTAAAGTTGGCTGCGCGTTTATAATCAAACGCTAAATTAGGTGCCCGCAAAATTTGAATTGCCTTGGGAGAATTATAATGCGCTTAAAGTTTTATACTCAATCAAATATTGTTGTTAACCATTGTAAACGCTTGACATTCAATAATAACATTCACATTTTTATGTACTCTTAATCTCTGCTTTTGCGGATTAACATCTAAGAACAATACAAACCTTTAAACAAACCCCATTCTGCATTTCTATTCCCTAACAGTTTCCACCTAGATGAAACTGCATGCTTATTTCCCAGCTAATAATCCTCAACCTATGCCCCACCCGCTGTGTGGCTGCGCATCAAGGTAAGCCACCCCTTTAATGAAAACATTTCCCTCTTAAATTAGTTACTGCAACGATTTAGCTTTCGCCAAAAGAAAAGGGTTTTCACGGAAAACCGGTTGTGCAACCCCAAAAATCCACCACCACAGCATTGTTTTTCCGATTGCATTTTCCTCTTAAGCCTCATGATGTCATTGATGAGAATTCTTCGCTTTGAACTTCTCTGCGAAAAAGTTTAATAATTGCGTTTGAAAAATTCATTTCACTTAATTAACAAGCGCCATTTAAAATATTAAATGTATATGTGCGAATTGTTTATTTTCGCTCTGTTTGCTGACCTCATCGCGCGCAACCACAAAACAATAAACGCATAAAATGACAATAAAAAAATGCATAAAAATGAGAAAGTTGGCAAAAAAATAAATAAAATAAAAAATGCGCATAAATGTAGGCAACGGGGCAAACGCTCGCCAAACTTTAAACCAAATCCGAAACTGGAATTAAAAAGAAAACCCTAAAAACCAAAAAATAAAGCTGTAAAAAAGAGGCGAACGCGCAGCCGGCTAAAGTAATTCCTTTGGCGCCAGGCCTGTGATTATCGAAAGTAGTTCTTTTTGATGTCGAAAGTTTTTGCCTCCCGCGCCGCCAGCTCCCCTTACGAACTACCACACACCCCACCCCCCTGCGGCCAGCGCTCGTCGCTAGGTGGCGTTGCGAAAGTGAAAGGCGAAATGCGAAATGCCGCCCGGCGCCCCTCTACTTGCTGCGTCCGTTTCCATTTCCCGCCTGGCAGCGGGGCAATCTGCGCACATAACGGCGCCTCTATGTACTTACCACGACACTTACACACACACACACACCCAAACACACACACACACCCGCACACACACACACACACACACTCCTACACTCTATAACATTCACATAGAGACGCACAAAAAGTGCGTGAATTTTTGGGCAAAACAACAAATGCAAACGAAATTTTGTTTCAACTGCAACGAAGCAAAAATACTCTCTCTTGATTTTTATATGAAATAGAACAAAAATCCAATCTTTAAATATGAGCACATAAAAGCTAAAAAGCTTAACTTTAGCAAAAAAAAAAAAACAATTAATTTGGTTACTACCAAATTTTCTTTCCAATTTCCAATCACTTTAAAAAAAGTATATATAAAATATATGTTGGAAAACCAAATTGAAAAACTACTTAACTAATATGGAATGCTTGCGATTTTAAATACAATTCATAAGACATTTCTTCTAGAAGTGTGAAGATATATTTGGAAAGATTTCAACTAGCATCCTACTTTAACTCTGATACAAGAGGGCTGCTTGTTAGTTGCATTCTGCATCTTGCTGCTTCACAGTCGCCTATAAACTCAAGTTATTTAAAGGCTTGTCCAATAGCTAACTCTGCCAGTGTTCGAAAGTGTATTACAACAGCAAAGTTAAAACTATGCCGCGTAGGCGTCGCAGGCCCAGGCAGCAGAGCCAGGCACCAGGCTTCCTTTTTTGCCCAACACTAGCTGCCACCACGCAGCATTGCCCGCCCCCCTGCCCCCCGTCTGCTGGCGTTAACTGCGTTACACTTTTCAGCAACTTTTACATTGGGCAATGGCGCCAACTACAACAGCAACAACAGCAACGACAGCAACAACAGCAACAACAAACGACAGCAACTGCTTTTGCTGCCTATTTTTCAACTCCCCGCCCACTTAAGGCAAGCGCCAGGGGCGCTCCAGCTCCACTTTTGTGTGTGTGTGTTTGTGTGGCGTGTGCAGCATTGCGGCTGCGGCTGTGGCAACAACAGCAGCAACAGCAACAACAACAACAACAACGTCGACGACGACAACGACGACAGCAACATTGCCTGCTTCAACCGCTTATCGCAACATCAGCCAAGCATAAAGCTCAATACGCACACCCAACCGCACCACCAACCACCGCCCTGCAGCAGCAGCAGCAGCAACAGCAACAACAACTACAATCTCCCCGGCATGCCCCGCGCCGCCCCCGTTGACGAAAGTTGAAAGTGGAAAATTGTGCGTGGCAGCCAAAAGTTTCAGCCGAGCCGAGCTGAGCTGAGCTGAGTGAAGGCCTCCTAACTGACTGACTAACTGCCGGACTGACTGACAGTCGACGCTGACGCCCATGCACAGCGCAACCCCACTCTGACCCCCCTCAACCCCCTTAACCCCCTTGCGCGCAACGCCTCTGCGTGGACTACCTTGCCATGCAAAACCCATTTACTCCTTGGGCGGCTTCTCTGAAAATTAAATGAATAAGCAGCTCGTTCTGTGCATCGCCTGCTGTGTGGAAAGGGGGGAGGAGGGTGTGAGTGGCTGAAGTGTGGCGAAGCGGGGCGGGCAAAGCTTGTGGCATGTGCAGCCTTTAAGTTGCTGCTAGGGTCCCAGGAGCCGCCGCCAAATGTAGCACAGCTGGCAGTCATTTTGTTCTCATCTCGGTTTGCATTTAAAGATATTATGCCATGGGCCACGCTTCGACTTGGGTCTATATTTTTGATAGATATATACACACATATATATACATATATATATACATTTGTATATAGGTATAGGTGTGTGTATGTGTTGTTGTTGGCACATGCTTAGCTGGGCGCTTTGTTGCCTGGCCGAGAACTTCTCCTGTCGACGTCTGCTCGCTGGCCCTTTGGCTGAGCCATTTTGTCAGCCAGGATTAGGTGACCATGACAATTGGTCAATGGTCAACGAGCAACGGGCGTTTGTTTGTTGGTTTGTTTGTTTTCAAAGGAACTGCCCAAAGGACTCGTAGGCGACGCCTTAAATCGACGGCCCGGCAAATGTTGCTCTCATATTTTATAAACATGTTTTTAATGCGCCCGAAGGTAGATTCGAAATCTAGGAAAAATTATGAAGTGAATCCCTGGGAATCAATCGTAATTTGTAGAAGTATTTCTTAGATCTGTATTTTATTATTTTAAATATTGATATTTGTCTCTATATTTACCTAACTAAGAAGACATTTCCGACCCCATTAATTATATATATTCTAGATCCAAGCCCGTCTAGCCGTTCGTCCCTTGTCCGTCGGCCTGTTGATATGGGAACTAGTCTCTCAGATATCTTCTCGATACCTTCTCTTCTCTACGCTTGAATCCGACCACTTTATCATTTATCTGCTATAGGAACGATAGGTCGAAGAGCAGTTCTTTGTATTGCAACCTTTTTTGTTTCCAAGGATATCTTGATCAACCGCGTAATGCCTAGTTAAACTATGCTGCTTATACATGAGCCAAATCTTATCAGGATTGCACTTCTTTATTATATAACTCTATACGAAGAATCGGTAAAGAATAAAATAACCTGTTGTATGTCAGAATGTTGTTTGTCAAGATATTTGCATTATTCTTACAAATCTCAAATGAAAACTCAGAACTCAGCACTAACGATCTTCCCCATTCACACATATCTGCAAAAGGCAAATGTCCAGAAGGGTATTAAATCTTCGAAACATAAAATTTATTTCATAATTTGCACAAATTATCCCAGATATTAAGAGTTCAAGCAGTTTTTGGAGTACATCAAACTGAACATTATCTGGGCAACAATAAATGAATGACAAATAACAAAAAAAAAATAGCTTTAGAGTTCGTCCGTGATTAAACGCTCGCTCTCTGCCTTGTTGCGGAGCTGTTCGACGGCATCCTGGCCGTCCCAGGCTATGACGCAGCGAATGGGCGGCTTTTGGGCGCAGTTGACTGTTGAAGTTTTGCCACGCCCCTTGACAATATCGCCCAGAAATTCATTTAGTGCAGCTTCCGAAAATGAGCCCTCGAAGACGGCATATCGCATTCTACGGCAATTGACCACCACCAAAGCCGGATACCCAAAGCCGTCCACACGCAGACCCTTCTCCAGGGCCGGCTGCTGGCCGCCCTCGGTCCAGACCCAGCCCCAGCCCTCCTGCGCCGGATACTTGGCGCACAGTTCACGCAAAGTGCCGAGCAATTTGTTGCGGCACTTGGCATTGCAGTCGAACAGCGTGGGCAGGACAGAGATGACGCACCATGACTTGTGGCCGCAGGCATTGAACAAACTCGTCTCGTCCGTGATCTCGGCCACGTTAGGTGGGGGCGCCTCCGGCTTGCTGTTAGCCCAGCTGACAATGGCCGCCGTAGTGCGCTGGCCAGTGAACTCGACTGCGTCGGCGGGCTGCTTCGACTGGGCCGGAAAGTATTTGATGGTCGGATAACTACGCACATTGTGCTCGGCTGCCTTGACCTTGTACGCGCTGGCGTCCAGGGCGCCCAGCTTGATCTTGCCTTTGAGCTCCTCGGCCGCTGCGATCCAGTCGGCCGCCAGATTCTTGCAGTGCGGACACCATGGCGTATAGAACCCCACCAGCCAAGTGTCAGGGGAATTGAGCACCAGGCTCTCAAAGTTGTCCGTCCGCAGTTCCGTGACGTCGCTCTCCACCCAAAGGCTGTTGCTGGCCGCGTCTGTGGCCACATCCAGGCTCTCGCCAAAGGCCGCTTTTACCTTCTTCTTGACCTCAGCCACAGCCACGTCGGCCATGACCTGGGCTGTGCGCGCCCCTAAGAAATCAGTTGGCTTCTGTTTGTCTACACCGAAAATTTTGATAAACGGATAGCCGCGTATCTCATATTTGTTGGTCAGCTCCGTGTACCGCTCGGAATTGACCGCGCCCAGCTTGATGACGCCCTTTAGCGCCTTGGCCAGCTGCTTGTATTCGGGCAGCATTGCTTGGCAGTGGCTGCACCAGGGCGCATAGAATTGTACAATCCAAATGGCGTCGTCCTGCAGTACCACGCTCTCAAAGTCCGAGGCAGTTAGCTCCACAACGCCATCTGACGGCGAGTAGAAGGAAATCGAATTGGCAGCCACCCGCAAAACGACCGTTAAAAGACTCGACAAGGCAACGAATGCCACCACTTTCAGGATCCGCGAATTGGATGCTTTGCTCATCATTAATTGGCAAAAGAAAATAGATCCAATTTAAACAAACAAAACTTACTTCCTATGCAAGTCTATTAAATTTCCTACTACAAGTACGAATGTCTCCTACCTAATGCCGACTGTGTAGGACTATTTGCACACAGGTTGCTGGGATTGTTGTGATGAGGGAATATGTCGATAGCCTAGCCTCACACTCACACAATGCTGCTCCAAAGACTCCACAGATCTCGAGCTAAGGCTGTGAAATGCTTGCTAGCCAGTTCTGAAATAGTTGTCAGACTTAAACACCTGATCGCATGACTTAATTTAATATATTCATCAAATTTATTATCTATTAATATTATGTTCAATTCTTCTTTAACAATATTGTAACTTGAAACTTCGATGGCGAAAAATTGATCCACTTTCCCCAACTCGCACTTTAAACTTTGTTGACATTTTTCAATTTGCGCCAACGTTCAAGCTAGAAACTGGAAAGTTTTTCTTTTTTTAACAGCCAAAACATATATATACGTATATATTGACAGGAAAGAAACTTAGCCAGAAGCTAAGAAAAATAATATAAAAAACAAGCAAATAGAAGAAGAAGAAGCTGGCGAAAAAAGCGTCAATGAAACCTGCCCTAAATTCGCACAAGCGGCTTAAAACAACAACAAAGGCGCTGCCAAGCAAAAAACAGGACACAAAGCGTGGCAAATAAGAGGAAGAACAGCAACAACAAGCATAAGGCGCAGGTGGGACCGAAGGGGGAAGGGAGGGGCAGGCGGAAGCAGCAGCAACAGCAGCAGCAGCAGCAGAGGTTGAAAATGTGTGAAAGGCAAAAGGAAAAGTCGACGCTGCGTTTTTTGCTGAGGTCCTTGTTGCAGGACACGCACCAAAGGAGGCGCAGCACGCATAAATCTAATGCCAAATTACATTATTTTGTCATTTTGGGCCCCACGCACAACCACAACAGCACAGTACAGCCCAACCCCCGCACCCCCAACCCCAAGCAATTGCCGCTGCTGCTGCTTCTGCTGCTGCTGCAGTGTCCTGTCCGCAGGGCATAAAACACTGTCAAAAATAAACTTGCGCCAAAGCTGGTATAAAAAAAAAAATGCAGAAAGCTCTTGGGGTAAAAGTTTTGTTTGCCTGCCCAAAAAAAGTACATTATATGCAAGCGTGCAAAGGGGGGGCACAGGCCGGGCCAGTTGCCAGGGTGTACGTGTGTGTGCGTGCGGGTGTGTGGGTATGTGCGTGCCGGGGTCTGGGTGTTGGGGTTGTTTGCCAAGTTCGCGGCCAGGCCGAAAGTGAAAGTAAATGCAAGCGCCGTGAAACGAAGCTGACGCGTCGCAGTCGCCGTCGCTGTCGACGTCGCCGCTGACGTCGTGCGTTTACCAAATATCCTTCGGCACGTTGCTTGGCCAAGGACATTGCGGCCATTAAAATGGAGGCATTCAAGCTATTCGAAGCGGTTTTCTTGAGACGCGCGACTGCAGCAAAGGACACAGCGACTCGCACTCGCTCACACTCATTCGCAAGCTCGCTCGCTCTCGCTCTGGCATGCGCTCTCTCTCTCTCTCGCTCTGTGAGAGCGGCTTGCTCTCTTGTGTGGCGCTCTCTGCGTTTGCGTGCTCGCTGCGCTTTCACTTTCTTTACCTTGTCCTTTGCCTTCACAGCTTTTCACTTTCACTTTTCACGCACACAAAAACCCTGAAAGTTCGACGACGCGTCGCGCTCTCTCTCTCGCCCCCACTCTTTCACTCTTTCTCTCTCTTTCGCTCTCTCTCTCGCCCTGTCCCACTCTCACGCTCACTCACTCTGACGCACACGCTGCGACTTCCTGTCTGTGTGTGTGAGCTTCCGGTTTTGTTTTTACAACTGATAAGGCGTCAGGCAGGCGGCGTTGCGTCGGGGCGGCTGCCCCAAAAAGTATGCTATGCTTTTTCATGCGCCCGCAATGCTCTTTGTGTGCGTGCTTGTGTGTGTGTGTGTTGGTGTGTGTTTTTGTGTTTTGGGAAGACGACCAGCAGGCGCCCTTTCATTGTTGTTGCTGTGCGTTGCAAGGATCAAGGACGTTCAAGAAAACCGAAATGGGCGACTGCTCGGGCCTCGCAACGACTGAATAAAAAAAAATGCAGGGCGTACATTTTCATTTACTTCTGCTTCTTCTCTTGGCTCTTTTCTCTATATTTTTTTTTTGTTTGGTGGTGGCTTGACTTTGACATGGGTTTGGTCGGTAGGGAGGGGGGGCGCACGGGCGATGTTGGGTGGCTGCAGCTGCCTCGCAGTACATAGCAGATGTGCGTGTGCGCCTATATGTGCGTGTGGGGTATATATGCCGCGCTGGGGGCGGGTTGGGGTCCTCTGCTGCTGCTGCGGCGGCTGCAGTCCTTTATTGAGCCAAAAACCACCCAGAATCCACTTTGGCTTCAGCGACAGAAGCCGCTCAAACGACCGACCGCTACGTTTGTAATTTTTTGGCGCTTTTTGTGCGTGTGCAGCGAGCGTTCGGCTGGTTGCGGGGGGTGTTGGGTGTGCGGCGCAGGCGGGGCAGGAGCGGCTTTGTGAGTGACGTTGATTGCTGTTGTTGTTGTTGTTGTTGTTGGGGTGGTGCGTGTGCGTATATACTAGGGTATATAGCCAGCCGAATGGTTGTTGTTGTTGTCGTTGGCTGCTTTTCTAAATTGCGTAGTTTTCGCAGTGCACAAGGAAAATTTTCATTGCCTTTTGGCTTTTTCCTGCTGCTTCGTTTTTCCATTTTTTTTTTCCTATTTGCTTGCTTATGTGGGTCGCAGCGGGTCTCGGGTCTCTGCGATGCATAGCAATGAGTTGTGCGTGTGTGTGTGTGTGCGTTAGTTTAAAGTGAAAGCAACGCGCTGGCATTTTCCTAGGAAAAGTTCTGGCTTTTGAGGTTTGTCCCTGCCTCCCCCTTCTCGGCTGCGTTTCGGTTTCCTAATAAAGTGCGTGCCAAGTGTCGTATGCGGTCTTTAGTTGCTGCCTTTACACTTAATTGCCAACCTTAAAGACTGGCAAATGCGCCTTCTTCATATATACATTAGATAGCAAAGCAGGAAGCGAAATTCATTTTGGCATTAATGTGCTTTTGAAACGACACGAGAAAGTTCAGTGTAACTGCAAGAATTCCTAAAGACGAATACGGAATAGCAAACATATCTATAAGTTGTCTTATGATAAAGGGACTCAGTCGAATCGATGAGGATTCAGGTCGAATTTCTTAAGTTTTCAGTTGAAATAGGATTTTACGCTTTCTCCTATATCGATCGAGAGTTCATTTGGGCCCTTTGTGTTTGTAGCTTTCGCATAAGAGCTGAGCACCTTTGACCTTCTTAAGATTGCAAACCTTATAAAGTCACGACTTTCGCAACATTAAGAGATCTTAACCTACAAACATGATCTAGAGCTCTTTCAATATATATTTATTTTTATCCCAAAACTAAGTATATATACCTTTTGATATTTAACCTATCGGAGCTTAGCTCAAGCAAGCTTTGAGCAGTCCAACATTGACGTTTGACTCTTGGCAGCATCGCGTAGGTGTTATATAGAATCATTTTTATTTATATACCCTTCGCTAAGCAACCCGCGCGCCCCACCTTCCCCCGTCACCTGCACCCCAAGTCCCAGTGCGCATTCACGGCATTTGCATGCGGCGCGAACGAGCTCTGAACTTGCCGCGCGCTGTGGCAACTTGTATCCATTCACGAATTTGCTCAACTGACAGCACCTGCCCATCACAAGCTGTAAAATGCCGCCAGCCCCGCCTCCCCTTTGATTTTCCTTTGGCATACACTACAATTCCACAATCTCGCAGATGTCAATCAAAACAAAATGTCAGCCTGCAAGTTGGCCCCTTCGCCCGCTCGAGACCACGTTTAACTAATTTGAGCGCAATCGTTTCGCATTTTCCATTTCCCTTTTCGGGCTTTTCAGCTTTTTTACGGCAACAGCAACAAAAACAATTAAAAAACTTTCTGGCTTAAATGTATTTGTAATTATGTATTAGCTAGAGAAACAAAAAATATACAAAATTTGTGCCTTTGAGCTGCTGTCGCAGTTGTTGTTGTTGTTGTTGTCGTTTTTGTTGTTGTTGTAATTGCTGTCATGCTGATAACACATACAGCCGCAGCAGCAGCACACACACACACACACACACACACACACACATACTGCCTTCTGCTATGTAAAAGCTTTTTGGTACATAAAGCGACAGGAAACACGCGCAGCAGCGACGTCGACTGCGCTGCCAGTGCTGGCATCCAACATTTTGTTGCATTGAAAGACGCAGCCTACGCACAAGCCGCACACACACACACACACACACACACACACGCACACATACTCAGCTGCAGAGTAATTATGTTGCTCGGTTTCTATGTGGCTCGCCCCAAACTCCAACCCCTCGCTCTTTGGTATTTTTAGTTGTGCCTCTGTCTTGTTTTCATTGCATGCCAGCACCAACCACACACACACATACAACGCCCGCCGCAGCCCCCTTTTTGCCACTAGTTGTGTGTGTGTGTGTGTGCTTCGACGTCGACGTCGACTACGCTGCGCAGCTCATTGAAATTTGAGGATTTTTGTCTCAGTGCCCTAATTAATTTTACGTACCATGAAAATCATTGTTTGTTGCTTTGCTTTTTCTATATTCTGTCATTGTTGTTGTTCTTATCAGTGTGAGTGTGTGTGCGTGTGCGCGTGTGTGTGTGTCGCAGTGTATTTGTGTGCGAGTCGCGTTGCAGAGACCTGTTTGAGCTACAGCTAGAAAAACAGCAGCTCGCGCATATTCCTGCAGCATTACTTAGCAATCTACACTGCAACAAATTAGTGAGGGAACATTTAAAATTAATTTTTTTGTTATTTAAACGATATACTTTTAACACAATTTCTATAAAATACTAACTGGGCATCAGATGCACAGAACTTTACATATTTCTGCCTCATTAGACAGAAATACACTGCAAGAAAATGTATTCCCTTTTCCTATAATCTCGTATATGCGCTCAAACTATTTGGGAATTATAAGCGCTAACCTTTTCGTAAAACGCATTGCTTATCTTTCTCCTCTTTCTGTATTTGAACCTAATATTCGCTTGGCAATAACAATTACCAGGCATTTTTTGGGGAGTGCATAAGCTCCTGGCCAGCAGCTAGGTTCTCGGCCCGCCTTCGGCTGAAGCGCACTTAAACTGCGCCATATTTTTCGGGCCCAGTTGTTTTTGTTGGCCTAAACGTTGGCGGCGTTGTTCTTGTGCTCGTTGTCGTTGGCCGTTTGGAAATTTGAGAAAATTAGGTTTTGTTTTAGCTGCTGGCTAGCCGGCAAGCACAGCTCGGCACAGTACAGCGCAATGTCCTGGCACGTCCTGGCCGCGTCTAACTGTTATTTCTTCCTCTTCTACACTTTGTTTCTCTTTGTTGCTGTTGTTGTTGCTGTTGTGTGCTGATGTTGCCGCCGTGGCTGGTTGGTAATTAAATGCTGCGTTGCTGGACCACAGCAGCGGCAACAAGGACAAAGTACACAGGCCGCGGGACGCAGCACGCGCTGCGAGTCTGGCAGGCAGGCGGGCGGGCGGGCAGGCGGGCACCTAATCAGCAATCCCAGCGATGCTCGAATCTGAGCCGTTGCTTTCAACCCATCCCCGGGGTGGAAATTATGCAAATGCCAGTTGCCAGTTGCCAGGGACCAAGGACACATAGACGGCCACCCAGGAGCAGGGCCGGCTGGCAAATTGTTTTTCATAGCTGCATTTAAAATATGCTCCAGTTCGCATTCGCCATGGCTACAAATGGCTCTGGCAGTTTAATTAAAATTTCACTTTCGATGTGCTTTCACATTTTTGCCCCTCAACCCCAGTAGGGATGTGATTTATCAGCAACTGCATTATTGGCCATATCTTATAGCTAATTATATCAAATGGATGCGTTATGATAACGCACTGTGAAATGTTATCAGCTTTGGGACCTGGAGCTTAATTTGTACCCAACAATTCTCTTGCTATTTATATGTCAAGTATGTCCTACAGATTGCAGTCTGAGCTCTATTTTGACTCAGTTTGGCATCCTTTATTCAAAAGGGAGTTTTGTGCTTTAAATCAGCAGCCAGTTGATGTTGACTTGTCTCAATTGGTGGGCTCATAACAGCTCAAGTGAGCTACGAGGTATATCTTGACTCTCTTATCGATGTATTCAACAAGTTTTTCTACACGAACTCAGTTTATTATGCATATCTGTTCATACTAATTCTCAACATGTTTTTTCATTCAAAAGTTTGTCATTTACTATATATTAATTCATCCGAAAAGTTACATCTTAAGGCTCATCCCGACCTTGTTTCCATATCACTTTGATCATTCGATATATAGATGGATATTCTAAGATATATATTGTCTCAATTATATTGAGTTTATCTCATTGCCCGAACATCTCGTTGTTTATCTGGCTTAATTTGTTTTATTTATAGAATGCAAATTGAATAAATTTTCCTTTTACCTAAATCCTTATATGAGGACCTCTCATAATCGTCGCATGCCTCCGTTTAGTTTTGTCCGTCATCATTTGTTTCATTGTCTTCCTTGGTTTGGTCCTGTGCCCTTCGCGGCATTCAATTTGTGTGTTTTTTGACTTTTGAGCATCTCCCTGGCAACCTTAATCTTTCCCATTCGCTGCCATCCATTAGGCTGATGCGCCGTTTGTGTTAGGCCTTAATAAATAACAATTTATTAACATTTTAAAGCAAAAAAAAACGAAAATAAAAAGATTGCCAGAAGCTGTTTTAAATTATAAGTGCTTACTCAGTTGGTTGGCAAATGGCAAAAATATTTGAATATATTAGGCAAAATATTCGTGAGAAATGAAGACATTCCAAGTTTTTAGTTATATTTGATTGTTCCTAAGTTGAGCTTAATATGAATATATTTTATATAAGAGATAGATAAGATTTTGAAAAGAATCAAATTGAATGTTTAATCATGTTTGGAATCCAAAAGTAAATTTGTTTGTTTGTTTTTGTTTCATATTCATTACAAAAAAAAAAACGCAAGATTGTTTACTGTGAAAAATTATAAACACATTTGGCACTTGAAACTTGAACTTATCGATAATTATCGATAAAAGATGCATATTCCAAACGTAAAACTCACATTTCCTTGGCATAAAAGCATATTCTTTTGTTGTACACCTGATTCTTATTTCTTATAATATCATTTGTTTATCTCTTACAATTGCTTTTTGCATGCAATACTTAAGACCCTCTTTATACTCTTGTAGAGGGTATTAAAGCTTAGTCATGAAATGTGAAGAATGAGACATTTTCGACATTTCGTTTTAGCTCCTAAGCTCATTTTAGGCTGAAATCCAATCGCTGGACTTTTGTCAAAAATGCATAGATTTTGTTTCCACACATGTTTTTCGTTTTACAAATTTGTTTCAATGTTGGCAAATTTTTAGAATCTTTTCGCTCTCGGCATATCGAACGCCATCAACCGCATCGTTTGACTGCAGTGGCCCGTGATTTATTTACCATATTTGTTGTTGGGTGTCGTTGTGACCATTAAATTAATTGCAATTTATCGATTTTTAAATTGCAATCTCAACGTTGGGCCATAAAAAATATTGCGCCCCAAAATGCCGCAGCGCGACCCCAGCTATAGGAGGAGGGTGGGGGAGGGGGGTTTGCGGAGCCAAGTCTCATATCATGCGTGGCGGCTACGCAGAACTCGTGGGTTGGCCCGTGCCTGGAGGCAGGATGCAGTCACGAAATTCGCGTTCTCTGGTGTATACAAAATAAATTTGGCCAGCACAGACTGTTCGCGAGTCTGGCCTGCGTTGCGTATACGTAACGCGACATTTGGCAGCCGAGTGGGTGAGACAACGGCTCCAGTGAATTCCACATAAAATAGGGCTTATTAACTTGCTGAGGAGATTTGGGCATGGAAGAGAGGCAAAGGATTGATGTGCATAAGATTTGACAAGACATCATGGAGGACATTAGGAGGAGGGTATATATATATTATATACTATATATTAAGTAGCAGCAAAATATCTTTAACTTATTCTTAGCTATTAGTTAACTGAGCAACTATTCGACATCTGTTCTACTTAATAACCAGCTATACATATCCCTTAGCTGTGAGCATTCTCTATAAGAACCTTAAATATTTGTCTGAAATAGTTCACATTATATGCACAATAGAACTAAGAACATTTTGTATAGGGTATGCATAGCTCGTCCTTTAGAACGTTATGCCTGCAACATGTTCACTTGTTTGACCAGTTATTTCTTTATTTTTCTTCCTTTTTTCGCTCCAGCAGCAGCAATAATGAAAAATATATGTGAGCACCATTAAAATACATCAGATAGGCATAGATCACACCACGCCGTGTGGGTGTATGTGTGTGGGAGTGTGTGTGTATGGGTGTGTGAAAGTCCTGCTGGTCATTTGCTTGGCACATGCATTGACATTTCTCGCACCATGTTGCCACTGAAATTGGAGTTGTTGCTGCTGCCACCGTGGCTGCTGTCGCGTTATCTTTGCTGTCACAGCAACGTCCGTGTGTTTGGCTGCCTGGGCAATCTCATGTGGGTGTCTGGTGTGCCTGAGTGTGTGTGTCTGGTGTGTGTGCGTGTGTGTGTTGGAGTGGGATGCGTGCAGCTTTATGCAGGTTGTGGGTGGCTTGTTAGCAGAACGGAAAGGCCAGCGTATGTAACTTTAATGAGCTGCTGCCCCACAACAGCTGAATGCGAGCCACGATAACTGAACAAGTGGGCAGAACGCACCCTAATAACCTTGAGTGCTTGACTTCTAACTCGCATGTCTAAAAATAAGCTAAAGCTTCTTAGCTGCGAGGTTTCTAAAAACAGCAGATTATTAGCAAACAGTTCTGCGAAAATACTAAATGATATTTTATGTTGTATATGAACAATTCATTGTGCAGCTCAAGCTCCAAGTTATAAATCCAATCAAATAATTGGGAGGGGGAAAAACAAACGTGATATTCCATATTTCTTTTTCATATTTTCAATCTAAATGAGAAAATGATTTTGTGGAGTACATGAAACTTAAGGTTGGATTTTATTTTTGATATGTTTCTATTCTATTCTACTTTAACTTTCAAATGAGATCTGATTGACGCAGGCATTTCCTATTTTTACCTATGATTGAGCACTGATTGATGCGAATATTATATTATCTAAGACCGAATGTAAAAAGGAATGCAAGTAAGGAAAGTTCCTTACTTTTTAAAACAAAAAAATGATGACCTTTTGAGTGATGATTGACCAAAAATTTGCTTGATTGACTATTGATTGAGTCAAATCCTTTTACTATCTAAGTATAAAGAAAAACTTGTTTATGTTGTACAAATAATATAAATATGACCTTTTGAGTTAGGATTGACCACTGATTGATGCAACATATTCTGCTGTATAAAAAGACATGCTTGATTGATTGCTTGAACTACTTGAACGCCGCAAATCTTCATGATATATAATAAATTTGCGATGTCCGATATTTCGCTAGCTATATATATATGTATATGTATATATAAGTATCCCCTACAGATTGATAATAGAACCATCTGATGTATTGATGTATTGTGCATGATCAATAAGCAACTTGGAGACTAAATGGCAGACATAATTATTGCTGATGTCTTAGTGCTTGAGAAAGTACATGCTAAAAATAAGATTGATAACTGATTGATATGAATCTTTTGATGTATGTACCTTTATTCCTGCATAAAACGTCATTTAAGAGTGAATGATTGATACACAACAATTGCTATGGCTATGGGAAAGCATACTTCAGCTTCTCCCAGCTCGTGCCAAAATGGTCAACACTTCAAACGGCAAATGTACCGAAAAATAGACAATTATCAAGGTATTTTGGTGCTCACAGCTTGTCGCATATAAGAGCCTGTCGTATGACAAAGCAGCTTATGCTTAGCATCTATGGCACTTTAAAACTCAATGTCTAAGCAACAGAAATTGCTGTGCCAAAAAAAAAAAAAGAAAAAGAAAAAGGAAAGAAAAAAAAAACAAGGTAGAGAGGAAAACAGGAAAGGGAAATATATTTCAAGTGCTTCTTGACTTGCCCTACTTGTTGTAAATTGTGCGGCGGAAAAGAGAGAATGGGTAGAAGAGGAGCTAGGAATGAAGATGAAGGAAAAGAAACAAGTTCGACGCTTGGTATAACTTTGGTTCGCATGTGTTGTGGTCTTCCATCATGGCCCAGAACTGTTGTCTGGGTGGCAAAATGCGAGCATCAAGTATGCGCACTGTTGGCCGGAACAGAAAAAATAGCTGCTTCACTAAAGCGAGCCTAAAAATTGTGCGGCGCAGCAGGCAGCAAGCTACCCACAAACAACAAACAAAAAAAAAGTAAACCAAGTTGGAGGCGTGGCAGCTGCCGGCAAAAGTGCGTGTGTCTGCATTGTAAAACTTTTAATGGCCTGTAGCTGGCTGAAGGCTCTCGCGTTCCCTGCACAAGCACATATGTGTCCCGCAGGTGCTCGCCTAGCTCCTACCCCCCTCACAGCAGCGCTTTGCAGCGCGTTTATCGCTTGTCAGAGTTGCCATAATCATTAACGTTATTGCCAGTGTTGTGCAGCTGCTAAATCTGCCTCTTGAATTTATATTTCGTGCTACTCGAAATGCATTTTCAATATACACGAAAGCGTCGCCAATTTATTTGCGCTGCTTGCTTTCTGCACATAAATCAAAAATGCGTAAAAATTTATACGTCGTACGCAATGGCAACGCACACGAGGGCGGGGAGGGGGGATTGTTATAGTCAGCGTGTGTATGCCAGGCTCTGGCAGGCAGGCATTTCCTTCCTTTCTGCCATACCAGCTCCCTCAGGCAAACCCCAGGCCCATTATCATCATCAACAGTCAGCAAAATGGCCCCAACTTGAATGTTGAATGCCAAACGGCAGCTATAACAACAACAACAAGAACAACAGCCAGAAGAAGAGCAACAAGCAGCCGCACCTGAAGCTGGTAGAAAATACATTTTTATGGTAGTATGGGCCTCGGGCATATGGGGGCTTTGCCAATGGCCCTGTTAATGGGGTGAATCGAGCAGTTAGCGCTTATAAACTGCACAAATTACTTTTATTATAGCTATTTTTAGTTTTATTTATATTATTATTATAACTATTTAAAATGCCAAATCTTGAGGTAACTAGTTCGATTCGATTGGGATATAATATGCCTGAGGAACAGATATGCAAGCGATGTACATGGACTTCGACCTCGACCAAGCGCTGCCTGAATTCATGCTTTATGTGAAAGATACATATTGTTGTTTAAAGAAGAGAGAAAATCCAAAATATTTACAATTCAAAATAGTTCACATACAGTTTTTGTTTTACTGTCTAACTACTCTAACTAACTCTATACTATTCGTGCATTGGGTGATTTTTCCTGTGTTCCAATGAAATAATCTCATTTCTGCTTCAAGCCTATACAATATATTTAAAAATGACTAAAAAAAGATATCCTTGCTTTAAGAGCTGCTCAACATATTCCTTACACGTTCCCATTTCTGTTTCAAATCTATGAAATAGTTTTTATTTTAAGAAATATATAAATCTCCATACTTTAGGGAATGCTCAGCTTATGAAAAGGTTCTTATTTCTCTTTCAAATGCAAACCATTTTTGGAATGATTGTTCGAATATCCAAATATTCTACCTAGGAACAGAGCATACTTATATAGATATATATATCTATATATGGGCGTATATATCTATAAGAATTCATGTAAACTAGATCCTTTAATGTATCAGAACTTTTTCTCATTAATGTCTAACTAAATTCTGGACATTTGGCAATATATTTTTAAAGTTAATATCCGTTAATATTATGTTTTTTAAACAACATATCTTGCTCAATGTGTTTTTGGCAAATATTTCGAATCGACCCTCGTTCTGCCACCCTTTTTTTGTGTATTTCGGCAACAACGTTGCAGCAAACTGTAGTAAAGGCCGCCAGCCGTCGCTACAAGTGCCCGTGGCCAGAACCAGAAGCTGCAAGAAAACGACACACAAAAAAAGGTAGCAACAGCAGCTGGCTTAGAGCGTGGGGCGAGGGGCGAGGGGCGAGCCGTTGCCAGTGGGAGGTGGGAGGGGAAAGCGCAAAGGTGCGTACAATCATTTTATTGATTTATATGCCGAAGCTATTACAACTGACATTCGAGTTTTCCAACAAAATGCGGCCCAACTTTTGTGTACATGGCCAGAGCCGGCGAGGCGTAGGCATGGGCGAGGTATTGAGAGGGGAGAGTGAGGAGAGTGGGGGCCAAGCAGCAAGGGAAGGGCAGCTGGTGGGACGTAGAGAGGCGTAGCGCAACCCCAAACCAAAAAACCTTTTGTCAATGTTGCTGCGGCTGCTTCTGCTGCTTCTGCTGCTGCTGTTGTTGTTGCACTTGGCTGAAGCTCACGGCCATGTTGCCTTGCCCCATGCGTCGCCGGGGCAACCTGCAAAGATGAAGACGCAGTAGCAGCAGCAGCGGCAGCTCCGACCGGGCCGTTATATACTTTTGTGCCTTATGTGTAGCACAGTTTTAGGCGTTGCTTTTGTCTTTTTAGTTTACTTACTTTGCCGCCTTGTCGGGGGCGTTGAGTCGGTGAGTCGGTGAGTGGGTGTGGCTGACAGTCTTGACAGCGCACTCGTTACTTTGACAACACAGCAGGCAGTCGCCCCCACAGCCCGCACCCCCGCAATACCCGCTCCTCAGCAGCTATAGCCTACTGGCTGGCAGCTTGTGTATCCGTGAGATACTTTCGCGCTGCGCTTTTGCACTTGTCGTTTGCTTGGTCCCAAAAACTTTCGCTCAGTGAAAATCAATTTATCACAAGAGACGCGGCTTGTGCTTGATTTTCACTGCTCCACAATATTTTCAGCTATACATATATAAATTTATACTTGTATATGTATGTAAGTGTGTGTGTGCGCTATGGGGAATGTCACTTGGCCAAAAATTAATTAAGGCCAAGATGAATTCTCGCTACAAAATGTTGGATTCTATGTTGCCTTGTCTGTGAAGTCTGTGTTAGTGTGCCTGTCTGCGTGTGTGTGTGTGTGCGTGTGTGTGTGTAGTCTAATTAAAATTTATATATGCGCAGTTGATAAGTTTTTAGTGGCTTTACTTGTTGATGAGTAGCTGTAGCAGCTGTCTGTTGACTTGCAAATAGATGAAGTCTATTCCCGGCTAAGACAAATATTTAATATCCAAGACAAATATATGGCAAATAAAGGAACTAAGTTGCGTTAATCGAAATTAATATGAAACTATCTTTTTCAAACTATTTTTTTATTCTATTCATGGTCTTCCGAACAAAAATGTAAGACAATTAAACTTGCTCCAAGATCCGTTGGGTCTTTAAGATCTTGTAAACCATTTTTATCATATCCATCAAAGCTCAAATTTGGAACGAGAATATGGAAATACTTTAAAGTTCTTTGTTAAGCTTTAATATATTATTTTTGCTCAGACTGCAAAAGTATTCTATGATTGTCCAATTCAAGCCTACACAAAATCTGCGCCTAAACCATTTGGGAATTATAAGCGCACATGTGTTATATTAGCTTTAAGGCCATCCTCATAACTCACCACGTATCAACACTTTTGCCTTAAATACACGAATCTCAGCTGCTTGCTTTATTTACTCTTCCAAAATACCTAGCTCCAGCAATGGGTCAAGCCAAAGCGTTTCATGGTCCAAACCCATAAAAACTATTACATTGGTCGCCGGCTTAGCCGGCAGAGCTCAGCGTTGTGGAAGCACAGTGAGCAACATTTATGACAAATTTTTAGCAAATTGTAATCCAATTTGACATATTAATTAAGTACATTGTTAATTTGTCGCATTACACACACACGCACACACACACGCACAACAACCCCCACAAGGCCAGGCGCACAGTCCCATTTACGGCTATAACTCTGCCACCCACTCTTCCCCTTCAGCACGCTCCGCAGTCGTGCTCTAACTGTAAGTAGTGAAAGTAATAGCCAAAAACTTTTTGACACACTTTGCGCACTGCGGGCACACGCATACACACTCACACACACACACACACACGGACACGCGCGCAGGCGAAAGTATATTTGGGACAGTACAAAGAACGCAGGACATAAGAAACACTTGGCCGGAGCACAGCATACAGGAAACTGTTTGCCTGAGTGTGTGTGTGTGTTGAAAAAGGGATAAACATGTAGAAATTTATTGTGCGCGTATTTAACTGTACATAAGCAGCGTGTGTGTGTGTGTGTGTGTGTGTGTGTGTGTGTGTGTGTGTGTGTGTTTGTGTTTGTGGCCGGCAAGTGCAGCAGGGCAGCTACAGGACTCTCGGCCAAAATAAACTCAGCTCAACGTAATCATCCTGGCGTTAAATGAGATATTTAAGTCATTCGAGATGCGTGTGCGATAAGCACAATTCGGGGTCAAAACCAAAATTTAGAGCACCTTTTTGATACCCTGTTAATAATGTGTATGTCGGGTATAATTTATAAACTTTTGCAAACGTAAGCATAATTGGTGTCAAAGTCCAATTGTTGTTCGATTTCTTTTTGATATCCTATAAAAGTGTATATGTAGGGTATGATACACTTCTGGATGTGTATGTATTAGTCAGATATAAACCCTCGTGTAAGAGTACCTTTTTGATATCCTGTAAGAATGTACATATATGTAGGATGTGATAAACCTCTAAATGTAAGCAATATTCGATCAAATTTTTGAAGCACCTTTGTAATACCCTGTAAAACGTATATTAGCGGGTATAATAAACTTGTATAGGTATATGCAAAAGCGAATCGTTTTTCTATAGAAAATTTACTTATACTGTTGTTCAATATATTTGCAGCCTCTGCATGTACTACCCCACAGAACTCAGGACCTATAGAACTTCGAGGAACAATACTTGGTATGTAGACTCTAGAATCTAAATACTTTAAATGTAGATACATTTAATATACATTATTAACGTGAATATAACGTAGTATATAAGCAGGCAAAACATGCTTAGGTGAACCCCCGTCCCAGTTACAGGGCATCTCCAAGTCAATCAGTCTTCGCAAACATACTTTTACTTGCTCTGATTTACCGCTTACCCGAAGCGAGTTCTGGGCAATCAGAGTATGTGAAAATAATGCAAAAGGTCTGTTTTGCATAAAAAAAGAATAAACGAAAATTTTTGCCTAGCTTCATTTTATTTACATATTTCGCATCTCCGACAAAAGGGCTGCGGATAATTACTTGCAGCATCTGGGCTAACTTTACCTTTACTTTTTGTTGTTGTTGCAAGCAATCTCTTTAGATTAAAATTTCTATTGCGTTACATACTAAGTGGATCAGTCGGCCAAGGGCGCTTTAAAAGCAGATTCGTTTCACATTCTCCTGACTTGGCCCACAAAATGTTGCATGCTTTTGGGCGTCTTTTTAAATGGCATTCGATTGATTATGGAATGGAACAGCTGTGAATATTACCTTGAAATACTTAATAATGGCATAATTATTTCATAGTTTTGTTAAAAGTTTATAAATATTCAAATAATAGTAAAAGTTGAAGTAATCAATAGTTAACGATTACAACATATGTTGTACTATGTAACTTTTTCTTACATCTAACTGATATGATCTAGTAAAATTTTGAATTTATGATCAGACTTTGGTAAGAGATTGTTTCAAAAGTGTGGAAATGTGGAAATTGTATTTTGTGCTAAAATCAATTTTAAGTATTTCGTATTAGTTAGTTGCTCGCTTATATAATAAACTACAAGCACATTTTCGTTCAATAGAAGAAGAAAAAATGCCTTCTTTTGGCAAATGTAGATTATTAAAGGCTTTTGCCTTGGCACAATTTTAGTCAGCTTCAACTTAGATTCGAGAAATGTTTTATTTTAAGTGTTATATTTATTAATTCACAAGAATAACCAACTTTAATATACTAATTAACTCTGCTTTGGTGCATACATTTTGAGCTGTTTTTATCGTATTTATTCGTATTTGCTTGTCGGTTGCTAACAACCAATTTATTATTATCTCCAGCCTGCTGCCCTCGCAGCCTACACCAATTATTTGTTAATAAATGTCCAAAAGGCAAAATAAATGTGAGATAAAAATAAATCGCAGATGACAGCCGCTGGGCACACACACACATGTCCAGCGGCATATTCCCACAGAGAGCAAAATCAGTCATAGATTATGCGAGAACCCCAACGCCAGACAGAGACAAACCTTCCGATGGTTCGTCACCAGATCAGACCCAAAACCCAATCAACTTAAGCGAGAGTCATTAAAAAGTGCGTCGATGTTGTTGTTGTTCTAGTTGTTGTTCTAGTTGTTCTAGTTGTTGTTGTTATTGTTGTTGTTCTAGTTGTTGTTGCTAGTTAGTTCAGAGAAGGCACGATTCGGCAGATAAGATAAGAACCGAGGTGGCAGAGCTTTTTTGGCAAACGCACAAAAATAAAAAAGCAAGTAAAGAAGAATGATGGGAGGCAAAAAACATACAATATTTGAGAGCTTTTTACGCATACCCATAAATATGCGCTCTATACGCACATATGTTTATGTATGGGTAAAATTGATTAAGTATACGCCGAGTGTTGTTGTATTTTGCTTTCTACGCTTCTTATTCTCTTTTGTAGCTATTCCGATCGCATGTCTGTACGGCTCATTGGGTTGCCAGCCGCAGCTCTCCCTCCCTCTCTCTCCCTCTCTCTCTCTACCTCTCTCTCTCTCTCTCTCTCTGTCTGCCCTCTCTGTCGCCCCCAGTCAGCAGTAGTTAGTGTTAGTTTTCTCTATGTCTGCGCTTTAGTTTTGCTCTATTTCTCTCATCTTTCGCTTCTTTTACCCCCTTTTTGTTCTGTTTGCTTTTTGTGTTTGATTTAATGGCACATACCTTGAACTTCACCGAATTTTCGCCATTTGTTTTGATATGTGCAAAAAAAAAGAAGAGCAAACTTGTTACTTTTTTTTTAGATTTCGCATTTTGCCAATTTTGATAGTTTTTGTTTGTTTTCTTTTTGTTTTTTATTGTTTTTTTTTTTTTGCGTGTGCGTGGGGGGTGTGCGAATTATATTTTGATTGCCGTCAAACTGCGTAATCAGAACTATTTTATTTGGGGTTGCCTTTTGTGAAACCCAAGCAGCTGTTCTTGTTTTTCTTCATGGAATGAGTCATGTTGGCTTCCGATTGAGGAACTATTTAATTGTAGGAAGTAACCCAAATTTAGATATGTTTAGAGATCAGAGCTAGCCGGAAAGACAAATTTGATAGGTTTTTAAGCAGATGTTAGGTCAAGATTTGGCATATTTGTAATTTCTCTTAGTAAATGCATTAATTTCGCCTTAAAAAGTATATATGCTGAATGTTTATACATAATTCAATATATTTACTTATTTCACATTGAAATTTCTTGAAGATCTGACTGAAATTATACAAAATGCGAACACTTTGATCGCTGTCAAGCATTCAATCATATGTTTATTCCAATATAGAGATACATAAAGAAAGTATATAAAGATCACCTTTAACAAACATCAAACCTGTCAAATACATTTCTTTATGCCTAACATTTGTTCAGGTTTAGTTTTCGCCCTTAACAGATACTCGAAACGCAATATGTTATCGTTGTAAGTCGTGCGATATGATTGTGTATGGCATAGCATTGCATATCATATCTGCACTGCACATAATCACATTCCGATAAGATTACATGTTGGCTCGGATCGTATGGCCCTCAGCTTGGCCACGTCCAAGGTGGCGGCACATAAACCTAATATGATCCGCAAATTGCTTTTGTTTCGACTTACCTGCAGCCCGGCCAACTTTATGTAACCCAATGCAGAACCCAGCTGAAATGCCTAGAGAACTAGAGAATCTAGATTTTGGGCAAGTGCAAACGTGGCCAGTTGAAAGAAATAAAAAACTGACCATAAATAGTCGGAACTTCAAAAAGTGCGTATATATTTGCATTATAAACGAATCGCAGTGACGGGCGACGGGCAAAAAAAAAAATCATCTAGCTCTGACGCTCTCCCTATTTCCCTCTCTCTCCCTCTCTCTTTCTCTCTCTCTCCCTTCTCTGTCTGTCTTTGCGTGCAGGCAGTAAAAAAAAAAAAAAAAGAAAATAAATAAATTATGTTATTTTTGTGCAAGTTTTTTACTACTTTTTGTTGCTGCTGTCGCTGCTCTGGACTTTGGCGCTGCGTTTCGGCTTTTTTTCGGCAACGGCGTGAATGAACTTTTCAAGGTGAAACTAGCTAGAATAGGCAAAGTGTAGCGAAGACGTCGGCGTCGACGGCGACGGCGACGTCAGCAGCGCAGCTGGCAGCTGGCAGCGACAAGCAAGTAAGAATGTCAATGCGTACGAGCTCAGCCAACATATACCCTAAGCACACTTATAAATCAGACCAATAAAAATACTAGAAGTCATATGTTTCGATTCGAAAATGTTTACTAAAATAAACTATGAGAAATTAAAATAGGGAGGTAGAGAGAGGGAGGGAGAGAGAGAGAGAGAGAGAGAGAGAGAGAGAGAGAGAGAGAGCAGCGTCGTGCTCTGTGCAGATATATGCAAAGAATATGCCCTTTTGTTTTATCTTAAGTACTTTATTTAATAAAGATTTTGAAATATTTGTAGAAGAAGCGTACAAAATTACAAAATTATATCATATTTAAACAGATATTGCTTATAAAGATACAAATTTAGATGTGAGATACATAAGCTCTGTGATGCGCAGACATATGAAGGATATTTTTGGTATACTGTTTTTAGGTGTGGCAACAGTCAAAAATTTTGAATATACTTTTTTTCTTAGTTGTGGCAACACTGAAACAGTTTATCGTTTATCGAAAGGCTGAATCAAAAGGCACAACTATTACATTCTATATTATTTAACTATTTTTCAAGATTTTGTTTAATATTCAACAATGAATAAATCAATGCTCAGTCATATTGAGGATATTTTCTGAGACGTTAATTTTTAAGTGTGGCAACACTTAAATAACTTATCGTTTAACGAAAAGGATTTACTTTACAGCATTTACATTTTTTGTTGCTGTGGCAACACTTGAATAGTTTATCGCTTATCAAAAAGTTGATGAAAGTTGCCGTCTCTGGCCGCTTGCAGGCATGTTTACGGTCTTAGCATACCCATTGAAGCCAATCGCATTGGCACAGGGTATACAAATAATATGAGAACTTGCAAGAGAACAGGAACGGCTCTTGTGTGTGCCGGGAAGCGTGTGATTGGCGCTGCTTCAACAACAACAACATCTACAATGGCAAATCGCACACGCATTTGCTGTCCGGTCGGGACGGGTTTTTTCTTGTTGTTGTTGTTCATAGAAAGAGTCAAAGTCAGCGCTTGCAAGTCGCCAACGTTGGCTACCACGCAGAAGAAGTAGTAAAAAAAAAGCATATACAAAATAAAATAAAGCGAAAAAAAGGGCAACAGCAAAACATCGAACTGAACGTAGCCCGAAATTGCTAGACAACAATTTGGACAGAGTCCATAGAAAAGTTTGGCTTGGTTCTTGCTGTGGCTGCTGCTGTTTCTGTTGTTATTCTTGCTTGGAAAGTCAGTTTTGTGGTCTCTGTTGTGCCTCGAAGTGCTTTTTGTTTCTTCTCTTGACTCGACCCTGCCCACAGACATTGGCCGGCTGTTAATGGTTTGCACTGGCCCACAGTTTGGTCACTTAAAGCCAAGTTCGTTCTTTTTTTTTCTCCTTTTTTGCTGCGTTTGTTTTGTCTGTAATTTACAAATCATTCACTTGAGACAGCAGGTAGACCAGTGGATGATTAACGTATGCTTCTTTATTTTATTCTATTTCAGTTCAAATGGTTTTCTATTCCCATTATTCTATATTCCACTATTCCCTTACATGTTAACGTTTTTGTTCCATTCTCTAGTTCCATGCTACAGAATTCCACTTTCTATCGTTCCATGATCCAGTTTTCTACAATTCCCGCTTCCTGTGCATATAATTCAATATTTCGCTCAATTTCCTATCCCACATTTCTATGATCCATCTTCCATTTTCAAAGGTTACTTACTTTCTACTATTTCATTCCATTATTCCTTTCCTTACTATATCTGAGATTCTTAGTTTGTTTATCTTGTCTAGCGTAACTTTTAGTAACTTTTCAAATCCCTTTTCTCATTAAAAAGGGATAATGTGGTAATTGTTCCACTTTCCGATGTTCCACATTATCATGTTCCTTCTTTCTTTCTTTCATATGTTGCACTCTGAAGATCAACCCTTTAAATAACCGTTCCATTTTCTTTTAAATCTCCCATTTAATACGTTCTCAAATTCTAAGGTTTTTTCCTTCGTTCCACACTTTTCGTTTCTACTTTTCCATGTTCCATTTTTATTTGTACCGCATTCTAAATAGCCAAATTCCACTGTTGTTCCACCTTTCACTTTTTCTCGCGTTTTAAATTCTTATTAAATTTGTTAGCAAATGTTTATGATATCATAGCCTGTCCCTCGCCCAATCTCGTGCACTTCTGTCATTTGCCAAAATATTATATTATTTTCCTACTGTACTGGAGCAGCTACCACTTGAAAGTACAAGATGGCACGACTCGAGTGCTACGAGGCCCACGTTTTCAGCTCCCGCATCGTAAGCGACGTCTCGGCCAGCAAGTCCGAAAGTATCGAAAGGCTTGCCAATCAATTTACAGCGTCAGAGAAAAAACAACTGCTGGTAATTAATTGCTCGGAGCGCATAGAACGCACCATCAATTTATTCAAACTACACGCACACAGACGCATAAATCGAGCCTATGCTAAGCTATCTAGATATCTGTGAGCTGCCCATGTGTTTTGTATGCAGAGAGTGGAATGATCGCATCTACAACATTTCAAGGTTAACGCTGTCTTGGGCTTTGTCGTGCGAGCTGACATAGGCATCAATTTATGCCCTGCCTGTTGGCCAACTCTCAATTTTTAGCTATTCAATTATGCATAGGAAAATTATACTGATTTTTTATACAACACATTTCGAAATTCCTATAGGAATGGTCTATCAGTTATTGAAATGATGGAAAGAATACGCTTTAGATGCAAGAGTAGGAACCACTTCCAGGTTTTCTTATTTGAATATATCTTCAGAAATGCTTAGAATTATATGTATATAGTAATCATAGAATGGATTAGTTTGTTATAATGCGAAATGTATAAATTAAAGCAGATTTATAGCAACCAGCTTTCTGGTTAAGTTACGTATCAATGATCTGACTAGAAGGTTGAGGTTAACTAACAACCTTACGTAATCCCTTATTGGTTGTATATCAAGCAGGTAAGTGTCAGCTGAGTTGCATAGCAATCAGTTTCTTGACATGTGTCCCATTTATTCTAAATATGTTTATTAATGATGTGTTTGAGGTGGAAGAAAGTAGTATGTTTTGACTAACAACCTGATCTGATCCTCTCTTAGCTTCATAGCAAGCAGCTGTGGGCCAGCTGAGTTGCATAGCAGTCAGTTACTTGTCATGTGTGTCATATGCTCCAAATGAGTTTTAATGAATATGAGCTTGGAGGTGGGAGAAAGATGTCGTTGTCGAAGGCTTGAAAGTAAACTCTAGTGCAGGGTATTCAAGTAGTCGACTAAATTGTTAAACGAGCCTCTTCGCACATTCTTTTCACTTCTTTCAGCAATTTGATATTCAATTTAATGCGCAACTGATTTGCATAAAATGTGCGTGAAGTCAGCAGCTTCAAACTTTTTGCAGCTATTTGTTTGTTATTGCTGCCGATTGTTGTTGTTGCTGTTCATGTTGTTGCTATTGCTATTATTGTAATTGTTGTTATTGTTTTAGTAGGCGGCACATAAATTGAAATTTATGTTTGGCTAATAGGCAAATGTATCCATCTGCATAATGAGCCGCATTAATTGAAGAACACTCAAAAGCGCCTGCAAGAGGCGACGCCTCTGCAGATCGTGCCATAAAATGGGCACACAGCGAATGTGAGAGTATGTGTAAATGTGTGAATGTGTGAATGTGAGAGACTCAAGCATTAGGCAGAGGAAATGCTCAGCACTGACGCCAACGCCAGCGACGGCGTCGTTGCTGATTGGTGCACGCCAGCAACATGGCACGACGACAACAGCAACAACAACAGCAGCAGCAACAGCAGCAGCCGCGGCAACGTCAAGTTCTGGCAAATAAATAAAAAAATAAAATGAAAAGAAAAGAAATGAAAAAAAATACATTTCTAATGAAGTCAATGAACTTTTTTATGCGCGCGATGCGGTAATTTTTTCGCTTGCGAATTTTCGTTTCGAGTATTATCAAATAAAAAAATAGAAAAACATAAAAAAAAAACCTACTATAACTCAAGCTCAGCATGTTGTTGTTGTTGTTGCTGATTTGAACGCTGGCGAGTGCAATGACTGCTACAACAACAACAACAACAACAACAACAACAACAACAACACATCAAATGGCAAAACCTCAAACAACAAAAGCAACAGCCATAAATAATCTTTTGTCGCTGTCTTGTGTGGGAGCCAAGAAGTTGACAAAAAAAAAGCAAGACAAAAACAACGTTGCGTATGCGCGATATTTATGTTGAAAAAAATTGAATAAAATCTAAATCAAATATTAGCTAACTGTGTCATATGGCAAGCCCCCCGAAATTGATAAAAGTGATAGTGCTCAGCTTTTGTTGTTGTTGTTGTCGTTGTCGTTGTTGTTGTTGTTGTCGTTATGTATCTCAGCTCTTTCTTTCGCTGGGCAAACACAGCTAAAAGCACAACTTTCGTTTCTTCCTTCTTTTTCTTTTTATAAGGTATTTGCTTTTATTTTCTTTAGCAGGAACGTGCTACAAAAGTATAAAAATAAAGAAGATTTACAAAAAAGTAGCGAAAATCGCAAGAACAAAATTAAGAAACACGCGTTCGCCACTCAAAATTATTTGCTAGACACAGCAAAATGTCTCTGTGTGTGTGTGCGTGTGTGTGTGTGTTTGTGCGTGCGAAAAGTAAAATTAGAATTTTTGTGCGTACGGCGCGAATGGCTAATCATAACAAAAGGCCGCAAAAGCAGCGGCAAAAGAAAAATAAATAAAATGAATAGAATATCTTTACTTAAGCTACATAAACATGAAAAGCCAAAAATAAACGCCCAAAAGCCTTCGTCAAGGTCATGGAAAACTTTTACCTACTGAGACAAAAACAACAACAACAAAATACACATAAATTTACATTGAGATAACAATTAGGTGATTAAGCAATTGGCTCTATACGACAGCATCAGCCACAACAACTACTAATAAATTAGATATTTAATTTATATTTATAATATTAATAATAACAATACTAATAATGATAATAATAATAATGATAATAATAACAATAATAATAATGATAACAATAATAATAAGGATAATAACAATAACTATAATAATCATAATATTAATAATGATAATGATAATAATAATAATGATAATGATAATAATAATAATGATAATAATTATAATAATGATAATAATAATGATAATGATAATAATAATAATATTAACAATAATGATAATAATAATACTAATAATAATAACGATAATGATAATAATAATAATGATAATATTAAAAATAATGATATTAATAATACTAATAATAATAATGATAATAATAATAATGATAATATAATTATGATAATAATAATAAAGATAATGATAATTATGATAATAATAATAAAGATAATGATAATTATAATAATGATAATATTAATAATAAAAATGATAATAATAATGATAGCAATAATATTGATAACAATGACATTAATAATAATACTTATGAATCTGGTCTTTATTGGTAATACCCGGATGCACATATTCAATAAAAACAAACCCATTTCAAAAGGCGTTGATCTCAGTAAACTATAAACCCACAGCAATAACATTTAGTATGCATATTTCTTTATACTCCACATAGAACACTGGGATTATAAAACAACAACGTTTCAAATTCAAGAGCAATCACATCAGCCTAGAAGTATGCAATCTGATTAAGTAGATTATCATCTCTAACTATATATAATCGATCATTGAATATATATATTCGTGTCTTGGTGACAAACTCGAGCTGCACATAAATATGATTAATATACATCATAAATCTAATTAATAGACATTAATAACAAATGCTATATACACATACAAGTTAGCTAGATTCTAAGTTATTACAAATACTTTAGCCGGGCTCTACACTCTGTTAAGTTTTCGCCTTCTATTGCTGTTTCTTAATCTTCTGCCATCGCTCGGACTGGCCAATTTGTTGTTGTCTTTCAAATGCAAAAAACTTGTTAAGTGGACTTTGATGAATCGCCATTTTCAGTGCGTGGTTCTCGCTCTCATTGTTGTTGCTGTTGTTGTTGTTGTTGTCGCTCTGCTGTTTGCCTATTATTCATGCTATGCCTGTCAAGCCCCCACAACCCGCAGCCCACATGTGTGGTTGCTGCTGCGAATTCGAAATAGAAACAAAAAGCAGAGTGCAGAAGTGCGTATGCCGGAGCAAAGAACAGGCGAGAATAGCAAAAATAACAAATAAGCGACGCCCCAAAGAAGAAAAAGAGTTGAGGCGTGCGAAGACGTTGGCAGCAACTGTTGTTGTTGTTCTTGCTGCTGCCGCTGCTGCTGCGACGCTAACGTTGACGTTGGCGTTGCCTTTGCTAGGCAAAATGCGTGTATTGCATCATCAAATTTAGAAAAACAAATTTAACGCACAGCAACAACAACACACAAGAACAACAACACTCCGAACGATTTAACGAAGCATAGACCCGATGACTGCTTCGTCTAAATTTGCGCGTTCGTTCACTCGTTCGGCTGTTCGCTGCGACCGAAGCGCAGCGTTGCTGCTGCTGTCGCTGACGCTGCTGCTGCTGCTGCTGCTAATGTTTGCTGTTTGTTGTTGTTGCCCTTTGCTGCTTTCGCAATGTGTTGGTGCGCGTGTCCATGTATGTCTCTGCGCTTGTGTGCGTCTTGCGCATTAATGCTGATCATCATCGGTATATTGTTCATACATTTTTGCACCAATACACACGCACGCCTCAGTATTGCGCGGCTCGCTTAAATGTTGTTGCTGCTGCGCCGCTGCGTCGCTGCGCCGTTTACTGCCATTTTGTTCTATCGCTGTTGTTGTCGCTATGTGAAAGTGCAATAACCTCGGTTTTAGTTCTAAAAACAACAACGAACAAATTCACAACAATTTGTTGTTTGCGCGTGCAGCTAATGCGGCGTATGCGTAATTTTTCCATTGTTTCGATTTAGTCATTCGACGCACTTGCACAAATAAACCAAAACTTCACAAATATATTTAGTGAGAAAGGGTTTCAGTGTAAGGTTCCGTTTCTGTAACTGTAAGTTAACTATTTAACTTATAAGCAATTAATTTTTTCAATTAGTTACGTGTTCAATTACTTCTTAAGTATCGTATGAGGCAATTTTATACTCTTTAAGCTGAACTTCATTTATGTTCTAAAACAGTTCATTATGAGCTTATCAGTTTATTTTTTAACTGCAATGATTGAAGACTAATGCATTAGACATACTCCATCAGACATTAGCACCAGATATTTATTGCTTGTGGAGCTCAACTTTGAAAACTCTTTACAAGCTGCGGTTTAGCTCATAGAACACGCATTCATCACATGATTTGTTGCTTTGCCAAAATTCCAACTAATGCCATGCACACACACACACGCACACCCAAACACACACACACGCACAGTGTTGAGTGAATGCTGCTGCTGCGGCTGGAACTCAATACATTGGAACATTTTAGAACAGTTCTCAGCATTTGCACCACACAAAAGAGCAACAGCAACAACAACAACAAGAACAACAACAACGACAATAACTGACTAAGTTGTTTACGAAAGTGCGTGTAAAGCAAGCAATGAGAATTATTCAGTCATTTGGCAAATGGCAACAACAACAACAACAGGAATAACAACAGGAACAGCTTTTGCCATTGTTGTAGTTTCTCTGCGTGCTACCTGCAACGTCCCACACACACACACACACACACACACACACACACACACACACACACACACACACACACACACACACACACACACACACACACACACACACACACACACACATATACACACAGTCTCACACACACTCGCATAGATAATAGCAGAACAGCATAGAAAACTACCTGTCATTATTATTTGTGCCTTTTTTTTGTAGTTCGCATTCGGTTTTTTTTTCTTTCTACTTTACTTTTTTTTTTCCTTTGCTCTTTTTTATTGCGGCTTTGCTTCTATGACATTTTTTTACTGCTGCTGCTGCTGCTGCTGCTCTTTTTTGCTACTCACGCACTGCGACTTGGAAATCAAAATGCGAAAAAAATGCTCAATTAATTTATTGTTGTTGTTATTGTTGTTGCTGTTGCTGTTGCTGCTGTTGCTTGAGCTATCGCTGTCTCCCTCGCACGCGAAGAGGGGCAAAAGAATTGGCTCTATCGCATTTTTCAAAGTCAGTAACCCTCTAACCTTGAATGTTGCTCCTATGATTCTATGCCATGCCGACCCGAAATGCTGGCCCCGCCCCCCCAGCAAACTACCCCCCTCCTGCCGCGCGCTGCCTGCTCCAGTGCGTGTGTTATTCTCGTGTTGTTCTTGTAGTTTTTGTTTTTGTTTTTGTTCTTTTCATTATGGCTCACAGCGGGGTGTCTATATGAAACATTTTTGTGTCTGTATTCGACAGATTCTAAAGCTGCAAGTGCGTATAATTAATCTCTATTATGAGCTAACACACTGGAAAACAGTGTTGTATACGGGCTTTTAAAGCATTTGCTACATGCTATTTACCCTACAACTTTTGAGCTGTTGATGATGATGCTTGTATCTTTTTCTTCTCTCAGTTGTTTTTCCTTGGTATATAGTATCTGATCTGTCCTCCATGTTCACTTTGTTATAAAAATGTTTGTTTTTACTTCTTACTCGATTCTCTTTTTGATAGAGCTCTTCGTATTTATATGAATCCCTTTTGTTTTGCCTTAACACAAAACCTATCTGTCCTCCATGGTCACTTTTCTTAAATTATCAAAAATTTCTCTCCAGCTAAAATACACGCTCATCTCCGTTCTATAAATATTGGTTAGAGTATTAAACACTTCGAATTTGATTCGATTTTCGTTTCTTTTTTCGTTCTGTTGCAAGTGCGTATGATGAATATTTATTTTTAATTCGGTTTTTGTGCTTTTCTATGCCTATGCCTCGTTAAGACTATTATTTTATTTTGTTTTTTATGCCTTTTCTATATATATATACTTATAGATCTGTTCTAGCTATAAGTATTTCCGTCTACTAATGATAAAACACCTCTGCGCTGCGCTGCGTTTGCGGCTGCTTTTGCTATTTTGTGATTTTTCTGAGATTTTTTACTTGAAATGTTTATGGTTTCTATTTCAGCGTAAAGTGCGTAAGCTGCATGAGACAACGACAACAACGACAACAACAACAACAACAATGACAACAATCAACAGAAAATGGCGCTGCGTGTCTCGAATGACAGCTGTCAAACGCTGCGGTGAGTTCAGCTTTGATTAATGCCCTGCCACTGGCTAATTTTGCATTTAAAGCATTTACAAACACACACCTCAATACACACACACACTCACACACAAACACGCACTTTGTCAGACACCTATGACAAAATATTAGCTGACACTTTCTTTTGGGTGGTCTGGATATCTGTCTGGGCATATTATATAACGAAATTTATGTGATTTATTTGAAAGGTGTTTTTCTTTTACTAATTCAATTGTAAAAGCCTTTCATAGAAGACGCTAAACATGGGACGCTATAGGGTAAAATACTTCCACATGGATGTATTTTATAAATGTTAAAGACATCTCAGAGATTAGCTTAGATCTTATACACCCTTGTAAAGGGTATCCTGAGAAATGTCTACCGCATAGAAGAAGACGCAGCATCAAAACCCGAGTTGATATAGCCAAGTCCGTCTCTTCGTCCGTCTGTTTCTATACGAACTAGTTTCTCAGCTTTAAACGTATCTTGTTGAAACTTTGCATGGATCCGTCAGCCTATGTCGGAACCGGCCGAATCGATCATATATCTGCCATAGGAATGAGCGGTCGAAAAGTAGGCTCTTATATGGCAGAATATTCCGTTTCCCAAGATACTTTCATCAAGCTCAGCACTTACGAGCTCCACTATTCACACATATCTGACAAACAGAAGGGTATCAATCAATCCTTACATTCTGGCCAGGTGAAACATTCTCAGAGTTGCAATAAATCTCCAGGTGGGATACTCGAGTTACCTATTCGAGATGGAGGGATATATATATATATATATATATATATAGAAATATATATCCCATGACCCATCGGAGATTGTACACAAACTCTGATTAATGTAGCCAACATTAGATTTTGTTAGTTTAATCTCTTAGTTTGGTATTCGCAACGCCAGGTGGCGGCACACTGGTTGCACACGGCATTTCGTCATAACTGTCAACTTAATATCAAAACTAAATAACTCAGCGAGGCACTCGCGGGGTAATTAGAGAACAGTAATTAAATTGTATGCTCGACTCGAAAAGAGCTGAAAGCAAAGCCTAAAAGAAATGACAACCCACGCAAAGCCCCCCACAAAAAAACAAAAAACAAATGAATACAACTGAAGTAGCCGAAACAGCTCAAAGAGATGAAATGGAATAGAAAAGAGTCGAACGAGTCGCGAGTGGCGGGTCGCGTGTGTGTCGCACCTTTGAAATGTCACACAAAGCGGCAAGTGTGAATATGTAATTAAATTTTATGAAATAATCTCTTGAATATGTGCACATACATTTTACATGGTAGACACAGCACATATTTTATAGGCGCACCTCCTTGCGGCAAGTTGCCAGCTGAGGTGTTGCTGCCCTTCCGCCCAGCGCCACGTGTCGTATACGCGATATTCTAATCACTCGCTTTAAAAGCTTGTAACGTTTTGATTTATGTATGTTGAATATATAATAGACCCGTGTCTATGTGTCTGTGTGTGCTTTGACTGATAAGTTGCCGACTAGGCTGAAATATGCACGATTACATAGAGACCACAGAGAGTTCACAGTTCACCAAATAACCTAAAACACGCTTAAAAGAGCTAAGAGTTAATTATTTGCTACATAATACATCTATGAAATGAAAGCAGCAAAAGATTCCTCAATAGTATATAGTTCTGATGAATGCATATAAACATCTGTCATGTTTTCATAGATAACATTTTCAATAGAGTGCGATTCAAAAGAAAGGTTAATATAATATATATAAAATAAATATATATAGAAAAAAGACAGATATGGCTAGATCGACTCGGCTGTTCAGATTATATCAAGAATATATATGGTTCATGGGCTCAACAGATGCTTCCTTCTGCCTGTCACATACATTTCCACACATACATTATACCCTTTTTAGACATTTTTAATGGGTTTAGGGTATGAAAACATAAACTATTTTATTTTTTACACTCATTTCAAAATAGAAAATAAATTATTTAATTAAGGTTTAATTAACTTTCATGTTCATGCTGGCTTAGCTTAATTTCTTTCAAGATTTATTTCAACAATTTCGTAAGATTTCAAATTCAGTTGTATTATCAAGTACTATTAATATTCCTTTATATGACATATATTGTAAGGAAATTCTAGCTTTTTATATTAAACTAGTCAAAATCCGAGCTGCATATCATACTTAAAGCTCGTCTCTTAATGCTACCCTAGCAGAAACATACTAATTGTTAAATCTTAATTACCAGCTTAGTTAAGAAACATGAATTTAAAATCAGCTCCGAAACTTCCGATTTCCTGTGTCGTCAGCTCGAAATGAAAATGAAATGAAAATCAAAATTCCAGTTGACGACGCCTTCATTTGAAATTCATGTGCATATTTATAGATCGTATTTAAACAGATTTTCATGGGCTGCTCCGTTGCAGCCAACAACCAGTTAACGGCCAGTTAATGGCCAGAGGTCAAGTTGGCCACAAAAATCGATTATTGACCTTGGCAACAGCCGCCGACTCTACAAGTTACAATTTACAGCTCAATTTGAATATTTGAACAACGCGGCGCGGGGTATGACAAATTTTTGTGTATTCAATTTCCTATGCCCTACTGTAGGGTATTATAAATAGGTTGGGCAAAACGAATACGATGCGAATGAGAGTACGATACGATAGAGAGTAATATATGGTATATATAGTTGAGGAAGAGACTTCTATGCTAAGTAATATAGTAGAGTAATAGGTATATAAGCTTAATAATGCATTGTTTGTCTCTTGACTAGTTTATGCAAACTAGGATCTTACTAAAGATTGTGTAGGGAAACCTGGTACATAAGCTTTTGATTGTTGAATCAGATAAATATCAAAAGACCTCATTGATTGTGTTAATATATCATATATAAAATATGTGGGTAAGTGTTGTATATATTACTCATACCAAATATAGCTTCTTTCGGTCAACTAGTCAATGTGAACTAGGCTCTTACTGACGATTCCCCAACGAAACATGGAACAGAAGTTATTTGCTGTAGTATCTTATAGATGATAGAAGACATCTTAGATAAGTTACTTTATTACATAGTTCTCAAAGAAAGCACGGATCAGCAATGGGCGTTTTATAGAGAACAATTTATATGCATAACTTCACTTTTTAATGCAAGATACTAAACAAACTCCCAAAATGAAACCAAACATTGGTATTTTATATGATATACTATTTGATCCTATGCTGATGGTGATCCTATGGATCCATTAGGACCAGGTCTCAAATGAAGAATTTCCAGATATCTTAAGCGAATGAAAACCAATCGAAATAAAAGATCTCCAAACATGAATACTTCAATATAAATCTGACAAACTCAGAACTCGTGAGCTTTTCAATATGGTTTTAACGAACTCTTGCATCGGAATACTCTAGCACACTTCATCCGAGCACACTTCTTCTTGCGTGTAGGGTATTAAGCATTCGCTTAAGCTCATATTAGCTGGTTAGGTTTCACTTTCGTTTGCTGCACGCAACTGTGAGAGGCTTTTTGTCAGTTGCTGTAAGTCCCATGTAAATAACTGAAGGAACCAATCTAATTGCCGCATATACATTTTGTTGCTATTGAAGACCTTGGCTAGGTTCAATGCTTCCGCTGGGCCTGCAGCTCTTGAGTCTTGAATGTATGTATATTCGGTTTGTATAATCAAATTTAAATGACGTGCGCTGCTTCTAATCATATTTTCGGTAGTGCGGAAATGAACGCACAGCAAGACCAACAACAAAAGCTCTATAAATGTAAACTTTATGATTGAAGGGCCTCGACAACAACAACACGATTTAATTGATATACGCATTGATAGCGCAGTCCCAAAAAATTTGTTGCTTTCGGTTAAGGTTTCAGTTTTCTAGAAGGGCAACGCAGCGCTTGCCTTGGCTACTGCCTCAGTGTGCGCGTGTGTGTGTGTGTGTGTGTATCTAGTGTGTGCGCGTGTGTGTGTGTGCGTGTGTCTAGTGTGTGGTTGTGCGTGTGTGTATCTGGTGTGTGTTTGTGCGTGTGTCTGGTGTGTGTGTGCGTGTGTCTGGTGTGTGTTTGTGCGTGTGTGTGTGTGTGTGTGTGTGTGTGAGTGCGCTTGTTGGGGGCCCTTAACGAACTACTCTGGCGATACTTGTGCTTTATAGTGCCCAAGGTCAGCAGCGCCCAACAACAAAAGCGACTATCGACAAGCAACAACAACAACAACGAGAACAACAACAACAACAACAACGAGAAGAACTACAACAATTTAAAATGTTTGCCATTAGCAAATGTAACGTCAGTAGAGCTCATAACTTTTATTGTGGCTCAAGAATTGTCTTAAGAACCGGAGATCGTCTCGAAACGAGTTCTGTAAAGCCTTCATGGTTTGAGTTATAATCAAATTTATGCATTCAGTGTGAACTCATGTGCATTAAGGGCTGAACTGATCGCAAAAGGTCGTTCAGGGGTCAAATAATTAAAATTGAACAAATGAAACCAAATGAAACCGAAAAAACGGGCAAAAAATAAGCATAATTATTATAATTTTGAATGCTATTTTGACAGGCAAAGTCCAATATTGCATGAGGATTGGGCATATTTAGTAGCGACTAATCAACATAAACGATAACATACTAAACTAAACTAGTCGCATATCGTAACTGCATTATCAGGGGAATCACCCAAGCAAGGGCTGCGCCTCTTCAAACAGGTTTTCGGTTTGTTACTTAAAACTAGAAAAAAAGTCTTTAAATAGACTTAGATTAATCAAAATTGTCTAAGACAATGAATAATGTTTCAGCCTAAGCCCATGCGGGATTTTGTTTGAAAATCTAGCCGCACTTCGATTGTAATTGAAAGTTTAACTTTGATTTAACCTTGAGTACTTTGTACTCACAATTGCTGCAATTTTGTATAAACATTTTAATTACACACATGTACACACAACTAACTACTAAATGCGAAAGCCGTACACATACGTGGACAACAAATGTATCTGTGAGATACAAATCGTGTGTAGATGTGTGTAGATGGATACGCTTACAGTTTGCACTGCAAATACAAATCAGTTGCGTAAATAATGCGTATCGCCAGCCGCTAAGCTACAACAAATTTTTAATTTTTCCAAAAAAAAATGAAAGAGAAAAAAAAAATACTGCTTGTTAGGCATTTATAAATTACAGCGGGCGACAGGCCCAGAGAGCATTAAGCATTTTGATTAGCAGCTGCGAAAAAACCAAAAAAAAAAAAACAAACTACAAATTCAAACAAACTACAACAACAAAGTGAGAAACGCACTAACGAAAAATTCGGTAAGAAAAAACCTAAAATGAAACAGAAATTCGTTGTCGATGCGATGCGTATAGCCCTGAACATAACCTTGAATAGAGCCGCGTTCAGTTGAGTTCGGCGTTTTTTTTTATTTTTATTTAAAGATTCGTTAATTTTTAGTTTTTTTTTCTTTTCATAAGTTGTTGAATAAATGCGTTAGAGCGAGGCGCAGCGTGCGAAGAGTTCAACCAAACAAATGCGTTACGCATATGAGCAGAGGCACACGCACACACACAGCCGCACAGTGTCATAGACAAGCCGAGTGCGTGAGAGCGAGAGAGAGAGAGAGAGAGAGAGACAGACAGAGAGAGAGGGGGGGGGGGAGATATATGGTGTGTGCCTAGTCGCAAGCGCATGACATTTGAGTTATGCGTTGAGCTTTTGTCTAGGCAGCGTGGGTTGTTCGCATGCGCTGCACGCGGCCTCACTTGGTGCGTTGAGAATTGCGTAGAGAGGCGTAACAAGTGCGTCGCTTTGTCATTTGCATAACAATAGCAAAACACTGCCCATTAATCATGCTCTGCGGCAGTGGGTTTTGCTATTGGTAACTCAATTAGGCATGTGCAAAGATTAAGTATTTCAAGAACGTTATGAGAATCGCTTAGAAAGGCCTAAAATCATTTCATTCAAGAAGCTTTTAGATAAGTTCAGGAACAATTAAGTATCAAGTAAAGTAAACCGATGAAGAACAAGCTTGGTTGGAGATTAGATTCTTAGATCCCTTCGATAACTAACTTAAACAGCTCAAGTAAAAAAAATTGGGTTATTTTTAGATCATTTTGTCCTCTTCTTTCAATTAGTTAGCCAATCTGTCATAGTTTCTTACATTTGTAGGGCACTTGAGCAAACCGAAAGCTCTTCAACTTCTGCTCAAGAGCAGCCGCAGACCACGAAGCTGAAGCACAAAAGACAGCAGCGAATGACGAAGAGGCGGCCACAGCGAAGACAACGAAAACGAAAACTTTGCAAACGCATAAAATTCTGCGTACTGCGTATTTGTTGTTGTATTTTGTTTGTTTGACCGAGCTGAGCTTAAAAACAGGGCCCACAAAGGTAACCAATTTTTCTAGGCATTTTCGAATGAAACTGAAAACCAGAAATTTTGTCGTGAGATCAGCATGCGCTGCGTGTTGCCAACTGTGTTTGCCGTCCATATTTGTCTATTTGTATCTGTGTCTGTATCTATGCGACTTTGTGCGTGTATCTCACACGCATATTGTGCGTAAGGTCGCAGCCTCAGCGGCGCATTTACGAAGCGTACAATAACCGGTAATTATGCGGCCAAACATAGGCTCAGGCTCAGTCTCAGGCCGCAAACGAATGACGCTGCAAACTTGGCTGGGGCATGAGAAAAACTTTGCTTTTCGGACAAAATAAGATATCATAAATCTTTGCCAGCTTCCGCATTTCAATTGGCGGCTGCCAATTAAACACATTTATATTTCTTTTATGTACAACCATTTTGCAATTTCAAATTTGTTCAAACTTAACGCAATTTTAAAAGAGCGCGCCTCACTTTTGTGTTCGTTCAATTTGGTTCGATCAATGGTAAGAGTCTTTGTTTAATTACCCCGTCGTCAGTCACACTGTAAATTGCACTCTGCCATTTGGGTAATTTTTGTTTAACTTAACGAAGCATTCAAATTGCCCAAATTTCCCTGTTCTTAGCTTAATAGAAAATTGCATTGTTATCGACGGAGCTTCTTTTGGTTACGGGCAAACACACATTTGATAAGTTTAACAAATTAACACGGCGCCAGCCTGTTGCTGTTGCCTGTTTCCTGTTCCCTTTTCAAATTGAGTAAACGCCAAAGTGCTGAAATTTCCCCTCTTCCCGGCTTAACAGACCATTGCACTGTTAACTACTTGACGAGTCTGTCCAATAAACCCCCGGCCCGCTACGTTGCTTACGTGCAATTTAACGAACACTTTGAATTGCCTTAATTTCCCCTTAGCCCACACCAAAAGACAATTGCACTCTATTGTTGCGCGCGTCACTTTTGCTTTAGTTCAACTTGACGAAAGATAAGAGTCTGCAACTTAACTGCACTCTTCTCGTTTGCTTTGCTTTTGCTCTGCTCTTCCCAGCGCTTTGGCTCTCTTTGCATCAGTTGGACTTTTGAATGTTTGAAAACTCTTTCGTTTCGCTTTTTTATTAAGTTGTTTAAGTAATTATGCATAAAACGTTTAAGCTCAATTTGAATTTTTTCTTATTTTTTTCTAATTTATGTTATCTGTTTGTTAGCACACTTTTGTCGCCCAACACACTTTGAACATATTTTCGTTTATTTGGGCGCGCAGCTCACGTGCGAATTGTAAATTTTTTTGCTTTTCTGTCGTTTTACACCTTGTCTAGTCGTTTATCAGACTTGTTGCTTTGCCTCTGCCTGCTGATAGGCACATATTGCGTTAATTGCGTAGAAGTGTGCGCCGCCTTTTTTTTTTTTTTGATAATAATTATCACGTTTGCAGACTTTGCCTTGACAAAAACTGAAAACAAGAAGCCAGAAACCTAAACAAATTTATAAATTGCATTATTTGATGAAAACAAACATATTTGTTCGAAAAGCTAGGGCTAAAAACTAGGTAAAGTTTGTCTCTTGATACCTTAAAATCAAAAAGAGAGTCCAGAGATTGTAGAGGATTCGTAAATGTGTTAAAAAGTGCTTTGAAAATGATGTAAAAGTGTTTTTGAAATAGACCTAAAAGAATTTTTTGATATATATCAATAGGGTAAGTAGTTTGTAGCATTTACCAACACTGTTATTTAAAAGTGCGCTTGGCTTGAAATGGATTTAAATCTAGATTTGCAAAGGGTCAAAGTGGACTTTAAACCTGGTTTAAACGTGCTTAAACCGAGTTTGAAGCGAGCTTTGGATGGGTTCAAAACGGTCTAAAATCGAATTCATAACAGATTTATATTGGATTCAAAACAGGCTTAAAGCAGGCTCGAAACTGGCTTTAAGCTAGTAAAGAGCATGCTTTAAATAAGTTTAAAGCGTATTCAAGCTTAAATGGGGTTTAAAACCGATTAAAGGTTGTTTCAAACAGGGCTAAAAGCATTTTTAAATCGGGCTTAAAGCGGTTTTAAACAAAACAAGACAGGCTTTAAGAGAGTTTAAAGCGGGTTGAATGCAGGCAGATGAACAACATGTTTCAAGCGGCTTCAACACAGTTTTAAAGAAAGCTTAAACCACGTTTAAGGGTTAAAATAAGTTGACAGCAGGCTTAAAATGGGTTCAAAGAAGGCTTAAAGCAAATGCAATCAGGTTTAAAGCAGGCTGAAAACTGTTTTGAAACGGTGCCAAAAAAAAGTTAAAAGCAAAGGTAAGTTTAAAGAGGTTAATAGAGGATTCAAACTTAAAATGGGCTTGAAACAAGTTTAAAGGGAGTCTTAAGCGGGTATAAGGCAAATGCAAAACATGTTTGAAGCGGGTTCAAAACAGTTTTAAAGCTAGTTTAAGGCCTCTGACAGTGGGTTCGAAATAGCGCAAAACATGTTTAAAGCGAGCTTAAACAAGTTTTAAAGTGGGTACAAAACAGTGTCAGACAGGTTTCAAAATAGTTCAAATGTCAAAAGGTTCCAAGAATACAAATATCCTTACAAAATAGGCTCTAATTGCTCGATAAGTATCGGGGCAGCAATTTAATTGAATGTGACCCCTATTCAGAGCAACTTTTGCTCGGCTAAAAAGTAAAATAATCTCACGAAACAAACAAAATCGACGAGCTGAAGATGGGGTCGACACTTCAAAAAACAACTTGGCAATAAATGTCAAAACACACAACAGCAAAGGACACGAAGCTGAAGCCATCGGACAGCCAATAAAATGGCGCTGTCAAATACGGCAAAAAGTTCTAATGACAGTTCAAAAAAAAAAGGTCAAAAGGCAGCAGCAAAGGAGCAGGACACAACTGCCAAAACTGCAAAGACATTAACATGTGGCACACACACACACTCCGCTGACCGAAGCCGAAGCTCCGGGCAAAAGCGCAAAAACAAAAGAAGAAGAGCCACAAGCACAAACAACATAAATCGGGAGCCATCCGACCTGAAGGACCGTCCTGTGTGCCGCACAGAGCCAAGCCGAGCTGAACTGGGTCACTAGATGGCAATACGTTAAGTACTTGACTCCAAAATCCCGCCTCCGCCAGCAAGTTCGCTTTTATTTGGTTGTTATTGTTGGGCAATGCCCGCGCAAACAAATTGCCGCGTTAATAAAGCCAATAACAACCGTCAACCGACAACCGACAACAACGGGAGACAACAACTAGGCCCATGGTCAATAAAAATATGTGTAAATATTTTTGATTTTTATGCCTGGGCACAAAACTTTGTTTCTTATGTACTTGAAAAGGACAGCTAAGATTATTTACTCTGCAGAACTTACTTCCTTACTTGACCAGGCCAAGAGAAACGTTCCCATAAATAGGCTTTACAATTGATTAAGGCTCTCAGTTGAAAGAGGTTTTCAATTGAAAGAGGTTTATCAATAACTGAAAGAGGTTTTGACTGACTTTTTCAATGCAACGAGGCCTTTCATATAAAAGTTTTTTCAATCATTCAATATGTTTTTGAATTGAATGAGATTATTGGTTGAGGTTGAAAGAGGTATTCAATGGAAAAGAAATTTTAGTTGAACGAGGCGTTCAATAGAAAGAGGATATCGGGAATTGAAAGAGTTGTTTTAATTGAAAATTGTTTGTCAATTGAAGAAGGTCTTTCAACTAATAGTTTTGCAATTAGAATAAGTTTTTCAGTTGAAAGAGTTGATTTGCTGAATGAAGTATTCAATTGAAAAAGCGTTTTAGTTGAATGAGCTTTTCAATCAAAATAGTTTTTTAATTGAAAAAGGCTCTCAGTTGAAGGAGGTTTTCAATGATAAGATGTGTTTCAATTGAAACAGGCCTTAAGTTGAAAGAGGTATTCAATCGAAAGGTATTTTTAAGTTGAAAGAGGATTGTCAATTGAAAGGAGTTGAAAAGGATCTTAGTCAAAAGAGGTTTTTAGTTTTTAAGAAAGTTTTAAGCTTGAAGATGATTTCAATAATGAAAAGGCAGATGCATTATACCTAAAAAACTATTCTAGGCCTTTAATTTTTCCAAAGTTGGGCTCTGTTCTACTAAATTTATCATTCCGCAAAGCGGCGAAACATCCCTCTGCTTCCGCTTGCCACCGCACTCGCCCACGCCTCCGCCCGCCGCCCTCCGCCCGTCGTCAATATCTCTATCATGCGCCTGGCATCATCTTTGAGGCCATTCATGCAGTTCTCCAGACAGTCCCAAAACATTTTCCTTATCAATTTAATGGCCAAGTGGCGTCAGGCAGCGGCAAAAAAGAAGTGGAAGCCACAAACCAGAAACAGAAAAGAAAATGTTGTGAAATATATTTAACAAATGTCACAAACAGCGGCAAAGGGCAAAGCTGCCAATGTCAGATGCGAAAGACACACTGCACTATATAAAAGCTATATATATACAAATATATATATGTATATGTATGTATGTGTGTATAGTTCGCTGTTGTACATAAGTGAAACATTAAATGGCAGAGGAACTGACTCCAGTTCCAGCTCCATTTCCATTGAGCCACGTCGCCAGAATGCAATAACTGTGTCTGGCCGGGCCCAAAACAAGGCCAAAAGATTAAAAACAAAACTATATGAGTGTGCTATATGCCCTGCCATGCATAAGCATGTAGGGATAGGCATGAATTTAATATTGTTTTTGTTTGAGTTCTGGTAGTCAGTTTAGCATACCCTAACTTCGGGTATTATCAATTTGTTACTAGAGAGGGTACGAGAGACAAGACTGAGAGATGCTATAAGGACTCCATTTTGATATACTTCTGATTGGATTGTCGGAATTATTGTTAATGACTGACTGACTGAATGACTGACTGACTGACTGATTGACTGACTGACTGACTGATTGACCTACTGATTGACTGACTGACTGACTGATTGACTGACTGACTGACTGATTGACAGACTCAGTTACTGGCTGACTGAGTGACTGAATGACAGACTGACCGACTGAATGATGACTGACTGATTGACTGACTGATTGACTGGCTGGCTGACTGACTGACTGACTGACTGACTGACTGACTGACTGACTTACTGACTGACTGACTAATTGACTGACTGAATGACTGACTGACGGACTGAATGACTGACTGAATGACTGACTAACTGATTGACTGACTGATTGACAGACTGATTGACTGACTGAATGACGACTGATTGGCTGAATAACTGACTGATTGACTGAGTGATTGACTGACTGACTGACTGACTGATTGACTCACTGACTGACTGACTGACTGACTGCCTGATCGACTGACTGACTGACTGATTGAGTGAGGACTGACTGACTGACTGATTGATGATCAACGCACAGCCCAAGCCGTAAGAGCTAGGAAGCTGAAATTTTCACTGTAGTTACCTTATGTGATGAAGGTGCACGTTAAGGCGGGGTTTCGGGAAATTCCATCACGCAAGTATGAAAAAATTGCGAAAAACGTTTATATGCAACTTTTTTGTTTACCATCCGATCGACCTGAAACTCAATTTCAAAGTTCTTTGTTCAAATTCATTTGAGGTGTGTTTCACCCCTTTTGGAAAATCCATGCCTCCTTGGTGCACATGGGATGGTAAATGGGATATATATATATGTATATAAATTGTGTATTTATTATTAACTTACTTTACTTACTGCACTCCTTTTGTTAAACGTTAGAGCATTTAATATTCGTCGCATATTGGTTCAATTTTGCTGCCCATTTTCGAGGCTGAGTTTTTATGATGCCGTCTTGAGGCGCCAGGAATCCTGCTTCCTTTTCATAGGCGCTGCTGTGGCAGCAGTTTTTCTTGCTACATGCTTTCACTTTCACTTGCAACATTATCAGCTCATTGTTGTTGTTGTTGTTGTTGTTGCTGCTGTTGTGGTGATTGGATTGCTTCTGCTGCTGCTGCTGCTGCTGCTTTCTGCTCCTTCGAGGCGCTGCCTTTGTTTTTCGCATTTTTCGAGAACTAATTTGAATGATTTTAGTGGCTCGCTTGAATGAATTCCTTTTCATTTCATTTTTGTCCCTTTTGCCTCTTGCCATATAAATTTCTAGTTTTTATTATCATATTTTTCTCGCTAGATTTCAGTTTCAGTTGTAGTTGTTGTTGTTGTCTTCTCCGAAAATCGCAATAATCATAAATCGCTATCAGCGCAAAATATTATGCATAAAAAATTCACAATTTGTAAATTGTGAATTTGATGAAAAGCTGCGTAAGGAATATTTTTACATGTGTTTAATGTGCCAACACATTTTAAGAAATAAAACGATAAATAAAGAAAATAAAACTTTATTATATTTATATTATTTTATATGCAATATCGTTCCCAGCCCCATAGCTCGAGGAAATCTCATTCGATTCGAGGCGAGGAGATTCTTGGCCCTGTTGTTGTTTATGGCTTGGCCTCTAGATCTGTCTAGCATCTAAATCTGGGAACATTCAATTTGTACCAAATTCATGTTTAAATGGTACTCCCAAATATCCTATACAGACAAAGGTCGAAATTTCCCGACCCCTCAACTCGTTCAAATCTTATCTGATTTCCAATAAATATCCCTCATTTCTTTAAGCTACCTTTCCGCTTTGTAATTGAATTTGTAGCTAACTTGAGGTAGGGCTTTTATTGTTATATACTATACCAAGATCTATATAAAGTTACTTTTAGATTAGCTTATCAACCTGATCCATATTTACTTGGCTTTAAGCTTGCAGAAGACTCAGAAGACCCAGAAGACCTCAGTTACTTTATATTCAATCAAGCTTTTGGAGGCTTCTCAAGCACTTTACTCTAGTTGCTGTGCTGTGAGACACCCAGATGAGCCTGCGTTCCCAGATAGCAGAGTGAATGAGTGAATGGTGTGCTCAAGAGGTCTCACCATTCAGCCGTAGCCCCTGGCGATGAAACTTAGTTTCCACATCCTACATATAGTATATATGCATAAGCAAGAAGCCTAAGAATATGTTTCCTAGCATGAAATGTATATTGATGTCAGTTTGCTTTGATTTCTTTCCTTTTTTTTGTAGATGTTTTATCTTACAAAATTCTCAGTATTTTTTTGTCCACACATGAGAACATAAAACCAGGAATTTCATTCCCAAACTTTTGTCAGTTGTGGCAAAGAATTTCAAGCAACAGTCCGTCATTTGCCCACACTCTGCCCCCTCGCCCTCCCTCTGCCCGTCGCACACTCTCATTCTCATTAACATTACACGCTATTATTACAAATACTCATAAACATATATCATATTGCAAAATTTGCATATTTTTGGGCCAGGCCTGCAGCGGGCAAGAGCATGAATCATTTCAAGGCCCAAAACCAGATCCCCAAACAACTTACCCAACCCCCCACCCCCCGGGCACGCAACAAAAGGCAATTGAGGTCATTTTCGAAAGGTCCTGCTGCCCACAGAAAATAAAAAAGAAGAGTAGGCAAAGGCAGCAGAATAAAAGCGAAACATGAATTAGAAATGAAAACGCAACTTTGCAATAAAAATCCATTGGCCGGCAAATAATGAGTCCGAGTTACGTTCAGCTTTACAAATTCAAATGCCAAGCCCCAATGATAATTACACAAATTTCGAAATTACGAAATTACGAAATTACTTAATTGTTTTTTCATTTGTCTTCTTGTGCTTATTGTCATATTAACAGCACAGAAGGTGGTCGAACCATAACTGAAGCGCGCGGAGAATGAAAAGCTTTGCTCGACATGCATGGAAAATTTCCATTAAAATGCAATAAAGGCCACGGCAAAGGACACACAAATAACAACTATGCCAAAAAGAAAATTTATGTGAAAATAATAAAGTTAACAGGCAAAGAAAAAAAAAAGAAGTAAAATATATATAAAAACAACGTTCTGTGGGCTGGGCTCACAGTGCGTATGTGTGCTCCATGATTTCTGAATATACGCATTCTATAGACTTTATGGTCATTAGCACACACACACACACACTCACACACGCACACACACAAGCACACACACACACACACACACTCACACACACACACACACACACTCACACACACACACACACACACACACACACACACGCACACTCGTGTACACACACCGCTTGACCGCAGCGTAACCCACTGCGTATACATAATATTATTACGCATACGCCGCTTAGGCGCAGCTTTATGCATGCCTGCTAAAAAAGTAAACCTTTGCCTGAATTATTTTGATATATGTTTTTGTAATTCTTATGATTTTTTTATGACTTAACTGTGTTAGGCGTGTGGGGAGAGTCGGCTAGCTGAGGCAGTTGGTCAGCCAACACGGAAGATAGCTTGGAATTAGGCTGAAAGGATTAGAGCTGGGATATACTTGAAGCCAATTCTAAATATATGCTGATGCTTGCTTGAATATATATTTAATAGGTAAAAAGATGAAGTCATTTATACAAGGTTTAACTATATATGAACTATGTCTTTGATAAGAAAGTTTATAGATATAAAGTATTAAGAAAAATATAGATATAATAAAGTATGTTTAATTTGATGCGATCTGCTTTATGCAATTGTTTTCCACTTATTTAACAAGCATTTGTAATTTGTAATTTATGTAAATTGTTTTGTTGACCTTTCTACTTTACACCTGGATTCTTAGCTAGCTTGAGGTCGACGCTTAGTGTAAAATTCTATTCTATTTTTTTATTCTCGCATGGCAACAATTGTTAATGCACCCTACCAAGCATTTGTGTTTGGTGAATTATAGTATATTTCATTAAATGCGATCAGCTTTTAAATTTCTTAAACTTTGTCGCTTTGATAAAGCGTGGCCTTTGTGTTTACCCTACCTGTCTTTTTATAGCAAGAATTCCTGGTCAATTCTCGACAAAACAAATATAAGAAAGCTTGTAAATTATTTGTATGGATTCAGAAAAATTTATATTAATCTAGCTCTGATCGACTTAAAACTCAAATTGAATTGAAATGAGTTTGACTTATCTTAAAAGAAAACAGATTAACGGGCATAAAGTGAACACACATACTTATTAAAAGAAGTTGAAGTAACATACATAGCTACATAGAGCTGAAGTTATTCTAAGGAAACGAAATGCGCTTCGCATTTGCCAAGTTTTGACTTAAAGTTAATTAGAAATCATTAACAATCAACTATTTTAAATCGTTTGTGTTTTAGTTTATGACATTTGAATACAGTTTGAAGAGAGTCAAAAACTACTTTGCAATTTCTAAAACTTTTAACTCCTTCCGCGCATAGAGCATTTGCAAGTCGTCTAGCTCTAATACCCCTTTCTTCGGCTCGTGGCTTGATTTATTAACGTTTCAGGTTTTCTTCTTCTTCTTCTTCTTTTTTACACACTTTTGCTTTACGAGCAACCTGCTGAAAATGCAAATTACAATAATTATGTGTGGTTTTCCACCTCTTTTGCTTTGCTTCGATTGGGTTGCGTGAGGCATGTTGCCTGGCATGTTGAAAGGTCCTGAGTGCAACACACACACACACACACACACACATTCGCCTTGATTTACCCTGATTCATATTTTGATTAATTACACAAAGAGTCGAGCGATTTTTATCTTTGTGGCTCAATCTCAAGTCTGTTAAATAAAAAACAAAAATTAAAATTAAAATTAAAAAAAAAACCAAGAACAAGACACATTTCCGGCTGTTACAAGAGCAGAACAGGCCCGAGATATACATATATGAGGAGGCAGCTGGCGTGGAGCAGAGGGAGGGGGTGATAGAGAGGGGAGAGGGAGGAGGGAGGGAGGGAGAGCAAATGACCTACCATACAAGATTTTACATTCAGCTGAATTCGATAGAAGCAACAGTTGGCGCAGTTGAGCAAGAAGTGAATAAAGCAAATGAAGGCGAAGAATTAAGAATTGCTCAGCGTCTACTAGACTAATCGAATACCCTGTATTTTTATGTGTATCTATAACTAGATCAGGATGTGCAAGAAATGGGCTAGATGAGCATAGAGAGCAAGCCGAAATGCTTGTGCAATACTTTTTTAGTGTTGAAAAACGTGCAAATATGTTTAAAATACTTTCAAAAATTTCTAAAATATTTTAGCTTATATTTTATTTTGTTCATTTTTTTTTGTAAAATTTTCTTCAATTTCAACAACTTTTTATATTATTTTAATTAATTAAGAAATTATTTGAAGACATTTTCTTCAATTTGGAATCAATTTTCCAGAACCATATTTTAAATTTCCAAAATATTTTTCTGCCTACAGAAATTTCCTTTAAATTTATATTCACATGCCAACGCTTCGGCCTGGCATATCCGTTTTATTTCTTATAGTTATACAGGGTATAAATTGTAGAAGCAGCAAAAGCATTGCCAGATCATTAATTAAAATGTTGCTGGACCAGTTCTTGAGCGCAAGCCGGCGGCGGCAGCGCTGCCAGCGCCAGCCAAAACTTACAACAAGCGCAAAAGCTGCCGACGCAGCGACAGCGGCAGCAGAAGCAGCAGCAGCAGCGGCAGCAGAGGCAGCGGCCAAGCAGCATTAATAGAAGATCGCACGCTTTTTTAATCAGCACTAGAACTCACACACACACACTCACACACACACGTGCACATTTGGTAGTTTTGGTGTGCGTTGGCCTCTAGCATACAAAGTGCGTCTGCTGCCCGTACCCCCTGCTCCCCCTCCCCCTACACTCTCCTCTGTTGGCCTGCGCGCACGCATTCCGCGCTTCGCTTTTGCTGTGCGCTTTTTTATTTGTTCGGCTGCCTTTTGGCGCTGACATTCGCTGCGATGAGGTAATCGCCACATGCGTGTGCCTAGGCCTATGCGTGTGTGTCTGTGTGAGTGTGTGTGTTGGTATGTGTGTGTGCGTGTGTGTGTGTGAGTGTCTGTGCAGAGTGCGTGAGCGCACAAAGCTTTGTCGCTCACATTGCACGCGCTGCCCGCTGCCGGCTGCCCGCTTCTACTATGTCTAGGTTCTACTGTGGCGCTCTATGTCTGTCCGTCTGTCTGTCTGTCTGTCTGTCTGGCCTGTCGGTCCACGCTGTCGGTCTACTTAGTCGGCGTCTTAGCAGCCAGTCGTCGCACAGATTATGGCCCTTTGACATCCCATAAATTTCATGTCCACGCAGCGCAGCTCCACATTGTTGGAAGATTAACGCAAAACAAGCTGCGACGAGCATTTCGCTGCCGAGCACCGAAATTTATGTACACTTCCAGCTACTTGTTCTCGCCATTAATCTACCTCAAATAGATATTTATATAGCAGCTAGTTAGACGAATTAGATCTATACTACACATAGTTAAGCTCCCCTCATTCCCAGCCCCTCGCCATTTTTCCTGTGCTTTTTTTTTCCCTTTGCTTCTTAATTCGTAAACGTTTTACTGGCTGCGCTGCTTTTTTTGCAATTGACAGTAAAGGCAATAGTTATATACAAATAAGAATAGATTGACTTTTTTCATGCACTTAGAGCAACGCTTCGCCCCTTCTCTACGCTCTTACCCGCTCTTAAGGAAAGAGAGAGAAGAGTATTACTGGATTTCATTAATCTATAATCTATAAGCATATATACCCTATAAGGCTTTATCATAATCACCCAATTCAAGTCCTTTCGCATATTCATTACAAGCTGCTTGTCGCAATCATCAAGCTCTTTGTAAGAGCACTAAACAATAGCAATATGTAACTACATATGTTGAAACTCGTTTGAGTGCTTTTATGCGTATGTATGTATATAATTACACTCTTACATACATATGTACATGTATGTATGTAAAAGGGCTATAAATCTGAACAATGCGCAATGGGCTCGTTTTTGCATTCACAAAATTCTCTGTAAAAAGCATTGTTGTTGTTGTTGTTGTTGTTGTTGTTGTAGCTTTGCTGATAGTGCGACATGGACGCGCCTCAATAAACACATATGTATGTATATTTTTCATATTGCGTGGAATTTTGAATTTTTGTCATTTTCATTGTTAGATGATCAGTTTCCATAACAATTTAATTGAACGAACTAAAAATAAAACTAGTTTGATGGCAAAGAACTTTAAATAAACGTAACACAAATAGGTATATAATATTATAGGCTGGGTATTTGTGTGAAAATAAAGACTTCTTGAAATGAGCAGAAATTTGTTGCTGCTTAGTTATACATATATGCTGCACATAACATAAAACACATTAACATGTTAAACATTACGTTTAACTTTGCACTTACATTTTATTTCTTAGCTGCAAAGTGTTTTGTTTTAATTATTTTATCAATTTTTAATTATTAATAGCACTTATTATTTCCCTTAATTCAATATTTGAATTAAATTCATGTTTTGCTTGCAATTCCGAGCTCAGCAAGCTAATCGCCATTGCTGATTGGCTAACATTGGAACTGTTTAGGCCTGTGCCATTTTACGGTTATCGCTCTCAGTGCACACACATTGCAACTTTTGGCGATCCCCATGGCAATCGCCATTTTCGCGCATCCAATGGGAAACCAGTTGGCACACATTCTATGGCGCTGTCTCGCTCGCACACACGCGCGCGCTTTGCTGCAGTTTGGCGCTGGCTTTGCGAGAATTGCAATTCGTACGTTTGACATCTCGCTCGCACTTGTGCGATCAATGCATTGCTATTGCGGCATTTGCTCAAAGAGAACTAATTAGCTACAAATTGGCGGACATGATGGGAAATTGTTATTTATTTCTTTTTGTATTGTTTTCTTTTGTTGTTGCTGTTGTTGTTGCTTTTTGCACATCATGTAATGGCGAAAATGATTGATTAACTCGAGCCAAGGGCCCTGCAGGCCGAACTATAAGTTGCGACCTAGTCGAAGTTGGATAGATGCGCAAAATCGTTGCCTAGTTCTAATTGTTGTTGTTGTTGTTTCTGTTGTTGTTGTTGCTCATTGCGGCAACTTAACCAAAGTCATTAATTTGCAATTAGTTTTGAGGCAGCGGCACGCGTGGGAATTGAAGTTGGAATTGAATTTGGAATTGGCTGCGATTTGCTTTTGTGAAACTTTTGAGCAGAGCTCATTGAGCAAAAAAAAAAGCATAAAAAAAAAACAAAAAGGTTCGCAAGCAGCAACAAACGCTTATAATTACATGAAGGCCCACCCAACTCAACCTGCCCTTCTGCATCACTTTCTTGTAATATTCACAATTGCCTCTGGGTTCTGTTTGTGTTATTGTTGCTGCTGCCGCTTCCCCCCCGCGCGCCGCTTACGCTCAATTGAATTCTTCCGGTTGCTCTGACTGCAAGATGCCACATTTTTAGCTTCACATTTATAGCTCATGCTTAATAAAGGCATAAAAAAGTATAACATTTGTAAGTTAGCTCAGCTTGAGGATGCCCTTTAAAATATGTTGTTAGATAAAAGCTTTCAAATTTGGATGTTAGTCTAGTTACGCTGGACTATCTAAAGTTAGAATACAACTAGCTCCTAATCTGTTAGATATGGAACCTATATACCAAATTATCTAGTCTTAGCTCTGATAGATCCTGAGATTCATATTCCATTAGATAGCACGGATTTACATCTTCTAATTTACTTATTTATTAAAAATATATTTTAAACTTTGTTAAATTAAACACAGATTCATGTTACATTCACACCCTCTGTCACATCTCACCCAATTTCATGCCTGTCATAATTACAGGGCATTGGAAAAGCATTGGAAATTTTAGAAAAATCTTCCCTCTGCCTGACTCTTCCTTGAGGCCTGCTGCTCTAGCCATTAAATTGTGCAAGTTTTTCAGCATTTTCTGTTTATTTTCTTTGCTCCTCTTCTTCTTTTTTTGCATAAAATAAATATAAATAAAACATGACAAAACTGACGATGAAGACGCCGCCAAAGTGCGTGGACATTTGTGGCTGGGAATATTGTTCGGTTTGGTGGTTAGTTTTCTGCTGGTTTCTGCTTAATTTAATTTATGCTTAACCTTTTTGAAGGTCTTGTAATGGAATAAAGTACTTAATGTTATGATGTGATTATGCTCCTTATGAGCAAGTAGTTACGGGACGGGCCAGCGAAGGGGGCGAGTGGGTGTGGATCAAAATGCTGTCTCATATGTATTTGACTTTTGGGGATTAAATGTTGTGCATGGTTCAAAAGTGCGCGCAGCCGACAAATGCCACGTAATCAATGAATGTAGAAATATTTGTTAACAGCACCTTAACAGTGGAAGTAACATGAGCTTCAAAGTTATCGATAGACGTCATGTTATCGATTTGGAGACTGTACTAAAAAAATGAGTAAATAACAACTAAATTTAGTTAGTTATTCCATAAAAACTTAAAACATATAATAATAATATCATTTTAAAAGTTATTGTATTTATTTAAAGTTTGTACTTATTTGTTTTTTAATTTCTTTGGTTGTGCTCTTATCAACTCCTATATAAAGAACTCATTTAATTGTAACTCTTCCTGCCTTCAACCCTTGCCAGCTGTTACGAGACTACCCCTACTCCTGCTCACCCTCCCTCTCCAGCACCCCAGCACCCACAACCCCCATACATTCGCAATAGATTCTCAGAGCATCGCAGCTTTTGTGTGTTTTCTTTTTTTGGGCAATTCACTCAGCGGGTTCCTTAGATTACATAATTGCGCAGTGGTTGCGCACAGACTGCGGCAGAGGCAGCGACGTCGGCGTCGACGTTCATTTGCTGCCGCTGCGATTGATAGATTGCATTCTGAGTGTTGCCACAGCAGCTGACGGGAGGGGCGGGCGGGCAGTCGGTGGCAGCAATTCTACAACTGTGGCATAAAAGAGCGAAGATCAAAGGCACAAAAACAAAAAAAAACAACAATTTACAGAAATTACGGCGTCAGCAGTGGCAGCAACAGCAGCAGTGGCAGTGGCAACTGCGGCATCAGCAACATTGCAACATACATTACTAACACACACACAAACACACGCACACACACACATAAACACACTTACACACACATGCGGAACGCACTCTAAATTATATGCAATGACCTATTTTGTGTAACCAAAAAAAAAAATAACACACGAAATGTACAACAAATTTTTGGACTAGAATTGCATAGCACGGCAGAATGTGAGAGTGGGAGAGAGAGAGAGAGAGAGAGATTAGAGAGGGGGTAGAGCGTGTGAGCGAGAGAGAAAGCGGGCGCGAGCGTGTGGCAAGAGATCAACGTGCCTCAATTAGATGTAAAGCGCAGCGCCACCCACCGCAACCAACGCGTCAACAATTTTTGGAGTAGCTGTTGCCACATGTAAATGTCAACCGGGAAACTACAGTGAACGCTCATTAAAAGAGACACATAAAGAAAATATAGTAAATGTGCCGTGAGGAAAGTTTTAAAAAATATGTGTATATACATATATGTGTATATAGCTATAATAAAAAACAAAATAATATTTATATCGGAGAAGAAATATATTATAACAAATAGTTTTTCATTAACCTTACCTTAAGGCAGATAATTAAATACTTATTCCACACGAATCTTAGATAAATAAATCAAGATGAAATATATTAAAACTAGAAAATTAGGTCACTTATAAAAATTTTTTATGCTGAAAAAAAAGATTAGATGTGACAGAGTTAAAGTTGTTAATGTCAGCAAATTTGGAATAGGTGCCGCTTTTTATGGCAGATAGTACGAAACGTGCGAAGATATTAGATATTAGGTATTAGATATTAGGTATTAGATATTAGATATAAGATATTAGATATTAGATATTAGATATTAGATATTAGATATTAGATATTAGATATTAGATATCAGATATTAGATATTAGATATTAGATATTAGATATTAGATATTAGAAATTAGATATTAGATATTAGTTATTAGATTTTAGATATTAGATATTAGATATTAGATATTAGCTATTAGATATTAGATATTAGATATTAGATATTAGATATTAGATATTAGATATTAGATATAAGATATTAGATATTAGATATTAGATATTAGATATTAGATATTAGATATTAGATATTAGATATTAGATATTAGATATTAGATATTAGATATTAGATATTAGATACTAGATATTAGATATTAGATAATAGATAATAGATATTAGATATAAGATAGTAGAAATTAGATATTAGATATTAGATATTAGATATTAGATATTAGGTATTAGATACCGTGCGATTAGATTAAAAATCCCCTTACTATTAACACCTCATGTCAAGCTGGCTTGGCTCGTTCGTGTTGGTTCCACCTGTGCCAGTATTCACTGTAGTTTTATTTATGTTGCTGCTTGTAATTTGCATGCGCAATGATTATCGCTGGCTGCGTCTACCGCTCATTGGCTCATTGGCAGCCCCCCTAACAACACGATGCGTCGCATTGTCTGCCACAAATTGTAGCTGTTTTTTGTTGTTGTTGATTCTGTTGTTGTTGTTGTTGTTGTGTTTGTTGCGTTGATATCTCGTATCTTGTATCTTGTATCTTTTAGCTGTGCCCCATCTGTGTGTGTGTGTGTGTGTGTGCGTGTGACTACTGCGCAGCAAATGCAACAACAGCCGGCAGTCAACACATGCGTGCGTGACCCAATTTGCCTAGCTTCCCCTTGCCCTAGGTGACGCACCCCACCTCCCACCCTCCTGCCCCTTCTCGCCTCGCTTTTTACCATGCTGCGCTAATAGAGCAGCGCTTTGCTCCAGTTCACAAATTGCCCTTTGAATTGCGGCGCAGCCGAAAAAAAGTCAAATAAATATAAAACAGAGCTGGCTTCTCTTATTTTTGCTGCAAATATGCAGCTGGTCACACTTAATATATATAAATGTTATATATATCTGATAAATAATTGAATCTTTGACATTTCGCTTTTAACTTCTCCCAGGTTCATTCACCCAAAACGATAATAATCGATTTGCCGGGGCCAAAAGGTAAACAAAGCCTTGTCACATTCTGCCGGAGAGCTCTACGGCATATTTGTTTGGCTTGGGGGGAGTGGGAGTGGGGGCAGGCAGGAGTTTATGGGCTCTAGCCGAGGTGAAAAGGCAATCAATGTCGTCGGCCTAGAAGTTGCTTATTTCTCGTTTCCTTATTTGACTACGTCCCGCGACCCGCGACCCGCCGTCGCGCTGATTGTGCGTAATAGAGCGTTAAACTCCTCAAGGAGCATCCTTTTTTTCTTTCTTTTTGCTCGCCCAACTTCCTGATACGCTGCTTGAGGAAATCAGCGCAAGGACGTTGCGAGATCCTGGCGCACATCTTCACAAAATTATAACATTAGCATGAGAGTTGTTTCTGGAGAGGGGAGTGGGGAGAGTGGAGCAGGGGAGCAGGGGAAGCTGCCTTTGTCTGGCCGGCGAGCGTGTAAGGTAGTAAAAATGATGTGTAAAATGTCCTTGAACCCCTTTTTTTCTTGTTGTTGTTGTTGCTTCTTTAGCATCTACTTTGCGTCCGCTTCGCTGTGTCCTTTTTTTCCTTACATCTTCATCTGCTCGGGACAAGAGTTTTTTGTTTTTTAAGTATTATTTCGACTGCGTCCATTGTTTTGAAATTATGGCACAATTTTTTTGTTTGTTTTGTTCTTAGCTTATGTCAATGTCACAGCTTGTAAGAGCGCCCCGCCCACTGCGCCCCGTCCCGTCCTGCCCCCTCCCCCAAAGCTCCCAGCTCGACCGTCTACCCACCCGTTGGGTCTCAGCGGGTTCGGCGGTTTTCTTTAAATTGTTGTCCTTATTTCAGCTTGGTTTTTTATTTTTGCTTTTTGTCCTCGTCGTTTTTTATTTATTTATTTTTCCTTATTTTTTTTGCTGCTCGTCAAATTTGTTGCTTTGATGTCAGTCAAAACAATTTTTGTGTTTTTTTTTTTGTTTCTCATTTTTGTTTCTTGCGGTTGCGTTTTTTTCTAGGAATCTGCAGCAGGCGATATGCTAAATGGTTGTTAAAGCGAGTTGGCGGCATTAAAAAGGCAACTTGTTGCTTTGACTTGAGTTTTCTCTAGCGAATTCGTGAGCAAATGTCATGAGAAAGATACCTGATTGGGGCAACGGGGCAGGGAGCTCTGGCTGTATAAGAAATAGATCGATATACCGATAAATATCTATGGGGATGGGAGCTTAATCTGTTTAAAACAAGTTATCGATAAATATCGGAAGATGTTTTAATGCTTACTCCATACCAAAATTTTGTCGACATATCGATAACATCTATTTTTTTTAAATCGAGAATCCAGAAGCGTCATCTAAATCAGCTCGGGTATATTCATATGCTTTATAGTTTCTTATTTATCGATAGCTATCGAAATCGAGGGTATTCTAGAAATGATAGGCGAGCTAAGACTGGAAACTGTTTTGATATACCAATAGAGCATAACATCTTAAAGAGAAGGAACCCTTTTCCAACAGAAGAATGAAGAATCCTTTTTCTAACAGCTTTGACAATAATATACAATAAAGTTCTTTACAAGCTACAATAATGTACTTTTGCAAGCTGGAAAGAAGAACAACTTCCTTGTAAAAGACCCCACCTAAGCTGAAAGTAAGTCTGCTTAAAAGCTGCTTAAAAGAAAGTCTTCTAATCTGAACTACCCTCCAGTTATATGCATTAGTGAATGAATATGTGCATGTATGTATGTATGTATGTATGTGTATATCTATGTATGCATGTATGCGTGTATGTATGTAAATACATTTGTATGTATCCGTGTGTGCATGTGTGGAATTAGGCAAGTATGTTGATTTTATTAATCTTAATCCTTTGATCTGCAAGCTTTGAATACCCTACGCACATTTAAGATATAAATAATTTTGAATGCTTTACTTTATGCCAACACATAACCTCATTTTGTATAAAGATTTCTGATATAAGTTAGCAATGCTTAAGGCTTAAGTGCAAGCTTCTCCAACGCGCCTTTAAGACAATTATATATGTACATATAAGTAATTCTTCTCTTCTCCCTCCTTCCCAAACTCTCATCCTCCCCATCTCCTTCTCTCTCTCTCTCTCCCTCTGTCAGTCTTTCTCTTTCTCCCTCAGTTGTTCTACATGCCTCGCTGCTATTACTTCATCTAATTAGCACAATTAATGCCCTAGACACAATTTTACATACAATACATTTGCATAGCTATGTGCATGTGTACGTATGTATGTATGTATTTAATTCCTAGCCCAACATATGAAACAATTTCATTGTCAAGTGTGTGTTTGTGTGTGTGTGTGGCATAACTGGTTCAAACCAGTTGACAGCAAAAAAAATGCCAAAGAGCATAAAACGCAGTCATTGCAAGCGCCAAATTGGGCGGCGACAGCCCCTTGCTACATGTGCATATGTATGTGAGTATATGTATATATACAATACACATACATACGTATACATGTATGCATGTGTGTAGCATAATGTACAAATTTAATGTGCGCCAAATGCTGCTACAAAAACAAATGATATCATCTTATCTGAAAGCGCAACAGAAATTCGTCGAAGCATTCAGCTGTGTGAGCTGTTCATGAAAAACAAATAAATGCGTGTGCGTCTGTGTGTGTGTGCGTCTGTGTGTGTGTCCGTCCGTCAGTGTGTGTGTGTGTGTGTATACATTACACAAATAAAAACAGAAAGCGAAACATTTGTTTTTGTGCAATTGAAAAGCTTAGTGGGTGGGTCGAGGAGTGCGGGGAGAGGCGTCTGGCGCGAACAGCAGCACAAGAGACAAGCGAAAAAATGCAGTATACACACATAACCAAAAAAGTTTTTTGGGCAACGCAGGGTCACACACACACACATATATACATGTACATATATACTCACGCATACATAGCGCTACATAATTGCCAAATAGTGTATATAACGGGCCTACGCAGCAGCAGCGCAGCAGCAGCAGCATTCAAAGTTCGAGTACATAACAAATAAATGCTAAAATTTCACAAAAACGCACACCCAAAAAACACACACACACACATACACAGACACAAACGCAAGCTGCAAAAGTGCGTTCGGTTAATGGGCAGTGCGAGTGAGTGGGTGCGAGTGTGTGTGTGTGTGTGTCGGGCTGGCGCCAAAATGTGGAGCATATATATAAACCGCCCCAAAAACTGTACATAGCCAACGCCAACAACATCAAGAACAGCAACAAAAAATGCTGTAGCTAAGCAAAAATGTGCGTGCAGCACTGCAAACGCAAACGCAAACGACGCCGGCGTCGCAGTCAACGACTATGTTGGCGGCCATGCCAAAATACGCAATATACATATATACACACGCACACAAATAGACACACACACGCCGCACAGACGTGCATACACGCATATAATGGCCTGCATTGGTGTGTGCGCAGCAAACGCACAAAGCTTTTTCTTATTGGATTTCTCGTAGGCAGCATGGGCAGCGGCAGCAGCAGCCACATAAGCACGCATACACGCACGCACGCAATAGTAAAAGAGCGAGAGTGTATGTGTGAGTGCGAGCGGGGGCCGCGCCAAAAAACGCTCACAACGACGCTGCGCTTGGCTGCGCTGACTGCGCTGCCGCTGCTACACGTGTGCTTGAATTGCGTAAACTTGCTGAGACTGCGACGCCGCTCGCATGTTTTGTTCTCGTTCTCTCCGTTTTTATTCTTGTTGTGTGCAGGCAGCAGCCAGCAGCAGCAATAAAATAGCAGCGCCGCGCTAAAGTTTTTTTTTACGTTTTCGTCTTTTTGTCCCTCTCTCTCTCTCTCTCATCTTGGTTTTTGTTTTGCGCGCGCTTTGCGCTCTGAGCGACATGCGCGCTCCCAGCTGGGGAAGTTAATGCCGAAAAAGCTCAAGCTCGCGCTCAATTTGTGCTGTTGTTGTAGTTCTTGTTGTTGCAGCTGCAAAATGAATGCGTATTGTTATTCCTTTTGTTGTCGTTGCTTTTATTTTGCCACTGGAAGCAGCGCAGGAGAAACGAGTTTTTTTCTGAGCTACTGCGCTCAATACATTGTCTCTTTGAGCGCTTTTAGGGATCTTTTTCTCGTTCTTTATTCTTTTTTGTATTTTGCTAATAATCAACATTTAATTAATAAAAGAAACGCAGCTATTTCTGTGTGTGTTAGTTTTTGAGGTATTTTTTGTTATTGTTCAATTTGTCGACAATAACAAGTTGATTAGTTGCTGTGGAATTTGATATTTTTGCCAGGACACTTGTGGGAATTGCAAGAAAGGATTGTGGGAAAGGAACTTTAATGAGAATATTCTTTTGCATAGAATTCGTCTTTTATTTAAAACAAAGTAAAGTTAATTTGTAAATTTTACAATTGATGAAAGGCATGTAAATGTGAGGAGATCCTTTAAGGATCCTTTTCTTTTTTTCACCTTTGTTTCAAATTCCGCTAGCTTTTATAAGGATATCGAGAAGCTTAAAGGGAATGTAGATCAAATCGGATTTTCGCTTTCTTCACTTACCGAGACGAGTCCTTGGGAACAGCTCATTTAACTGCACGGCCGTACACCTGGCCAGCTGTTGCAATCAGAGTTCAGTTGCCCCCTTCCCCCTCATCCCCTCCCCGGGCCGACCGGTGCCCTGCTGCGGCAAAAGCAAGTTTCTATATTTGTTGTATTTCATTTACCCACGAGCATTTTCCGCCTGAAGGACTCGCGAAAGGACTCGCCGCCAGCGGTGTGATTAGCTCATGCGACTTATGCAATTTGCCTGCACAGCGATGGGAGCGATGGAAGCGCGAGAGAACGAGCGCAAGAGAGCGAGCGCAAGAGAGCCGTCTTGCTGGGCAGCAGTGTGAGCGGAACTCACCCCCGGTGCGAGGTCCTGGCGCACAGGAAGGGGCGGCAGTGCATACACACAAAAACATGCAAAGCTGCAGCAGTGACATCATAAGCGAAGAAGGATAACGTGAAGCAGTTCAGTTGGAGCGGCTGCAAAAGCTTAAGTACAGTTAGGGCTTAGTCGAGAGTCTAATTGAATCAAATAATATAAATAATCATATGTTCCCCTTTGCCGTTCGGGCAATGGAAGCCAATTTGAACATTGCACGTCGTGCATTCCAATTGGATTAAACGCGCAAAAAACATTGCACAGCCGCTGCGCAAGTGGTTGTCAATGTGTATGAGAGAGAGGGAGAGCCGCACGCGAGAGCGCCAGCACAGAGAGAGAGAGCGCACAAAATCTAATAGCAATATGTTCGTTCGCTCGCAAATTCTGAATTTGCAACGCAGAGCGCAAAGCGAAACAAAATCAAAAACAAAAGCACTCACACACACACGCACACATACACTCACGCGCGCAGGCAATGCAAAATGGACGCACTCTCGCAGCGGTAGCGGCAGCGATAACGACGCCGACTGCGGCGTCGGGCCCCAAAAGCGCCAGCGGAGAACTTGTTTTCGCTGCCAAAAAAAAGCTAGCGAGAGCCGCTCTGACGGCGCTCTCAGCTTGTGTGTGTGTGTGTGTGTTTTTCGCTGCGCTTTGCTGCGTTGGGCTGCGTTTTACTAACTTACTCTTACTCTCTTGGAGCTGTTGCTGCTGCTGCTGCTGCTGCTACTGCTGCTGTTGGTGGTGGCTCTGCCCGCTGCCCGTCTCTCTGCCCATCTGTGTGCCTGTGTGTGTGTATATGCGACTCCGTCTGGCCGTGTATGCGTGCATTCAGTATGCTTGTGTGCGTCGACCGCCGCCGCCTGCCTGGTTGATAGGCCATAAACGCAATTTTTGAATTTCATGCTCGTCTATTCGGCGCTAGGTTTCGGTGGTGCGCAGCTCGCAGCAGCAGCGTTCGTTGTGTGCATTTCTCGTCTCGTCTAACATTTCCCCACAACGGCAACGGCAACGGCAGCGGCAACAGCAGCAACTGAACAACAGAAGCTGACTGCAAAAAACAACAAAATTACATTTGTCAAAATTATTAACAATAAATTTATAAAAATATCTATATACACACACATGCACATATATATATACATATATATGTATATATGTATATATTGAAATATTGACGAACCAAAAACGGAAATGCAGAAGAAAAACAAAAACAAATTTAGTTTTGATCAGTGAAAAGTGCAAAAACGAAGCGCACAAATAAATTGCAACAACAACAACAGCAACAACAACAACAACAACAACAACTAAACAAAAGTTTAACATTAAACTGTTCTTTAAATTTATTATTTAAGTTTAGTTTATGTTTTTGAAAAAGTAAAGCAAATACATAAAAACACGACCAAGGCCGGCAAACAAATACAAATACATATACGAATACAAATACACACACACACACACAGACATATATAAAACAAAAACAAATTGACGCACGAGCGTGTGCGTGTGCGTGCGTGAGCGTGTGTGTGTGTCTCGGCGCGCGTGTGTATGTGTATTTGACAAGTGATCGAAGGTAAATTCATTGTTTATTATATATTATTATAAACAAAACAAGTGCAAAATGTACACAAAATGTTCATAATTAAAAAAATATTTAAAAAATTAAATAAAATATAGCTAGAAATTATAGCAATAAAAGTTAAACAAAATGTTCTTTATTTAAACAAAATATTTACAAAAAATTTATTGAATGAGAGTTATAAATGTAATAAAATTATATAAAATATTATATATTAAATATTATTTATTAAACATAAAAAATAAATGTTAAATATCATATAAAATTATATATAAAATATATATAAAATATATATAAAATAATATACAAAATTTACTCAATTCTGCATAGAAAAGAGAAAATCGTTCATAGTTTTTCGCGCTAAAAAATGCAATTTGTGCTTTTGTTATACAAGTGTGTACTATACAAGTGCATTTGTATCTTAAAGATACTTTTCCAACAGTTCATTCGGAGAACCAAAATGGGCCCAGAGAGCAAGATCGACAAGTTTAGAACTTTTGCAGTTCCGGGACAAACCTTACAAATGCAATTCGAGTCCAATTGTGCGTAGCTCAGTGAGTGTGTATGCAAGTGTGTGTATGTGTGTGCATCTGTGTGAGTGTGTGTGCGAGTGTGTGTGCGAGTGTGCATCTGTGTGTGCGTGTGGCAAATGGGGTTGCTCTGTTCGCGGCTGCTCTGCATGCAGCTAAAACTGGAAACTTGTGCATTTTTAATCAAGCCAAGACAATGCCCGAAACAACAACAACTACCACTACAACAACTGCAACAACAGCTACAACAACAGCTACAACAACAACTGCAACAACAACAACAACAAGAAACAATAAACCACCCTGCCCGCTCCGCCCCACAGTCGGGCAAAACCTATGCAAAGAGTTTTGAAGAAACCAAAAAAAAAACCAAAACCAAAACCAAATTCGAACCCCTTTTTGCGACACGTGTGTGTGTGTCCGTGTGTGTGTGTGTGTGTGTGACTGCAACACGGAAACTGCATAAAGATTGTGAAGGGCTCTATAACGGCATACATACATCCATATATGTATATATATACATACATATATACCTAGATACAGTAGTTACTCGTGATAGCGATCGATTATAGCCCGGGCAGACACTTGTTTGATACAAACTTAGCAAAAAGATAACAGCGAAAATATTGAAAATCTATTTAAAGATTATAATAATAATATAATAATTCATATATTATATAATAATTCATATATATTTATTATTGCAAAATAGTCAAATAAAAATATTTGTAAATTTTTAGTCTTATTTTTAAGTATTTTTACATACAGAAACTAAATAAAATCTTTGCAAATTATTGCAAAAATAATAATGAAGAAAATGATGGAAATAAATATTAATAAAATGAAGCAAAGATATATGTAAAAGATTATAAAACTATATCATATAACATAATACTATATAAATATATAATACTATATACTATATATTACAATAATTATACTCTAATGAGCAATACTTTGTTCAATTTAACATTCACAATCATAATGAGCAATAGATATTAGTTGGAAAGTTCTATTGAAAAGCGTATTGTTTATTATTATGCTATCTATCTATGTACTATATTATACATATATACTATTCGAAATATATCTCTCTATATATAAATAGTATGCAGAGTTATAAAGTTTTCTATATATCTACGCTAACAAATAAGAAATTAGCTTCGACAATTACATCATTATTATGAGAATAACTCATTGACTGTAATAAAATATTCTTTTCATTGCGAGCGAGCTCTGTAATAAGAATATTATATATATATAAACCTTACATAATATGATATATAAATTGATGCACTAAAGAAATGCTTGAAATATAAACTAAACTAAGTTCTTTATAATAAGAATAATACAATTGAAACTCATGCGTTTGAGAGAAGAAGCTCATAAGTGAATGAAATGCCTTATCATTAAGCCAGTTCCAAAGTAGTTCAAAGTCAAAACGCGGAGAACATTAGGGACTTAAATAGAGTTAAAATTTTGGAAACTGAGCAGCTGCGCGTCTCTGCGAAGCCCAAGCTTTAGCCAAAAACCAGTTGAAGCTCACAAATCTAGACTCAAGTGCAGCTTTAGAGCATGCCCATTTGTAGCCCAGCATTGATAAGCATTTGACAAAGCACATGCCCAAAAGCATCTCGTTCGCTGTCTGTAGGGTATTTCACAACAACAACAAGAAAAACAACTCGAATTCAAAGCTAGATTAAGAACGAAACACTTGCCAGAGCCAAGAATCGTAATGCAATGCGATTGAGTCCAGGCTTTGAGATTAAAGAATTCACAAAACATTTTTGAAACAGATAAGACGCAGATTTCGACATTATTTTGCTCATGAATGAAATTTTTTTCCAAAAAAAAAACGTGTCGAGAAGGCAGCAGAGGGAACTGATAATACATATAGATTATTGAAAGAATATTAAAATCCATCTTTACTTGATATGGCAGAAACAGTCGAGAATTGAACTTTCGTTACTTTCGATTTTCGTCAGCTTGTGTCTAGATATATACAATTTGAGCCTTTTTTGTCTTTCGCAAGGTATTTAACCCTTCACATCCCAAATTTTTCGAGTCTAGAGCGAAAAGGTCCTGAGATAAGCGCACAAGAAGGCTTTCGTTACTTTCGATTTTTGTCAGCTTGTGCCTAGATATACCCAACTTCGAGACTTTTTTGTCTTTGGCAAGGTATTTAACCCTTCACATCCCAAATTTTTCGAGTCTAGAGCGAAAAGGTCCTGAGATAAGCCACAAGAAGGCTTTCGTTACTTTCGATTTTCGTCCGCTTCTGTCTAGATATACCCAATTTGAGACTTTTTTGTCTTTGGTAAGGTATTTAACCCTTAACATCTCAAATTTTTCGAGTCTAAAGCGAAAAGATCCTGAGATAAACGCACAAGAAGGCTCCAACTGAATTTTGGCTTAAAGAATGATATGAAAATAAAGAAAATATGACAAATTATTGACCTTTGATGTAAGATTTGAGTGCATTGATTGATATATATTTTTCTTTCTTCTTCACTTTCAGGCCCCAAATGTCGCTGTGAAAATGTCTCAAAAAACTAAACACGACAACAAAACCGACAACAGGCGACAGCAAAAGCGACGCATGCAACAAAATGCAATTGCAAATGCAACAGAAATTTTTGAACATTTAACAAACTAAGCAACAAAATTCAAGAATTAAATAAAAACATAATTTACAACAAAAGCAAATGAATTGAAACAAAAAAAAAACGAAAGAAAGAAACTTTGGCTAAATGCAAAAGCGACGCAAAAATTCGAATTGGCAGAAATAAATTTGGTCTAAAAATTTCAAAAGTTTAAGCAAAAGAAAAGCAAAAACTTTTTTTTGGCAAGCTGCGTGCAAACAAAAACTAAAAAACGTAACAAACAAATTATTTGAAATCGAGAAATAAAACAAATTAAATGTAACACCTAAACGAAACCGTAAAGCAACAACAACAAAGGCAAAAATCAGCTAAAACACAAGGAAAAACAAACAAAAACCGCAAAAATTTAAGCCAACAACTAAATTGGAAAACTCTTCAAAATTATTGGTTCGGACAAAACGCAATACTAAACACAGCAACACAGCAGCAACAACAACAACAGCAACAACTACAACAACAACAACAACATCTACAACAACAACAACTACAACAACAACATCTACAACAACAAGAAGAAGCAGCAGCAGAACGTGTGTGTTAGTTTGCATAAAAATTTCGTTTCGATAAAACACAAAAAAAACAAAACAAAACAAAACAAAACAAAACAAAAGAAAAACAAATTAAAGAGAAAGAAAACAAAAAATTTATGAAAATAATAATATATATATGCATAAATATATACAAGTAAATATTGCTTAGAATAAGCTAAGCAAACTATTTGGTAAACATTTTTGATAGTAAAAACTGAGCCCTAACCGAAATTCAGAATAATCAACTAAATAACTTTTGACATAAGTGAAGTGCAGTGCGTAGAAATTACAACAAAACAAAAAAACGAGAAGAAAATACTTACAAAGAAAATTTGTAAACATTTTGTACGATTAAGAATTTAAGGCATTTTTGGATTAACGCGAAAATTTGCAATTGGATTTAAAGGTGAGTTTGACAATCAAATTACAACAAGTTTCAAAGTAGTTTATAAGTTAGAATGCAAGTTAACTGTGGTGTTGTTCAACACTGCAAGCGTAAACACAACTTGTGCAACACTGATCCACAATCAAACAATCAATATTCAATAGTTATGTTGATTGTGTGCCAAGCCTCAAGTAACTTCCAACACTAACACGCAACAGAGAACTTCTGCAAAACTGACCTCAGCCAAAAACTCAAAAAATTACATCCCACATTTAAGTATGTTGTCTAAATAAACACGAACTCTCAGCTGACTATCCAACACTGCAAATAATCGCAAAACGTGTGCAACACTGATTGCAGCCTAACCTCAACTAATTCCATTCAATATCTATGTTATTTGTGTGCATAAGCACTCACTCCAACAAACTGTCCAACACTACAAACGATCACAGAACTTGTGCAACACTGAGTTCAATCAGAAATTCAATCAATTACATTTCATGTTTATGTTAATTATGTGCATTAACGCTAGCTCTTAACGAACTGTGCAACACTGCTCAAATAGTCATAAACCTTGTGCAACACTAACTTCCGTTCAAACTCAACCAATTCCATTCAATATTTATGCTAATCATGTGCATAAACACTCACCCTCACTTGACTAACCAACACTGCAAATAGTCATCAGCCTTGTGCAACACTGACTGCAACCTAACCTCAACAAACTCCATTCAATATTTATGCTAATTACGCAGCGCATTTTCACCCATACAACTACACAGCACTGCCACGCCCTAGCCCTTAGTTTACTTTGCCTCTCCTCTCGCCCCACCCCCTTCCCCTCTACAGTGAGGCCGAAAAAATATTGTCACATTCGGTTAACATTTTTGGAAAGTTTTGTTGTTTTTTTTTTCCTGCGCCGCATCGCAAACATTTGCAAACATTTTGCAGACGCACAACGCATGTAATTTTAAATATAATTACTTATAATTATAATTTATGCAAAGCAAGAAACAACAACAAAATAAAAGAAGCAACTTGAAAAATGAGTTTTTGCTGTTGCTGTTGTTGTTGTTGTTGTTTTCTACGCACTTTTGAATATGATTTATGAGCGTCAACGTTGCATATTAATAACAATTAGGCGTAAACTGAAGAAAAGCAAAAGTTACACACACACACACACACACTCACACAGGCATATGCACACATACGCAACGCATTATATTTTTTCTTCTTTGCATAAATTAAACTTTTCTTGTGCTGCTGCTGCGTCGCAGTTGCTGCCGCTGCTGCCTCTGCTGCTGCTGACACGCAACCCCCTCGCGGCATTGACGACGTCGCTGCCAGCGTCGCTGCCACTTTGACCTACTTTAAGCGCAGCGCGTTCCAAATTTTGTGCGTTGTGTGTACTTTGCTGCCTATCTGCCTCTCACTCGCTCTCTCTCTCTCTCTCTCTATCTCTCTCGCTCGCTCGCTCGCTGGCTCTATTGCTGTCCGATGCGTGCGCTTAAATGTAGTTGCTTTTTGGCCTGTGATTGTTGTTGCTGGTCGAGGGTCTTCCGCATTTAATTAAATGCAACAACAATTTGGTTACTTTTTCAACCTTTGTTTTACGTGTGCTTCGTTTTTACTGTTTTGTTTTTCGTCTCTCCTTTTTTTGTTGTTGTTCTGTTTTGTTGCATTTTCACTTGTCGGAAGTGCGTTTTAGTTTCTGGCCTCTACAACCTTCGTGTCGTGCCTGCTCTTTCACGCACGTTGCGCAATCGTTCAGTTTCCTAGAATACACAAAGCTCCTTACCCCAACCACCACGCCACAGTCCGTCTCGCTCGCACGCGCTGCGCGTCGCAGACTGCGCGGCTCGGACTGACGCAATGCAACGCAACATTATTGTTGTTGCTGTGGTTGTTGTTGCTGCTTTGGTTGTTGTCGTCGTCGGCAGTTGCGCAAAGTGCGTCGCAGTTGCTGCGCCTATGCAATTGTGCGTGCTGCTCCCCCACCACCGCTCGCTGCCCAACTGCACTCATTCGAGCTGCTTCGTGTTCTTCTGCTTCTGCTTCTTCATGCTGCTGCTGCTTTAATAATTGTGGCATTTTATGACCTGACACTGCAGTCGCAGTGAATTTTAATGTGTCGGCTACCAAGAAAAGCGATTCCACACAAAACCCGTCAATAGCTTAAGCCGCCGCTCAGTTGTTATTACAGTTGTTTAGCTGTTGACATAGCGCAAGAATGGGAGGCACTCTCCCTCCCTCCCTTCCTCTCCGTCTCTCTCTATCGGAGCGCTGTAATTGGCTTGCGTATGCACTTTCAATTATACGTAAAGCTCAATACTGTGATTATTGCCGTTTGTAATGCGAGATTGTTGTTGTTTAGAGTTTAAGTTCTGTACGCAGCAATTCTTCTAAGTGGCTCATATATTTGCTTAGCACTGTAAACAATTGTTGGATAATTAATCGACACTCTACATGAGCATGCATGTGAAACAGCAAATATAACTGCATATATGTAGACAACACCTCGCTCGCACTCACAAAATGGCAGCCAACACACAGGCGTCGACCGCTTAAATGTCATATGTGCGAGACCCAAAGCGCAACTAACTAACGACGCCCATGGAATGCGTTTTCTATTTGCGACGAACACACTCACCCATACATGGGCAGGCAGCACAGCGCACACACCCACATACGCTTTGCCTACTCTACACTCTACACTACTCTACGCAATCTACCTCTGCTATGTATTGACTGCATGCAAAAGTTTTGCCAGCCCGTTTGCCAATGTGTGCGAGCGTGTTAGGTGTAGTGCACATTTTGTGTGCGTGCGAGCGAGTGGGTGAGTGAGTGAGTGCGTTTGTTTGTGCACATGTGTGCATGTGTGTGTGTGAGTGCTTTTGCGAATTGGAGCAAAAGGCAACTGGCAATTAGCAGCTGGGGAATAAAAGCGAACGAATAGTTTGCCAAAGCATTGCACATAGGCTCCGCCATATCTGAGAAACAGTGTGTACATATCACATGCATATGTATACACACACACACACAAACACACACGCAATAACTGTATGCTCTCTTGCACACGCACAGACACACACACACACGCACACACCTACACTCAGTGTGCAGATAGCAACCATCATGTTGGGCCGCATGTGGGTTTAGGCCTAGCCATTTGGCCAACTCAGCTGGCCAGCAACATTTTTAAGTGCCACAAACAACAATGGAGAAAAACAAATACAATGAGCGACACTGACAGGTTTTCACTGTAGTTGGAATAATATTAAATAAAAATATTTATTTTCACATTTTGTTATTTTTTTTTCTGCTTTTTGTTGGTTTTTATAGTGAATTTGTCTTGCGTTTTGATAAGCTTAATTAGCACCAAATAAAAGCGTAGATTTCGCATTTTTTATGGCCTCAAGCACATGCAAGTTTCATTTTTTTTCTCATCTACTTTTTTACTTGTCGAGGAAATAAAACTAATGATATAGTTTTGCAGGGCAAATCCTAAGTTAACGCGTGTCGCGTTTTTTGTTTTTATAGGCCATGAAACATGACCATAAAATAGCGCATAAATTAGAGTACGATATGTCGGGGTGTTAGTTTGAGAAATGCTGAAGCATGCAAAGCAAATGAATCACAAATGAAGTGAAGAGAGAAAGAGAGAGGGAGAGAGAGAGAAACATAGCTAAAGGTAAGCAGTTCCTTGAATGAACCTAACCTAAAAATGCATTTACTGTTGAAATTCCTATATAACCTAACCTCAAACTTATCTATACAAATATGAATGCTATTTTTCAATAAAAAATAATCTAAAATTGTTAAATTTGTGGCAATTACAACACAAAAGCACGCTGATAATACACATTGTGTATGGAATACTAAGAACATGTGAGCACACACACACACACACACAAATTGAGAAGGGCGCAGCAAATAAATAAGATTCCTATAAGAATACATACGTATGTACATATGTATGTATGTATGTACATATGTATGCATGTATGTATATGCCCGCCATAGCTCTATGTAAAGCAAGTACATAAAAACGACATAAATACACTTTTTTTATAAAAATAAGTCGCAAACGCAGCGCAAAAATATTTGAAGCATTTATTTTCGGTTATTTGTAGATTGTGTCAGCGTCGCATCTAAATTATTGCGGCCTACAATTAAAATTGGCCGTAAGTAATGGTCAGCCGAGGGGGTGAGAGGGTGAGAGGGGGCAAGCAAAAGCCGCTACGCTCTATCGCCAACGCCTGCACAGCAACAAAAAAAAAAATTAAAAAAAAATATAAAACTACAGCAGCGATAGAAAAAAAACCTTGAGCTCGCACAACATAATTAAAAATGTGCGTAGACGCACACACACACACGCACACACACACACTTATACGCACACGCGCAGCGCTTTGCAGCGCAAAGCTTTTCCTGCTTTGTAAATGACATTCACGCGCAATAAATACAAACATACAAACAACAACAACAACCGCAGCCACTAAAAAAAGCTCAACTGCAAACACAACAACAATGCGCGCGCCCTACAACAACAACAACAACAAGAACAGCAGCAACAGCAACAACAACTAGCGCTAAGGAAATCTAAAAATGGCTGCGTCGCTTTGCCAGTCAGTGCCAAAAAAAAAACAACTACATTATTAAGCATTCCATAGGCCCAGATAGTTTTTGCCGCTCTCCGCAAGTGCAAAAGCGCGCGCGCTCTTGTACGCTCTCTCTCTCGCGCGCATACGCACTTTTTTTTATGAGCTTTCAGCACGCACATGAGCTGCAAAGCTTTTGCAGCCAAAAGCTGATCCACAGGCGGCGTCTGATCAGATCGCAAGAGCCCATCATTCGCAGCCGAGTTCTCATTCGTTTTGGATGTAGATAGGTCAAGAGTGTGGGGAAAATGGAGCAAGCGATAAATGTGCCAGCATTGGGCAAGGAAATATGAATAAATATTACACTTAATAATTGGGCAATCAAATTGGCCTCAGATAAAAGCAATTAACATATGAATCAATGACTAAAAGTGTAGCTAAGAAGTTAGCTAAATCATGTTTGATTATCTCCAAGCAGTTATCTAAATGAGTTGAGATGAATTAAATATATAGTGGCAATAGTATAGGGTATATACATAGATATTATAATCAATTGAAGCAGACTCAAATTAGACTCAAATCGATTCGATTTCAAATCAAATCAAATACTTTTTCTATATATGAACAAATCTGAACTGTACTGAATCATTTCCGCTAAGCATAGGCAAGATTTTTAAAGTTTTTATTAAAACCAAATACTGAGAAAAATATTATATTAAGCAAACACTTAAGTACATACATATGATATATAGATGAAACAGTGCGTTTTCTATTTGCCCATTATGCAATATTATTAAAATTTAAAATCTGAAATCCAAATTAAACAGATGCCTAGAATCAAGCATAGAAAATATATATTTGACATACACACATGCATATACATACATACATATGCATGTATATTTTGTTTTATATTTATACGCATCAAAACATCCGAAATAAGTTCTTCAGCTGCATATGTATATGTATATGTATCTTATTAGCCTATATCATATCTCTCCCACTGCCACAACCTCATGTCAAAGAAATCTGTTCGAACGGAAGAAAAATGATTATTTAATTGTTTCGAACCCCTTCTCATTGTTTATGTTTCGTGTTCTTTCTCTCAATTTGTTTTTAATAACGGCTAATTAAGTCAAGTATAATATACGCATGTTAAACACACACACACACACACACACTCGAGTAGAACATGAAGTTCTTTTGGCTCTTCTTCTTGCTGGTTGCTTGTAAATTGCCGCAATCTTCTAGCGCCCGGCGTCAGCACTTGAAGCCTTTGTGTGTGTCACATGAGATGCTTGATATACATATTCATTTTCCGTTTGATTTCGCCTTCTCTTTGTTTTTGTTGTTTTTGTTGTTTTTTTGGCTACGCCTTTCACATGCTTCTTCCTCTGCGCTCGGCGCTGTGTCCCAGCACCCGCCCCTGGGAGGCAAGTGAAGCAAAGACGTTTGGAGTGCACTCGTCGCAGTTATGCGAACAGAAGTGGAAACACAAAAAGCACAAAGAAATTGTTAAGGAAATTAAAAAGCATAAAAACAACAGCAACAGCTTCCGTTAAAACAAAGAGTAGCCGAAAGAGACTGAGCGCGCGTGTGTTAGAGAGAGGGAGAGAGAGAGAGAGGGAGAGAAGGAGCGGGGCAGGGGAACTGCACGAAAAAGGGGTTCCGAAAAACACGCAAGCAGCGAACAGCAAGCAGCAAGCAGCGCACATATGCAGCATTTACCGTTAAGCAGGGCAGGAAAGAGAAAGAGTTGGGGGTAGCTGCGCTTAATTGCTGGCTTGGTTGCGCGTGTATTCAGCCGCACACACACACACAGACACACACACTCGCACGCACACTCATCTAATACTCTTCTTTGATGGGAAACAAGTAATTTAATCAGCTCAACAGTTGTTGGGTGTAAAAACACTCGAATCGGGAAATCCCTGCTGGCAAAATCTATGTTAACTGATTAACTAGTTTATTTAGCCATTTTCTTATACAACTTTTAACTGTTATATTATCCTGGTAGCTGTGTTTTTGGTCCTTTTTTCTCTTTTCTTTTACTATTGTAGTTTCTGGTTAAGATATATTCTCCATAAAAAATTTTGGAATCTTTTAGTTGTCTCTTACGCTCAACCTTGCCCTAAAACTTCTGAACAACTTATTTTATTAGAGAACTACTTAAATCTAATGTCAAGAAATCACTTGAGAAAGTCGCTTTTTAAAGTTTTTTTTTACTATTTAGCATTTCTATCAAGTTACGAATACTTGATAGATCGCATGATACTTAAAAAGTTCTCAATAGAAATATAGAGATCTCTGAGTTGGAATGCATAGCATATTATATTGTATATCTGCATAACTAAAGCATTTGCTTCTTTCTCTTAACTATTCCCCATCTATGGACTATCTTCTGATTACTGATCTAAAAACCTTCCTCTAAATCATCTTCTTCTTCTTCTTCGTATTCCATCCATCTGTAACTAGGCAGAAATCTTCTGATTACTGATCTCGATCTTAGCTGATATCCTGATAAGTGGTCCGATCTGTTTCTGATTAAAACATCTGCCACTAAAACATAGTCTATATTTAACATAATTAGTATATTTTCCCTATCACATCACATCAAATCATGAGTTTTTCCTTCGTATTCTTCTGCTTCGCCTTCTTCTTTTGTCATTCGAAAAACCCTTTGCACTTGTTTTCCGCTTAAAACGCAGCGCAATAAAAGAAAAACTTGATTTTGGACAACTGTTTTTTTGCTTTTCTTTCTTTTCTTTTCGCTGCGTCTCTAATGAACTCTGCCTCCCCCCCCCCGCCATGGCACTTGGTGCAACCTCAAAGCCGCCGTTGCCCTGGCTGCATTTGGTAATTAGAATGGGTAACTAGGTGGCCAACAGCAGCAGCAGCAGCAGCGGCGGCAATTGCCCCTGTTTGTGGGGCCCGCTGTCTATCAGCCGCGCAGCCATGTGTGCAGTTAACCCTTGCCCCCATCCCCGACTCCATGGAGTGCGACGCGGTTCGACGTTGAGTGCACTTCAAAGTCGCAATTCAATTTCATGGTTACCAACATTGCAGACGTGTTTTTCCCGCCCTCTCTCTCTCTCTCTCACACTCGCTCCCTCTCTCTTTCCACTTTTGAACTGGTTGTGTAAATCACGGCCATAAAATGCACGTGAGTCTAGTCTAGTGTAGTTCTTGCTGTACTTTTTTATGTGCGTCTTAACACTGCGCAACGAGTCCAATCAGAGCTGCAGTTGAATTAATTCAAATTGGATTCCAGCTTTGAATAGTTGGACTCACATTTCTTTATCGTTGATCAACGCAGTGTAAATGAAAACACCTTGCAGCAGCAGAGGGGGGGGGGGGGCTATTACCCAGCAGGTGGGGGGAAACCACCCACGCATAACGCAAGCCGCAAGGCCTGAGAAAAACGCATAAATTAGGCGGCAACTGACGAACCTATTTCGTAAGACTCAAATTCCCCCCGACCCCAACCCAACAATAGAAGTGCATTGCTACAGGTACTATCACACCCCCCACACCCCTCCTTCTGCCCCTCTGGGAGGAGCAAGTGTGACTTAGAAACAAAATTAGGCAGCGAAGCGTAGGAAGCAGCCAACTTCAGCTGCGAACTGACTTTTGAGTCAACAGAGCGCAAAGTGGCCCAAACTGAATGGGCCATGGTTGGGCTTGTGGGTGGGTGGGGGGCTGGTCTTGGCAAAGATGCGTTAACTGCACTTTTGAGTCCACGATTCGAGCCCTATTCACGTTGTGGCTGGTTGCGTTTAGGCCACACCAAACTGCCTGCAAATCTAAGGGTCTTACACTTTGCCATAAGCTGCATGAAGTCGATTTTCATGAGGGAACAGTTGAATATCGTAATAAATAGGAATATACAGATATAAATTAAATGCAATTATGAGATATAAATGCGCGCACATCGAAAAACAATCGAAAGTATAATTTAAAGGGTATCCCCTTAAGGCATATCCCCGACTAGAGCCCTCTTACTTGTATATACTTTTTATGCATGTGTTATTTATATTTCATATTATAATATATTTCATATGTCACAGACTAAGAAATTGAGCTAAAGTTTTAGATAGTGACAAACAAAAATGAAAAACCATTCAGAAAGAAATCTTAAATAAATATTGATTAAATTTATTTAAATCCATACAGTAATAAAATCCTGAATGAAGTTGGATTACATGTCTGTCTGCAATACAAAACTCTTAAATGAAGTAAAATTATGTTTATTAAAACAAAAAACATTCCAAAAAGAACCCAAATAAAGTTCAATGTAAAATAAATCTATATATTTTACAAATTAAACCAATCCATAAGAAATCTTAAATAAAGTTGTGTCCTGCGTTTTTCAAGAAGTCTTAACTACCTTTCCCTTAAGTTAAGTTTTTCTTTTATATACATTTCTTAGTTATTTTTTGCATTATGCCCACATTTTGTGCTACTTTTGCAGCCTTGTATTGCCAACTGCTTTTGCTCCTTATAAATTTAGTTGTATTTTTTAATTAATGCAATTTTTTCTTTCGCTATTTTTCCAGGTAAGCAGTCGCTTTGTATGCCAGCTAATTAGGCCGTCCAACTGCACGTAAGTTCCCGTTCTTGTATTAGAATTTCGTTGTGGCGCCTGTGGCCGAAAGGCATTGGCCATGTTGCTGCTTGCCCGATTTCTGGCCATAAATTTTGCAATTAACGACAAATGTCACTTTGTCTGCCCGCCAGCGGCAACTGCAGACTGCAGTGGGGCCCCTTTAACCCTTTAACCCTTCCAGCCCCCCGCCACGGCTTTCGGGCCAGGCCAACGAAGCGTGGCAGCAGCACGGCCCGAGGCAAGCGCCACGCCCACAGCTGCCCACTTACGGTCTGGTTCGTTCTGCAATTGCATTAAAAAGCATAAATTTACTTTAGCATTGGACGTTATAAAATCCATTTATGCACTTCACTTGCTCCTCTTCTGCTCTGCTTTTTGCCCCGCCCCCGCCCCCACCACCATTCGCATTTCGCATGCCAGGACTCGGCTGGAGAGTCCTGGCCGCTTGCATGCTGGTCAGACATTGTCCGGGCGCCCTTTGCCGCGCCTGCAATCTACAATAATTTCTGATTTCTTTGCTGTCCTTTTTGCCCAGTTGTTGTTACGAATAAAAAAATGCCAATTTCTGCAGCTACAACAACACGGTCTATGCAATTTTTACGTAAAAAAAAGCCCAACCAGCCCAACCAGCCCAAACGCCCATTGAGGCGGCCACGCCCCGCTGCGTTGCGCTTTGTTTGCTTGCCTCCGCTTTTCGTTGTGTTGCCGATGATGAAGTTTAATTTAGACACGAGTCGAGTGGCAGCCACAGCCTCTGTCGCAGTCGCTGTCGCAGTCGCAGCCGGCGCCCGCATGACTCTGTCAGCCAAAATGGAGAAGCGCCCAACCAAAGCTAACCCATTCAGCTGGCGTTTTATTGCATGTCCTGCGCCACCCTGCCGCGCCCAACCGCCCCCCCGTTCATGCAACCAACAGCAACAGCAGCTTTTTACATATGCGCATTTTTGCATAACCACCTGAAGGCAAAGTACACAACTCGCATACCCTATAAATACTTGTATACTTATACATATACATATATATATTCCCTCTTGGTCAGACAAGTGAGGTTTTGATATTGATATCATTTGTTTTCAATGAATTAAAGCTTTTAAATTTTAAAACTATTTCCAATTCTTAAGTTATTCTTAAACATGTTCTTGGTATATCTGATATTAGATTTGAATGTATATATAAATTATTGCTGAATCAAAATAGTCGGGATCTAATATGCATATTTTCGATCCGAAGTGATAAAGTTGTCAAATTAAAAAAGTATTTAAAACTTCGCTTAGCTTATATATTGTTAAGTTTATAGTTTTTATAAAGATTTCGTTTCTTAACAAGAATTGTTTAACTCATATGGAAACATATATTTCATCAAATATAAACTTTTTCACCAATTTTCCTAGGGTATACAACTTTCGGTGTAAGCCACTTTTTAGCTTCTTGCTTCTCGTTGCATTTGTGTTTTGGCCAGTTTCCACTCGTTTTCCACTTTACTTATGGCATCAAGCGTTGGTTTTTTTCTTACTCTCTTTTGTGTTTCTGCATTCTTTATGCATATTTTGCACATTTCACTTTTTGCTGGCGTTTTTTTTTCGCCTGCCTTTCGTGCGTCCATTTTCATTTCCGCTCTGCTGTTGGCTAATATAATTTCGATATTTGCCTCCATTTTGTTTTTTTCTTGCTTGTGTCGCCTAAAAGTTCATTTCCTCCACAAAATGGGGCGTGGCCAGAGAATGCTGCAGTGCCACGCCCCCTGCACTGCTGCAGTTCTCTCGCGCCCAGCTCCAGTTCAAGCAAAGTCCGCAAACTGCAGCAACAGCATAAAATAACATTTCCTTAGGGTATTATCGTTAAGCGGGTTTGACCATTTTCATATGAACCATGTAACGCACAGCGGCAGACATCTCCGATTGCATAGAGATATGTCGGAATCGGACTCCTTAGCTTTAAGCTCTCACGTTTGAAAGCTTTTGTGCTTTTTCAAATATCTTGACTAAATGTGACTTTGATAAGTTCTCGGTCAGTTGCAAACTTTTGCAAGGAAAACTCTTTGTCTTTCAAAATATCTTAAGTGGAGGCTAAAATCTTATAAGCATCGGATTTCTATAAAGTACATGTATCGAGGAAAAAACTCGGCATTTATTACTTATATAGATATCTCAATTCCTATCAAAATCGGGTTTCCATATCATGTCGGTTCATGAATAGGTTTTTGTAAGGAAAACTCTGCCATAACGAGCTTTCACTCTGCTGCTCACATATCCATGCCTATCCATAAGCCATATTTTTTATAGGGTATTTAAGCTTCGGCCTGCCAAAGCAGAGCCCTTTCCTCTTGTTTTCTATACATATATTTTTGCGGCAGTTTCTCTGAAATTTGTGTCTGGGTTTTAAGCGCCGCTTTTTGTTTGCTTTTGTAATTTGTGTGCCTGTGTGTGTGTGTGTGTGAGTGTGCACCCGTGTGTGTGTGTGTGTGTGTTTTTTGTTTGCATGCGCTTTTCTGCAGAATTTTCGGCAATATTCCATTAATACTTTGGCTAGTTCCCCTTTCCCTACCATCTTTTTTTTTGCGGGCTTTTCTGTTTGTTTTGGCTGCGTCGGCGAGCAAAAAAGTTTTTGATAAATAAATTTTACGATAAAGTGCAATGCAGAAATTTTGCCATTCGGGTTTTTTGTTTTTGTTTTAGTTTTAGTTCTGTTTTCTTCTCTGCAGGCGCTGACTGCTTTTGCAGCATAAATAAATCATCAATGCATTGGGGGATTTATTTGCAGTTTCAATTTATTGAAGGGACCCAAACCCCACTCTCTCCCCCGGCTGCAGCCATTTTAATCCCCAGCGCCAACAGAAATTGCACTTTTGTGAGCACAAAAATAAAATTTGTTATCAAGCGGAAATGGAAATGCATGTGTCAGGTTTTCTATTTCTGTCCTCCCGCGCGGAAAACATATAACGAAACTGTCGCAAATGCAAGAACTTAAAGCACATTTTGCTGCTCCTTTCGATTCGCAATTGTAATGTTTAAGGATGCAGCACAAAGCGGAAAGGCAGAGAGTTACGCTCTTAAGAGAGTAGAAACATGTGTTAAACAGCGAGACAAGCTGCATTCGGCTTTAAGTTGTGACTGCATTAAAGCAAAGTGCGACAGTAAGTAAAACGTTTAAGGATGCGACACAGAGAATAGATGGAAATTCTATTGCAAGGATCAATTGAATGACTGGAAGAATTATTTGTGAGTGGAGACCTTATGATGCCGAGGACTAGACAGAGAGCAAGAGAAAGAATAGAGGCGATTGGGAAGGTGAATGTGACAGACAGAAGGAATGTAAGTGAGTGAGTGAGAGGAAGAATGTGAGTCAGAGAGAGAGAGTGAGAGAGAGAGAAAGGAAGAATGTAAGAAAGGGCCAGAAAGGCAATATGACTGATACAGTGAGACAGAAGGAGAGAGAGACAGAGAGAGAGAGAGAGAAGGAATGTGACTGAGAGAGAGGGAGAGAGAGAAGGAATGTGACTGAGAGAGAGGGAGAGAGAGAAGGAATGTGACTGAGAGAGGGGGAGAGAGAGAAGGAATGTGACTGAGAGAGAGGGAGAGAGAGAAGACATGTGAGAGCGGGAGAGGGGGATAGAAGAAATGTGACTAAGAGAGAAGGAAGAAGACTGGGAAAGAGAGAGAGAGAGAGAAAGAGAGAGAGAAGGAAGCAGAGAGAGAGAGACAGACAGAGTTAAAGTTACAATCGAATGGTTTTGCTTAAAGATTTATTGATAGTAGAATGCAATCATGCAATATCACAAAAGGAAGTCTCCATGTGCCTGGTACTCGCCTGGCATCTCTTATGCTCAGCTTGATTCTAGGCAACTCAAATCTAAGCGCAATCAATTCATTGCCACTTTCCCCATGGGCCCAAAAAAAGAAGAAGAAGACACCCCAGCTCCAGCTCCAGGCAATGCAATTGCGATTGACCAATGCCAAAATACATATGCTACAAAATATTCATGGCTAAACATGGGCAACGCCCACTTGGCGGGGTTATAGGAATTGACACTGCCCCCTCCCCCGCCCTTGGCCTATGCCCAGGCACTGCAGCAAATCACACAAATTAACTAGACAAAACTGCCGCAGGATGCCACACAAAATTCTAATGAAAAATACGTCAGGCGCAACAAATCACAAAAAGAAAAAACCCAACATCGAACGGACCGAACCCCACCCCCAGCCCTCCTCTCCTGGTATGTCGTCTATCTGCAATAAATGCGATAAATTGCTCAAGTGCACGTTGACCAACCGCCCGCCCGCCCGCCCGGCCCGACCCACAAGCAAAATGCAGGCAAATTATGGGCCCAGGCACGAAGACAAAGCGAAAGCCAGGGCCAAAGCCAAAGTCATTTGGCCCATAGTAGTAAATAGTAGTAGAGCGTAGTACTATGTAGTATCTACGTGAATATGTGTGTGCGTGCGTGTGTGTGTGTGTGTGTGTGTGTGTGTGTGTGTGTGTGTGTGTGTGTGTGTGTGTGTGTGTGTGTGTGTTTGTATAGATGGATAGAGCTGGCGCAGGCCAAATGAATTTTCACTCATTTCCTTATCGTCTGTGATTTCCTTGCCAGACGGCAACACACAAACACACACACACAAACACACACACACACACACACGCACACACACAACCGACATGCTGACAATTTTAAATGAATTTTCTATGCAGGCAGCTAGCTAGTTGCTGTGCCCCGCCCCCCACTGCAAGTCGCCCTAGCTACACGTCTGTCGCATTGTCTGCAGGCGGCGCACACTCTCACACACACACACACACACACACACACACACACACACATACACAGGGAAAATGCAGTTTGCGTTGCCTGAAAGTTTTTTTATGTGCCGCCCGCAAAGGCAAAAAATCAATGAAAATGTGGCAGTGGCTGCAGAAGACGCACGAGGGTTGGACCTGCACACAACGTCATCAGCTACAACACGATGATGCTCATGCTCATGATGATGATGATGCTCATGATGATGATGCTGATGATGATGAGGCAGCATCAACGTTTTGGCTTGTCATCATTATGAAAGACAACAACCCTCGGCCTGCAGCGGCCGCGCCAGCTGACTGCACAACCCCCAAAAAAAAAAGCAACTGCAGAGACACAGTCAGTACACACACACACGCACACACACACACACAGACACTAGCACGCACACACATGCAGGCCAAAAAAGGAGCAGCAGAAACTTTCACTTTTTGCATGTGAATTGGGCGCCGCATGTGGCAATTCGGCTAGTGCAATGCGCCAAAAAGCAGACAACATAAATACATATGCCGCAGCGAGAGCGAGATAGACAGAAAAAGCGAGAGAGAGAGAGAGAGAGAGAGAGCGAAAGAGTGAGAAGGGCAGAGAGTGCGACTGTAACCGGCTTAGGTGGCAAATGCAACCCTGTGTGGCACGTAGCTGCAATTATTTCATAATATTTCCATTTGGCCAAGTGCAGCGCCAGAAACTATAGCATACTTTATAGCTGAGCTGGCCTTAGAGGGTTGCGGGTTGCGGGTTGCGGGCGGCGAGCTGCAAATTGCAGCGAGGGTTCGTCGCGGGTTTGGGTGGTGAAAACTTTTGCCATGTGCGGGGGGGTTGGCGGAAATGCGAACGCTTGGAAAAACTTTTTGCCACAGCTGTGTCTGTGTCTGTGTTGGTGTTGCCACCGCTGCTGCTGCTGTTGCTGCCACTGGGGGTTGTTGCATGCTACGTGCACGAGTGTAGATAAAAATATTTTAATTTATTTTACTTTCGGCTGCAGCCAACCCACAGACACAGCACACAGAGCACCAGGCAGTTTTTCCACTCAGCTGCTGCCTTTTGCAACACTTTTCTTTTATTTTTTTTTATGTATATGTGCATATGTTGCCTCACATGCGAATATGGTTTTTAGCAGATTATACCCTGTAGACTGTCTCAGAGAGTTGGTTTCCAAGTTTTGATATATTCAAGATTGTTTGGCTTTTAGTACACACACACACAGGCTTCCATGGGTCTAATTAGTTGCCTTAGAACTTGCTGCAGGGTATCTGCTAGTCGAGCAGTCTAAAATTTACCTCGTTTGCAGTTTTTGGGTGTGTGTTGCTCGAGCAATGCTGACTATTCTACCAAGTGTGATAGTTATAAGACATTCGACATCTTACAGGGTATTGCTTAGTCGATCCATGCTAACTAACTACTAACGCTGCAGCTTTTGCTACAGAGTGTCTCTCATTCAAGCTTGGCTGAATCTCAACCGTTAGTCTCTTATTCAACACTTCAGCACTTGCTACTGAGTATCTGCTAGTCGAGCAAAGCCAATCGCTTAACCCTTTTGCAGCTGCATTTGTCGCCTGCAACGCCCAAAAATAAATTCCCTAACGAAGCGCTGTCTGGTCTCGACTCGTTTGAATTGTTTGTTCGCTTCCTTTTTTTTTTTTTTGGTTTTTGGTTCTGCAGTCATTTTATTTATCTTTGATAAAAGGTTTTAGTTTTCCATCTAGCTGTGTGTTTTTCTCTCTGTGTGTGTGTGTGTGTGTGTGTGTGTGTGTGTGTGTGTGCGTGTGTGTGTGTGTTTGAGTTTTTGGGGCCATCAATAGTGGCTTAGGTTAAAAGGTTTTTTGTTTAAGGGATTTGACGCAACTCGCTGCGACACAAAACCGCTTAACATGCGCCCTGTATTCAATTTGCCAGCACTTTTCAAAAGGATACGTAATAAGGATATTCGCTGCATGTTTGATTTACATTTCGATTTATTTAAAGTTTTTTTTCGAGTTCTTTTCATGAAACTTGAATAAATATTTCAATTAAAGCCCATTTATTGCAAGTTCAATTAATATCAAACTATGTTAACGACAGCTGACAACACTTTAATTGCAATCGATGCATCTTTTAAAGTTATGCAACACTTAATGAGAATAATTGTTGCATTTATGAAATGAATTCTTTGAAAAATATGTTGTAGATAATGTACAACACTTGAAAGGCAATTGATAAAACTTTTCAACCACTTATAGATTTATATATATATATATATATTAAAGACCGTTCACAACACTTAAAGTGCAATCGGCACATCTGACTACATTATTCAACACTTAAAAGCAATAAAAATCATTTTTTTCAAGGAAAATGAGTTCTTTATTACTCACATAAAAATAATTATTGATATTTTTATATAGAGACAATTCATATTAAAACCTGTTAAAGACAATTCCCAACACTGGAATCGATTTGTAATTATATTGCAATTGATAAAATTACTCAACACTTAATCAAAAGACTTTCATTGAAAAGCAAAACAAAACTGTTTTATTGCTTAAACGTCGCCCACAAAAGCCACAAAATGTCAAATGTTTATAAAAACAATTGATATAAAATTTATTATAAACAATAACAAAAACAAAAAAAAAAAGAGAATTGGCTTATAAAGCGAACATTTCTTTGGGAGAGAAGCAAAAATCGCGTGACGCATACAACGACGCCTACGAAAGACAACAACAACTCACAGCACACACTTAAACACCCACAAAGGCAAGAGAATAGGGTAGAATCGCTCACGCCGAAGATTAAATACCCTTATAGACAAATGGAAATTGATGAAGAAGTAGTGGGAGGAATTAGATTAGATGAATCTCACGTCGAAGATTATATAATCTTGTAGACATGGAAATTGATGAAGAAGTAGAGGGAGAAATTAGATTAGATGAATCTCTTACTCCGAAGATTGAATACTCTTGTAAGCATATCGAAATTGATGAAGAAGTAGAGGGAGGAATTAGATTAGAAGAATCTCTCACTCCGAAGATTGAATACTCTTTTGTAGGCATATGGAAATTGATGAAAAGGAAGAGGGATATATAGCTGATACCGAAAATTAAATACTCTTGTAGACACGGAAAGAAAAGAGAAGAATCGCTGACGCCGAAGTCTAAATACCCTTGCAGGCACATGGATATTAATGATAGGCAAAGGGAGGAATCGCCTACGAAATCTAGGAAGATTCAGATCGCACAGATGCGCTATGAAAACGTTAAAGCTGTATTTGGCATAGTTTTCACCTTATATACACCCACAATGCGTGACAAATTCGATGACAAAATTGAAGTACTCTCCACAAGAGCTGAAATCTGTAGCTACTTCTCCTTATACACATGCATATATATATATGTTACATATATGCACTCGATATATAAAGCCGGCTCTCGAAATTTGTTCCCGACGCGTTTGTCACGACTTCAACTGACACAAAAGGCGCAACAACAAAAAAGCACACAAATGTCGCATGCAATTTACTGCAAAAAATAAAAATACTACAATACAAAAAAAAAGACAGAAATTTGTTTTGTCGCATGACTTTTACTTTTTACTTGGGTTTGTTCGCTTTGTCCCAATATACACACATTTTATTTATTATTGTTGGCATTTGTTGCCTCGTCTTTGTTGTTGTTGTTGTTGTTGTTGCTGCTGATTGCGTGCAACAACTTGGCAATGCGACGGCAACCTCGGCGGGTCGACACTGGAGACTCGCAACTTGGCAGCGCCGTCTCGAAGAAAGCGAAAGTTATGACATTTTGGCAGCCAAACGAAAGTGCGACGCGCTTTACGTATGTGTGTGTGTCTCTGTGTGTGTGTGTTTAGTGTGCGTGTGTGTAGGTGTTAGATTTGTATCTACAAATTGCATTTGTCATATTACTGAATTGTGTGCTGCCAGCTGTTGATATTTTGTGCACACCACAAAAAAACCCGGCATACATTTTTCTGGCTCATAAATTTCTTTATATGTAGTATGTACCCTATATGTATGATATATAGGGTAGATATATACCTTATATTTAACATAAGTACTACTTAGATGTTGACTAATGCATTTTAAATATATAGGATTTAATGGTATATGAAAATAACTTGTCGGCTGTCAACATAAACTTGGCAGAAGATATATAATCCAGTCGGATGTTCAAGAATTTTTCTTTATTTATGCATAATGCACAATTTGAAATGCACGAAAATTACGAAAATGTCAATATACAGCACTCGCATTAGCATAATTCATAGATAACATAGAGAACTTTAACAGCGCTTAACATTACAGATTAACATTGATGTTAAACTTCAAATTACAGAATATAGTTAACATATTCTGTTATAAGTATAACAGCTTACTTTGAGTCTGGTTAACAAGATTCAAGATTCAAGATTCAAGATTTGGATATTGACTGCACAAGCTCCAGCTTGAGATATTTACAAAAATTATTGATAAAAGATATATGCATATTATACAAGAACTGGAAATACTTTCATGAATTGACCAGCTGCATGTAAAAGCCAGTAGAAACCCATGCCAAACAGACCATGGAAAAGCATCAAAATAGTTGTTCAATAAAAGTTGCTTCCTTTCCGAAGCACTTGCATTCCCAAGCCCATAAAATATACCAAATATAATTCATATAAATCAGCTATAATATCTTTTGCAACAATATCATGTGGAAAAGCTTTTGGGGCAAAAGAAAAGCGTTTAAGCAGCGTCAAAGAAAACTCCACTTCATTCGGCGCCTTTAGCTTTAGACTGTATGAATGAAAATATTTATGCATATAAAGCGGCAGCAAGACACAGATACACACACACACACACACGCACACAGGGACAGTTGCTTGTATGTGTGCGGGCATGTAAAAAGTAGCGTAAAAAGAAAAGGAAAAAAAGGCAGCTGAAATAAAATAAAATAAAATTTATCTTGAACTTGAACTTGAAATGAAGACATCGAAGTAAACGTTGGGGGAAGCGACGACGACGTCGACGTCGACGTCGACGTTTTGTCTGCTGCTGCTGTTGTTGTTGTTGTTGCTGCTGCTCTTGTTGTTGTTGTTGTTGCTGTTGTTGTTGTTGTTGGTAATACATTTAACGGCTCACCGCTGTGGCTGCTGCTGTTGATGTTGATGCGCGCGTTAATTAAGAGCTTTATTTATTATTAACAAAGCTTACAATTGTTTATGCACATATGTATAAAAGCCACATGCAAGGCGCAATTTTAATGTCATTTTGCTGCAGGCAACAAAAAAATTATTAAAGAATTTTTTATTGTTGAAAAATGTATTTAAAATATAAATAATATATATATCCATAAAAAATGATAATAAAAAATATATACGATGAAAATATAATATAAAACAATAAAATATAAAAAATATAATCTATAAAAAAACAAACAAATAAATACAGCTACAAAAATGAATATTAACATATAATATTTTATGAAATATTGTATGATAAGAAAACGAACTAAAAAACATTAAAAAAATACATAAATAAATTAAATAAAATAATTAAATAATTAAGCATATAACTATAAATAAAGCATAAAAGGCAGCAAATAAATATCTAAAAACTTTTTAATATGTTTATTTACTTGCGTACAAAAAACGTTAAAAAAAAATTTAAATGCATTGCGCAACAAAAATAAAATTCAAAAAAGAAACAAAAGCTAACAAAAGCTAACAAAAAAAAACCCGCATTTTGCAGCCGCAATTTGCAATTAATTTGATTTTTTTTTATATGTGAGTTGAGTTTCGCTCCCACCTCTCGCTCTCTCGCTCACTCACGTCATATCCCCCCCTCCCTCCCTCCCTCTCTCTCTCTCTCGCTCTCTCTCTCTCGTCTGTTGTGTGCTGAATGTCATCAGCTCAAAGTCGCCCAATTGTGACTTTGAAATTGCGCCAGACACACAACAAAAACTGCAGCAACAACAAGTACAACAACAACAACAACAACAACAACAACAAGTACAACAACAACAAGTACAACAACAACAACAACAATTACAACAACAACCAGCTTGTATTCATATTGTTTTCACTGCAAAAGCACAAAAGGAAAAAGAAACCCGAAAATGTATTTTTTTGTTTTTGTTAATGTTAGCAAGTGGGGGCTGGTAGACTGCAAGTGGGAGGTGTTGGGGGGGAGAGGGTCTGCCTGTCTGAGGGGCTTTTGCATACAATTCTTTTTTTGACTGCGCAAAAGTGGCAAAAATTAAGTGCATACAAAATGTGTTTTAAATGAGATAATCGCCAAAAAGAAAACGAGAGAGAAAACAAAATTGAGGGAAAGAAACATTGTTATGCGTGACTCAGACAGGGCTTTGGCTGTAGCTTAAACTAAGAAAATTACTTAAAAAGTTCAAGTTAGAGTTTTGATAGTAAATAAATCTTGATTTTCTTAAAGATTCAAAGCACAAAATAATTTTAAGAAACAAAATCGATCCAAATTCGTCAAAGCTTTATATGTTTAAGATTTGGGCAAAGCTTTGAAATGGATTTTGGCAACAGAAATTGAGCTTTTGGAAATTGCTTTAAGAACAATTTGAAGAAAGAAAATTCCATCAAATCATAGATAAGTTTAGTTTTAAGCAAGTGAAAACAATTTAAAGTCTGGCGAAAGCTTTCACTATCGAAAGTTGATCAAAAAAATTTCCTAGAAACTTAAATCAATAAAATTGGGCAAAGAATAGTTGAGCTCTTTGTTAAGTAAAAGTCGATTACAACATGTTTTAAATGAAGTTTGATTAATAATAATATATAATAATAATTTGTAAAGTAAATTTTACTCTTAATAAAATATGATCTATAAATCTTATAAGAATATTCTGTTCGAAAAGTAACCTTAAAAGTCATGTAGATGACACACTGGGAAAAAAATTATATTTAAGCTAAACCCACTTAAAAATCGTTTGAGTTATGAACAAGTTATGAGCTGCAGGGTATCCAAAAAAGCTTCCGCAAAATGGAATGAGAGAGCAGCGAAAATAAACGAGATATTTAGAATAACTTCGGCACGCCGAAGATTGAATACTCTTGAAAACATTTGCCATGTGTAAGAAAAGTGAAACATCTTGAAAAGGAGCTCATGAGTTCGGCGAAGCCTTTTGCTATGCGTAACACATTTCATGACAATCTCATAATACCCTCTTCGAAAGGGTATTGAGAGACACGAATTGAATGTGTCTGCGAGAGCAACTGCAAAACACGCCGAAGATTGAATACCCTTGAAAACATTTGCCATTTGCAAACATGTGAGAAAAGTGAAACATCTCAAAAAGGAGCTCATGAGATCGGCGAAGCCTTTTGCTATGCTTAACACATGTCATGACAATCTCATAATACCCTCTTCGAAAGGGTATAGAGAGACACGAATTGAATGTGTCTGCGAGAGCAAATGCAAAACACGCCGAAGATTGAATACCCTTGTAAACATTTGCCATGTGCCATGAGCTCATGAGATCGTCGAAGCCTTTTGCTATGCTTAACACATGTCATGACAATCTCATAATACCCTCTTCGAAAGGGTATAGAGAGACGCGAATTAAATGTGTCTGCGAGAGCAAATGCAAAACAAAATGCGCCAAAGCAGACAATACAAAAATTATATAAAATGACATAACACTGCAAATAAAAAAAGAATGGAAAGGTAAACAACAACACGGTGCGAAATGCAAAAGTTCATAAATTAAATGATACAAAAAACTAAATAAATAGCTAAATAAATATATAGATATATGCACATATATATATATTGCACGACGCCAACGCAGCAAAGTGCAAATGGCAGAAAAAATTGTATCTTTTTGCGGCTGTGTGCAAAATGTATCTGCAGCTGTCTATCAGTTCGCCTTTGTATCTACAGCTGTGTGTGTGTGTGTGTGTGTGTGTGTGTGTGTGTGTGTGTGTGTGTGGACGCCGTCGCTTGAAATTTCGCTGCTGTGTCTCTTGTTGTCATTGTTGTTGTTGTTGTTGTTGTTGTAGTTGTTGTTGTTATTGTTATTATTATGTATTAGCGTTATTATTTGCCCGCTTTGTCGTATCTTTCGTTTTTTTTTCGGGGGGCTGTGCTTCTTGTTGTTGTTGTGGAAGCAGCGTAGAATGAAAGATTCGTGGAACTGGGACACTTGTGTGCAGCTTGTCTGCGCTTTATATTTTCGGCATATCTGTTGCTTTCCCCTCCCCCCTGCTCCACCCTGCTCTCACTCAAACAGCGAGCTAACGGCGCGTATCTGCTAGATACTTTTTGTGCTTATGTGAGTTTTGCAATGCGACAGAGTCCAAACGCCGCCCGCCCCAGCTGCGTCTGGGTGGCTCTCAGCTAGTTTTTGCTGTCGCTGCTCAAAATAAAACAAAATAAAATTAAAAATATATAGAATATAATATTTGTTGCGCGTGGCTTTCAATGTCGCCAGGCAAATTTATGTTTCAATGTGCTATATTTACCAAAAATAATTTCAAAATTGTTTAGCCAGTGCAATTTGCACTTAATTATATTATTCTGCTTAAATCTGATTGAATTTTGTGGGCTGACGCGGCGTATGATTAATTTTTCTTTGCATGCATTCGACGCGTTTCCGTTTGTGGCTCTGCAAGCGGAGCTGCGCATATCGAAAATGCAAATAACAAAATTTTAAAAATTTAACAAAAAAAAAAGAACTTGAAATACAAAAAACACACACCACACACACACACACACACAGGCAAGATTGCAACCAAGGTCAGCAATGACGAATAACAGCAAAATGCGCTGCTGCGGCCCGTTCCTGTTGTTGTTGTTGTTGTTGTTGTTGTTATGGTGCTCTGTACCAGTCGCAGATCTCAGCAAATATACACACACACACACACACGGACGTAGTCAAAGAGTAAGTGCAAATGAGAGGGCTAGCTTGGTTGTGCAACAGAGAGAGCGCAACAAATGCGCCTTTTTGGTTGTTGTTGTTGTTGTTTTTCTTTTTTGCCTGAACAAAAAGTAAATAATTTTTTATTTGTCAGCGCGAGTCAGTCCGAGTCCGGGTTCTGTGCGCGTACATAGAGGTTGCCATACACATCTATGCATATACACATACATATACACATGCATATGTATGTACATATGTATATCGTCTATATCGTAGCTACTATATAGTATGCTAACCAAACGTATTTCTAGCTGGAACTTAGCTAATTTGTGCATTTAATTTAAGCTGTGAATTTCGGTGTATTTCGACAAGTTTTCAACCCGAATCTATCGAGTAGCCATATGTATATGTATGTCAATAAAGTGAACATGTGTATGTATGTATGTACATCTGTGTATGTCCATATGAATGTAAAGTCTGGCTAGTCAAGCGCATAATTGCATATATGTATGTATGTAAGTGAGAGCTTGTGTCATGTTTGGACTGTGAACACAGATGCAGGTATAGTTGCTCTATGAAACCTAGGTATTATTAGCTCATAGCTAATATTATTCCTGCCCCTATTTTGTTTTTATAGAGAACAAGTTTGTTTATGTATTTCACACTAAATGCGCCTAGACTCATTTCTTATAACTTAAGCTTTGTATCTATCATATGAAACTATAAAGAATGTTTAAAATGTAATTCATTTTCTTAGTTCAACTTCAAAACAATTGTTTCATGCAACAAATTTCTATACTTGCTGGGGTGCATGTATTTATCCCCAAGTAAAATCTCAAATAAAATTGCTTCTATTGTTTTTCTTTCAATTTAAGCAATAGATAATATATCTTTAATTGTTTTTAAATTAATAGAAAAGATAACTTAACTTCTCTTATTCACCTTTCCTTTACTTTCCTTTTAATTTGTATTCATTTTGTACAATTTGTAAATAATATATCCTCATAGTAGATTATCATCTTATTATGTATTTATCTTCATACAATCCCCAGCTTCTAAAGCACATCTTAACACGTATTCATTCATATCTTTTTGTACATGTTCATAGTTATAACTCTCTTATGTGAAGGTCAATCCACAAGTCCAAAATTCCACTTTAGAATTTTGCATATTTCACATGCATTAATTGCTTAATTGATGCCAATGTGCAAAACGCGCATTTATTCAATTCATTCAATTTCGCATTCACAACAAACAAACACTTCAACAAACAAACACACACACACGCACACACACATGGAGACGCCAATAGAGATCCACTCACAGAAAGATCTTGAAGTTTCTGTTCTCACCTCTCGCATGCGCGACCAATTCCTGGAATTCCTTTGACTAACTAACACGCGAATCTCGTTCTTGTTGTTGTTGCTGTCGTTTGCCGTTCTCACAGGCGCAGCATACAAATTGCAAAGAGCAGAAAATAAAAAAAAAGAAGCTTTGCGGCGCCGAATATCCTTGAAAAAGGCAAAAGCCGATAATAATAATAAAGGCAAAAGTAAACGCAGCGAAAACTTGCGGCGCAGGCGCAGAGACTGCACAACAGCAGCAGCAGCAGCAGCAGAAGCAGCGGAACAGCGGCAACAACAACAGCAACAACAACAACAACGGAAAAGATAAATCAAACAGTAACTAAACACACACTCACACACACTCGCATAGCCTGGCAAATATGCAGCGGCCGGACGACAACAACTGCCAGTAAACCGTTTTCGTCAGTTTTGTCATACCCTGCAAACAGCAGCTAAATCGGGCGTTATTGCTTATGCAACATATGTGCATATATACTCCTAATCAACATACGTATTTAAACTGAAAGCAATGCTAGACTATATGTCTACTAATCTATTAGATCTGAGTAACTAATTGCTAATATATTAATTAAAGCATTAACATCTTCAATCAATCCAAATGTCTATAGGGCATTTGTGCGGCGAGCAAGCATTTGCTCTGTTATTTTTGCGTGCTTCTCTTTTTGCCAGTGCCGAATTCGCCGTCGCCGTCGCCGTCGCCGACTGAGCAAATAACTGCATTTGACCTTGTTTCGCAGTGCGCGTGTGTTGGTAGCTTAGAACAAACAAGATATGCCGATTGTTCGCGCATGTGTGTGTGCAGATATGTATACATGCAGGGCTATGTATGTGTATGCGAAAATATATATTTTTGACGCTTGTTTGCTTTGCTTTTCATATTCGCAGAGAACTCAAACTCGCTTTGTTCGCGCGAGTGTGTGTGTGTGTGTGTGTGTGCCAGTCTGGCACAAGTGTATTAATTCAGCTGCGCATGGCACACTCACATGCATACAAACATATGTATGTACATACACCTAAATATACAACAACTGACTCAAACGCCGACGTCGACGCCTGCATTTGCCATAGAAAGTTCGCCCAAAAACTTAAATGAACAAAAAATGGTACCTACGCCGAAAGAAGCTGACGTGCGCGCTCTCTCCCTCTCGCTCGCATTGCCGCCTGCACTTTTTGTTTTGGCATTTCGTTATTCGCTATTCTTCGCATTTGCCAAAATACAAAATGTAGGTTAAATTTTGCGGAAATCACGCGAGTGCGCATAAAAAAAACACGCAAAAAAGAACCTAGAGGTACATATACATACGCATATGCATGTTTGTATGTACATATGTACATAATGCTATAAAAAACAGATACGTGCGCAGATAGCATACATACGTTATATATTATTGTATTAATTTGTTGTTATTTTGTGTTTTTCTTTATTTGCTCTGACGTTTGTTTTCTGTTATTCTGTTATGCAATAAACGCAAATTATTGACCGATAATCATTCAGTCAATTCTACAATGTAACTGACAAACAGGTGCCAAAAACATTGTGCGCTGGGTGTTGGCGATATCTCTGCTAATCAGAAACAATTGTAGTCTTATAAGTTTTATCATTGGATGTGACATTTTTTATCTCTACTCATTTGTATGCCATCAAAAATGTTTTCATTAACAATTTAAATCACAATTTTTTCATTGACTCGTTTTGTTGTTGCCTTTGTCTGGCTTGTGTCTAACGCAAAGCTTGATCAAATGTGAATTAGCTGCCACGCATGCCAATTAACTAAACGCCATTTTTGCGCATTTTAATGCGTCCAATCAGAACTGCACATTGCCGATATGCACACTATTACAACTGTATGCGTGTGTGTGAGTGCAGTTTTATGCAAGCTGGTGAGAGAAAGAGAGCAACAACACTCAACGATCGTTCGGTTCTGTTGCTTCGGCCGACACTTCGGCTAGCTGTGCTTTCGCCGTTGTTGTTGTTGTTGTTGTTGTTGTTGTGTTCGCTGCAATTTATTCGCATGCGCTTTTTGCTTCGTCGTTTCAAGTTCGTGCAACGTTGTGAATTTTAATTCGTCGGCTTTTTGCTGGGCTGTTTTTGTTGTTGCTGTATTTATTCAATGCACGAAGAGTGTTCGTTAAATAGTTGTTGGTTTTTGCGTTAATTAGCATTACACGCCCATTGGTCGGCTGCAGCTGACTTCGTATCTGCGATGCATTCTTATTGGATGGCTTTGAATATGCCTGATTTTCGATCGTGGCAAATTATATATGCAGCTTTTTGGGAACTTTTGGGGAATCAAATTGAACAAAAATATTTAAGAAAAAAACTAAATTTTCTACAAATAATAATCTTTATTAATGATGTATTTTCTTTCATTGCAGGTAACTAAATATTTGCTTAACAATTAGGAACACAACAACAATACGGTTGCTAGTTGACGTAAGTTCTTCCTTAGCTCATTATCGATTTTGTTAGATTTACAACCCTCAAACTGCTGCAGCATCGTTTGCCCAGCCATTCCCCATCATAAACATATGCCCAACTGTTAACTGCAGCAAACGGGGCAATTTCAGTGTCTCATATGAAAAAATGTTACTTTGAGAGTTTGTTAACCCCCCAAACCAAACAATAACAATGTTAGCCACCCATAGCAACCACCGAACCACCGAACCAGCGATGCCCTCGCTGATGCTCAACAGCTGAATGCACACACTCCTTTACACAACGTTTCCTGCCACTTTGACATGCAACCACAACAACAACAAACACAACAACAACAACAAAAAGTAGAAAAGTAAAATGCAATTTTCTTTTGAAGAAAATTCGAGTGTAAAGCGCCGCCGTCCTGGCAACCACCTTTTGGGTCTATTACGCTCAACCCAGCCCCCGGAAAAAAAGAGGAAAAATCTCGGACACGCAACGTGCAGTCGGCTCGCCCCGCCCGGGTCCTGTTCCTGCCCCTGTTGGGCACGTGCTGCAAATGCTCTGCTGATAATGAAGCCAGGCACTGCACACGCTGCTGCTGCCGCTGCAACCCTCTCCTGCTGCTCAGCTCCGGGCCAAGGGTCGAGTGGCATGTCCCAAGGGGGGGTGGGTAGCGCATGTTGTACTTCTAATCCTCGTTTTGCTGCAGCTGCAACGTCATCAAAGCAACCCCCGAAACGCTGAAGTGCAACAGCGCTGCGCTTGCAACAGCCCATGTACATACTTCTTTTTTTTTTTGCATTGCGTCCAGTTAATTAAGCAACATTGTCGGGGCAGCATCTTTGTTGCAACTGCCGCAAGGGTTGCGCTCGCTCCTGCGCTGTTAAGCTGTCAAAATTGCTGATGTGACAGGCGTGTGCCGTTGCCAACTAATTGCACTTTCCACAGCGCACGCATCCTTCTATTTTCCCAAAATCCTTCAACCGGTTTCCTCAATACTCGTTCTGCCTTCTGTCCGAAAAAAATGTGTTGTTCCACAGATCTAAGCTACATGTTTCCAAAGTGGCCTTTGTCAAGCAACTGGGTCGCATTTTCATTCTTCTTTTTTACGGGGGTTGAGTTTGTGCCAGGACTGGAAATTGCTTTTTAAAGGCACATTTCATTCTAGTGGCAATTTGTTGGTGTGCCAAGAAAATGGTGTTCCCTTCGATTTAATGTGTGTTTCTCGCCTTATGGACGGTTATAGCTGATATATAATATATTATTTAAGTGCTTTTTATATAACAGAGTGAATATACCAAATTTTCTGGCTCCAGTTCTTAAAATCTCTGAGATCGAAGAGCTTAACAGTTATAGTAAGGTTTTTGCATTTGATTTTTGCGGATTTATGCAATATAGAACATTAGCTTAATTATCATTATATTAAGTACATTAGCTAAACGGTAGGCTACGTACTAAATGTATCAGCTGTTGCTTTGATAAGCATGGAGAGCCAAGGGTTAAGAAAGGACTTGGGTTCACCTTTGACTGTTGCTGACATTGCTGCAACCATTACAGGGTATCTTTAGAACTAGCACAGCAGCGCTGGGGGCACACATCTGGCGCACAAATTGGAGTCCAGAACAACTGCAGGGCAATGCTAAGGATGCCATCAATTTAGAGTCCAGCTTGCAGACGCCCAAACCCCAAAAGCAGTTTCTCAAATCGAGTCCAAAAGTAATCCCTGCGGCTGCTGCAAATCAACTCAAAGTTAAAGTGTCAAAACAATACAAACGAGGCACCGGCGCCAAGCTAAGTCTCAACTGGGAACTCTCACACACACACACACACAGTCACACACAATCGCACACACACTCGCACACTTGCAGAGAGGAGCCGCACGCACATAATTTATGTACGCACAAAAGGCGCACGAAACTTGGAGAATTGCGTTTCGTGTGCCTCAGAAACGCACATAAAACGCAGACTGCAGCAGCAGAGGCAGCACATAAATGCGGAAAAATCAATTTTCTTTTATGCTTAAGGGTGGTTAGGCGTGTTGGCAGGGCCCAAAAGCATAAACTTATATTTGGCTCTTGGGGGTTGCACACACACACACACACACACGCACACACACACAAGCACTGGACGGCAGCTACGCAGTTTGTGCAGCAAATTGTCACCCAGTTTTTGGCAAATATTTACACAGCCTCACCCTCGCCTTGCTTAGCCCCAGCCCCTCTCTCTAGCTGCGAGTGAAAGTGTAGACAAAATGTGCTGGGCCGCGCTTTGAAGTGCAAAAGTGCAGCACAATTTTTGGGGCTAATGCAATTAGGCAATTATTTATTGTAATAATCAAAAGTGTGTGCAAGTGTGTGTGTGTATGTGTGTGCAAGTGTGTGTGTGTGTGTGTGTGTGTGTGTGTGTGTGTGTGTGTGTGTATACAGCGTGTGTTGAGTGCTGGCAACTGGCAGCTGCGGCTGCGGCTGCTAATTACTCATGCCGCACGCATTTTTGGCGCACTGAGGCGTATACACAATAATTTACAGCTAGGCCGAGAAACGTGCACTGAATGCGCAGAAAGAGATGGCCAGAGCGTGTGCAGGGTAGGGAGCAAGATAGAGTGAAAGATAGAGAGAGAAAGAGAGAGAGAGAGAAAGAGAGCGAGAGAGAAAGAGAGAGGGAGAGCGTGGGCAACTGCAACTCAATTTGCACAGGCGCCTAAAATAAAGCTAAGCACAGCAGCAAAAAATGTCATTAAGAGGGTGTGTAGGTGTGTGTGTGTGTGTGTGGCACGCACAACGAAACGAAACGCACTTGCCAAAAAAAAAAACAACAACAACAAAATAAATGTGTACATATATTTGCCAGCGGCTGGAGCCTGGCCATTTGCAATGACGTCAGCGCACGTTAAAATTGTTGTTGTTGCTGTTGTTGTTTTTGTTATTAAAAAAGGTTGCGAGCGGAGGCAAATTTGTATTGTCCTTAATGTTGTCCTTGTTATGCCCTGAAACCATTGTGAAAATGAGCAAAGAGGGGTATATTATTATTGTGCCAAAGTAGAACCCATATCGAGATCCCTAATATATAGATTCTAATAGAAATATTATTGACCTGGACGAAGGACGTCCGTCCTTAGATCTGCGGCTGGACTTCGACCTCGGCCACAAACAAGCCAGGAACTTTACATCGAAAAGTTTATATGTATATTCTTTCATGTCATAAGCAGGACGAGTCTTTCATTTATTTGTTCAGTATGTTGTCGCATTTGCATGCTATCGATAAATATCGATTTTGGGAATTAGTCATTTGAGCATATCTCGAGAACTATACGAGCTAGGCATACCAAATTGGGTATGTTGATTCTCGTGTAGCTTATACAGATTAATAATATTTCGCTTTTTGCCTATTTCATCCGACAACCCAAATAATTGAAGAAAGTTCATTCTTGAAGCTAGAGCCGTGCGCTTTGGTATATGGATATCGTCAAATGTCGATCATACAGATCGGATTACAAGCTCGCAAGTTTATTAAGAATACAGATTCCATATTTCACACATATCGCTTTTGTACAGGGTATCTGCTGGTCGGGCACACCCCACTTGTTATTGTTGCTGCTGCTGCTCTTGCTGGGCAATTGAACACAGGCGGCGGCAACTGTTGTCCAACAAAGTTTAGGGTACACTCCAAGGAAAAAAATGCCTAAAATTGTGGACATAGAACGTGACTGCCGTCTCTATGTGTGTGTGTGTGTGTGTGTGTGTGTGTGTGTGTGTGTAGATTGATAAAGGCTTCCTAGAGAGGGAAAGGGGTCTGCACACTATTGGAAATGTGTCAGGCAATTGTTGGGTTGTTTGTCCAGGCAGCAAAGTGAGCGGCAAATGAGCTCGAAATTGAGCCAAAGTCGAGTCAGAGATTCAGCTGGAAGATAAAAGTAGAATTGATACTTAAAAAATACTTTACAGCTCATAAGTTCTTAATTATGCTCAGCTTGAGCTGGGGCAATATTTGAAGTAAAAGACATATCCGAGTGCACAATTAATAAATGCTGCGGAAATAGTTCAAAGAGACATTTAGAAAGTTCAAAGTTCACAGTTCTAGATATTTTGAAAGATTCTTGAATAGTTTCCAAAAGTCTGAAGCAGATTAGAATAACATTATATGAAGTTTGTGCTCAATATATATTCAAATAAGAAATCTTGATATAGATCCTTCTTGATCCTTCACTCTATCTGCCTCTCTCTCGCTCTCTGTGTTACTCTCTCTCTCTCTCGCTCTCTGTACTACTCTCTCTCTCTCTCTTTCTCTTTTTTGTCTTCTAGTTTCTTTGCTTTCTCACACACTTTTAAATTTCATATTCAATATTCATAAATTTTTAAAGCTTTTGTGTGCGTCGCCCCCCTCTTTTCAGTTGTTCCTCTGTGACAACCCCTAACGAGTTGTGCGTGTTGTGCGTGTGTGTGCCACGCCCAGTTTTTGGCAAATCACTTGACTTTTCATTAATAAAATTGGAGTTGGCTGATTTTTGGCTCTTTTCTATAGTACATATACATTTTTTTTATGATTAAATACAAAAAGTCATCATCAGACGTGGACTAACGCATACCCTTACCCCCTTACCCCCTCACACCCTTACCCCGTCGGCAGCCCCTTGTGTGTCCATGCGTTTGGCCCGCGACTGAACCCTTTTGCCAAATACTTTGTTGTTGTTGTATTAAATTTCATAATTTTTTTTTTTGTTGGCGTCAAGTGAGACACGCAGAATGTGGCTTACCGAAAAGTGAAAGGATCTGCATAGAAATCGCGAGTTGGCGTATTTCGCTTCAACTTCTTTTCAATAGAAGCCCACGCACACTCGCACACACGCACCCACACACACATACTCACACTCATACACACACACACACACACATAAATGCCTTACAACCCTCAACAAATTCATAACACAACAAAAAAATTGTTTTCCATACGCATTAATGCAGCAATGCGTGCGCTTGCGAGGAGTGTACATGGTTGGCGGTCAAGGGGCTCGGAGGGGATCAAGGGGATCGGAGGGGGGCTGGGGGTAATGCCTGGACATGTGACTAGCTGCAGGTCTTTGATATGCGTTCGGGTTCCGCCGAGTTATTACTTTTGGACCCGGCGACTGATTAACGGCCTTCTTTTGTCTTTGTTAAGTGCCACAGAGGCGGCGAGCGCAGGGGGTGGGGGCAGCGGTTGCTTTTGTCTACAAAATTTAAGCCAAATTACAATCTGAGCTGGTTCTGAATTAACAAAGAACTGCAGCCACATAATTGCTGTAATTTGCTAAAGATGAAATCAAACATATTATTCTATATAAAATACTTAAAATCTGAGAAATCAAGTTGAAACAAGAGAAGGCCTTATGATAAAACAAATCTCATTAAGTTTTCTAATATTATTTCCCGGCTTTTCTTCATATGGACTCTGTGGAAGGCTTGTAAAATATATATGTACTCCTCAGGAAAATGTTCCCCAAGCTAAGCTTTGCCTCTTCAAGTTCCTCTTTACAAATATATCATAAAGACAATCGAAGCCCTAGCAAAAACTGCTTTTCGCAGGATAATTTCTGACGAGCGAAAAGTTTTTCTTTCAAATTTTCTTCACTATAATTTATATATATTATTGCTCAGGTAACTTTCCTTCGCCTGCAAACTTTTGCCGCTCAAATTTTCCTTTATAGTTTCTCTCAAATAGTTGTCCTGGGACCAAGCATTACTCAAATGGCCTCGGCTCAACTACGAGGACCGCCAAGCTCGCCGCCAGCTTTTAGCCTCCACACGCACACACCCAACCAAGCCACACACACGTACACACACGCACACACATGCACGCCTCGTCAAAATTCAATGAGCAAAGTGCCGCATGGCCGTTGAATTTATTGAAAAATCATGATATGTGCCCATCAGGCGGACAGAGTAGAAGACAGGACGAGGCAATCCTTGGCATGCAAAAGCGTCGATATGACAGCTTGACTGAACTAAAAACCGCGTTCCAAATTGAAGGGGGAGGGGTTCGAGGGGTGGGGGTTGGGGGGCCTGGGCAAAGCCTAGACAAAAGCCCGCGCACGCATACACGGAAATATGATTTTTACGTGCTGGCTGCACAGCGTGGGGTAAGCATCAGTTTTTTGACTGGGTGCTTCAACTAAGTCTGAGGCAGAGGCAGAGACAGAGGCGGGGGCGGGGGCGGAGGCGGAGGGAGTGGCACGGACAGAGACAGAGGCTGAGAGTCTGAGCCTATGACGCGCCCCCTAAACGCCCACATGCTGATTGACGTGCCTTTTATTGATGCTCTTGATTGGTTTTTACCTTTTACGCAAAGAGAGTGAGAGCGAGTGAGAGAGAGAAAGAGAGAGAGAGAGAGAGAGAGAGATGCGGGCGGAATCGTAACTTGAAGGAGCCCACACTCGCCTCTCGTTACTGTGTCTCGTTAGTTCGCTGCGTGTGCGTGTGTGTGGGTGTGCGTGTGTGTGTGCCGTCTGCCCGTGCGCCCTGCGCTCGTTTATGATTTTTATTACAGGTGGACCGGGCGGACCAGGTGGACCGCTGATGAATTGTGTTTGTATTTGCTTTGGACATTCGTCGTTGTTAATTTTTTATGCCCACGGATAATACCGTGCACTCCCAACGCTCTCTCCCCCTCCCCTCCCCATCCCTCTCCCTTTCTCTCGCGCTGTGTTTGCGTTTTTAATCAAATCCTCAAAAACGCGTTTAGCGGGCGATCCTTGGCCATGTCCAAAGTCCTGAGCCGTATCGCTTGCTTGTTTAACTTTTATATCGTAATTGCATATCAAAATGAGTGTGAGCCCGTGTCTGTGTGCGAGTGTGTGTGTGTGCGAGTGTGTGTGTGTGTTTGAGTATTGCAAACAAACTAATCAAATGTCTGCAATCGTTGCTTGGCCAGTTGCCCACTTCCGTTTCCGCTTCTCGCAATTTATCTGCTCGTCCTCCAGCCTTCGCTTGGCACGCGCTAATGCTTTAATCCTTGCCCAGGACCTTCTGCTGTCCGCGTGTATTAAATCGATGAAGTATTAACGACTTAATTGCATGTTTGTTAGACATTTTGCAGCGCCTACCAAACTGTGCACCCCGCCACACACGCCCACTACAGCTGCTTTTTGGCCAATATTTCTGTTTGAAGTTTATTAAATTCCCGCACAGTAGGCGTTGCAGTGTCCCCCCTCCCCAGCCGCACTTCCTTCATTCATTGTGGCTCTTAGCTCATTTACTCAAATTCTCGAAATTCGATTAAAGTAATGGCCTTTTGAACAGCTTGTGGTTGAGAATAGCCCGGGCTGCTCTGGGGTGGGGCGGGGCATCGGCAAATGTAGAGGCTTATTAGTTAGTTAGCCTATTAATCAAGGGACTTGGGCTGTGAGTAGCTGTAGGTTAGAAATATGTATAGTAACAGCCAAAGCAAGAAACTAGCTCAACGAAAATTCCATACCAAAGCAGAGGGTATTTAATATAATCATAGTTTGTTAACTATGCTCTGTAAACTAGTCTTTTACAGTTTCTTTTAACATGTGTGAGCTCATGTAAACTACAACGGTAACATTTGCTGTTAACTATCCCTCATTTGACGCATTCGCACGTATGTTCACTAACTATTGTTTTTGAGTATTTTTTGAAACAAGAGTAATAATGAGATATTATTTATAATAAGATTTATTTATTTGACCATTCAGGGCTGCAGTGCGACTCTTTGAGTTGTTATTAAAAATATTCTGTAACAAGTTACATACAAGTTACATGTTTACATGTTGCAGACATGTTACATGTTACAGACATGTTACATGTTACATGTAACATGCATATTACATGTTCGCATGTTACGTACTCTGCACAGCGACGCTAATGTTACGCGCGGTAACACTCTGTTGTTTGCTAACAGCTTGGTAATGTAATCGGTTTGGTTCTGTATTGTCTGCTGGAAGAACTTATTGCTAAATGACTCTTATTACACGCACTCTCAAATCGGTTTGCGAGCTATATTATCTTTGTTTTTCATGTAAAATTCTTGATTCTTAGTATCATATGCGGCATCGCTCGTCGAAAATGTCAATCCAAAAATTTAAATCCTAACCCTTATCATAGAGTGCCTCACTCCGCTGACAACTGTGGCATCAGCAAATTAAATAAAGCTCAATGACAAACTTCATTAGCCAACAAAATCAACTGGCCAAAATGCCAAACAACAAAAATAACAATTTGCCTTTTAGCGCGCACTCAACCCGCATCTAGCTGGCACCCCCGCAACCCCCTCCACTCAACCCTGGAAAAAAACAACAAGCAACATTTCCGTTACGTATCTCGCATCTGTCGCCTCGGTTCACAATGTTGGACAAACGTTATGCCAGAAACTAAATTAAGATTGAAATGTAAAACTGAAAACGTTTTACACAATTATTGAACGTTGTAGCCCAATCGAATTGTGTTACGTGCGGCAGATAGGGAGGAGGGGGTGGGGGGTGGAAAAAGGGGGTATAGATGTCCTGGCTAACTGCCTAATCGTACAGCGAAAACCACTCGGAAAAAGGCTGTCCAGTGGCTAACCCTTGGACATTTTTGACGATTTGTGCGAATCAGTCAACTGCATAACTTACAATACCGTAAATATAAATTCTCCGAAATGTCAGGCAGGGGTGTAGCCAAAAGGGGGGACAGTCGGCAGGCGCGTACTAATGAAGGTTTTAACCGAGGGCGGGGGCGGCCGAGCAGACTCCGCTTAATATTATCACTCCAGCGTGCATTTTGCAAATGAAACGTTTGCAGGCAGGGCGGCAGCCAAAAACTCGTTCCCACTTATGTTCCACCAATGACAGTGGGGTGGGGGGTGGAAAGAAAGAAAAAGTCAATGTATGGAAATTTTTGTTCAATCACAAATCCAATGATGTTCGCTTCGACGCATTTTGACAGTTAGACAGACAGGGTGGCAGCTGGGGAGGGGGAAGGGGAAGGGCTAACAGAAGGGGGCTACAGTTGAGGGTCACTTTGATGAATTCGCCGGTTACTGCAGCAGTAACAGCAGCAGTAAGAGTAGCAGCAGCAGCAGTAAGAGTAGCAGCAGCAGCAGTAAGAGTAACAGCAGCAGCAGCAGCAGGCGATTGTTGTTTGTTTGAATGGCTTCTGGTCGAGCTGCATGTTCTGTGCGTCTGGCGATAGGCCTCGTGTTTTTCTAGCTGCCCCCTTTTGCTCTTCCTCCCTCCCTCGCTCTCTCTCTCTCTCTTCCATTTTAAGTACAAGCTGCACATTGATTTTGGTATTTTTTGCTAGTATATTTTCTCTTTTTGCGCCCTTTGGCCTTTGTGTCGCTCGTTCTGCCGCCTGCTTTTGTAGTGCATTGATTAGAATGTTTGGACTTGGAGTACGTAAATATTTTTGCTTGCTTGTCAATTAGTACGTTAAGCCTCTGTATGGCACTCGAAAGGAGTCGGTGAGGGGGGGGGAGGAGCAATGCAGAAGCTGAGAGCTTGAAAGCCACAGCGCAGGGCTGCTCAAAGAAGGGGCTGAAGAGGCTTCGAATTGTGAGTCAACTCAAATCCAACTGAGAATAATGTTTAATAAGAGTATGTTCTCCAACTTTAAAGAACTGGAAATCTCTTGTTATTGCTGAATTCAAGAAAGCCGAATATGATTAACAACTGTTTGAGGTGTAGCCCAAAGTAAGATTTAGTATGCTCAGCATATCCAGCTATATTTCTTGCCAAGGGCGTCTCAGTACTTGTGGTTTGTCAAAGTTGATATCTGCCCTTTCCTTTAGTCAAGTATAGGCAATATATAAGCTACAAGAATGAAATCCTCACTAGAGAGTGGAATGCGAAGGGAATAGAGCCCTTGCTGATGTTAGCCCCAATCTCAGCCTTGTGTAGATGCTGTCAGCTATCTGAGGAAAGTAGATTTCATATGAGAGCAGGCTCTCTCGTTTATAAATATAGAACTTTACCATTTAAAAGCCAGGCGCAACCATTTCAATTAGCTCTTGTTAATCAAATCCAGTCGCTTTGACAGTTTTGGCTGGCATAAAACATGGCCAATGCATTTTTTAACCCACTTTCCAGTTGGATAAAACCTTTTGACAGGCTGCAAATCGAAAAGACAATTTTAGCTGTCAGAGGCTGTGCGTGATTGTGGAAATAAGAGTGCCGGGTCACACAACACCTGGCACTTGGCAGTAAAACAATTGCGCATACGACGCGTGTACTGCGTGAAAATTGCAACATTACCGCATGTAAAGCTGAGGCAGAGCTCTGGCAAATGTCCTGGACAGGGTCCAGCTGGACGGCTGCCTGTTACCTTTTTGACATTTGATTGAGATTTGTTATCGGCGTATTCATCAATGATATATACAATAAAAATACACACACACGCAGCTCAGCCTCGGCGGCCAGACTCGGCGACGCATTGAAACAAAAACAAAACAAAAAAAAAAAGAAAGAACGAAAGGTAAAGGTACGACGGCTTGTGCTCCTGCTTCCAGCCTGCTTCCTGCTGCCCAGCTTCCATGTCTGCTGCTGCTGCTGCTGTGTGTTTTTGCAAGCACGCCCCACAACCACGCCCACAATTCACAGTAGTTATCGTGCGGGCAGGCAGTGACATTTTTAGGCATTTGTTCAATACATGGCCCGGCCAGAAGCAGGCGTCAGGACGCGCCAGAACTCGACAGGACTCGCCCGGCTGCCTGTTACTTCTATTAGATTTTTGGCTCCAAAAAAAGAAGAGAGAAGAGAAGCAGCTGCTGTTTGCTGTGCTGCTGGCCAGGCTACTGACTGTGTGTATTTTTGCAATAAACCAACGCACACAAGCTGACAGAGCGGAAGGGGCAAGAGGGGGAATGGGGGGAATGGGGGAGACTGGTGGGTGTGGCTTGGTGGTGCCAAACTGGCCATGCGTACCTTTCGATCCTTGTGTGACATTTGAATTCGCAAAATGAAAGCAAACGAGACTGAGTTGGGAGCATTTCTTTTATAGAAGTTCACTGCAGACCCAACCAGTCCAGCCCCTCCCCTCCCCTCCCCTCCACTTCTCGCCCAGTCCAGGCCGAGCGGCCCCACGTTTGCGTATCTATTTTTTAATTTTGCTGACGAGGCAGAGAAAACATACAAACGCAATTGTTCCTCGTCCACAATGCATTCCATGGCGGCTGAGCGCCTGTCTCCTGACATGTGTGCGTCTCATGCTGATAAGCAGCAGACGAGCCCCCTCCCAGAGCCCAGGCCCCCCTCCTCCAGGCTCTGGCATTTGACGAGCCTGCGTCCGGCTCCATTCTGTCCAGCTCAGCCGCGAAATGAAAAGTTAAACTGTGTGACGCGCTGTAAATGCGTGGCGACCATTCGAGTTCGGGTTAGGGTTCGGGTTCGGGTTCGAGTTCGATTTGGAAAGGGGGCGCGGGCCACGAGCTCAGTTTCGGTCGCATTCAGTTTGGGGGGCAGAAGCTTTTCCTTTTGGCTTGGCGTGATGAATATTTACTGCGTGCGCTAACTGCTAACTACCTACAGGTATTTCCATTTTTTTTTTGACAACTTTAATTGGGTTTGAGCAATGCACACAGCCACACGGCCAACGGTTGCTGTTTACGCCGCAAGAACTGACAGACCGACCCGCCCCCCTAACTTTAGGGCTTAGGTAATGAAACCTCCTATTAAAGTTGCAAGTGTAACCAAAGTTTATTTACATTTATCCGTGACAAAAAAGTTGTTCATTTGAACGAAATTTTAGATATGCACATATATTATATAAGCAAAACAAACTATTCATCTGATGTAGTGATACCCCAAACAAATAGCTTCATATAGTATGTTGCCTAGAAGACTCTCTTGCTGTCAAGTTTCGCACATAAAGTGCAATTTAATCGAAGGAGAAATCGATAAGTTAAGAGTTTTATAAACATTCTCTCAAATGGAACTAGTGAGCACGTCGTGCTTAAATATGTGTCTCACACACTATACATTGGTTCCTCGGAATTTAGTTTTCTCCCCTATCACATTGAGCTACTTAATCATTAACTTCCTCAACGAACTCTTTAACTAATATATCTCACTCTCTGTTTCTTCTTTTAGGTAACTATGCATTGCCCAACAACAAATGTGCCACCCCTTTCCCACAGTGCTCCCTCACTCTCCCACAGTGGAAGAACCGAGTGCTTCAATTCCGATTTCGTAAGTGCATCAACTGCTGAACCACCTTCCCATGCTTGTTGTTGTTGTTTATTTTCAGTCATTGGTTTGCGCTCAGATTCTTGTTTGCGTAATACCAAAACAATAAAAAACCCGCAACGGCTGACTTTTATAATTATAATTACAATTACAATTCGTAATTGCGTCAAGGCAAGCGTATCTCAAAGATACGCGTACATTAACACACAATGTTTGAGGCTGTTTCCACAATTTCGGGTGTGCGCATCGTAGCGGAAACCCCCAACTGTCATCTATTTGCGTTTTGTTGATGAGGCATCATTTATTATAATGCAGTTGCATTGCCCACATCATTCTTTAAGCTAAAAGCATTGCGTAAAATTGTAAGCCAAACTATATTTGAAAGTCTTTGAAATTTGGTAGGCTCTTGTCTTTAGAGTGGCGCCCTCTGGCGAGCTGAATTTGCTCATATTCAACATAGAGAATTTACAGCGAGGTTTTATCAGATATGTCAAATACTTTCATACAAAAAGGAATGATATCTTATAGCCTCTTGGTGTCTATAATAGTCATTAAACAAAGTAATTAAGTTCTTAATGAAGTAGCGCTTTCTGGCGAGCTACATAACCTCACACGCAGAGAGGTTATGTCAGTTCTGTTACATAATTCTATCAAAAATCTTCAAATAAAAGTAGTTTAGCTCTTAACAAAGTGGAGCCCTCTGGCGAGCTACATAACCTCACATTTACAGAGAGGTTATGTCCGTTATTTCAGAACAAAATTTTCAATTTTGAATCATCTGTGCAGTTGGCGATATCTGAAAGTCTCTCTCAAAGACATTCTTCCTATGGAGAAGCTATATTTACTTAGATTTGACACAGAACTTATGTCAATTATGTCACAGATTACATGAAAGTTAGGCTTGTTTGTTGTGCATTTGGCATGTAATCGTATTTTGATAACAAGCATCTAAATGTCTCTGTCTGGCCAGCTAAATTCAGTCGAATTTGCGAAATTCAGTCGAATTCGCGAAAGATGTTATGTCACATATGTTCCAACAATTGTTTAGCTGCTTTTAATGCGATCCAACTGAAAAGTTGGCACAAATTCTGTGTATTTGGCGTGTGTTTCACAAGTACCGCATATTGTTCAACAATTGTTATTCATTGTTGTGGGCGGGTTATGCTCAGTTCGAGCAGCTCGGTATGGAACTCTTTGGCGGTTGCTAGACTAGGGGCCCGACCAGGCCAGGCCTGGCTGCCTAAGATTTGGGGGCATGTCATAATCTGTATTGCTTCGGATGGATCGCGGTTTGTCTGTTGCCGTGCCTCCTGCTGTCTTAAGCCGCCCCATGCTGTGCACACGCCCCGTTTATGCAACACCTTGCAGCCAGGTTGACACTTGCCTTTGATGTGTGCGCCACGGGTGGGCCCCGGGCCCCCAAATCGGCAACGGTCTAGCAACTGGTACTGTACTGTGGTTATGCCCTTCTTGTATTCTTAGACAACGAATTATGCGATAATATTATTCTTAGATAAACAAACCAACACACTGGCAGACTAGCGCACACACAGACACAGACACGCGCCGCATTTTTGCCAAAGCTCTGCTGCACCATTATGCGAACATGTGTAATAGTTACTTATGCCAGAAACCTACATCGAATAACAACTCTTGCAACGTTCCGTTCTCAACTGCGCTGTCAACTGCAGCCATCATCCTGGGGCAACTGACAGTCGCAACTTGGTCGCAACCATTAGAAAATGAGCTACACTTACTTACCAAAGCGACAAGTTCAAAGCAAATGCCTGCTTATCCTGCCCCATTTTGCTCGATGGGGGGTGTTCTAAGCACAATCCTAAAATACTTATCCTTAAAATCAGTAAACTTAAGATCAAAACATTTACTGTACTTGTCATGAAACAATCAAATAGAACAAGTTGCGAATTATAACAGACAATGTTATTGAGGTTAGGATTCATTTCGATTTGAAACAGACTTTTCTTAAAGCTGAAAACCTAGGTTTCTTTGTTGAAAGACATTTTCTAGTACTAAAAAAGGTAAATTCAGTTGATTCAACCATTAAAACCTTTAAGACCTATCTTACTTCATTGATAGATAGATTGGAACAGAAACCAGATTTGAATCTATTTGGTTCTCAGTATCTCTTGGCCTGTCAAATACAATACAAATCGAAATAAATTGTGATATAACGTGTTTTTATCATTCGTCAAATATTATTTCTTCTGTTTCGCCGAAGTTCCTAAATAGCCTGTCTGTATTTATTTATACATTATATTTTCTTAACAGATGTAAGCTTTTTGTTTTCTTAGAATTTCCTTCTGACATATGTGAGAAATGAACTTCATAAAAATACACGATTCTCGACAGATAATTCAAGCAAGTCTTGGAGGAAGATGCGAACTTTGAATGTTATGTCTTAGTCGAAATAGTTACTAGAGAGCTCTAAGACAGATTAAGAGTTTCGAGTTTTCCTTAGTTAATCCTTAGTTTAAAGGAAAATAAAGTCAAAGAAAGTTTCTGGATTATGATAATATAATAATATAAAGTGTTCGATATTCTAACTACAAAAAAATATTAAAAATCTTCTTGATTCTGGCTAGGATATTGATTTAATATAATAATAATTTATTATTATACTAAAACTAAGCTTTATGCTTTACTCTGCGAATCTTGAGCAAGAAGCAGAGATATTCATAGATAGAAAAGAATGAGGAAAAGAAACTGACGGAAAAAAAAAACAAATCTGGCAGCTCTCATAATAAAACGCGTCACTTGCTTGAATTAATTGACATTCAAATCAAATTAAACGAATGCGGCAACAAAAACAAATGCGGAAAGAGCTAGAGCAAGAGAGTGAGAGAGAGCGAGAGAGAGAGCGAGAAAGAGAGAGCGAGAGAGAGAGAGAGAGACAGGGATAATGTGCGATCGAGAGAGGGAGAGCGCGCGCTCGAGAACTCGCTTCGATTTATGAACTGCAGCTACGAAAAATGAATCGTGATTCATTTTGATTTTTTTCCCCCTCTTTCTGATTTCGACAATATCAAAATAGTGCACAAGGTCAATTAGTTTAAAACCAGAAAAATATAACAATTAAATATTGAATTTTATTTATCGATAATGTTGACTACTTTTTTGATATTTTTTTCCATATGTATGTTTATTTATGGAGATTGCAAATGCAGCTTTGTGTCGAGCAGCTATTGCGTAATTTGATTTGAACTTTTTGTTTTCAATTTTTATGATTCTCTTTTGTTATTAGAAAAGTGCGTTGCGCGCGTAGAACAACCCCTCCAAGACCTTCCTGTGCCAGTTAGAAGACAATAATAAAAAGCAAAAATATTTTTGTGTGTGCGTCTTCCAGGAACACACTGTGTATATGCGTGTGTGTGTGAAAAGGATTTACGCGTTGGTTTTCTTGTGCGCTTCGCACATGGCCACAGCGCAGATAGCTCAACAGATACCTGAGCTATTTTGCCTTCGACTCCGAATCAAAGACGCATGGAACTGCCTTCAGGTGTCGTCATTTGGCTGCCCGAAGCTGAATCACGGCGAACTGATCCCAAAGAATTTGCTCTACATTTGTTTTTTGTGCTTCGCTTAGAAAGAGGCCTACTCTCCGCATTGTTGTTCGTGTAATTGAAAAGTTTGAAAAAGGCATTTCAAATGCAGCTGCGTACAATTTTGCGTTTGCTTTTTTCTTGTAGACAACAAGTACAGTCGCATGCAAAGCTTTACGTGGCTAAATGAGCTCAAGGATATGCTTTTGGGTGCAGAAAAGGAAGCTGTAAACGAAAATAACTAATATTTCAGTCTTTCTAGGGGCTTGTTGAAGTGAAACTTGAAACATGTTTAGCATTTACATAAACCTATTTATGTAAAGTTGCGCTCTCTGTTAAGAGCAATATGTTAAGAGCTGCCTCTGTTAAGAGCACAATGTTAATATAAGATATCCCGATAATCTTTTGAAGAATTGGACTGAAACAAAGTATTCTTATGTCCCAATCAAACAAAGTATATATATTCCTGATCTATACCATAGCTTAGTTAACAGAAGTAAACCCTTAACACTCTCCTCACACACGCCCAACAGCTGAAAAGGGTCTAATTTACTCACTACTTCCAGTCACTAGCCAATTACTGTTATGGTCAAAAAGACTCCACACACACAGAGATGCACACACACACACACACACAGGCACACATGCACACTAAATATCCGCTACCCTTCGATCAAAAATTCCCTCTGCTGCTGCTACTTCAGTTGACCAAACCTGAAGGAAGGCGAAGCACAACTGCAAACTTCCCAGGAATTTGTTAATAGCTTTTTACCGATATCTTTTTGGGGCCAACCATTCAGCGTGGCAAACGAAACCGTTGATTTTTATACCGCATGGCCCGCGGGCCGTAGGCGAAGGTTCTGGTTCCACATAACAGCGCACCAGAAGGACGGGGCGGGCCGGTATCGGTGTCGGGGCCGAGGCTGAGCCTGGGTGCAGGCCGAGGCACAGGGCAAGCTAAACGAAAATAAGTAGAGAGTGCTCTAGTCGGGAGTGCCCGGCTATGAGGTACCCTGTTAGACAAATTTGTGCTTTTGTTGACACAGCTGCTGTGCTTCATCTTCTCTTAGATCCATACTATGATGCGGTCTTACATAACTTCGGTGTTTAGGGTCTGATAATTATAAAAATTTTACGGGCTTAGATGGGGATCCAAATGTGTCTATATTACAAAGTCCTATACCTTTATCTCTTTTTGAGTCCAACAAGATGAGTGCAGATCGATTTTTATTGATTTCAAGTAATGTAGTTGATGATTTAAAAAAGAAAACTTGATCAAACTGCCAAGCCTAAAACTCTATAGCTGTTTATGCTGATCAAGAACACACACACACAGATATCATTTATGGCTTGCAGAAATGATTCCCTTTTGCCCATTTGCAATAGCTACAGGGTATTAGAAGGAGAAAAAAAGTAAAAAACGCGCTCGCATTTTTCTAACGATTAAACAAATTCGAGGAAAAAAAGCGCATCCCATGCAACGCGCAGCCGCAGCCGCAGCCGCAGTCTCAGCCGCAGTCGCTGCCGCTGCCGCGTCCGTCACCTGCAGTTTCCAGGAATTGGGAATTGGGCAGCGCGTCCAAGGCTAAGCACGCAAAGGCAGGGGAAACCGTAGACGCGGGCCACAGCGAAGACGCATACAAAAGTCGCAAAAAGTTAAAAAAAAACTAAATAAAAAGAAGTTAAAAGTTTTGGTTGCATCTCGACGGCGGCATTTTTGAGCGAGCGCCTAATTCCAGGAATTAAATCGTATATCTTTTGGCCTCTCCACACACACACACACTCGCACACACACACACTTACACACATACACACTAAATGCTCGATTAATTTCTAATAAATTGGGCTGCTGCCCGTTCACTTTTGGGGCTAACAACGGAAATGCTGCAGTCGCAGCCGCAGTCGCAGTGGCAGTCGCAGTCGCAGCCGCAGTCGCAGTCGCTATCAATATAGAATTACCCATACAAATGCATTACGTTCGATTTTGCCATAACTTGAGGAAATTTGAGGCTCCTACACAACTTTTTTTCTCAGAACTTAACGAAGCTCACAGAGGCAAGATAGAGAGACAGAAGTGGGAGAGAGTGAGAGAGAGCGAGCTTTGGTTGCTTGCGAGCTTTATATCTTATACAAGAGCAGTTGTTGTTGTTGTTGTCGTTGTTGTTGTTGCATTTTACATTCGGAACTGAAGCTGAGAAAGTGCAAAGCAAAGCAAAGCAGGCACTGAATTTGTCTTCTTGTGTGTTATGTCAACAACGCATTCATCTTAACTAATCACAATCCAATTTTTCTCGTCATTCTCGTTGCAGCATTTGTCGTGTTCGGAGTGCGCGTCCTGAAAATCAACTGCTCTCTGTCTGACAAAAAAAAGAAAAAGTAAATAAATATAAAAATATAAATCAAAATAAAAGCAAAATAAAATAAATAAATAAAAAGAAGGCAACGTTGCAAGTAAATAATATTAATCGAAATCAGAAATAATTGAATAATTCAATATAAATAAATAATTTTATGCGTAGGCAACCAAAGTCGTTTACGCTTAACAAACGCAACAAACAATTGCAAAATTCCCTTTGGCTAAGAATTAATAGCGGCCAAATTGCTTTTATGCAAAGCCGGCTAAATAATTCGACGAAATTCCATTTTGGCAACATTGAAAAGAACATTAAAATTGATAACAAGCAATCGAAGGCACAAAATAATAACAAACCGAACGGTCCGCACATTGTGGACAGCTTCCATTGGCCTTGGCCCGATCCTTTAAGCCACAAACGAGCGAGTCAACCAGAGGAACACAACAAGTACAACTAACAAAATGGATCCACAACAGCAATTTTGCCTCAAATGGAACAGTTACTCGTCCAATTTGGCAATTACCTTCTCCAATCTATTCAAGTCAGATCTGTTGGCCGATGTCACATTATCCTGCGATGGTGAGTGCAAATATCCCCATTTATATATATATGCATGTGTTTTTTTTAAGTACAATTTTGGTTGCATTTAGATGGCAAAAAATGTTATTGAATTTCTTAATATATTTTCATTTTGACACCAAATGCAATGTGAACTGCAGCAAAGCGAAAAGTTTAACAATCTCTTCTCTTTTCCTAAACGATTGAAGACCTATTTAATTATTATGGAAGTCAAGTAAAGTGTTATATGATATATGAGTATAAATAAGATATATTTCGTTCGGGAATATAAATTGAAACTTTTGGAAGTCATAATTATCCAAGGATCTCAATGTATTAACTAGACTCAATCAATTTTACACTCCTTATTAGAAACAAATTAATTTCAAATTTAAATTATTTCCATATAAAATCGGGATTCAATCTGTATCCAAAGAATTCTAGTAAAGTGCTTTGATCTACTTAGCTGTAATATATTCAAACTCGTTTGCAGTTCTCATTGCGAAATATGAGATATTTTGAGGTATTTTGCACTTTCAGATACATGTATATCCCACATAAACTTGAACCTATTAAAATGTTGCATACTTTTAAGCATAAATATGGGTAGAAAGTCCTAAAACTATGCTATATATTTTGTGGAGAAGTTCTGTCTAAATCGAAAAGCAGAACATGGCATATTTCGGTACGAATAAAGAGCTGCTGCATAGGGCTTAACTTTTTGAATGATAGGCTAAAGATACCACGTACCTACCAAGTATTGAAAATTCTATAAAGTATTTTATGTACTTGTACATATGATTATGATATGAAATTTTGGCGAAATTAAAAAGCAGAAGAAGTTATGATATTTTTAGGTTAAACAAAGAGCTGGCTAACTAAGTTTGAGCCTAAAATGAAAGGCATAAGACTCGGTGCAAATGAGAACAAAGTTCAACTTTGTGTGAAATCCTATAAATATGCTACATATTTTTATGCAAAATGTTGGCGAAATCGAAAACCAGAACGTGACGGGAAATTGTGCGGAAACAAAGAACTTGCATACTGTCTTATATAAGCAAATCTTAATGCCTAGATGATAAGCTAGAGATACCCTGTATTTTTTTTAAATGATAGCCAAAAGATACCCTGTAAAGCTAGGCACACAACAAGAAGTAGTCGGCACTCAACCTGAGCTTATAATCAAGAACTCGACTTGGTGTTAATAAGAAAAGGAGACGGAAGGAGAGGCAAAAAGATGAACAGACAATGAGACGCGGGTCACATAAATTGAGTTTTCCTTGCCTTTTTTGTTTTTGGCTTCATTTTCGTGCCGTTTGGCTAATAAGCCGCCAAAAGTGGCATATAAAAGCCAAAAAGGCGACCGGCAAATTTTTGCAAGCGCCCAAAAGCGACAGACATTGATTTTTCCGGGTGCCCAAAGACGCGGCTCCTTTTTATGGGCCGTCTCGATGTCTGCTGAGCTGTGCGTGTGTGTGTGTGTGTGTGCGTGTTTCTCTGTGTGTGTGTGTGTGTGTGTGTGTTACTATTTCATTTACAGCATTTTACTACAGTTTTATGGCGGCTTATTAAATGAATATAAATGTGGGCGAGCGCATGGGCATTTAGCGCAGTTATATAGGTACGAATACATGTACATATACATACATATATATGTATATATATATGTGTATATGCATATGTATTTGGCTTTTATATAGGCCTGTGTGTCGCTGGTCTTTAGGCCAGCAAAATGCCGCCGCTCTCATTGTGTGAGGTCAGTGATTTTGTTGGGCGGCTTTTGATGCTGTGCCAGCTCATTTGGGACCCTTCGCGCGCTTTTGATTTGGCCTTTAAATACGCGCGCGTGTGTGTGTGTGTGTGTGTGTGTGTGTGTGCGTATATCTCGAAGTATATATTTTAATGTGCGCCTTTTGCTGTCGCTCCAAAAAATCGGTGTTTAAAGTGCCGGCGCTTTAAATTGAAAACAAATAAATAAAAATTGCGCATACGCCGCGTTCGCCCGCGTCGAATAAACATGTTCGGCGCGTATTTACAGCAGCCGCCAGTTGTACGCTTCACATGTCTGTTTGTTGACGTACTCGTGCATATTTTGTTCTCTTTTTTTTTGTGTGTTGGTTGTGGATTTCTATATGCTATGCATAATACCTTCTAGGAGTGCGGCTCGGTCTGTTGCCATACGCCCGGCCGGCGGACTGCCCGCCCGTGTCAGAGGTATCCACACAAATCCTGGCTAGCCAAACCCCCCCCCCCCCCCCCCAAAAAAAGAAAAAAAGAAACCCTCGCCTAGCTGCAGCCGTTGTCATCCATATCAATCGAAGTGCTACTACTTTTGATTAAAATTTTGAAATGTTCGCCAAAAAAAAACCCCAATTTTTTTGCTTTTCTGCTTCTTGCTTTGTTTTGGCTGCTTTTAATTGTGGTTTTTAATATTTTGCGCTTTAAAATATTACATGCTCGCACTCGTATTCATATTCATATTCATGTTATGTTTGATTTCCCATTTCTAGCTTTTGGTCAGGTTCCCTTCTTTTTTTGGGTACTTTTGAAATGAAGCATTAAATATTTGCCGGCCCTTCGAACAAAAGCAAATAGCGTATGTTTTCGATTGTTTTTTAATATTCATGTGTATTTTGCTTTGGTTTTTGAGCTGTTTTTCAGTTCTCCTTTTGTTTATATTTTGTTTTCTGGATCTGTAGCTGGGGCTGCATTCGTCTCGTTTCGTTTCGGGCATTTTCAGCACTTGAGAAATGAGCATTTTTACGAAATGAACATTTGCTTGGCCTAGGGCTATTTCGTCAGCTTCTTTTTTTCTGGGGGTTGATTTTAACCGTTAGGCAACACACAGCCATTAACAAGTACTAGGTATTAAGTGTACTAATGGATTCGGGCATGTCACGGGCTTAGCTCTTAGGAATCTCCATTAATCGTGGGCATCTTTTTGCAGGGAAGCTTTCAGTTTGACGACTATTTATCATAATATTTTATTGTATGATATAAAAGAAAATATATTTGTCGCCTTAAATATGCTTTCAAAGCTTTGAAAGCACATGAATGCGAAGCTTATAGACAATTAAATTTAGCTTTAACTTAAAGCTTATACGATTCAAGGGAACCTATTTTTTTAAACTAGGTTTGAAAGCTTCTAAAACTGTGCTTAAAGTTTAAAGCTCATTACCAATCTAGACTGTTTGAAAGCTTCTCAAGCTTTGCAAGCACATGAAAGCAGCAGCTAAAAGCTTATCTAACGGCTGTAAACAAAGCCAGATCTGAAAGCTTCTCAGGCTGTGCAAGCACATTAAAACGCAGCTTTTAGACAATTAAGCTCATGCAACTTAATGACTTTCTTTAAATGTGTAACTTATCAAACTGGTATTGTGAATAAATACCAGCTAATCATATCTAACAACATTGGAGCTGCTATCTCATCATGGAAACCTTGACTATTTACAGCCATATTAAAAACAAACCATGGCGCCATGGCTTCATTTTGCACTTATGATCGAAATGCGAGCAACGCATTAAGACACATAAATGAATCATCGAAACGATAAGATTGTGTGCGTTCCGAAACAAATAGAAAACGCCGAAGGTCGTCATAATCAATTTTAAAGTGCATTAAATGCGTTTCAGCCGAATCAAAAACAGGCCCCAAGTCAAAGCATATTTTCATATTTTTGTTAACAGTTGAGCTTAGGCAAAATATATATATATATATATATGTGTCTAATAGATGTATAATTTGTATATGTATACAAAATATGCGAGGCAGAACGTAAACAAGACCTGGCAATTAGTATGGCTTTGTTGTTATTTTTCCTTCATTCGAATGCACACATATTTATATATATATATATTTTTTTTGTTTATCAGCGAACATTCGTATAAATGTATCAAAAAAATGTGCGTGTGCCTTGGTTCCTAGAAGTTTTTTTTCCGTTTTTCTTTGCGGCGCTTGTGACCCAATTTCTGTTGTATCAAGTGTTAGAAAATCAGCAAAAAATAAAACGAAACGAAAACAAAACCGAAATAAAATTATAATCAACAACAACAAAAAGGTTGTTTATTATTTGGCATGCATTTTGATTACACAAGCGAAATCGACTTGTATACCCTGTAATCGCTTGTTAAATAGTCGAAAGGAATGAAGAAACTCGTGATGAAAAACTTGTTTTGCTGCTTTAGGCTTCAAATACATCAAGGAGGAAGTATATCTTGAAGTTATTCACAATTCATTTTATAGCTAAGAGTTATTCAATTATTCATACATATATCTTAAGGAAATCAGGAAATGTTTAAAAATCAGATAACGAAAGGAAATCGAAAGGAAATGTTTCAACCGGTTTTTTTTACAAATTATAGATATGAAAATAACATACATGAAATATAAATAAAAGAGTTAATGTTGGGAAATCATAAGAAATGGTAAAAATGCATAGGAAAGATAAGACATGAAATATAAAGAACATATAAAAGCTTTAAATATATTTATACATATTATTGTATGTATTTCAAGCTTTCATAAGATGGATTAAAAAACATAAAATATAAACATATATATATAAATTTGCAAGAATAATCTGGTTGAAAGCGAGCAAAGTCCAAAACTTGCTAAAATTGTATCCAATTTGTATGGGAAGCTAGGCAATAGATATGCAAAGGATACGAATAAACTGCCTTCATATTAGTTATATAAATACGTTGATACTCGTTATATATATATTCATTTAGTTAAATATATAACGAACTTTATTACATACATTCATTTAGTTAAATATATAACGAATCTCAATCGCGCAATTCCAAATAGATCATGCCTAAGATTAGATTCATATTTTGCGCATTGTCAAAGCAGATTTGGTCTCTCCTTCACTTCCTCCCTGCCTCCCCTCCCTCTCTCTATGCGCCTCACTTCTTATTTTGATTTGAGTGCTATATATATTGTATAATATATACATATATATATATATATATATATATAGTTGCTTTGCTGATTGGGCACGCTTATCAAGCGCGAGTCGAGCAGTAATTGACACACATTTTCGCCAAAATAATTCCTCCAGCTGCACTTCGATTAGATTAAAGACACGCCGACTTACACACACACACACATCCATATACATACATATATATACATATTTTTGTTGCCAAATGCTGCCCGAACTTTTGGTTTATATATGTGCGCTCAGCTCTGTGAATTTTCTTGCGAGTCGCAGACGCGCCTCGCTTCTCCTTTCAATTTGGCTTAAGTACTGCGCGTGGCACAAGCCCAACAAGTGCCCCATAAACTCAGCCCCCCGCACCCACACCCTCGCATTATCCTAAGACCCAGACAGCTTGCCAAAAAAAAAAGAAGAAGAAACAGAGGAGCGTGAAAAATTGTAACAGCGCCAACCAGAGACAACCGAAAAGCACAGAGTGAATACCCCTACCCCAACAAAGGGCGAGCAGCGACTGAGTCAAGAAAACACATAAAAATATACTTAAATAGTCAGGAGGGTGTAGTCGCGCGGGTAGGGGGAGGGGTGGACAAAAGGGATATTGCGTATACGCCACGGCAGCTGGGTCTGTGGGTCGCAGGTACACACACACACACACACAAGCGAAGACCAAAGACGACGGCCAAGACATTGAAGTTGATGAATAATAACTCTGTCCAAATGGGTGTGCGGGTGTGTACGGGTGTGTGTGTGTGTGTGTGTGTGTGTGTGTGTGTATAGTCAAGAGCAAGGAAATGATTTCCTTGCTCGACTTTTATTATGCTTTTGTGTGTATGATAAGTCTGTGTGTCTTGTTGTGTGTGTGTGTGACATGATTTTTATGAGTTCAAGGTCTCTAAGCGTTTTACGCTTGCGGCGCCACCTGTTGGCCGCATTTTATAGCCACAACATACAGCCGGAAAGTATGCCACAATTTCTTCTATTCGCAATGCGCCAAATTCTGCTCTATGCCATTTTTTTCCATGTATATTTGCATTTAATTTGGATGGGAATTGTTTGTAATGTGCTTTAATACGATATTCTGTTAAAAAGTAAAAAAAATATTTGTATTTAAGATATTTTATGACTATGCCAAATTAGTATTAATTATTATTTCTTGCACTTGCAGGCGCCGTTTTTAGAGCTCACAAATTAATATTGGCTGCCTGTTCGAAGAAGTTTGCCGATCTGTTCGAGAACACGCCCACAAATGGCCAGTGCGTCATCATATTGGAGGCGACCACGCCGGATAACATGGCCGCACTGCTGGAGTTCATGTACAAGGGCGAGGTGCACGTCTCCCAGGAGGCGCTCAACAGTTTTCTCAAGTCCGCAGAGAGTCTACAGGTGAGTTGTAACAAAAAAAAATGAAAGCAGTTGTGTGGACAGCTTTATAACCTCGTCGTCGCGCACAGGTCAAGGGTCTGTCCACAGAGACCGGCCGCCTGGCCGCCCAGCAGGCACAGCAGCAACACATGGGCGACGACAGCTCGCCACTCGACTCACCCACCGGTCGGCGCAGCATGCGCAACAGCTTAAGCGGCAGCAGCGGCGCCGGCATTGTCGGCGGCGTTGGCTGCGGCGGCGGCGGCGGTTTGGCTGGCGGCAACAGCGGACCCATGGCCGGCGGCATGGGCAACGGCAATGGGCTGAGCCTAGCGGGCGCCCTGAGCGGCATGGCAGCTGCCGGCGGCATGGCCGCTGCGGCCAGCGTTGCGGCCAGCGGCTTGAGCGCTTTGGCAGCCAGTGCTGGTGCATTGGATCGCTGCGGCAGCGGTGGCGGCAACATCACCGGCGGCTCGCCAGCGGGCAGCGTTGGACCACTGAGCTCCGGCGCCGGCGGCAATGGCGGCGGCGGCAGCGGCGGTGCCGGCGGTGGCAACGGCATGGGCGGCAACAATGGACCCATCAGCTTGGGCAGCGGTGCTGGCGCCGCTATGCATTTGGGCGGCTCGACGGGCAGCCTGAAACAGGAATGCGATTCACTAATGCATGCGAGCAACTCCTCAGCGCTGGGCGCCATGTCCGGCTATGTGCCGCCCATGTACCACCGTCCGATATCCTTCAATGAGCCGCTGCGCAAGCGCGCCCTTCGCAGTCCCTATCCCGAACAGGAGCTGCGCGGCAGCGTACTGCGCGACGGCTCCAAGAACTCCTCGGAGTGCCCCAGCCCCATCAACAAGCCACCGTACCATCGACCCTCGTCCAGCGCCTCCTCAACGGCGCCCACCGAGGCGGACACAATGCACTCGGAACGTGCCTCACCGCAATCCAGGTAAGAGATGAATCAAATTATATGTGGGTTGACCACAATATCTACTTATTGGCCTCCGGGCTATGTTAAGTTGAAATCGAATTTCTACTAGATTCTAAATTTATATTTCTTCGCAATCTCGCATTCTTTGGAGAGCAACATTAATATCAGAGCCGAGTAATATCTTCCACAAATTTCAATTTTTTGTTGCATACATCTAGGCGTTATCAGTATATTTTATTGTATTGGGTATTTCTTATCAAACTTTGTTTGTGAGCTGTTAATATTGATTATTATTGAAGCTTACAGTACATCTGAGGCTTCAGTTCATAATTTGATTGGTTCTAATTGACTTGAATCCATTTGCAGCCGGTATGAGAACCACAGTCCCAGCACCACGGCCGGCAATGGGAATGCGCCCAGCAGCCTGGATCGGATTGTCAAATCGGAGCGCAACAATGGCAGCGCCAATGAGACTAACGATGACGAACGCGAGCTTATGGATGAGTCAACAGATGTACGAGGATTACACACGCCTAATCGAAAATTGCCACGACTTTTAACAATTCCCATATCCTATTTGCAGAATGGCGCCGAGGATTTGCGTGTGAAACTGGAGAATTCGAACTTTTCACCGCCGCCGGCCAATTCGAACACCTCGTCGACCACACCGAACACGCTGCTGGAGAACCTCAAGAACGCGGACGGATCGCTCTCCGGCAACTTGGCCGCCTCGATAGCGCCCGCCGATATGCTGAACGTGTGGAACGCCACCAAGATGAACAACAAGAATAGTGTGAACACCGCCGACGGCAAGAAGCTAAAGTGCTTGTACTGCGATCGCCTCTACGGCTACGAGACGAATCTGCGCGCCCACATCCGGCAGCGGCATCAGGGCATCCGTGTGCCCTGCCCCTTCTGCGAGCGGACATTCACGCGCAACAACACGGTGCGCCGGCACATTGCACGGGAGCACAAGCAGGAGATTGGCCTGGCCGCCGGTGCGACAATTGCGCCGGCCCATGTCGCCGCAGCGGCGGCTGCAGCGGCGGCCGCCAATCATTCACCATAGGAAGCAGCCGCAACGGCAGCGGCAGCAGTAGTCATGAGCGCCCATAAGGAGGCGGCAAAGCAGCGTAAACGTAAATCACTCAAAATGGCATTGGAGAAGTGCATGCAGCGGCGGGACGCGATGGCGTCCAGCGTCGATGCAGCGGCGGTGGCAGGCAGCGGGGGCGAAACTGGCACCAGCGGGGGCGCATTAACGGAAGAGGGCGACGAGGAGGCGGCGGCAGCGGCGGCTGCTGCCAGCGGGCTGCTCAGCTTTGTGCAGCAGCAGCAGCAAGTGCACCAGGGGCTGACGATGCAAATCAAAGCGGCCATGGCCGCCGAGCTGGAGCAGCACAAGCAACAGCGGCAGCAGGCCGAGGCAGCCGAGGCCATGGACACCACGGCCAATACGACGGCAACAACCACAACGGGCACCACCACAACAACGACCACAACGGATGGCAGCGATGCGGAGGCCAGCGATGTTAGCGGCTGCGAGGCGGCGGTTCGAGCAACCGAGTCCTCTGCTGCCATGGACATTGATGAGCCGCTGCGTTCGCCGGACCCGGAGTCCGAGCTGGTTGTGGTTGAGCCCAAGATAGAGCCGCTCTCGGACAGCGAAGATGAGCACGAGCACGAGCAGGAGCAGGAGCGGGAGCACGAGCAGGAGCGGGAACGGGAGCACGAGGAGCGGCTATATGCCGCAACATCCCCGCCGCCACGCGCCGAGATGCACCGCACGCCCACGCCCACCAGCCAAATGATGTTGCCACACGAAGCGCCCACATTGACCTCGACGCCCAAGCTCAATGTGGATGCCAATGAGCAGTAAGAAAAAACCCGCCACAAGTCCCCCCACCCAAGCCCAAAAAGAAAAGAACCCCCCATTGATGAATTTATGCCACAAGCAAAGATTGATTGAGTGATTGATAAAGAGTGATTGATTGATGTATAGAGAAGAAACGTTTACGCGCAGATCATGAACATCAGATGATCAGATAATGAAGAAGAGGAAGAAGATAATGACTACTGTTGCAACTGTCGTTGCCCTCGGAGACCACCTACAAAAACTAAAAAAAAAGTCCCAGCCTTTGCAGACTGGGCAAAATGTTTACTAAAACTAATCTTACTAACTTTAAACACAACCCACACACACACTCACACACACACACGCACACACACACACGCACACACACACACACACACACACACACGCATGCAGACACACACACACACAGGTAGACAACTGCAGTATTTGATGTTTAAATAATGAATTTGATGGACAAATTTGATTTCTGACAACAAACTACACGAAAAACAACAACAAATTAGCAAAGACAAAAACAAAAAGAACTTAAATATTTTAATTTATTAAAAAGAGTATACAACAAATCGCAGTCCGGCTGAAAAATCGTTTTCAGGGTGCTAATTAATAAATAAATCAAACAAAACAAAACGAAACGAAACGAAAAGAAGAGCAAGAAACTTGAGTAAATTAAAAGAAAATAGTTATGCTTACAAACAAACAAAGAGAAGTTTAAGAAAAGTTTGAACGTTTTTGATTGGTGCCGCCAAACGTAGCTGAAAAGTAAAATATTAAATAATAATATTGATAATAATAATAATAATGATTGTTTGTGTATTTTGTATAATATAATTCACAATTATTCTTTGAAACATGTTCAATTGGTTTTTGCAAGTTGCCTAAAATCAATGTAAACAAAAGACAAAGCCAGAACTAAGAAAAAACTATAATTGAAAACGAATCAAAAACAACAAAATAGCTGCATACTACAACAAACCAACAACAACAACAACAACAAACTACAACAACAACAACAACAAACTACAACAAACTACAAACAACAAGAAACTGCAACAAACTACAAAGCAACAATAGCAACAAAAGCCGTAACCACAAGTACCTGCAATAATTAAATAGTATAAAACAAATACAAAAAACAAAGAAAAAACAAAAACAAAAACAAACTAAACTTTAAAACGAAAGCATTTAAATGTTTTTTTCATTGTTTTTTCTGTGCAGTCGGCTTTGGTAGATTTCTTGTCCGACTTTTTTGTAAATAATTTTATTAAATTAAACACACGAAAGGCAAGAAACGAACCGGCTGGCTGACACGCCCCCCCCCCCCCCCCTCGCTGTGTGTTCTTTGCATTTATATAATATATATATTATTTTTTAACATTGTCAAACTCAAAATTCGCACACGCAGCAAAGACTTTTGATCAACAGATTTTTTAATTTTTTCTCCTGTTTTTCTTTTCAACTTCAAAGAAAATAAGTAAAACAATTGGTAAATTGGGTGCCTATAAAAAGTATATAAAATTAAACAACTATTAGTAAAATTTTATAAACAAAGTGAAAACAAAAAAAAACAAAAAAAATGCTTATATATTTAATCAAAGAACTAAAGTAAAAGAGTAAAAAAAACTAGCAAAAAATGATTAAGAGAAACTTGTTAAAAGCTAAATGCAACAACAACAAACAACAAACAAACAACAAACAACAATAAACAACAAAAAAACCACTCAAAAACGTTCTCAAACAAACTTGACAAAAGCAAACAACAAAAGCAACAACAAAAGCAACAACAACAACAACAACAATTACAGCAAAAAGCAAAAATTCAAAATCGAAATCTTTTGGCACACCTTTGGAAAACATTTTTCAACACAAAACAAATTTTTCTTTTCCCAAGCAAAACCAGAAAAAATGCAAATGAAAGAAAAGCAAAAAAAAAAGAAAATTTAACTTAAATTCGAAATTCTGTTTTTTCGGCTCCATTTAATTTTTGTAACTAAAATGCTGTAAGAAAAAAAAACGATGAAATATTCTTGTTGTAAGCAAATATATGAAATGCCAAGGCCTGCGCCATTCAGTGGGCGTGGCACTGTATATAGTTAAACACAAACACACACAAACACACACAAATACACACACACATAACCACACACACACACAACCACACACACACATGCACAGTTTAGAGTTTAAGGCTCAGTAAGAGCATATTAAATGCCTCAAGTTAGGATCCACATATATATATATATATATACGCGTATGTATGTGTATGTGTATGTATATATATATATCTATATCTATATTAAGCGCATATGTAGGAACACATAGGCTCGCCAAAAGTTGCTTGCAAGTACATTTTTTCTTAGTTTTTCCTTTAGTTTTCTTTTTAAGTTGACACAATAGTGCAAGATTTTTGTTTACATATAACTACAGGGTGATACACACACACGCACACACACACATACATACACACATACACAAAACTACAATAGCTGTCTACAAAAAAAAAAACACTCAAATAGTATTCAATCAACGGAATAGCCAAATGTTAAAGTATATGAAACATCTAGTTACATACTATATATATATATCCAATACAATACACACACACAAGTACACACACAAGCACACACACGCCGCTGGCCGCCCAAGTGCTGACTGTGAGAAGCGCATAGAACGGCCATGCGTTGCCGTTACATTTCTTTGTGTAGGTTCTTACGTAATGTACCCAAAAACCCAGTTTGTTCTGTGATGTGCAGCGTCCGAACCGCGTTTGGCGCTGCAAAGTTTTTGTTTTCTTTTAATTTTGTTTATATAGTTCTTCGATCCAGCTTTTTCCGCTAACCGTAAATCGAACAGCAAACAATAAGAAAGTAGAGCGAAAATTTTCAATAATAATTGCAATAATTTCCTTCTTTTTTTTTAAATTACAAATACTACCAAGTTTTTTTTTTAAGTGAAAAGCTTAAAATATATTTTGATTGCTTTACATATCCTCCCCACCCCCCACCCCCCAGCCCACTCGCTCGAAGCCCGACCACGCCCACTGTCCACTGTGGGCCGTGCCGCCTGCCGTCGCAACGTTCTCTGGAGTCTGAATTACATATTATTTTTAAGTACGTTGCCGTCGGTGGGCGTCGCGTCAGCACAGCTGCGGGGCGTGGCATATGGCAGAAGGCGCCCCCCCCAAAAAAAAAACAATTGCATTTTCACACATTATGTTGAAAATATATAATATATATATATGTTTACTAAATAGTTTATATCTCGTCGTCGATATGTTTAGGTATTTGTTTTTAGCACTTAGTTTTATGTTTAGACTTGTGCATATGCACATACATATACATATATACATGTGTGCATATGCCTATGTATGTAAATCAAACTCAGGAACTCATATACCTCAGAATCGAAACTACCTCCTTGTTTTCCCCTATGGTTTTTGGCAAACAGCTGCAAACAACATATATACCACATATATATATGTAAATGGAAAACATCAAAGTTTAATTTGAAGATGCTAATGAAATGAATAACACGCACAGCTTTAGTTCTTAGTTATGTATTTTCGTTTTAGTTTATTTTTAATGTCAACTAATCTTACGCAACAATGCAAAAGACACTTGCAACACACACACCCACACGCACGCACACACACACACACACACGGGAAACAATAGCAACTAATTAGAAAACAACAATAAAATATCGAACTGCAATAGTTAACTAAACTACCTCAACGGACTCCCAATAGACTGCGCGTATTGCAAATATATCTTAAATTTAATGAAAAACAAATCAAAAGCAAAAGCAAAAACAAAAACAAAAACAAAAACTTAAACAATTTCCTTTAAGTTTTGTTTGTAAAATGGTGACACACAGGCTGCAAAGTAAGTCGATCGATAGCTCGACACACACACACACACACACACACACATACACACGCACACACATGCAAACACACTCAAACACAACAACAACACACACATACAAACACACACACACCTAGACAACTTTTGGCTTTTCATTTCGAAATATTTACAAAAACAAAGAGAAAAAAGTTAATTTGCAACAAATTTTTTGGCTTAACAATAAACAAACACAAAAACCTTAACGAAACAGAAAGAAGAAGCACAACAACAACAACAGAAATTTTTAATGTTTTTTGTTTGTATTTGCATTAGGTTTTTGTAAATATGCGCTAAATTTAACACGAAATTTAACACGAAAAAGAAAACACGAAAAAGAAAACAAAATTATGATGAACATATTATGTAAAGTTACAATCTTTGGCTATACTAACTAACAACTAACTAACTAGAACTAAACTATGACTAAAATTTAAATATGTATATGTATGTGTCTAAGCAAAAACAATGTGTATACATACAATTTCGGCAAAGCAACTGAAAGAGGCAAAAACAAAACAAAACAAAAAACGAAACAAAAAGAAAAAGAAAAACGAAAAAGAAAACAAAACTTTACATTTATTAACTAAAAAATATGTGTAAACAAATACAAAGAAATTATTTTAAGGCTATTCAAATTATAAAAAACTTAAAATTTCAACGCAAACACACACACACACACACTTGCACACACACACACTCGCACACACACACACAAATGCTAAATAACGGTATACTTTTGCTAGAGCTACGCGTAACTGTCAAAAAACAAAGGAAATTTTGTTGACAGCCCGAAAAAAAAATGGAAAATTTAAACTCAATTTCGAAGCGCAAACCACAAAGGTTATAAAAACAAAATATGTAAAAAAAAAACGAAAATTTCAACTTAAAAAAAAACCTTTCTTAAAGAAACTTTTGCATAAACGCAAAATCTAAGCATATTAACAATTTTTTAGGCTTAAACTTTCGGCTACAAATTACAAGAAAAAAAAAAACAAATGAAAAAGAAAATCGTAAAAAAAAACCAAAACATATTTTTATGTAAAACTTAACACGAAAACAAAAACAAATACATTAGGCAGAGCATTAAGTATATATTGAAAAGCTAAAACAAAAGCAAAAACAAAAACAAAAACAAAAGCAAAAACATAAATTTGCATAAATATTTATTTAGAGCGAAGCATAAAACATTTATAAACATTTTAGGCCCAACTTTCGACAAAAAAAAAGTCGGCCCAGAGATAATTTCTTTGTAAAAACGCGAAAGCAACAAAAGTTGCACAAATTAACTTTAAAAACAACAACAAAAACAACAACAACAAACACATGTCGCCATTTTGCATTTAGAGCGTTAAAAGTGAAAAGAACAGCAACAACAACAACAACAACAATTGAGAGCTAACAACAATTGAGAGCTAACAACAATTGAAAGCTAACAACAATTGAAGGCAAGAACTTTTAATGTACATAAAGCTAGTTTCACAAATTTAACAAAATATGTACGATATATATGCATAAAGCTAAAGAAAGCTAAAGAAAGCTGAAGAAAGCTAAAGAAAGCTAAAGATAGCTAAAGAAAGCTAAAGAAAGCTAGAGAAAGCTAGAAAGTTATAAAGTTTATATATATAACTATGTAATTTTGTGTTTATTGTTTAATTTTCTCTTCAATTTTGCTAACTTTCTTTTCGTTAAATCAATTTATGTCTAAGCAAAGTTTTCGAGGAAAAAAAACAATTGTAAAACGTGAATTATGTGGAATTGTGCGCAAGTACAAAAAGTTAAACTAAACACACACACACACACACACACGCACACGCGTATATATATATATAAACTAAATAAGCTAACTATTGACAAAAGAAAGAAAAGAAAGAAGCGAAGCGAAAGCGAAGAAGAGCGAGCGAATTGCAGCTCAAGTTCGTTGTGCGAGAGAACGTTGTATGTGTAATTATTTTTATTTTGTTATATATTTTTGTTAATAATTGTTTTCTATTCATATTTAGTTGAATATGGTCGAGCACAGAGCATTAAATGTTAACAACAAGCCAATTGTACTTACACAATTATTTTCGCGCATTCATAAAGCTACACTCAAAAAAATAACCCATGCACTTTAATTCAGATCAATAAGAAAACATGAAGAAGTAAAAAATGTTCAAAAACTTTTGCTTTCACAACAAAAAAAATCTAAGTTATTTGAAATAACTATAAAAAAAAAGTATCAAGAAGCAGATGAAACCGAAACGAACCTAATTTTAAGTGTAAAATGTATGTTAAATATTCTACTTTATATTTAATTATTATATATTATATTATTTTAATTTGTAAAGTTTTATGTTGTACAATTTGAGTTTTGTTTAGTTCAGCACGCAAATTGGCTTGTTTAACAATTTCTTTTTTAATTTCTAATGTTTATGTTTAAGACTTGAAGAAGAAAAACAAACTAAATTTATATAATAAAAAAACACACACAAACTATATATATATATATATATTTACGTAAATTCTAAATTAATGCAACTAAATAAATGTTAAAAACCAAAAAAAAAACAAAAAAAAAAAACAAAAAATATTTGAATAATTGGCAATTTTTATTGGTAACTAAAACAAAATTTTGTTAACAAAATTTATCAAAAATTTTCATTTCTTCATTTTCCTTAGCACGCGGACAACAAAATTTACTTGTATGTATGCATACATATGTGTGTGTGCATACATACACATATGTGCGTAAACTACAACAAAAAGTTAAGCAAAGTTAAGCAAAGTTAAGCTAAAAAACAAAAAGTTAATAACATTTATGGTATATATGTATATGTTTAGGCCTAAGCGACTTTACAGTTCAGTTCAGTTCAGCGTGCTAGAACATATGGCTAAATATTAGGCTAAAACCTTAGAAACTCGATGTTTGTACTCAACCAGACACACACGCACACACACGCAAGCATACACACACGCACACACACACGCACACACACACGCACACACACTCTCCCCCCTCGATGAATGTGTAAATCAAGTTGTTGTAAAAGTTGTCTAAACGAAAAACGAAGCGAGTACAAATTAAATTTAATCTATGTGTGTACTTAAACTACTTCTTCTTCTTCTTCTTCTTTTTGTTTTTTGGTTTTTAGTTATCAATTATTTAACTGACGTCTTTAGTTGTACTTAAATGTAGGTCACACTTAGAGGAACAAAACAAAAACTAAATAAAAATTTAAGAGCAAAAACAAACAAAGAAAGAACAAAAACTTTTGGAACAAAAACGAGTACAAAATTTCAGGAAAAACAAAATTTAGCAGTTAAATTTATATTATATATTATGAAAATGCGTACAAATTTTTCGGCAAAAACAAAAAAAACTAAATTTAAAGAAAAAAAAATGAAAATATATAAGAGTTAAGCGAAAGTTTTGGCAAACGGTGTGACATTTGGACGATTCAGTTGACAAAACGCAACGGAAACTTGTCTCTCTTTTATTTAAGTTTTTTCTGTTTTCAATTAGAATTAACAGCTTTTGGTTTTTCACAACAAAACTTGAGTTACACATGGAAAAGAATACGAAAAGAAAAGTTATGAAAATTTCAAAGAATGCGCTGAACTGCAAAGTGTGCAAAATTGAGACAAAGGAAAACCCAAAGAAAAACCCTTTTTGATTTTCATTTTGATTTTGGCAAGCGGAAAGCAGAGAGTCCACTTGAAGATATTGACGAACTATGTAAATGTACTCCAGACACTTAAATGAAGTATATACAAGTACATATAAACACACATATATATATATATATATATATATATATAAATCTGTATGTATAGGAAAAGCGTACATAGTTTTAGCGTAAAAGTAAATTCCGTATGGAGCAAACTCAGGGCATTATCAAGACTCACACGACGATGTATACATGCATTTAATACCAATAAACAACATTTTTTCGATGTGTATTACAAAAACTAAACAAAAAAAACTAAAAGAAATATTTTTAAAACGAAGCAAAATCATGCAAAAACGATTATGAACAACTCAGGTATTAAATATTATATGAAATATTTAAAAAACACAAAAAGAAAGAAAAAAATCAACAAAGATCCAAGCAAAGGCAAAGGCAAAAGCAAAAGCAAAGACAGTCGAGTCAACGTTCTTTTCCGTAAAGTTGTGCAATATTCTTAATGTTTTTTTTTTTATTCTAAATACGTAATAGTATTAATCAACTAAATAACTAAATAACTAAACAACAAAAGCAAGCGAGGCGAAGCGTTTGATGATAATATATGCGAGTGTTCATAAGGCTAAGACCCGAGTTAGGCATGCGATTAGGAGCTAATTAGAGCGGGATATTGGTGAGTTTTTGATGCGGATGGCAATACATATGACAAACAACAAACATATGTAATTGCAATATTATTAGTTATTTCATTAAATACCAAAGCCACAAACACAATACCACGATCACAACAACAACAACAACAACCACAAATACAACTACAACTACATCTACAACAAGCACAAGCACACAGTCACAAGCTACACACACAAGCATACACACACACACACACACACACACATACGCTCACACATACACACACATACGCTCACACACGCTCACACACACGCACACACACATATACGCTCACACACACATACGCTCACACACACATAAGCTCACACACACATACGCTCACACACACATACGCTCACACACACTCACACATACGCTCACACCCATACACACTCACACACACACACACAGACAGACAAATAGTGAAATAAATAGCTAAATGAAAATGAGTTTATATAAAGAAGGAAAACATAAAACTGTGATTACATTTGATTGTCGATGCGTTGATAAGGAAATGTTGCATAATTATTGATTGATTCAAAAGACGAATGAAAAGCGAAAAGCGAAAAGCGTGAAATTTAAAGAAAAGTAACGAGAAATGGAAAACTTATTTAAACAGATTATGATTTCTTTCTACGAATGCTTAATGCATAACTAAATAAATATTTAACTAGCCGAAATATTAAACTTCAAAAGAACTAACAAAAAACAAAAAAAAAAACACAAAAAAAAACAACAAAAAAATGGACAAAAAAAAACACAAATTATAATTACTTATAAAATGATTTGAGTATTAGAAAATAATGTATGTGAACCATATACACGCAAGTTATTTTCCAGACTTTTTCTTCAGTTCACAATTAACTCTTAAACATTTACGATTGCAAAAAATCGAAATCTAAAATTCAATTTTGTTCACATTCCACTGAACACTTTCTGTATGTAGTGCACTTTAGTTAAAAATTAAAGTCTGAGATTTTACATTTATATATGGTCAAAGTATACAACTAATTAAAAATATTAAAGAAACAAAACTCTAAAAAAGCTAAAACTAAGTTTATGAATTATTGAACAACTTATGCGACAAATAGAAAAGCACACACAGACACACACACACACGCAGACACACTCAAACACACTCACACACATTTATATTTGGCTATATACTATAATTGTATGAAAGGAAAATCGAAATGGGAATGAATTGTGTAAGCAAAGTAAGGAAAGCAAGGAAAGGGGAAACTAAACTGTATTTTCACTCCGTGCGTATGATTTATATACATACATACATATATATCTGGAATATGTGCAAGCGAGAAAATTTAAGTAAACAGCTTAAATATATTTTTAATGACATTTCGGATTAAAAATTTACGATTATGGATAAACTTTTTGTGTAAAATATAAAATCTAAGCTATACAAAAGAAAACAAACAAAAAAATTACAGAAAAAAAGCGCATTGTAACAAAAACTCACACAGAATGGAAATGGGGAAACAGATATTGAACATAAAAAGTATATGAACAGAAAATCTAAATTCAATAAACTTGTTGCTAAAATATATAAAAATAAAAAAAACCCCAATACTTGTTTAATTTGCATACTTAAATAAGGTTTGAATTTATGTGCCCGCCGATACGAACAACATACTGGCCGCCCAATCGATAGGAACTCGCTCACCCACTTATCGATATAAACTATCGGCATAGGGCTGGTCACACTCACAACAGCTGATTGCTTGTGTGCGTAACCTGTGAATGGTCAGACGCCATTGTGTTACGTGCTGACGAATCGAGTAAGTGGAAATTTGTTGTTAAATTTAGTTGTTTGTAGTTAAATTTCAATGCAACTGACCAATTACAATTTGTAGCACTTCCTAAACAACGATTCGAAACAACTAAAGGACGCATAACAAATTAAAAAACCACACAACAGGCACAAACACAAAACAAATAGAAAAAACAGTCACAGTTAACAAAATGGTGAGTAATACGAAAGATATGAAAACAAATTGAACAAAACGAAAAAAACCAAAGAAACAAGTTATTTGGCTGTCGCCCTATTGTGAAATATTGCCACACAAAATGAATATGTTCGAAAGGTGAAACATTGGGGCGGGTAGTTAGTTGGCCTGCGACCTAAAACGATGCCCATATATGGTAGTAGTCGTGGCGTGCCGGTTAGAAAGGGGCGAGGCGGGGAGGATGGGCCACTTATCAGCTACTGTGGCAAAATGAGTCAAAAGCGAATGAGGAAACATTTAATCCGGCGTTCAATCAGCATAGTTTAAACACCTTCTTTGCTTACAGTCGGAAATGCAAATGGATTGTGCGTTGGATCTGATGAGGCGACTGCCGCCCCAGCAGATTGAGAAGAATCTGATTGACTTGATTGATTTGGCGCCCGACTTGTGCGAGGATCTGTTGTCGTCTGTGGACCAGCCGCTGAAGATAGCCAAAGACAAGGAGCACGGCAAGGACTATCTGCTGTGCGATTATAATCGTGACGGCGACTCGTATCGCTCGCCCTGGTCCAACTCGTATTACCCAGCGCTGGAGGATGGCCAAATGCCATCGGAACGTTTACGCAAACTGGAAATCGAGGCGAACTATGCCTTCGATCAGTATCGCGAAATGTACTATGAGGGCGGTGTCTCCTCCGTTTATCTGTGGGATCTGGATCACGGTTTTGCCGCTGTGATATTGATCAAAAAGGCCGGCGATGGCAGCAAAATGATACGCGGCTGCTGGGACTCGATACATGTGGTGGAGGTGCAGGAGAAAACAACGGGGCGCACCGCACATTACAAGCTCACCTCAACGGCCATGCTATGGCTGCAAACAAACAAACAGGGCTCGGGCACAATGAATCTGGGCGGTTCATTGACACGCCAAACGGAACAGGATGCCAATGTGAGCGAATCCTCGCCGCATATCGCAAACATTGGCAAAATGGTCGAGGAGATGGAAAACAAAATACGCAACACACTAAACGCAATTTACTTTGGCAAGACCAAGGACATCGTTAACGGATTGCGCAGCACACAGTCCCTGGCCGATCAGCGGGATCAGGCGGCCATGAAACAGGATCTGGCAGCAGCAATATTGAGGCGCAATGTCAAACCCGAATCGAACTGAGCTGTTGACGCCTCCGGCGCGTCAATCGCGTTTATAGGGACAGTAATCGAATTGGCCGCATAATTCAATTTCATTATGAGCATTACCAACTACCAAGTAACACAATGCGCATTTCTAGGCATTAAATTTGTTAACAAAAAAAAAATGATAATGATTAATAGAAAACTTGTTAAATGAAAGAAGATGAAAACGTATTAATGTAAATTGATTGCCCAGATTTCTACTAACCCCCTCCTCCAACCGCCTTGTTGCAATTTACATAAATTTCAAGTCCACACTCGTATATGTCGCGCCAGCTCTGCCGCCGCCCTTTAGACAGTATCCTTTAAGTAACTTTGAGTATTTTGTATCTGTATAATGCATATACAATGTTTTGTATCTGAATGTCGATGCGGAATTGTACGCATTTCGCTTTGCGCGATTCATTTAGAAAGCGATTCGATTAGTTTGCATTTGCATTTTTCTTTGGAAACGTTTGCTGCGTTCGAGAATAAATAATTGTGTTTATATATAAAATAAAATAAAATAAATAATGTATGTATGTGTATTCTAACAATAAGAAGCTCGAAGCATAAATTTTACATTATGTACTTTTACTGAAACGCTCTGTATTATGTGAAAAATACACATTACGTATCGATCAGAGAAATCTAATTCTAATTTATGGGCCTTATGGGAAGCTGTCGAACGACATGAAAACCAAACTTAATTGAATGGGACACCTAATCGATCGTTGGTTCCTATGGCAACAATTTATCAGAAACTAAATATGTTTAGTCTTATTTGTTTACTTTTCTCTAGCGAGTGTTGCGTACATTATATACCCCATAACAGATTTGATTTGGCACCAGGCACTTTTTCTATTTATTTATATTTGCATTCGACCAATTCTTAGTACACAAATCAGATTCTATCGAAACCATTTTTGCATTTATGCAAAAACATATATTCTCAATTTCTGCCTGAAATAGATATAGAAAAAGAAGTTCTTGTATGTTTTGGTTTGGTATGGCTATGCTTTATTTATTTTCATGAAAAGTCGCAAACTGCGCTACAAGTTACAATGTGTTTCTTTCATTGATTAGATGTGTGGCCTTATATCAAATTCATGAATACAAATACATTTTTATTGGTTAATCGAATTGGAAATATTTTCCTGTTATGCGTTTCGTTCATATGTTTCTTTTATCATGATTATTACACACATATATTTATATATATATCTTTATAAATATTCTTTCCTTGTTGTATTATCAACTATATACAAATAACGCGACAACATTGATGCACATATTGATAGCAACACCTTGTGTGTGTGTGTTCGTGTGTGTGTGTGCATAAATGATAAAGTTTGTGGAGAATTATAATAGAACTTTTATCAGAAGAATCGTTTACAGTTTTCAATACTAACAAGTAATTCGTCGCTCTAGATATCTACAACTTAAGCTAGTGATTACGAATAAGTTAGATTTATTTAGTAAGGAGTCCGAAAATTAGATTACGTGGTTTTAGATACAATATTTTACACGGGGATGCTCGCAAGACGTAATTTTAGACTGACTGAAAATGTGATTCGTGGTTGGAAAACAAGCGAGTGACATTTGTGGATAGCATTGGGAGAAGTGAGCTACATGATGGCCTGTAGAAGAGCAATAGAAGTCCAGCAAATAATACTCTTCGGCTGTCATTAGTGCGTTCAATAGTAGTCATAAATAAATGTGCAACACATAGATAAATATATATCCATATTTGTAAAAGTCTCTTAGGTACACAGCAGACGTGGCAAGCAGCTTATTGCATTTTGGAAACTTCAAACTTGGTATTGATGACCTCCTCATCGGAATCGAGCACCGGCAACGCGGAATCGCCCATTGCCGATGGTATATTCTCCTCCACCCAGCGCAAATCATCCTCCTCGGTGGTGGTGGCTGCCCGCGAATTCGCTGCTGTTCGGGTTGTGCCATTTTGATGTAAGCCACGGTTCTTAACACCATACGCATCCGCCACAAACTGATCCTCTTCATCTGTAATAGATACCAAGCAGCGTTAGTTTAAGCCTGTTGCTTTCTGGCCTGCAGCCTACCATCATCATCCTCATCCTCCGGATTGTCTAGCAGCGGCGTGAACGCATAGCGCTGATTGTTGTTGGTGGGTCTCCACAGTATCATGATAACCAGCAACAGTACAGAGAATAAAAAATGCCAGAAGCCCGTATCTACCCAGATATCATGCCAGCCCTAGGTAAAAAATAAAATACATAGGTTTTAGATATGCCTGCCAAGGCAGTTTGGAGTCTCATGAGCTTACGGGCGTGCAGTTTTCGGTTCTACGCAAACGCAAGGCAAACAACATGAAGATAACGGAAGTGATAACAGCGAATATCAGCGTATTGGTGAAATGTCTGTACAGCGATAGCTTAACCATATTTCTGAAAGTACAAAGCTTAATATAATAATGAACGCTAGTGCATATAATGTATGTACTTACCTGCGCAGACGCAACGTGCGTGTGGTCTGCACGAGCGATGTAAATATCCACCAGCAAATGACTGTATCCAGTACAGCCAGCGGGATGGTGGCCAACAGCAGCTCGCTTCGATCGCTCTTCACCCTGGTGATGCGCAAGTAGCTCTCCACACAGGCCAAAATAAAGTACAAGGTGCCCATGCCCACAACGCGATGTAGCATGGGTCCCAGACGCGGTCTGATAAAGAGCAGCAAATAAAATAAGATTAGTCGGAGTTTAAAGCTTAGTTCTTAGCCCTTAATCTTACTTGACTATGCCAAAGCCCAGGCTCATAATGATGACCAGCATGCGGGCCAGCGTGCGCTTAGCACAGGACACGAATTCCGCCACGAGCTCGGCATGCTGCACTGGAAAGCCCGTATTAGCGACTGTCTGATATTCCGCATAGAAGAAAGCTTTCTCGAGCATGCCCAGCAATATGACGCCGCCAATCCAGAATTGTATGCGCAACAGATCGCGCCATTGTGCGAACGATACAAATAGCCAAATGATGCCAAATATCACATAGACAACGCACATTATCAAGTAGAACTGCAAAAGATTGTTTAAAGCTATAATGTATATTTGAACAGATCAGACTTAGAGAATGTTTTACCGGTAAAAATGGCCAATCGATGGCTGATATATAGCCATGCGGTCCCAGAAACTCAATGCGCACCGCTGCGCGAAAGGACTGGGCAGGCGTCGTGGCCAAAATGGTCAGCTCCACCTGGTAGATGCCATCGTCAGCAATACTTGCAATGGGTTTGCGAGTTGCCTATAAATGCAAAAAATAATCATCTGTATACGTATAACAAGGTTGCAATTGTTCATGATGGCAATCTCAGTTGATATAGTTGCGTTTGTCTGTCTATTGTCTCTGTTCAAACTAATCCAATAATCCATCTAGGCAATTATTCTATACTTCTATATGCTATTGCTAATCAAGCTAGTCTCTCAGTCTCAAATCTATTGTCATAGGATTCGTCTTGCTGCTGCAATTAGTCTTTTATTGAAATCGACCGGATCGGACTACTATATCAATAAGCTTAAGCATAACAGGTCAAAGATTAAGTTGTATGAAAACCTGTTTTGTTTTGCATGATTTTGCATACAAGTTTCCCTTAACTTATTTTTGCTCTATAGAGCAAATCGGTTAATAAGAGCTTTTGTTAACTTTTCTGTTTATCAATATATCTCGGTCAAAATCTTTAATTACAAGCCTCACTATTCTCCTCACAAGTCCGCAGACAATTCGTATTTCAATTAAAATTCACCTTTGGTGGCCTTCGTAAAATTCTGTATCCATATCAATAAATTTTATTATTGTAAACAACCAAACACAAATTGCCTAACAAGTGCGTGTCTTTGGAATTACTCATTCGTTTATTCTCATATATCAACAGCCAAGTCTTTATTTGGCTTCTTTCGTCTGCTTTAATCGCCTGCTTCTATGTCAACTGTTCGCCGTTTGTCTATCTATCCAAGTACATAACTTTTGTCCTAACTGGCGGATATAACCGAAGGAGAGTACATTTTAGCTAATTGCAAGATATTTTTCTACTCGGAAGGCTACAACGAAATTTCCAGGAAAAGTGCTGATAAGATACTTTGTCCGTTCATGCTTTTAAATCTAACATATGTATGAACATATAAAAATAGTTAAAGTACAACCATTCTTTCTGTTTAGTTTCCCCAGAACCTTATCAGCAGTGTTTAACTTCCGAATGGAACGCACACAATCAAAGTACGATATGTGAAATTCTTGATAACATTAAGTATTTGCGTTAGGTATTGTTATTGTCGCTGTGCGTGAAACTCAAATTGAGTCACGCACACGCTCACACAGACAGAAGGACTTGATGAAATGGCAATTACCGATAGCGGATGTTTGGCCTGCTTTAGAGGGTGCACATCCTCGGCCAGCAGCTCGGTGGCCGCGTCACCAGCGTCGGTGAGGGCAATGAGATGCGTGCAGTTCACATTGGTTGTTGTCGATTTGATGACCTGCCTGAAGCTAGCATTTTGCTGCAGATTCGGATTGTCGCTTAGTGCCTGAATCTAGAAATAAAGCAGATAATTAGAAATGCATTTCGAGGATTATTTGACAAATTTTGCTTACAAAACGGCCCTCGTACATACATCGATGTTTGGTTAGCTTGAAGTTTATGGTTAGCGGAACTTCCCCCTCGGACAAGCACTCCACTTGATTGTTGGTGCAGGGGGTGGTTGGGGGAGGTCAGAAAATGTTTTCAGTTATTGCGAATTGGTCACGTTGCAATTTTGTATGCTTACGTTTTATGTATATTTTGGTGTTGGCCAATAAGGGACGCTGTTCGACAATCGGTTGCAGATCCTCCTAAATGGGATTTTGTTTTAGAATTAAGCATATTTATTTTGCATTGTTTGCTTTTCACCTGCTCTACAATAACGTCAATGATGCCGGGATCTGATTTGCCAGCCGCCAGAGTGGCAAAAACTGCCAGCAGCGCCAACGTGACTGCAAAATGCTTCCACATAATGTAAACGCCACACGAATCCACCTAAATAAATATTTATTTATTTTCTTCTATGTTGCTGGCTACGCGTTAGAACAATACCAAAAGTAATCGGCTGACGGCTTATCGATTGTTGTTGTGTGTGCGCAGTCGAAGATGTGCCGTGCCGGCGTCTGAACATTTCCATAAGCGTTACAAATTAATAAAGCGGTAATTGCCGAAAATCATATGAGTCATACGAGTAACATTTTGTATTTGTAATCATTAATTAACATTTTTATAATTATTTACTTTAAGCAATTTGGCTATATTTATCGAACAGCTGTTCCAATTGCATCAACAGAATTGCTATAAATACTTCCACTACCAACATAGCATAACAACACTCGTTCGCTGTGAATGGCAATTTTGTCGTTATCGGCTTATCGAATAGTCTCGAACTTTGCTTTGAAGTTTTTGGTTTTGCAGCTCGTTCCAAATGTTTTTATTGCCATAAAACATGGTAAATGTTATGAAAGGCGTGCTTGTGGAATGGTAAGTGTACAACTTAAACGTTTATTCAATTATTCTACTCAAGTTCTCAACAGTGATCCGGCTATGAAACAATTTTTGCTACATTTGGATGAGAAGCTGGCGTTGGGTCGCAAATTTATCATACAGGACTTGGACGAAAATCATCTGTTCATCTCCACGGACATTGTTGAGGTGCTACAGGCGCGCGTTGATGAGTTAATGGATCGCATTAACTTTCCACTGCACGAGAAGGACGCCTAATTATTACTTTAAACACAACAACTGCTACAACCAAAATCATGACGGGACGGGAATCGCATCGCATCAAGGATGCGGAGAAGAAACGTGTCCTGGATGAAGCGGCAAGACAGCGACGCGCACGCAAAGCTCTGGAGGCGCTGGAGCAAGACAACTTTCAGGATGATCCGCACGCCGATCTGGTCATGTCCAAAAAGTTACCCAAATTCCAGGACAGCATCAAAAGTGGCAAAGAGAAGAAGGGCAAGCGCAAGGGCGCCGAATACTTCCGTGCCAAATATCGTAAGAACTTCCAACAACTGCTCGAGGAGGACAAACAGAAACCCAACTATGAGACTGCAGCCGCACCGCCGCCCAAAAAACCAGTGCGTCATTTCTGTGCCGTCTGCGGCAACTTCTCGCAATATTCCTGCACCGCGTGCGGTACGCGTTATTGCCGCGTTCGCTGCCTTCGTACGCATCAGGACACTCGTTGTCTGAAGTGGACCGCCTGAATTTGGTTGTAGAGCCATTCATATCCCATCCAAAACTATTTTGTGTTGTAATCATGCAATAAACCGAAAATATAAACAAATGAAATATATCGATATTCGAAAGCTTATTTGAATGAATATCGATATGTTGTCTCCTTTCACTCGATAGCAAAAGGCTCACTAGAGTTGGACAATTAGTCGTGGTCTCGTGACAAAAAGCCAATTCAGTATCATTTATTAATAATAGATAATATAACAAGTATTGCAAAAATTCGAGCATGTAGTGCTGCGACATAAAAAAGCTTCGACACGCGTCCATCTCTAAGACAGAGTTGTAGCCAGCTGGTACTCATTGAGACTCGTGTATGTGTCATGATTTGTAGCTTTTCGTTGTGCGGGCACACCATCGCGCAGTCTCACTTCATTTTTCAAACAAGACGGTTGCTGCGCTCGATTGTCGCATTCTAAAATAAATTAAATTTTAAGTATAACGGACGCCGTTGCTAACAAATTCAGATCAAAAAAATTTTGACAAGCATTCTATTTTGTACGCAACAAATAAACGAATTAAAACGCAAATAGCCGGTTAAGTGCGTGAGTGCGTGTCTTCCTCTTTGTGCGCCCATTCGTATGTGTGTGTGAGCCCAAGCAGAAAAAAGGATACCAAAGCAACAAGAACAACAACAGCCGCAGCTGCAACAATTTATTTATAATGGATTTCAATTTCGCCGATCTGAAAAAGGAAGCTGCCGCCACGGCCGACGACATTTTTAGCAGCGCCTCCAGCGCCGCGAATGCGGCCTCCAAGAAGGTGACCAACACCTATGAAGATTTGCTGGGCGACCTCAGTGCCGGCGACAGCGCTGGCAGCAGCGGCGGCGCCGACGGTGCAGCCAACGTGAGCAGCGGCGCACAGGATGATAATGCGCATACCGAAAAGTATTTTGCCAACGAGCAAAAGAATCTTGATTTCGGCGATCCGCAGGCGTTCGTGCAGCGCATGTCCGCTGGCGCCAAGGAGGCCCAGGAACAACTGGACGCCAAGTTTGCCCAGCAAACGGATGACTTTGGTGATTTCCTGGCACAGACCGGCAAAGCCGCCAAGCACGGCATCGGCGAGCTGACAAGCGACTTTATGAATATCGAGCGTGGCCTCCACGGAGATGCGCCCAAACCGGCTGCACCGCCGGCTGTTGTTCCAGCTGTTGCGCCCGCCGTTCCAGCTGCTCCGCCGGCTGCGGTTCCAGCTGTTGCGCCCGCTGTTCCGGCACCGCCCAAACCTGCCGCGGAGCCGGAGGTAGATTTGATGGGCAGCTTCAGCCAGCCGATGACCGCGCCTCTGCAGCCTTTTGCAGCCACGGCACCGACGGCCAGCGATAAGTTCTATGACGACGACGATGAGGACTACTTCAGCCAGCCGAATCCAGCAGCTGCAGCTGCCGTTGCCACTGCTACGGCTGCTGCTGCTGCCGCAGCCTCTGCTGCTCCAGCGCCCGTTGTGGCCAACAAGGATTCCGACACAGATTCGCCGTCCGCTTCGTATACACCGTCGCCGGCCAAGAAGGCCATTGCCGATGCCCTCAAGGAGCAGGACCATGAGAAGTTCATCTCTTCCGAGGATCTGCTCAGTGACTTCAAGGAGGAACGCACAGCAACGCCGCCCGTGGCGCCCAAAGCAGCAGCGGCTGCCACTGCGCCAGCACCAGCACCAGCACCCATTCCGGCTCCAGCTTCGGCTCTGGTCACCGATTTGGACGATGAAGAGATTGTTGCAAAGCCAACACCCAAACCGGAACCCGTCAAGCCCGTGGCCAAGCCCGTGGAGCCGCCCAAGGTCAAGGCGCCAGCTCAGCAGCCCCAAAAAGAACAACAGCAGCAACAACCAAAGATTGTCTCTGTCGAGGAGATCTTCTACAAGTACGGACTTGGTGAGTGAACAAAACCCAAATCAATTCAGCTTCGGCTAGCCGAAGATTTGATGCTCTTGCAGCGTTGCCAATTGGTATTTAGAGCATATCACCTGACAGGATGGAAAATGGGTGGAAGTTGCCTTAAGCTTATTTTCAAAGAAATCATGCTCCAAAGCCTTAACAAAATATTGGGTAAATTATAGATTCCGATTTATATTCGGCTAGATATCTTTTCTTGAAGCGAACAAAACTTTTTTTAAATGGAAAAGAATTTTTATAACAATTGATAATTGCTATAATTTTCTTTTAACAATATTAGAAAATGTTCCTTAAGTCAACTTAAGCCAAATAACTGTAATTTCTAAAAGCTCCAATTTCCAAGCCAATCGCCTAAACGGGTTTCCGCTACACTCGGAAAATGGGTGAAACACAATTGTGTTCGGTCCGGGCAAAGCCGGGTTATGATGTTATTTAATATCTGATTGTGATATGATGTGCAATATATGCTGCAAGAGCTATCAATAGATATATATTTGTATTTCGTTATCATTTCGTTTCTAATTAGTTTGTGCCTGACAAATAGTCATCATTTTGTGTGTTTGTTTTTGTTAATTCCTCTGTGTATCCTCGCGACCGCACCTTGGCACCTTGGTAAACGTCACCAGGTCTGGTCACTCTGTCACTGAGTGTTGTTTTATTTTTTATACATGTTAGTCACTTTTTTTTGTATTTTAGCAGTAAACAAGTCTCTTCTTCGCTCTCTTTCCTCTCTCTCTCTTTCTCTCTTTTAGCCTGTGTGCCTTTTGCTTTGCGGCTTTGGCATTTTGGTTTTTGCGTGAATTTTGCTGCCTGCTGATGTCATCGGCATCAAGTTTTGCGCTGTTTTTTGTGTACACAATAAAACAACAATGCTTAAATATATTTAATGCGCATAGAATTTCACTTGCCAAACGTTTTACGTTACGGCTGGAATTTCGCATGCAGCGTCTCGCCCTCTCGTTCTCGCTCTTGCTCTTAGGCTCAAGCTCTTGCTCTTCTTAAGAGCTTTTAACTGCAGGCGATCGTCAATCGTCATCGACAATGTGACCAAATATCGATAACCACAAATTGCTGAAACATCGATTGAAAATAGCCGCAAACTATGAGTTCACTTTCGCTTTCCATTGGTGATTAGAACGTTAGGTAATCTGTCCTTAGTCTAACACTTTTTACAAAATTAAAAAAAACTTAATTTAAATACATTTGTCAGCTTTTTCCACCTTGCAGCGGTTAAATTGCCAGCAGTGCTCGATTGACGCCTGAGTCACGGCTGCGCAATTAACTGTTGAATTAGTCAATAGGAATTCTTTAAAATGGCATAGTTTAAATGTGCCGAATCTTATTTTTATTATTTCTCATTCATTTGATGAATCAGCAGCTGTTTTATGTCTTGTTCCTTTTCAATGACGTGTGTGCCAAGCATTCATAATTCATATTTTACTTTTATTCTTTTTGTACTATTTTAGCGTGTGTCCATTAAAGCAATTACGGCAAACACACACACAAGCATACACATAGGCAAAGAGCGAGAGAGAGAGAAGAAGAGATGGAGAGAGGGCAGCTGCTGCTCTTTAAAGTACGCTCTAATTTAAGCCTTGCCTGCATAATTCAATTGTCTAGTTGGGGGCCCGCTTCGCTGCGCAAATTCATTTTAATATCTGTTTTGTATACCCTGCACGCGAAGTGCAAAAAGGAGCGTATTGGTTTTGTGCAATGTCTGTCTATATATATACTGATCCTTAATCAGTACACTACATTACAGTTTTAGATTCACTGACTACTGGACTCTCAAACTGTCTTAAAGATAAAATATGTAAAGCTTTTCTTCCAAAGCAATCTCATCTGTATTTGCTTTGTATTTACTTTGTACAGAGTAGCGCGCAGTCGGTTCCCCGCCCTCTTTTCTATTGCTCTGCAATCTGCGCCTTTATTTTCACCGCATGCTGGCAAAATTTTCCAATTAGTAATCTTTGTTTTTTTTTTTGCGCTGCAATCGCGGCGTTGCCTTTGTCTTTATTTGCTATTTTTATGGCAAGTACATGCTAAATGGCTGCTTGACTGTCTGACTAGCTTGTCTGCCCATTTGTCTGTCAGTCTAGCATTATTTGTGCTTCTTCCTCTTTTCCTTCCAATTGGCATTGACTTTGCTGCGGCTGCTACTGCTGCAGCTTTCCGCTTGTCATCGACCCAGCTGACGGCACAATTTCGATAACGATAATGACTTTTCTTTACCAGTTGCTCTTTGGCGCATTGTCTTTGCATGTGCTTGTGTGTGTGTGTGTGTTTGTGTATGTGTTTGTATATGTGTAACAGTGCTGCCCACTGTAGAGATGCATATAAAGACAAGTTCACAAAGGGAAATGTAACAAATTGAGAGGTCCCAGTTAGAATTTACCCTGTATTTAGGAGCTGCCATTGCCTCTTTTTTTCATCTAGGGAAAAAACGAAAAAGAAAAAGAAAAAGTAGAAAGGAAAAAGAAAGAATAGGTACATATGTACGTATATATTTGGACCTGCCCCAAATACCAAATACATTTTAAAATATCAAGCTTTTATTTAGGCTGCCAGATATTGAAATAAACTTTTTCTCCATTAAATTTTTCAAAAACTAGATTAGGTTAAATTTCCTTTCTCCGCTGTCTTTCCAATTACATGTCCATCAAAAGCTAGATAAGGCCAAACCAAATCGAAATTCTCAACACTGGCGAACATATGAGCCCTTGTTGTGGCTACCCTTTTATTTACTCGCTCTTTACTCTTTTCAATAAGCTTTGTTTCCATTTGTGCTTTTGAGCAAAATGAATCAGAATACCCGCTAAAAGCCTGAAAAAGTCCAGAGTTGACTACAAATATGCTCAGCACTGTTGCATCTGATCCCTTGCTTTGGCTTCCCTTTCTCTCTCGCTCTCCCTCTCTCTTTCTCTCTCTCTCTCTCACGCTGACTACGCTTATTCAAGCCTTAGCGCGTGCTAGGCCTGCACTTATCGGCGCCTTCGCTTTGCACTTATCGCCCGCTTTATAACTGTATCCGAGTCGCCGGCATTGCTCACATGTCTATCAGAAGGCAATTAAGTGCAGCTTATAAATAGACTGTGAATATCGTCAAGAAGTTAAATACTCGAAGGAGAAAAAACACGTTGTACATAATTACATACATACATATGAATGTACTTAGCATGCATTCAAATTGTGTTTAAGACAAAAAAAATATATATATAGAGTGTATTTAGAAGGCGTAACGAAATTTGTGAAAGCTCCCGAGGCGACACGCTGTAAACAAAGTGTGGATAATATAGTTTTATAAATTTGATTTTTTTTTTCTCCAAGTGCTTCCAGTCAGGCGTGTTCGATAATGTTTTGTATACAGAGAGTTTATTGGGCCAAAATGAGAAAACCAAAAGCGAACATATAAAAACTTCTCTGATTTCACAATTGAAACTTTGTTCTTATAAATAGCGTACAAATCTAGTTTTTGTTTGGGTAAATTAAACAACTGAAGCGTTTATTTTGTTTGTACACATATATCCGAATGTATTGCACATCAATATATGAAATTTCTTTGACATAAATAGATTAAACCATGCAGAGAACAATTCACATACATATGTCGAATGCCTTGTCGAAAATAGTTTGTGTAGAGTTCAGTGCAGATGAGATAAATAAAATGAAGTACGAGATAGAGCAGCTAGCTTGGCCGACGTTTAAATGCCCTTCCTGATACATTTTTAAGGAGATGTGCCTTACACAATTATCGACAGATTCAGATTTTCCTTAAAGCTATACGATGTTGGAGTATTATTAGTTAGGCTTACAAACATGATTAGCTTATTAGGATATATATATATCTACATATATACATATATCTATATATTTCATAGTCCAGTTCAATCCAGTATTGCTTGGTGCAGAAAGATGGCTTAATGCCAAATTATGTCTAGCTACTTATAAAGCTGCAATTTGTATCTTCTTCCATGCATTCCACCTTGCATAACAAAATGAGAGAGAGCCCCTGAGAAACCATCTAATGGCATTTGTACACATTCATATAACGGCTTTTAAGAGTGGGCAAATGGCTTATGACATTATCCGATTAAATCCGCTTTGAAGTGGAGAACTTTTTAAGTACAGTTCGAAGTGCACAACTTTTCCAACATATGTAGGTCATCTTCTGCTTCTTCCTCTCGATGCTTGCCAATCGATTTGCTGAAAAGATGTTGACCATTTCTTGTCGCATTTGCCAGAGCAAATATGTATATATTGCTAGAGAAAGAACGTGGAGATAAACTATAACTATATCGACTATTAAGGCCAGACAGATGCTCGACGCCGTGCCCGGCTCATTGATTTCATATCCAAATTTCACGCCTGCCCAAGGCGCAGGCAGAGCAAACAACCACATGCCAAACCCACAGCCCAGGCTGCAGTCATTGCAGGCGTTGCACTGGACACCGCGCCCAAGAAAAAAAGAAAGAGAAAAAGGGGGAAAAAAAAGCAAAAACAAAACGGAAGCCGCCGTCTGGTAATTTCCGGGGCAGCATGCCTAACCCTTAAAGCCGCCCAACCCCCGAAAATGTCTACAAAAGCAGCGCATGCGCTACACCCAAAGCTAACTCTACACACAGGTCAGCTGCAGCGACAGCGGCAGCAACAGCAATTGTTAATCGATAAAAATGTCAGCTCTAGCGTTGAGCTTGAGCTTTTTCCAATGCGGGTTCAGGGCTAACCGCGGTTGCTCAACCCAACGTACAGGTCGCTTATCGATTTACACACTCACCCACTCTCGCGCTGCCTACTCTCCCTCTCTTTGCCTCTCTCTTGTGCTTTGTGCGCCGTCATTGCTTTGTGTGCTTTTGAGCTAGTCCTTTTTAGCTCGCGACAGGCTTTAAGCTTTCGGCCTACGCTCAGTCTATGTACGCGTCGTGAGCCTAACGGACGCCCGTGAATTCTTATACGCAATTGCGCATATTCTCCAAGTACCGTATTTGCGTTAACGTTACGTCGTAATTTAACTAAGTGCTCTCTCGCTCGCTCGCTCTCTCTAGTATTGTGCATTGTGCTTTGTTTGTTGGCCACACAATAGAAAATACGCAGAAATAAAGTACCTTTTTAATTACTTGCACTAAAAGCGACTGCCTGTGTGCAACGGCTTTGTGAATAGTTGTGAAAAGTTTTAACAATAACAGAAAATTATTGAAAATGTGTACAATTGGCGAGGCCGGACAAAATGGCGTCTGCAAGCAGCGCCCATTGATTTGCTCCATTTTGGATCCCAGTAAGTTGCACACATACACACACTCATGTATGGGACAAACACACATACACATACACATACAGTTCACCAAACTAACCTCTGTCAATGGATATGCGGATATGGATTTTGTAAACGACCTGGTTTAGGTGCTATTTTTTCCTCTTCTTATTTTCTTATAAAATTCTGTTTGTTTTGCATGTTTTATTTTCTGTTTGTTTTGCGCCTCGAGTTGCGCTTTAATTTGACATAAAACACCGCCTAATGCACGCTAACTCGCTCTCTCTCTCTCTCTCTCTCTCGCTCTCTTTCTCTGCTTTTTCTCCATCTCTTTCTATGTCTCTTGTTCTCGTTCTATCTGCCTTGCACAACACAAAACCTAATGCTAACTAACGAAAATCAATATATCAATCGCCTATTTGCAGATGCCTGGTTCAAGCCCGAACGTTTGCACCCGCAAGGTAAGTGTAATCCGCGCCAGTGGCTCTTAAACTGTACAAAAAAAACTGCTTGCAACGCGCAAATAACTGTAAACGCAATTCTTGATGATTATGCGCTTTATATGGGGGCCAAAAGCCATACGACATGTTGTCTATCTTTAATGATGTCATTGTTGCGCCCGCACAAAGCAACCCCCTCCCCTCTTAAGCCTGTATCTATTAAGCCTTAAACTATGCCTTGCTTTATTTATTTCTGTTATTGTTGTGCACTTGCTCTCGACCGTGCGCGCGTGTGTGTGTGCGTACGTGTGTCTGTGTGTCTATTGTAATTGCGCTGAATATAACAACCCTGAATACATGCTCAAGTATATTACTATACCCATTCGCAATACATATTTTGTTCTGTCTCTTTTGTATACCCTGTAGCGGCTAAAAGGAGTAAAAGGGGTATCCCAATATTAATCAAATTTATGTGCTAGACAGCAGAATATATCCTCATTTGATGAGTGTTCCTTCTTAGTATGTCCTTTAACTGCCACAGTCAAAGTTAATTATATTGTTTAATAATCCAGAGGCTACCCCTCAAAATTAACGCAGTTACTTAGAGATTAGGTCCGTTAAGCTCTGAGATTATTCGATTCAAGCACATGAAATGTAATATTTGACTTTTAGCTTTGGCTTACGAAAATCAAGTTTACTTTACTTAAGAGATATATATAGATATATTCAGTCAAAATCTAAAGAATTGTCAGCCCAACCCACTTGTAAGCCTAGAATGCACAGGTTAAATCCAATATATACACGCTTAACATAAAATCGATAAATATCGATTTCTCAGACATTGGTACAGCGTCTGTTTTTGTTGACGAACCTTGCTTTAAAATGTTGTAAAGCTATCCAATTGTAAAGCTTGCGAACTTAACAGTTGGTTGATGGACTTAAAAGGTATGCACAAATAAAATATTCATATATATTGCCCAATTACAGGGTATCCTAGTGTCTCCAAAGTGCCCCATTAGAGCAGCCCTATATGAGCCCTATATGTTTTCTTCTATTATCTCAGTTCAGGGCTTTCTTTTTTTTCAATTTCGCTGTTTTGTGTACATTTATTTTTGCCTTATACGCTTTACGTCTCATTTCGCCGGACAACGCCTAAAAGGCCACTGCAGAAAATACAGAAAACCGCGCTCAGCGCCAAAAAGTGCACAACACAAATTTCTGAAGCGGCAAAACGTCAAAAGGTCCGCGCTTGCATTAATTATGGCTCAACAAAAGTGTGTGTGTGTGCGGTTTATAGTGCCACGCCCACGTAATTAGTAGGACTGCATAAATGCAGTTCAGTTACCTTCCCGTCAGCAGCAGCACCTCCCCCCTTCCCCCCCTTGCGGCTGGCACTGGAGCGGCAACAAAATCCGTAATCGGATCGCATGCTAAGCGCTTTCATGCGCTCGACCGTCAGCTTTTGCCATAATACACTATACACTATAAAAAAAAGCAAAACTAGAAAACTGGAAAACTTTTCTCCCGTCTACAGTCAACTGCAAGCTGATATGAGGCCTGTCTGTAGCTGGGTCTATGGTGGGTGGTGGGCGGGGGTACAATTCCCCCGCCTTTCGCACGGGGCTCGCATGCAATAGACGCCAGCTAAACATGCACCTTCTACATAGTATATGCAGCTATATGCATTTATATCAAGTAGTATAGCGCATTTCATGAGCTTATGAAAGCAAATACAACAACGCTTACGATTATCATCATTTCGACTGACTGGCGACTAACTACAACGATTCTGACGTCTTTTGAGCTTTGCACCCAGCTGTAACTGCAAAACAGACAGCACACAATCAAACGAAAATAAGTACAAGTCTATCTTATATATATATATACTTAATCACTTTGTGTACGAATTGTCTGGGCATGAGCTGTACTCTCTACAGATTCATATCATACTTTCAAATCGCGCTGAACAATGGAGTTTGTCACTGGTGTGGAATTTTTTTGAAATTATTTTTATACAGACGAAAAATAAATAAAATTGCAAAATTTAGTTAATTGTATCAATTTCTTAGATACAAACCAATTAAAAATGTCATAACACACACATTAACATTTAGCTGTTAATTTAGCAGATGCGCCAGGTACATGTTAATGTTATGTTAAGCAGCTGTTATGATAAAAGTCAACTGCTTGCTCCAGCGGCTAAGAAGCTGCTATGTAAAGTAGCTGTTAACAATAGCTTACGCACAAATGAGCTCAGCTTCAAGGAACCAATAATTCAGTATTCTAAATGTATAAATATATATTATGTAAAACATATCTGAACAGTTTTCCTTTTATATTTTTGTCTATGTTGGGAAGCTTTTAATAGACTAAGCATCATCTGCTTCCGCTTTAGTTTTATCGATAATAAACCCCATTAAAGATCCCATTTTCTACCAATTTGGATCATAGCTCATAAAATCTATTTCTGATAACTAGCAACTATTTCTCCTGAGTGGTACCCCGCCGTGAACTAAGCCACAAACCTGCGGCTACTTTGATGTGCCATGCGCTTGGCACGTAAAAGCAATTTCTCGATTCTACTTATGCCCAATTTTGCCTGCCGGCACTTAGCAATTAATTGCAGGCACTCTCCATCCCGGCCCAGTGGGCGTCAGACATCCCGGACTGCCCACTGTGGGCACTGAACGCTTCGTGGGCCTAGCAGGCGGCCTGTCCGTGAGTCAGTCAACCCATACAAATCTTTAGTTTTAACTTGTCTTGGCCATATAGAAAGCCAACGAGGCGTTAAATTGTAAATGCCGCGACTTGTGAAGTTAAAGTCTGACTTGCAAATGCTCTCACTTGGCTTTAATTGCCAAAACTGACAAGCAGAAGTAAAGCCCCAACATGTGTAGATTGTAGCAATTACATATTTATTGGTATATGCTTCACTCTTTAAACTTGAAACTATTCTACAACCGGTTTTGTAAAGCTAAAACTGCTTTTAGGACAGCTCGAAATCTATTTACTAGGTTCCTGTATAGCTATTTTTATTGGTAATCTTCATATAATCTAATTTCATGTCCTTATTCTGTAAATCAAGTTTAGAAAACGGCACTGAAAAACTCTTGTATTGCTTATGAAACTGTTTTATAGCTGCTTTGAGCCATTCATTTAGTTTGAAACCTCTACGAAAGCATTTTAAAATCCATTTGAATAGTTGCTTTGCAGCTATTTGACCCAAAAATATGATTATATGCTAGTCTATAGCAAGTTGCCGCACTTTAAATTTAATTAACACAGCTCGAAGACATTGCAAACTACAATACCAAATCCTTTCCAATCCATTTTCAAACCAGCTTTAAAATTAAAGTAATTTTTAAAGCTTATGCTGGACTCTTATACTTACTAAGAACTAATTGCATTACCTTTTTATACCCTTATAGAAGGTGTTATAATTTTGTCATGAAATGTGTGAAGCATATAAGGAGACGTCTGCGACCCCACAAAGTATATATATTCCAGATCGGGCTCAACAGCATGGTTGATATAGCCATGTCCGTCTATCCATCTACCCATATATCAGACAGTCCGTCCGTCTGTCCTTTCTGTTTTAATGAGTACAAATGTCAGAGCCGGACGGATCAGACTACTATAACATATAGCTGCCATAGTAACGATCAGTCGAAAATTAGGTTAGGTTAGGTAAGAAAAACCTTTTTGTGTATCAAGATGTCCTGCTTATATATAAGCCAAAAACCAACAAGATCGTACGACTTATTAGAAAGCTCGATAGGAAGAATGGCCGAAAAAAATTAGTTTTTCTTGGCATTCATATTTACGAGCTTTTCTATTCGGACATATGTGCCAAACCGTGGGGCAAATGTCTGCAAGGGTATCAGATCTTTGGTGTGCCAAAGCTATTCCAGTCGTTAAGCTAGAGAAATCTTTCTAGAACAATACTCTAGTAATTTTCCTAACGAAAACTTGTTTATCACCGGCTGACGCATAAATCATGAAATACTAACGCCTATTCTGCGGTCAAACATGCTCGCATACCCTCTAAATACGGGCACGTACAAATTCTGATTCATAATTAGAAATTGCCGAGTGCTTGGTCCATTTTTGGTCATGACCGCATGCGAATGGCCGAATGGCTACAACTAAGCGAAGTAAAGCTGGAGTCCAGGGTCTGGGAGTCCAGGGTCTGCCTTTCACCTGGCTTTTAGCCGGCCGGCTTTTGTTCTTATGCAACTGGTTAGAAATAGACTCGGAAACTTTGGAAGGGAAATGCTTACGTGCCGGCAACAACATTTCTATATCGAACTATATAAATACCACTTGATTCCAGTCAAGCGATTGGCGCATTAGATCATCGGAAATGTTGCTCGCTTATTTTTGCAATAGCAAAAGAAATATATACATATATATATATATATAAATTTGCATTTATGTGCGAAGCGTATTTTGCAAATTGATAAGTTAAACAAATAGAGACTAGCGAAAATGAGCTACAAGATAATGAACGACTAGCAGGTACCCTATGAATTTCAAAACTTTTGCTTAGCTTTACCAAGTTTAACAATTTCTCAACAAAAAGGCATCAATCATAAAGTTTTGAAGTCTTGCAAAAAAAGCTTTAAGTATGTTCTCATAAACATGATATTTCCATGAAAATGTTCTCCCTAAAAATATCTAATCAATTACTTTAATTATTTTACTTTCATTACGTTTTCTTTGCGCATGCAGAAATCCCATTGTCATGTAAAGCTTTTCTACAGGGTATTAATGAAAGTGAATTTAGCAGATAGCTCAACGTCTCTGATAAGAAATTTCGAGTCATGTGCCATTCCAGTGCACTTGCTAAGAAGAAGAAGAACAAAGAAGCCAACGTCAGAGACGTTGACGTCACGCGGCGGGCAGCCCATAAAAACTTTTCCCACGCCTACAAATTTAATTCGAAATCCGAAATCAATTTTTCTTGGCGCCTTTTAAACAAAGCAGTTGAAAGCTTAGTCAGGCAAGCAGTGCACGACGCCCCCAAGCAGAACTTAACCTTCTAAATGTTGGAGCGAGAAGGAGAGGGAGGGATAGAGAGAGGGCATGCAATTGTTGCTGCTCTCAATAGTTGTTATTGTTTATGCTTCGATCGCTCTCTCCCTCTCTCTCTCTCTCTTTCTCTTTCTCTCTCTGGCCACAGCTACGCCTCTGTCTGCCCGGCCGGCGTCGGCAACGTCGACATTTGCCTGCTAATTTTAGCTTTTTAGCTGTTTCAGCCATATTTGTTATTGTTGTTGTCGCCTAAGCAGTTCGATTTTCGGATTACGCTGCGGGCTGCAGCTGCAAGGAAAGGGAGAGAGTGCGAGCGAGCTTTTTTACCTGCATGCGGGAACTGCGCTGTGAGCTTTTATCAAGCTTAAGGGCTGAAACGGGTCGTGCTTTTTTAAGGATCGCTTAATGATCCGCACAGCTGTTCTATGGTCGTATAACAGTTATCTGTAGCATTGCAGCTGGCGCGAACACCCTGCCCGCGTCTACCCCTATGCCCAATCAAGTTTTATATGTACCTGCTGAAGGGCGTCTGGGTACCTGTATCTGCGACGCGCACGCAGCGACATGCTCGACACTGAAGCGAGTCCAGTTTAGGGATCGCTACCTACGCGCAGATACACAGATACAAATACAGTTACAGATTCAGATAGAGATACGAAATGCAGGGCGACAGCATTTACAGCTTGACCATTTCTCTGCGCTCTCTCTCTCGCTCTGCTTCTCTCGCACGCTCTCTCTCTGCCGCTCGAGCGTTCTATTTGCCATAGGCGCAGGGGTAACCCCTATATAGGTACACATATATATATATATGTATATATAGGCATATATGTATCTGTAGGTGTGCGTATCTGTGTCCGTATATGTGTACCTATGTGTATATTGAGTGTACCTCATGCTCATGCCCTGTGCCTGAGCGCATCTGAAATTAATTGTAGTTTAGTTGATGTACGGACTTTGTCAACGTTGCACAGAAACGCCTCAGTGCTCCTCCGGTAACGCGTGAGTTTCGTCGTGTTTTTGTGTCGTCTGAGCGCATCCGTAAGATACAAAGTATGTGCATATATTGTACTTGCCTCCACAACAGCTGCTGCTGAACCCTTCGCCTGACCTCACATCAGTTTAGCCAACAAGCACAACAACAACAACAACAATCGACAGCTACATAAATACTTTCGATTCTTTGGCACTTCGATGCGGCACATTTTTTTGGCACCGACTTGGCTGCACTCTATGAATTATATAACCTAGAGCATATGTATTTCATAATTTCGTTAGTTTTGTTTCAATTAAATCAACGTGTGCTTATCGAGCTCGTCAAAATGCTACACTCAGAGAAATGGGAAACAATTCAAAGAAAAATATGATGAATTGAATTGAAGTGCGAGAAATATTAATTCATTTGCGATATAGTTGGGAGTATGTCTAGTTCTCTTTGTATATATATTTATATATACTTGTTCCGATGTGGATGATATTTTGTTTAAAAACTCAAATTTAATTGACATTTTGCCTATCTGTTTTAATTGCTGGTTTTTATGGGAATTTCTTTGGAAAATCCAGAGAAGATTTTTGTACAAAAAGTCTTGGCTTGTTTCTCAGATTCTTTGTCGTGCTCATTTAACTATATTTATATAGTTAATTATGCTCAAACATTCCGATTCTATTTCTGATTTACTTTTTTTTTAATGAAAAAGAACTTTTCCAGACAAATTAGCAATTTTATAAATCTGAGAGAAACCTTAAACAAAATATAAAGAGAAGATGAATATAAAGAAGAGATAAAAATGCAGTACATTATAATATAATAACATGAAAGCACCTAAAACATTTAGATAGTTAAAGAAAATGTTGTTTGCCAATTAGCTCTTGAATTTCTCTGAGTGTACTGTGTGTGGCACTTATCTATCATTGCATTTAGCCGAATGCGTTGTCGCGTCTATTTCTGTTTCTTTCTTCACGTCTTCTTTACTTACTTTTTTTTTGGTATTTTGGCAAGTCATTCGCTGAATTTGCCCATTGTCGCTGTCGCTGTTGTTGTTGTTGTAGTCTGGGGCCTCTGTTTGCTGGGTTCTGGGTTCGCTGATCGTTCAGTCGGTCGATTGCCTCACTTGAGTTAACGGTTAATGCTAATGCCGGGCCCGGAGCCGTAAACGTCGCGTGCCTGCAACTTCCTAATTCCGTTTCGTTTCGTTGCAGTTGTTTAGTGAATAACAATATATATATATCTAGAGAATATATATATATATATATATATATAATATAAACCCCGCACATATACATAGATAAGTAATGGCCGCCGCCTTAGAAACGCTTCAGGCGCTACTCGTAACGCTCGGCGAAATTAAAGAGCTGCCCCTCAATCGGGAGTCTTGTAAGTATTTAAGGTTACGATCTATTTAGAAGATATAATGCTTCACTCTTGACTCTTGCTCTTGCTCTTTCTTTGTCATTTCTCTTGATTCTGGCGCTGTTTCCAATTGCAGCTAGAATTTATTTATAAACATTTAGTTCTTCTTCTTCTTCTTCTGTGTGTGCACTGTAAAAACTACAAATTTTCTTACACTTATTCATTTCAATTTCCTTTTACCTGACTCTAAAATATTTGTTAGTCATTTCAAGCAATTTCTTATCTGCATTTCCCCACTTCGCGTTATTTTTTTAAACAACTTAACTTTGGGCACTTGACATTTGATTTGGTTTGAGATTAGAGTGGAAAAATTATGGTAGTCCAGGAATATTTTCCATGCATAAAACCTTTCTGTTCAAATTCTTCATCTTAATCTTAAACAATTTGTCCTCTGGAATTGCTTTCGGATTCTCTTTTGGATTTTATAGATTTCGTTCGTCTTTGCGAGTGAGCACTGTATTAAAATTTACTATGCGTACGTATCATATTTGTGAATTTCCGCTTCGAACTCACAATCAGTTCATTCAGAATGTGATAAATGATGTGGCATTAAATCTTTTATTATGTTTGCCAGCACTTGAACATAGTCTGTGCCATACTATCATATATTTTTTTGAAGTAGTTTCTGTTTGGCAAAGATTCCAGATAAGTTTATCACCCATTAAATATGCCAATTGCCAGTTAATAGATAGTGAAACGTTTCGGTATGCAAAAGAGAGAATGCTGCAAATACTATAAATGTTTATTGAATAGGGCGGAGATAATTGAAAGGTAATAGGAAAGTGTCAGACCCTAAAAGAACGGACAAACAAAGCAGAATCAAAAAATAAAAGCCACCCTATCTCTTCAGAGCCAAAAAGCAGCTGGTGAAACGTTTACGAATATACAGCAAAGAGGAAAAGAAAAAGCGATATGTAGTCTCTCTTGAGAAGAAGAGCATAAGGGCTAACGATATCATATCGTATTTCATATAAGAGTGTAGTTAAATCTGACTTGAATGAAAGTCCATATCAGAGTAAGAGCGGGAAATAACGTTCTTTAGCAGACTTTATGCCCTGAACCCATTGGAAATGGGTAAAAAGGGTATAATGTATTTGTGCAAATGTATGTAACAGGCCGAAGAACAGGTATCTCCGACCACATAAATTATATATATGCTTGATCAGCATCAACAGCCAAGTTGAGCTAGTTTGTTCCCGATAGTCGATAACTTGCCCCATTTCCAGACAATCGATAAAAAACGAATTCGATATCATGTTCTTTGTGATCAAATTTTAAATGTAGCTTCTAGGAAAGTTTACTATAGTCAAGTATCATTCATATTAGAGCTAACGTTCGCTTAATTGATGTTGGTAGAAGAAGGTTCAGGGTATTCTCTAGTCGGGCATACCCGGCAAGAGCACTTATTTTCGGCTTAGAGTATAATTTTAAGGCATTTATGCGCATAGGTAGGGTGTCTGATAGTCGCACACACGCACTCTTGCAACTGCTACATTGTTGTCTTTACCTTGTATCTATTATTTTAGTTACAGTTTTGTTTGTGTTGCGTTCATTTTGATTGTTGCCGACGGCTGCTGCTGCTGCTACTGAAATTTTTGCTTATAATAATTTCATTATCATTTTATTGCATTTCTCGCATGCTTATGCAATACACATTCTGACAATGTCAGGTGCAGTATTTATTATATTTTTATTTGTTTGTTATTGTGCCTTGCCCAAAAACCCGATTCGCATATTATGTCAGCGGCGTGTATTGCTGTCTCTTTCACTCTACACTCTTCCAATTTTTTTTGGGTCGCAGCATGATATCATTTGAAGCAGAGCTTATTACTCACTCGCGCCAAAAAGAGCCGAACACATAAATCAAACCAAGGGGGTTGTTGCAGAGGACGGGGTGCTCTCTCAGACTATGATGTCAGAGCTACGTTGAGTAAAACGCAATTTGTTTTGGTTTTGCGTTGCAGTTGGAAAGTTCAATGAACAAAACGCACTGCTTGTTTCCCCCGGCTGTAAGTTTCAAGCAGTGCACTGACAAACACCACTAGACTTGAGTGCAATGTAAATAATTTGTATTGATGCAGCAGCGCGTATAACACCAATACCAACGCATAAGCAGGCGGTCATACTCGAACACCTCCAGTTTTTGGCGTGCGTGTGCATGGCTTGCTGAGCGCTTATGAATCACAATGCGTGTTTCGAGCAACGCAACCGCAACCGCACCCACTACGTCATTTGAACGTAACGTAAGCTTCGTGGCAACCGCCGAACTGGCCGAAGTCAATCGTCGTGTGCTTTGACACGTTGCTAAACGTTCTGACGAGCGTGTTCATTGCGCGCCTACGTAGTCAAGTTTTGTTGTTGCAATTGCGCGTTATCTTTTTACTTTCATGCGCTGGGATCGCGCGCGCGCTCCGCCTTTGGCTCTCATAGCGCGCGCACTCTCTGCTGCAAACTTGCTCCATTCCAGAAAACTTGTTTGGCGTGCGCTGCCTCTCTTTCGCACACAGCTCCAATGCGACAGGCAGCAGCGGCGGTAGCAGCAGCAGCAGCTTATTGGTTTGTTTTGTGTTTGAACTTCTTCCAGTTCTTTTGCTGCGTTCAGAGCAGACGGCGGTCCGCAGTGTCGCCCTCTAGAGTTTGCGTTTTTCATTTAATAACTGTGTTTTTGTGTGTGTTTGTTTTTGTGTGCACTAGCCAAGTTTAATTAGTGCTAGACACGCCAATTCCCTTTTGCATACATTTTGGCGCCAAGTTCCTTTAAACAATAAATACAAGTAATACCCTTTACACTCATAATGGCCGGTGGCAGCAAACGTTACTCACGCAACAACTCCAACGGCAATTTCCAGTCGCTGCCCGAACGTGGCCCAGGTAAATGTCAGCTATAACAACAACAACGACAACAGCAGTCGAACTTAAACTTAAGCTTATCAACTGTCTACCTTGATTTACCACTGAGCGTTATCTATGCTCTGCCCTTCTGCCGTTCGATTGCCAACGTCAGCAGCGGCGCCAACGTGGCCGTTAAATCGCTGCACGTTCATTCGCCCAAAAGCAGACAACAACAACTACAACAGCTTTTTGCATAATTTGCTTTGGGCTGCTTTTATTTTTGTGAGCGATCGCTTTTGAGTTTTGATTGCCACGTCGAAATGTTGGTTAACGGCGCAGTCAACGAACTTTCAAAGTTTGGCTACAACAAATATACTTAACGAAATTGGCAACGCAAGCATATTCCATAATGTTATGCCTGCACTTGCAATCACTGCCCATGTGGGCATGTGTGTGTGTGTGGTTGTGTCTGTGTTTAGTCTAATTCAAGGTTATCTCTATGCCGCATGCCAGCTAAATACACCAAGTGAGATGTGCTCGTGACGTCACAATCACGCACGACAAAAACGTTGAAGATATCTTCTGCTTTGTCAGCGGAAGTTGCTCTTAAATCGATGACAAGCAGTGAATAAATTGTGAATGTGTTCGACTTCATTTCCAACAACAAAACGTAGATATATAATACTCGTCATTTTTGTCACATAATTTTATGCGATATGCGGGTCTTGCTCTTTAACAGCGAAGGTTGGTTAAAGCAAGCAGAGCGAGAGAGCACTGCTTGTGCTTTTTGTCTCTTAAGGAGGCTTTATAAGGATCGGCCTTACTTAGTGGGAGTTTTTACTGTTAATTCTAAGAGAACATGCATGTGCTCTTTAAAAGATTAAATCAAGCTAATATTTAGGTGAGCATGTAATATCTTAGGTTAAAGAGAGCAGAAGAGAATGCATGGAACCTCGCTGTGCATAAATACACACACGTAGTATAAAATCAAAGAGCGTGGGTGAGCATAGGAGCTTCAGCTTAACGAAACTCGGCACACTTTTTAATTTCCAATATAATCGTGTGGTTCAAACAGAAAGTTCTTTGCTTTTAGCAGTACTCACGCTCGCATGTACGTATCACGCACATCTCTAGTAGACATACACACACACACACACACATGCTTGTCTGTTATCTAGGCACTTTTGCCGCTTCTTCTTTTTACTCCACTTCACTTTCAGTGCAAACTTGTTTTGATTGAAACCAGTTGCCGTTTGCCCAGTTCCCAATTTCCAGTTCGCAGTTTGCCCCTTCCAGACCCATCTTCCAATTCCAGTGGCCAATGCACTTCATATTATTGTTGTTGTTTTTTATCAACCTACACGCTTTCAATACGCCTAATTGTGGCGACGTCTCTTTTTCAATAGTTGATAAAGAGACGGCCACAAAAAGAAAACTTTCTCTCGCATCGCTTTCTTTCATATGTATGAGAAAATATGCTCGTATGTCCGATTGTTTTTTCTTTTATTTTTCTGTCTCTCTGCGCGTCGTCGTCTTAACCCAGTTTCAATTTGTATCCCTCACATCTCTTGTTTCCTTTCTAATTTACTGTCGATTTACATAACCTCAAGACTTGTTCGCTTGGCAACTATCTGGCTTTTTTTACCCACCCCCAAAACTAGTTTAAAAGCTTGATATTTGCTTAGCTGTTGTGTCTATGTTTCTTTCTGCTTTCCATGCTCTTCTTTTCTTCTTCTTCTGCTTCTCTTGGCAATCGCCGCAGACAAAATCTAATGGAAGATTTCCAATGCTGCCAGAAAATTCGGTTTGTACTTGGAAGATCAACAGCAGCTGCTTTTGTTCTTGCTCTCAAGCACATCAATTTCCAGAGAGCTCCAGCTGTGATCACAGCAGGGGCATGGGCGAGACGGGAGGCGTGTCAATATTTGATCGAAATCAAGTTTGCTTTACTTGTAGATTATGAAATGAAAGATAAGAAAGAAAGAAATCTTATTTAACAAACTAAACTAAATGCTGGAGATATAGATTTCGGGTAATATTTATTTTCAACACAAATTCTTCACAATTGAAAAAAGAAAGCTTTGAATTATGAATATTTTAATCGATAATTATCGATAAATTCGAAAATTAATGAAAATGTTCTGCGAATAAAATATTTTTATGTTAAAAAGTGAATAAATGTGTTCTAGATATAGATAATATATGTAAAATATTATGCAGAAATGGGCTTTTTAACTCTAGAAAAACTAATTAAAGATATCTATTCAATAATATGTTGTTATATGTTGTATCCTCAACAACCCCTCTTGCGCCTTCCGTCACCTAACAGGGTATTCACACAACGAATATTCGAAATGCTTTTGTGCTTATTTTGAAAGTGTTTTAAAAATAGAAGTAAAAAAGAAAAACAAAAAAATAAGAAGAGAAACACATAAAATCGTGTTTAATTAATCGCATTTCAATGGACCCTCGGCAAATTGTTTATTGTTCAAATGGATCCAACAACAGTTGAGTTGAGTTGAGTTGCGACTATTTATAGGTGAAATCGATTGAAAAACGCTTCTTGAGGTGAATTCGCTTTCGTCGAAGCGAGTGCATTGACTGCTTATCGGGGGAAATTCGATTGTTAAAGAGGGGGATGCTGAGGAGGGGCAGAGGAGGCATATTAATCAGAAAGAAATATTCAAATGATATTCGCCTTTTTTCGAATGTTTCAATTCACATCCGTTTCGATCAGACTCTCTCGCTCTCACCTCTCTCGCTCTCCCTCTCTCTCTCGCTCTCTCTCTATCTTTACTTATTTTGCGGCTCTGTCGCTCTCGCTGCGCGTTTTCCGGCTGGGGTCCGGAAAATTTTTGTTGAGGCAGCAAATAATATTTGTCTAGTATAAAACTTGGCAACGTACGCCCAAAAGATCGACCGCACGGCGCGCGAAACCACGAATAAAATGTCGAGCAGAATCTGTGAGTGAGAAATGTTGAGTATATACACACACACATATATATATATATATATATATATATAAATATAATTATATATATATATGTATGTGTACTTATAGTATATACTTGTACTGTTAATCGTGCTACCAATAATTATTACCTGCCGACATTTGCACAATTTCTTCTCGCACAACGCACTCGATAAGTGCGGGTATATCTCAAAGATTGCATAATTGCTTAAGCGAAAGATTCTACATAACACATACATACATACATATACGCAGCTGTCCAATAGCCGCTGTCTACGTGTGTGTGTGTGTGTGTGTGAGTGTGTGTGCTTTTGTATATTTTGGTATTTTCAGTCACTCGTCAATTGTGTTCGCTTTGAAATGATTGAGCAACAAATTAAAGAAATTAAATAAAAAGAGACTGCAAAAGCAGCAGCAGCAGCAGCAGCAGTGCTTGTCAAAGTGTGCAAACAAGTGACTCCAAAACTGCAACTGCTTAGCCAACACACTCCTGCGCTCTCTCTCGCTCTCTCGCTCTCTGTCTCTCTCTCCCTTCTGAACTTAACTACTTTACAATGTGATCAAAAAAGTGTTATCAAAGCTTGTCAAACTGCAAAGCTAATGTCTATATAACTTTAATCATATACAAATGTGTTCCTGTTAAACTGTATTTATATGCTAGGCAAGATTCTAAAGCTTTTAAGATCCAAATTCCTATGTTCTCGTTCTGACAAAGATTGATAAAAGCTGAAATCAAATTATGCTTATATATGCTGGTAAACTGTATACCCGAGGTGACACTATAACTGTAGCGATCAACAATTATGCTTTTCCAATTGTAAGCAGAAAATAAAACTGTATAAGAGCCAAACTTCTGAATTCTCTTTCTAAAGCATATTGATGAAAAACTGAATTCAAAAGTGATACAAACCTTAGATATATCCAAGCATGCTGCTCAAACTGTTGCTGCCAGCCAAATGCTTTTCAAACTATAAACAGATGTTAACCTTAAATTCGAAGTTCACATATGCTTATCAAACTGTATATAGATAAATCCAAGCTAACTCTAAAACTGTAACAGCTTAACTAACTAATTGTCTCTCTTTACACTTTCTTGCAGTGGAATCCCTCATCTACTGGCGTGATGTGAAAAAGTCCGGCATTGTCTTTGGCGCCGGGCTTATCACTCTGATTGCCATCTCCTCTTTCTCCGTGATAAGTGTGTTTGCGTATTTGTCGCTGCTGGCGCTCGTCGGCACCGTCGCCTTCAGAGTTTACAAATCCGTGACACAGGCCGTACAAAAGACAAACGATGGCCATCCCTTCAAGTGAGTACACATTTATCTATGCATATAAAAACGGGTTCTGATTGACTGATTGACTGATTGAGTTGCTGACTGAGTGACTAACGTATTGATTGATTGACTGAGATTGACAGATTGACTGATTTACTGATTGCTTATTGATTGCACGATTGATTGAGTGACTACCGGATTGAGTGACTAGCGTATTGATTAAGTGACTGATTGATTGAACGACTAATAGTTTCAGTGGCAGACTGATTGGGTGACCATTACCGTATTGATTGAACGACTGATTGAGTGCGTCAGTCACTGATTGAGTGACTAGCGTATTGATTAAATGACTGATGGATTGAGTGACAGAATGAATAAGTGTCAGACTGAAGTAGTGACTAACTGATTGATAGACTGACTGACTGGCGTATTGATTGACTGGCTGATTGAGGAGCCAAGTTTCGGGTTCAAACTCATAGCCAACAATCTGTGGGGAAATTCATATTAGACAAGTTTTAACACTCTTAAAACATGAATTTTATTTTCTTTAGAGAATATCTGGAACTGGATCTGACGCTGTCCCAGGAGAAGGTGCAGCACATCGCCGGCGTGGCTGTGGCACACATTAACGGCTTTGTTGCGGAGCTGAGGCGTCTGTTCCTGGTCGAGGATATTATCGATTCAATTAAGTTCGGTGTCATCCTGTGGGTGTTCACCTACATTGGCGCCTGGTTCAATGGCATGACCCTGGTCATTCTGGGTAAGCACAGAGCTCTCTTATACGGACAACCTATGGAGATTAATTATATTTCTACATGTCCACAGCCTTTGTCTCGCTGTTCACCTTGCCCAAGGTCTACGAGAACAACAAGCAATCGATCGACACCTATTTGGATCTGGTGCGCAACAAGTTGACGGAAATCACCGACAAGTAGGAATCCCATAACCATATGCCATTCATGTTCAACCTTTACTGATCATTCCTCCCTTGATTTACCTCCACAGAATCCGGGTGGCTCTTCCCATTGGCAACAAGAAGCCTGTGGCAGCTGCTGCCGCCGAGTCGGACAAGGACAAATAGAAAGCAACAACAATAACAGCAACAACAACAGCAACAGCAACAACAACATGTTTATTTATTTATTAAGCATTATTTGAATGGTTTAATATTCATCCGGGGCATAACAATTAAATACATATATTCAATTGTATAATTACAATTTACAAACAAGAACAACAACTTGCTATTGTTAACCCAAAACATAAAACTAAAAAAAAAGGAAAAACATTTAAGTAAAGAATATCAACTCGTAGCAGTTTAAACATTGTCCAAGTGTCTTTAAGTTTTTTAAACGAACGAAACCAATTTGAAATCTAAAAAATTAGAAAAATGAAATGAAAAACAACAACAACAAACAACAACAACAACAACAACAAAAACACAGCCACAGCAATGCAATTAAACGCTTCCTCAGTTTCCAAACAATTTCTTTCGAGACTCTTAACGAAAAGCAAACTTTTTAATACATTTACGATTTAGTTAAAAAATGCATACGAAAAAAGAAACTATGCAAAAGTCTTTTGAAAACAACAAAAAAGAAAAACAATCAACATTTTACACCCATTTTTATTAGCAACTTTTTTTCTAATTAAAAACTCTTTGCTTTAGTTCTAATTTTAATTTTGTTGATTTTTGATGAAAAAAAATCAAAATAAAAAAAACAAGTGAAGTAAACAATTATAAACAATTATGATTTTCGATTGTTTTCGTTTCATGTGCTATTATCTATTATTTTTTACTTTATTTTTAGCGTGATTTTTAGCATAAAACTGAAGCTGGCTGATCCTTTCGCTTTCGTCCTTGCAACTCAGCTTTGATAGGATGGCCTGATTAACAATTAGACCAATTTGTTTATAGAGAACATTTCGAGTTGCGCGCTTCATCGAGCACATAAATACAACAAACAAACAAACAAATAAATAAACAGCTTCGCCTTGTTTCATACAACATTTACTTATGTACAATTAATTTATAAGAACTTTTACAACATAAATCAAATATTTAATGCGAATTTTTTTGTGCAGCACAGCAAGTTGAGTTATTGCCAACGTTTTAAAGTTCATATTCATGAAATCATATACATCTATTGTAGCTTAAATGTTTTTATTGTAACCATTTGTTGCTCATTGTTATAAAAAAAAACCAAAAAAAAAAACTAAAGAAAGGCAAAAGTGAATGCAAGTGAATATTTATGATTTGCGTTGCTTTCAATGAAAAAAAAACGTTTGTCAAGTGCAGCTATTAAGCAGAAGGAAAAACAAAGGACTACTGATAACATTTTAGGCGTCGTTTTTCTCCCATATTCAACTACGATAACAATAGATATTTTTGCATATTATATAACACTTAAAACGATATTTCTATATATGTATGTAATATGTAAGTGAATACAAAAACTATAAAAAAAGAAGAGAATAACAAAACAAAATTCATAAAAGCGATAAATGAAAACGAAATTTTCAAGTGCAAATCAACTTTCCGAGGATTCGATTCGATCCTATATAAGCGATCTTATACACGTATATCACATAAATGTGCTGTAAGCTATATGTTAGACAGAGAAAAACATGTTCTTACTTATTACATGAACATTAATCAGTTGATTTGATCGTATAAATTTCAATAAAAATACAACTTAAATAAAACTACATTTAAGACAGTTTGAATTCTTTGAGCTGCCGCGTCAAATCAAACAGCTTCTGTCCGTGCACAAAAGCTGTTTGATAGCTGCTGCTTGCAAAGCTTAACGCTAGAGGGCTGCCAGCATGGGCAGCCAGAAAGCAAACAAAAAGCATACAACGCTCTGTCGGAAAAAAATAATAAACAATACGCATGTATGACCTTCGTACAAGGTGACTGGGACACACTGCGCGCGCGACCAACACGAGAGCGGCAGACCGAGAGAGAGGCAAAGTGTTAAAAAGTGCCAGAGAGTCATGCAAAATGCAAGCAAAGCGTTGCATGAAGTGCACTTAACATTAACATAAATTATGCCAATGCCAATTGGCGAACGAGCAGAGAATTCCACTCGCTGATAAGACACAAAACGCGGAGACTGCCTTAAGCAGAGTTGTTTACAAGAGCGAACGCAACGAAAGAGCGAAAGCTTCTCGAAAAGCGAATGAGAAAAGAACGCGTCGCCGCTAACAAAATACCCTGCATTAAGTGGCTTACATATAACAGAAATTAAATAAGAGAAAGATAAAAGCCTTGAAAAAATATATATAACTGTATGTTAAATAAATGTACAATTAATTAAAGATCAAATAAACATGTAATAAGCAGTGTCGCACTCACTACCAAAGGACGCTATATACCCCACAGCTTGGCGGCTGCTGGGCATGAAAAGCTCTCGTGACTAATAACGCATGCGAAAAGTGCACGCCGTCTGAGAAGTGCTCCGGATTTTGCAGCGAACGGTTGTTTTTTTGGTCGCGCGCATCTTTCACGTCTTCGCTGTTTCGCGTATTAAATTCGTCTTATAGTTTTTCCTACACGCACCCACGCAGCAGCAGCAGCAACAGCAGCAGCAAGAGCAGCAAGAGTAGCAAAGGCAGCGACAGAGGCAGAGCAAGTGACAGGCAGATAGAAAACCCGTGAAACAACTACCTCAGTTAGCAGCAGAGAGTCGAAGGCGCAATGTCGAAGCCACAATCGGACGCGGATCGCAGGAAGCAGATATCGGTGCGCGGCATCGCTGAGGTGGGCAACGTAACCGAGGTGAAGAAGAACTTCAATCGCCATTTGCACTACACCCTCGTCAAGGATCGCAATGTGGCCACACTGCGCGACTACTACTTTGCGCTGGCCAACACTGTCAAGGACAACATGGTCGGACGCTGGATACGCACACAGCAGCACTATTACGAGAAGGATCCCAAGGTTAGTCAGTGTAACCAGCCCCTTTTAGGATTATTGATTTTATGCCTGTGCGTGCGTGTGTGTGTGTGTGCGAGTGTGTGTATGCTGGTATTTTCCAAGAACGAAAAAAGATAATACCTAACCCAACTTTTGTTGCGCCTTTGGCAAAAAAAGGAACGAGGTCAATGTTAAAAGGCTTTCAATTCGGTTTCTTCATCCAAATCTTTTTTTTTTCTTTTGCTATTACGACATGCATTTTGCGGTCTGCGCTTTCGGCCTATATTCTTATTTGTCTCTCTGCAGTTGGCCAAAAATTGTTTCTGTTTTTTTCTTTATTAACTTCTCTTTTATATTCATTTTTGTTTTCTTTTTGCTGCACCTGCTTTATCAACTGCTCATTTATTTTGCTTTCCTTTTCTGTTGTTGTTTTTTTCTCTCAATTTCAATCTTTCGTGTCCATTTGTCTAATTGCTGGCTGCAAATTTCGTTGAAGTGCATTGGGATCAATGCCAAAAACGTGTGTATGCCAGGCCAGAACGCTTTCACTGCGTCGCTTTTGGCATGGGGTGGACCAAAATTACCTAGGCTAAAAAGCCGGTGGCCCAGTCTTTCTCCACGAGCAGCTGACTTCAACCAGAAGGGGGTTAAAAACAGAATAAAAATAGCTTTTGATTGGCAATCAGAAGCGGCCTCTCACCCACACACACGCACACACACACACGCACACACACACACACAGGGACTTAGATAAGGAGAGAGAGAAAGAGGGCGGAAATGTAAAATATGTTTTTAATATGTCAAAGTAATTGTCATACCCTGTATTGATTTAACTTGCCAAATGGGGAGGTAACAACAATTATTAGACAGCTGGAGTTGGATAATTTATAAGTTAGGTCAAAATTGACTTTTGTTCAAAATAAATAATAGTGGTAGGGTATATTTAATATGTATTATATATTTTCAATTTTTGATAGCACTTCTACAGGGTATCCTAATGTATATCATTTGACTCAAATAATAATAATTTAGTAGCTTAGAGAAGCTTTCTGCTAGTTAATCGACTTTCTCCTGCTAATAGGGCAATTACAGGGTATCTTCTAGCTTAACACTTTCTCACTTAATTGCGCCAAGAACATTTTCTTAGTAATCAAACTGTTAATAGGATGGTTTAATGAACTTCTTTCGCTAGCCTATATGTCCAGGGTATCTTATGGTATAATACTTCCGTTCTTTACAATTCTTTTAGTTTTCTTGGCAATCTATCGGCCCAGCAAGCCATAAATCGAGTTAATAATCGCTGAAAGCACGCTCCAGTAATAGTTGAGGCATGTACATACATGCATACATACATAGGTATCCATCAGATACACACACACACGTACACACACACGCACACACACACCTATACCAATGCAATCACGTGCGGCAAGCGTGCGATTTGTTGCGAATTTCTGGATGGCAACTTTGTCCTTGCCTGAATGTCAGTCAATCGGAGAGGGAAAGTTGCGTTTGTATCTTTGTATCCATGAGATACATTTGCATATGCCGCAAACAGCTGTTGATTCAATTGAAAACCCATGGGGAATTCTTTCAAAAAAAAGACCAACAACAAAATTTGTCAATTTAACTAATTTATCTAAAGTGCGATATTCGAACAAGAGCCAAAAACAATTAGAACATGAAACATAGATACATAAATGCTTATATAGGCACAGCAAACACCCAAGCATACACACACACACACTCACACACAAGCACACACAAGCAGTCACACATATAGACACATATTTTCAAGGTCAGTCAAAGGTTATTAACAAAAACGAGAGTCAGGAAAATTTTCATTTTATTTATTTTTCTTCTTGTATTCGTTCTAGTTTTTCGTTTTAGTTGTTCTTGTTGTTGTGTAATGTATGCGTGTGTGTGTGCGCTTGTGTGTATATGTGTGCGCTTGTGTGTATGTATGTGTGCGTGTGCGTGTGTGTGTATGCGTGCATTTATTTTGGTTCCATGAAAATGCGACAATGGATGGAAATGTTCATGGTGCTCGTTTATGTTTTGTTACACTTTCATTACGCACTTACATGCTATCCATTATATCCCAACCAATTCATATACATATACACATACATATACATATATATACATATACATATACATAGTTTTAGTTATATGTATCTATCAAGATCTAGCTATATAGATGTGGAAGACGTTACAAACTAGCTACACTTAAAGCTAATTGAGTACGCATCTTTTATGGTTCCTTCTTGATTCTTTCAAAACTTGCCAATTGAGGGACTGCCTCCAATTGACGATGGGTCAAAAGGGGTAAACGAACTCTATTCACAAAGTATTTTCATGAACTTTTTATAAGAAAGCTTTTTATGCAGCACAGATACCAAAAGATATTATATCTATATGTGCTATATAGTATAGTTATACATCTAACAATTTTGTATATTTTTATCAAATTTGCTTTGGGTAATTAGAATTTCTAGAAATTGAATTTGTTTATAAATAAGAAAAATGGCATTTAAGGCATTTAGCTAGTTTTATGCGTTAAATAATATAACCATCTGCATTTGTTAGGCTTTACAGGGTATCAGAACAAAGATATCCTATGAAAAAACTATGTTATTTGGAATATTAGCCCAAACTCAAAATCATGATATTCTAGTGAAAAAGCTGTGTAAAAAACTGTGAAATATGTTTTCCTAGAGAGAAAGAGATAAGTTTAGATATAAGAAAATGTAAGAAAATAGAGAACTTTATATATATTTATAATTTATATACCTCACATAATTCCTTTAGCCTTTTGAGAGCTAAGTGAAAACATTTGACGATCTACAGCTGATAAGTTTATAAGCTCTTAAGCAACAAACATTTTAGTTAATTGAAATTTGTTTATTAACTTTCCCAAAGTACCGCATTGAAAAACTCAATACTCGAACTCCATATGTTATATATCACATGAATATGAATATAAACAAATATTGCAGCAGCTGCTCGAACTGCGGCTGAACGTCTCGTATATATTGGGCTTGCATATCATTATAATTATTATTATTTTTTTATTATACGAGCCATAAATATAATTATTAGTTTCCATGTTCGTATTCTCATATTCGTGTGTACTTGGTTTTAGTTAGATTCGATTACAAGCGCAAACAGAGAACGCTTTTTGTTATCAATTTGTCTCGGCCGAAAGCCGCAGAACATATGTTTCAGCTCTTTTGGCCGGACCATCGAATTAATTAAGCCGCTTTTCCGCAGCTGTAAATAGATAAATATACATACATACATACATATATGTATGTACATATGTATGTGTATAGATAGGGTTTATTTGTCAAGTTGGCAGCCCTTTGTCACATGCAATCGAATATGACACATCTGTGTCTATATAATAAAGCTAGTATTATCTGTTTTGGAACCTAATCAAATCCATAAAAACCCTGAGTGTCCTAGTCGGGTGTGCTAAACTGATAGATACTCTGTACAAGTTCGATAGATATAAACACTTTGTGCTAAATAACTTTTTTCTATTCAAAATGCTTGAAAATAAATTTGAAAACTCGATAATTATCGATTAACATGAGTTTTTACATCGATATTTATCGATTTTGCATAAACGTAGAAAGTTATCGAAAACAAATTCAAGAGCTTTAAGAGCTTATGCAATTTACTTGGAGTTTACCTATTTTCCAACTTTATTATACCCCTTTTCCGCATTTTATGAGTACAGGGTATATATTGCGGTAACAATTTATACTCGAAATACAAATTAGCTTTTGGCATTAGCTACCTAGATCGAGTTGAACCCTTTGAACCCCGTTGCCCATTCAGCTCGAGGCTTGTCTCAGTGTTGTGCATAGCTGATATGGGCCAGTGCTGATAAGCAGCGCATAGAACTATTCAGAGCTGGCGACAATCGATCGATGCTGTCGTCAAAACAACTCGACAACTGAGAGCCCAGATCACGTTAGCATTGACCAGAGATGCGCCTGCAGATAGACATAGCCAAGTGCATTCCATATGCGAATGCATAGAAGCATGTTTCCAAGTGCAGCCGGAGCCGGAGCCAGAGCCGGATCATGATCCGTAATCTAGCCTGTTAGCTAAACAAAGTATGCCCTTAGCAGTCCGTAACATTATGTGATTATCAGACCAAGCTGATCAATCGATCGATTCAATCGAATCCCGCTGAATCGGTAAATGTAAAATGTCTATTAATAGACCCCATAAAAAGCTGCCTCAAATTAGCAAACGTTGATAAGGCGCCAACGGGTGACCTTCTCAACAAATCGGAGTCCCACATATGGACATATATAGACCGGCATTAACTAACTAGGAAATTGGGGCAGCTGCTCTAAACGTGCTCCAATTTAATGTACAGCTGTGCCTGGCAATAGCTAAGAGATTACCTAATGCCCCGTGATCTAGTTGAGGGAATGCCCTCCATACAGAATGCAAAAACTAGCTTAACGGCATGCTACAAGGTTTATATAACACAAGCTTCTATACTATGTCCAGTTCTTAATCTGACTAATCTTGTGCTTGCATCATATCTACATCATATCCTATTTTATGCTTAAAGAGTTACAGGAATACCCTGCATGAATACCGTTAAGATTATCTTATCATTTCAAAGATTACCCTGCTTAAGAAGGAAAAACTATCCTTCCTACAAGTTATAATCTAGTTGCTATCTTAAATCAATCTATAGGTATAATTTCTTATATCATCTGTTTAATCCGTCTCTTATCGTACCATATCATTAAATAGTTACATGGTCTATAATCTATATATATATATAGAATCTATCTGATTATAGAAGAACCTTTATATAATAACATGATTCACTGCAGGCAGTACTCATGCGGGATCGAAGTCCTCTCTTACATCTGGGAAATTAGCAGGAAAAGCTTCTTTATAAATAACTTTATGATTTCTCAATATGAAAGACATTTCCTTATGCTCCTAAAAACTTGGTTACATTGGACCCAATCGAATCATGTAGCTTCCATAGGAATATAACCCTTTGAGTGTGCGATTTCCATCCTTGGCACCTCGTAGATATTTTCTCTTTCTTGTTTAGGACGTACTTTCAAAATCGGAAAAAGCTTCCATCTATTTTCCACCCTTTCAAGTGAAATTGATTTAACTCTAACCAGAGTTGCCACCCATTTGAAAATGTCTAATGAATCGATTTGTTTTTACAGCGCGTCTACTACCTGTCGCTGGAGTACTACATGGGCAGGTCGTTGACCAACACCATGATCAACTTGGGCATTCAGAGCGAATGCGAGGAGGCCATGTACCAGCTGGGTCTGGACATTGAGAATCTGGAGGAGATGGAGGAGGATGCCGGCCTGGGCAATGGCGGTCTGGGTCGCTTGGCCGCCTGTTTCCTCGACTCGATGGCCACGCTGGGCCTGGCTGCCTACGGCTATGGCATACGCTATGAGTACGGCATCTTCGCCCAGAAGATCCGGAACGGTGAGCAGGTGGAGGAGCCCGATGATTGGCTGCGCTTTGGCAATCCCTGGGAGAAGGCACGCCCCGAATTCATGCTGCCCATCAATTTCTATGGTCGCGTTATCGATACGCCCGAGGGCAAGAAGTGGGTGGACGCCCAGAAGGTCTATGCCATGCCCTACGACAATCCCATACCCGGCTACAACAACAACCATGTGAACACGCTGCGCCTGTGGTCCGCCAAGTCGCCCGTTGACTTCAATCTGAAGTTCTGTAAGTAATCTTGGCCCCCTAAGTAATCCTAGACTTATTTTTTTGATCTGTTTACTTGCAGTCAACGATGGCGACTACATTCAGGCCGTGCTGGATCGTAATCTGGCCGAGAATATCTCGCGTGTGCTGTATCCCAACGATAACTTCTTCGAGGGCAAGGAGCTGCGTCTGAAGCAGGAGTACTTCATGTGCGCCGCCACGCTGCAGGACATCATTCGCCGCTTCAAGGCCTCCAAGTTCGGTTCGCGCGAGGCGGTGCGCACGAACTTCGAACACTTCCCCGAAAAGGTGGCCATCCAGCTGAACGATACGCATCCATCGCTGGCCATACCCGAACTGATGCGCATCCTGGTCGATGAGGAGCACTTGGAGTGGGAGAAGGCCTGGGACATTGTGGTGCGCTCTTGCGCCTACACCAATCACACGGTGCTGCCGGAGGCCCTGGAGCGCTGGCCCGTCTCCATGCTGGAGTCCATATTGCCGCGTCACTTGCAGATCATCTATCACATCAACTTCCTGCATATGGAGAATGTGAAGAAGAAGTTCCCCGAGGATCTGGACCGCATGCGTCGCATGTCGCTCGTCGAGGAGGATGGCGACAAGCGCATCAATATGGCCCATCTATCGATTGTTGGCTCCCATGCGGTCAACGGCGTGGCGGCCATACACTCGCAGATCCTGAAGGACACGCTCTTCCGTGACTTTTACGAAATGGATCCCAAGAAGTTCCAGAACAAGACGAACGGCATAACGCCCCGCCGTTGGCTGTTGCTCTGCAATCCGGGTCTGTCCGATCTCATTGCCGAGAAGATCGGCGACGAGTGGCCCGTGCATTTGGATCAGCTGATCGCCCTCAAGAAGTGGGCCAAGGATCCCAACTTCCAGCGCAACGTGGCGCGCGTCAAGCAGGAGAACAAGCTGAAGCTGGCCACCATTCTGGAGAAGGAGTACGGCATCAAGGTCAATCCCGCCTCCATGTTCGACATTCAGGTGAAGCGCATCCACGAGTACAAGCGCCAGCTGCTTAACTGCCTGCACATCATCACATTGTACAATCGCATCAAGAAGGATCCGACCGCCAATTTCACGGCACGCACCATCATGATCGGCGGCAAGGCTGCCCCCGGCTACTATGTGGCTAAGCAGATCATCAAGCTGATCTGTGCCGTTGGCAATGTGGTCAACAATGATCCCATTGTTGGCGATAAGCTGAAGGTCATCTTCCTGGAGAACTATCGCGTCACGCTCGCCGAAAAGATAATGCCCGCTGCCGATTTGTCCGAGCAGATCTCAACGGCTGGCACTGAAGCCTCCGGCACGGGCAACATGAAGTTCCAACTGAACGGCGCCCTAACCATTGGCACTCTGGACGGCGCCAATGTGGAAATGGCCGAGGAGATGGGCATGGACAACATTTTCATCTTCGGCATGGATGTCGTTGAGGTGGAAGCCCTTAAGAAGAAGGGCTACAATGCCTACGACTACTACAATGCCAATGCCGAGGTCAAGCAGGTCATCGATCAAATCCAGGGCGGCTTCTTCAGTCCCGGCAATCCCAACGAGTTCAAGAACATTGCGGACATACTGCTCAAATACGATCACTACTTCTTGCTGGCCGATTTCGATGCCTACCTCAAGGCACAGGATCTGGTATCCAAGACCTATCAGGTAAGATTCGGTTCGAGATTTTACCATTGCTTTGTGTCAAATCTGGTTCCAAGCCTGTTTCTGCTCTCCTTTCTGGAAATCTTCCTATCTTCTTGATTAACTAATCCAAATTATATTTTCCGAAACAGAACCAGGCCAAATGGCTGGAGATGTCCATCAACAATATTGCCTCCAGTGGCAAGTTCTCATCGGATCGCACAATTGCCGAATATGCCCGCGAAATTTGGGGCGTTGAGCCCACCTGGGAGAAGCTGCCGGCACCGGAGGATAAACAATAAATCAATTTTAACATATTTTGATATTATATATTTTATTATTTGTGTGCTTTACTTTTGTTAAAGTCCCATTTTAGGAGCCAAATGCAACAACAACCAATTAAAAATGAAAAGAGATATGAGAAAAATGAATTAAGCTAGCGCTAAGATGTAAACATCGATCGGGCTCATTGTTATTAAATATTAAATATCTTATTTAATAAATTTTAAACAAATCCTTTTGCCAATCTTCAATTTGATGGAATCGAATTAGCTGCAGCGACTACGACTACGGTACCTTTCGCCATTCACAACTCAGGAACACTTTCAAAGTAAATGAAGAAAAAAATTAAATCAATTGAAACGAAAAGAAAACTAGAAAACAAAAAAAGAATTTGCAAAACTTGCAACTTAGTGCCAGGCCTTGTTTTAAATATGGATATAAATGTGCTTGTTAAATAAAAAGAAAACCAAAAGAAATTCAAGTTCAATTGTTACATGTAAAATAAATCATTTAATTTGCATAATAAAACAAAAACAAAAACACCAAAAATTGATCCAGAAATACAATCTTAAGATAATATATTATTTGGAAGCCTAAACAATCAGTCAAACTCTTTTTTAACGTGAGGATGTTCTTATATATGCTCGACTTAAAGCTCGGCTTAAGGGAATTCAAATTACAGTCAAGGAGAATATTAAGTTCTTATATTCTCTTTGTTCCTCTGTAGTATGTATGTTTGTATGTATCCATGTATGTGTGTTTGTATGCACATACATTTATGTTCTCCTGTTCTCCTGTTCTCTTATATGATCCTTGCGAGTCGAAAATGCCATAAACTTCCTGAACGGGACATTATTTGGATATATGCACGTGTGTATGGATGGATGTGTGTATGTATGAATGTATGTATGTATAAACGTATGTATGTATGTGTGAGTGTATATGTATATATGTGTGTATGTATGTACTTATGCATGTGTGTGTGCGTAAGAATACACAAATGTTTTCTTTAACTTAACCCAGCAGTGTAAGTTTAATAGCAAATGCTCTCCTCCTCGATTCTCAAAAATTTAAGTAGGCCCTGCCGAATGTCAACAAGGCAGCAATCGTTTGGCCTCTGCGGCCGGTGGAGGAGCAGCTGCAGCCGCAGCCGGTAGGGCGCGAGGAGGCGGAGGGGGTAAGTAGATATGTATGTAAGTAGATATGTATGTAAGTAGATATGTATGTAAGTAGATATGTATGTAAGTAGATATGTATGTAAGTAGATATGTATGTATGTATGTATGTATGTATGTATGTATGTATGTATGTATGTATGTATGTATGTATGTATGTATGTATGTATGTATGTATGTATGTATGTATGTATGTATGTATATACACCTGTATGTATATGTATATGTATATATGCTGTTCTTAGGTTAATATAAATATCTATGCTTATTTCGTGTATGTGATGTATGTATTAATTTATGTATTGAACGTTTGTATGTGTGTCATTACTTTCGCACTGAACTAGGTTGTTGAGGGGGCTTTCGCACAGGTCTACGAATATTTACTACACTGCCTTTAACAAGAGCTGGCTAGTTCTTGGAATTGAGTCATGGAAGGGGCCCAGAAGATGTTGTACATTCAATTAAAGTGTGACATCTACTCTGAACCTGCACGCATAGCTATGGAAACAATTTCAAAATTTTCGGTGCACATATTAAGCTCAAAAAAATAAACGGATTTCGCTAGAGCAAAATTGACAGATAATACCGATAATACCGATTAATTCATCAAGCGTTTCGACTTATGGAGCAGCGTCTAAGGCTACTGAGCAAAACGCAGCCAACATCCGCAATGCCAACAAAAATACGACGGATTCGTCGCCTTTGTGTTAATATTGAGGCCAACGGCTGCCGTCGTTGCCATTGCTCCAAGTCAATGAATTCGCCGTATTATCCGGACGGAAGCGTGTACTACAATCCTAGGGAATTCGCCAAAATCAACCAAATGCAGCAGTACATGAACTGCGTCTATGCTTATGCTGTGCACAATCTGTGCCCGCCCGATCCGGCAGCCGGGTCGAGCTACGGGTTGAATTACGGCGGCACACGCCTGCCGGCTGGGGTGACCGTATGCAACAATTCCAGCCAGGAGGAGGGCATCGCGGAGCTCGAGAATATGCTGCACACGCTGGAGCAGCAGCAGCTTATGACGGACATGGGCACCTACGGCTCCATAAATAGCTTAAGAAGCCCACCAATCTATCTCCCAAGCGGGCCCCCAATCTTTCACCCAAGCCTGGAACCAAACCTCCAGCCATGCAGCTGCTCAACCCACTCCTCACTGAATTCCGAAGGCAAGGCACATACTGTACTGGACTTCCCCCAGCACCTGGGCGAGTCGCAGGCCGAAGAACCAAAGGCGGAATGCAAGGAGGCTGCCGAGGATATGACTCCGCAAAGCGATCGAGATGTACAGATTAAAACGCTCACGGATCTGATGCGCCAGACCATATGCAAGCTGGACAACTACATGAAGCTGCTATTCACGCAGCAGCAGCAGCAGCAGCAGCAGCATCATCAGCAGCAGCAGCTACAGCAGCAGCAGCAGCTGCAGCAGGAGCAAGGCTCGCAACTGAACATGAACTCGTATCTGGATCTGCCACGGCTTACACAATATGTGGACTCGTCGCTGCCGCTGACCCTTGTGAACAGCCTCAAGCAGCCGGCCAAGACGCGCGGCAAGCGGCTGGTAAAGGTCATGCCCGTGCAGCCGTTGGTCATAATGCCGACAACAACCCTAACCACAACCCCGCCAACGCCAGCTGCTCCGGTCGAGCCTCCCGCCAAGCCCGAGAGCGCCAAGTATCGTGTGCGTGTCCGCAGGAAACGTCCGCCCAGCGCAAAATCCACCAGCAAGAGCCAGGCCGCCGAGAGCAGACCAGCCAGCGGCTCCCAAATGGGTAAGTTTCCAAGCTCAGCCCACTTTGGGCTTTTCAATTAATGCCCGTTTACATTATTTTTTTGGAAGAAGCACCTGTGCAAAACATGCGCGACAGCAGCACCACCATGTGGTGTCCCGGGGATTGCTGCAAGCACTGCTGTGGCGTGGTTACGGAGAGCAGGACAAGATTACCCAAGACCCCGGAGACAGCTCCAGCACCAACGCCGGCTGCCCCGCTGTCCATCCCCATACAGCTGTGCACGATGGGGCCGCAGTCCAGCCTAATAGATGCGAGCAGGTGTCCAGAATATAAGGAGCGCTTGCCTCCACCAGTGCCCAAGAAGCCGCCACCAAAGTTGCAGCGGAGCAACTTTGATTCGGACTATGAGATTAGCTACCTCATGAATGCTGGAGTGGATCAAGACAGGGCTGGCAAGCTTAGCTACGCATATATCGAGGAGGAGCACCAGGAAGTAGAAGAGAAGCAGACGCTCCAACGCCTGCCCCGCAACCTGAAGCTGGAACCAGATACAGAGAGTGAGCCAGAGCCTGAGCCAGAGCCAGAGCCAGACCTGGAGCCGGAGCAAAGTAGCTCGGATCACTGGTATGCAAATGCACGGCGTAGTCTGGCTCAGTTGGAAAAGCAGGAGAATTACTTTACCAACTTGGAGCCGGAAATGGAGCCGGCTTCGGTGTGCACCTGTAACCAGTTACAGCAAACGGATTCGTGCTGCACCATGGACATCTCAACGGACAGCAGCATGACGACCTCACGTTACATAGCTACCACGGAAAAGTCGGTGTCCACCAACGACTTGCAACGGGAGTTGCAGGCTTCAAAAAGTCCGCCCGACCAGAAAGTGCGCACCTACAAGTCATCTATGAAGTCCAGGCGCGGCAAGTGCTTGCCCAAAAACAAATCCAAGGTTAAGTTTGATAATGCTAAACCCTTCCTGGTAACGCCGCACCAGCAGCTGCCCAGGTATCGCATACTCAAGTCCATGAGCGAGGCACTGCTCGATGCCGAACAGCCGTGCAAAAGGAAACGACACTATACGGCCGAGCAGGAGGCCCGGTATCGGCAGCTAATGGAGCAGGTCGAAAGCATAGGCGAGATGGAAAGAAATGCCAGCAATGAATTCAAGTGCAATCCCTTGGCGGATAGCTCACACTTCCGCTGCCATGGCGGCTCAGTTTCATCCGTTTATCCGACCGGCTGGACGCAGTGAGCAACAATAGTAGGAATACGCAGCAGGCCATATTTGTATTCGGGTTAAGTATTCGAAATTTTAGCAGGGGGAGATGGATACAAATTAACTGAGCAACTATGAACGGAAATGAGCCGCAAGTGAGTGAGACTGGTCGTAGCTTTTCTGGTCGTCCGGAGGGGGACGAGGAGATCGGGCAACGGTCGGAGGCCAGCTCAAATCCGGCGGTACAGAAGAGACCATGTGTTTCCTGTTGCAAGAATTGCGTGGTGCATCAGCTTGATGTTGAAACTGGGCTCAGACCCGGCTCCGATTCTCAACGCGCAGCTGATCAATGGAACAGAACCGACTCTGAGCTTCAACATCAGGACAATTCATGGGACAGAAACAATCGCGAAGCTGGCTATGAGCCCAAACATAAACTCCTAGCTAATACGTTAGATCATGACTATTTCGAGCGTCCGCTTCAAGGCAGCTCAAAAGTCCGTAACTATGCCGAGCCGCAAAATCAAGCTCAATTTCCTCCACCTCAACCGCAACCATGGAATAAAAACGTCGACCGTCCAACTGATGCCAGCTTTGAGGCTAGAGAAACGGAATCTCAAATCTTGGGCCGTCCGAATAGCAGTCAGCAGAGGCCTACCATACTGGTCATCGTGGTCAAGTAGGTAGAGCCCCAACTATACTCGGCTGTTAACTCAACAAAGATTGTCTATTGTTAAGTATTTATATTTTCAGTCACCCAGTCAATTAATCTGTCCATCTCCCCCATTCTCTCAATCCCCCAAATTTCAAAAAACCTATATAGGTATCTTTGTATTCCAATGCCAGCTTTTAGCCCTGAGATTTGCATAAGGCTTGAGACAAAACTCTCAGTTGTTATTTGAGTAAAATAAATCTTATAAACTGGAGCTTATAAGATCGAATATGCTAAGTAGCTTTTTATGTGTGTCTGTCCGTTTGGACAGCTCTAAATACAGGAGATTCTCTGGTCGGACCCTTTCGACTAGGCCGCTTTTAATTGCTTCAATTTGCCCTATAGCTGTGTGATGCACTCCCAATTTAGCAACAAAAATCCAGCTGGAACCCCTTCCAACAATGGCAATAAGCCCAGCCCTTATCAACTCAACTATCGGGAACCACCCAATCATATGAGCCTCCAGCAAAATAGAACTAGCTTCAACGGAAACAACCTGAATCGCTGTTATGGATGTGCGGAGATGCCAAACTATTCGAATGTCTAGTAAGTTAAGCCAAAGATATTTCATAGACTTGGGCTGTTTTCACAGGGAGTACGAAAATTGAGAAACAATTATAAATTGTTTAATTTGCATGTTAAAAAATGCAGTTGAGACAAAATTCCGTCTGCAAACAGCCCGTCTACTGCGTTCCTGTTAAACTCCACTCCATTCACTCACTTTATCCACAGCACAAATTATCCAAACCAGACCCAGGAACAGCGCACCCAGAATGGGTAAGTCAAAGCCCAGCTGTCACAGACCAAACCGATTAGCTGAATTCACATTTTTATAGACAATTCGATTTGGGTGGCAGGTTCGATGGTTGTGAGTGCTGCTGCGGGAGGTAAGTAGGAGAACATCCTAAGCCACATCATCTAAACGCTGACCTTGTTAGACCCAACGGCCGGGCTCAGACGGGCTATGAGCAGCAAGTCCCGAATGGGTAAGTTCCATGCGGGATGAAGTCACGTTTAATACGTCATCTATAATTCGATAGAACAAGGTCCCAAAGTCGCAGTCAAAGCTTTGGAGAGCAAGCCGCAATGGGGTAAGTTCCATGGAAGACCAAGTCACGTTCAATATGTCATCTGTTATTCAATAGAAGAACGGACCAAGGTCGTAGGCTAAGCTTTGGGCGGCAAGGCATTAACGGGTGAGTGTAATGGAAAGGCCAAGTCAGGTTCAATATATGGCCTTCGATCTAATAGATCAACGTGCCAAGGCTGCAGGCTTGGCTGTGAGCAGCAAACCGCAAATGGGTAAGTTCCATCTACTGGAAGTCGGGCTCAACACGTCATATAAAATTCTATAGATTAAGGGCCCGGAGTCGCAGGAACGCCTATGATATGGAGTGGGGTGCCAGACAACGTGACGAGTCCTATTCCCGTGACACGGAACCAACCATTAGTCAGGGTGCATCCTTTAGCAGCATAACCAATCGAAATGAAGCTGATCGGATCGTAGACGATCGGAGCGTAACCAATCGGAGCTTAGCCGATCGAAGCACAACCGATCAGAGCGACCCATGTGTCTGTAAGTTAAGGTGCGATTGTGACTGTGAATGTGCGCTTGCTGATTTGGAGAATACGCTCGAGCGCTTGGTGCCCAATGAGGAGTGCTTATTATATTTAGAGCAACTGGAAAAGAAACAAAAGGCGAAGGCCAGGAAGAAAAAGCAGCGAAAACCAAAAGTCATTTACGATCGGTTCGCATGTCCACCTTTTGTCATCGAGCCGAAGACCTTTTGCGCACGCTGCAGCAACAGGTGTCACCACTGCTACGGTTGTTGCTGTACTTCCGGCTATCCGTGGGGCTAGTCACAATGGAGAAAATACCAAGGATTGCTCAGCTGATGTGTAACCCATGAGAAAACTGCTCGCATATGGAATTCAACCATAACACCACAAATAAAGTTATAGATCCTACCCCGAAACAAAATAGAAACGGAAAAGTGTGTCAATACTTGTCAAAATATGGGGCTTTTTATCTAAAAATATAAATTGTTTTTTTGACACCTTGACGCACTGACAATGTAACTGAGCCTAAAGCTAAACCCATGGCAATTGGCTTAACATGGCGGGACTACGTAGAAAGAGACGTACCACTAAGCAGGCCCTGCTGCGACGGGCAGTCATTAATGCGGGGCGCATTGCGGACGAAAATGTAGATAGGTCTGCGCTGTATGATGTGCCTCAAACTAGATCCAGTCCCCAGGCCAAGGCCATAACTGTGCTGCCTTCTTTTAAAAAGGATGCGCAGATGATGCATATCATGCAGCGCAGCCTATCTAACAACTCGGGCTCCAGCTGGGAGCCGAGGGGTGCGCAGCGAATATCAAGAATCAATCCCAACAGGACTGATCTGAAAAATCCTTTCGTCGAAACGCCCTTCAGGTCGGCTGAGAAACACAAGAAGGTGGGCATTTTGTCAGCAAAGAAATTGATCCCCAAGAAAACTAATACCAACGGTAAGACCCACGCAACAGAAGCCCCCTTCATGAGTCATCCATATCATTTTACAGATAACAGATCAGGACTTAGCTTTAAAGCGTTAGAGCCCTCTAGAAGCTCCAGGGGCTCTCGAGCTAGTTCATTGGGCTATCCATCTAGTTGGAATTTGGACGTGCCCGCAGAGGGCGAAGTGACTGCATTGGCTACCAATGACCTCAGCCTAAGCGATATAGTGAACTGCGAAGCACTCAACCGAACTGCCTACGATCACCGGCTGAACGCACCAGTTACCCTGCGTCGACCCAAAGTTGATAATGCCGTGCAGTGTATGCTGCCGAAGACGACAAAGACCACGACGACACTGCGAAGTAAGAAAGCGGTCGGGGTTCAAGCGCAAACAACTTCCAAGCATAGATTGTCAACCCCAAAACCAATACAATACAAGCTACCACGATTGCAAAGGATCAAGTCCAGAAATTTTCCGATTGGCACTAGGCGCAGCATTTCTCCGACGGGCATTCTACGTATGGACAGGCTGCTTGGTATCACCCCCCGAGGAATGCGGCCCCGTGTGTACAGTGGCAAAGCGGACTTGCAGTCGGAAAGCGTGTCCAGCATTATTTGTAAAAATCCCAAATGCACCCAGCGAGTATCGTCAGGCTCTAGCTCAGTGGACAATGAGGGGGAGCGAGCAACGGAAAACTTTGCAGTTGACAGGGATCACAACTATGGCGGTTACACACCATCGGATTGCAGCTGCGAAATCAAAAGCAATGAAAGTCTTGTCAAACAAAATAAATTAGAGGCAGTGCCTAAAGCACGCTCGGAGCATTATAGTCGCATTGAGGAGATAAGTCAACCCCCCACCTTTCAGGAACGTAAAAAGCATAAAACTGAAACCAATTCGGTTGTGTGTAAGTGCGATGGCCAACCAGGCAACCAATTCAAGAAACATCAAGCCACTTGCACTAAGATAAAGTGCCCCTATAGGAATAGGGATTCGAGAATGGACAACCAGCAAAAAATGAAAGAAGCAGGAGGCAAGGCGAACAAATCGGCCAATTCAGGCAAAATGCATTATTGTTACTGCACTCAAAGGAAGTCCAGTGCGGCGTCTAAGAACGTGGCCTTTGAGGGTCATGGGTCAAACGTAAACAGTAACGGCACGGAGCAGGCACAAAAGAGTTCCAGTGACCGAAGATTTACGAATTCCCAATCGGACTCAAAAGCGAATATTCTCTCTTGCTGCCCGGTTCACACACAGACGGAAACAAGTGACCGTGCGACATTTCCGGGTTACACCGAAAAGGAAACAGAGAATCCCGAGTTCGGTAATGTAGCCATGCGGAACTCAAAGGGATCAATCGCTATGTGCCAATGCAAATATACGACACCACCTTTCACCAAGACAAAATCTAAAAGTTATCAACCACCCAACGGAGCCTCACAGAGCTCAAGAGAAGGCAAAGCTTCAAGTCGTGATCAAAGTACAAGACACAGCTCAAGAGAATCAAGAGTTCAGAAACCAGTCCGAGGAACAATACAAGGCTCCAGAGAGTCAAGGCTTTCAGGAGAAAGACAGGAGACCGACGGGCAGCTTAAATGCTTTTGCCATAAAACCGAAGCTCAACAATCGCTGAATGAATTAAACGAATTTTGCATCCATCAATGTCCTGGTTGCTCAAAAAGAGTACAACCTAACATATATGCTGTCATGGATGCCAGAGGAAGGATGCACGATATGTGCCAATGTCAATGTCCTGAATGCAGAATTGTTTGGCAGCCATACAGTCCGAGGTCAAGCTCGCCAAGCCCTAGAAGTGGCCAAGCTAATCCAACGAGAAGCCCAATGAGCGATTCCGATGGATGGCAATGGACTGCTGAACAGCCGAGAGCTGCTTCCAGGAGACACCCAGATGAATCCAATGCTTTCAGGCAGAATTACAATGCCAAGCAAACGTCCACAACGGACTTTGGCCATAGATATCATGACCAGAGGAAAACATCGCCAAATAGAAGTCAGGCTAGTGTCAATTCTTGCAATGTATCAAGCTACATCGGCGAATGCCCATGTGACAGAAACTCCATAGTTCGAACTCCGCCAAATTCTTCCAGAAGCTCTAGGATTAACAAGAAGGTACAATGCGATTGTGCGTGCCCCAACTGTGGCATTAACATCAATAGCTTCTCTCGAGGTGAAAGTAACAGGAATACGGCGTATGAGCGATCAATCGATGAGAATAGTGGACGAAGTGAATCGGACCATAATCCATATAATCCAGATGATGCGGTGGGGGTACCTAGGAACGCAGAGGGTATGGGAGCAAATTTATATGGAAGTAATAAGTACGGAGCCAACAACAGCGGCAGCGAGGAAGTCGATGAAAAATTCGATCAGGATTGCAAAATCTGTGATGTCATTATGGCTAGAAAAGAAAACAGAATATTAGCGGAAAACAAACGCGATATGGATTCGAAAACCAATTACGATGCGAATTCGCATCGGAAGCGGAAGCGAAAAACATGTTGCAATTTGGAGACCTGCACTACGAAGTGTAACAAGTGTCAAATAATCCCGTCTAAAAACATAAGTGGCGATGCCATGGTTAACCTTGTTGTGGACGATAAATGTAATGTGAATCAAATCATTCATATCTTGCAGGCGACAGTTTCACAGCTGGAGGGACAAAAGAAATTGCTCAGCCAATCCGTGGAGAATGCAGTTGTCACCAAAAATGAAACCATCCGCAATGTTCAGAAGAACTATGTAAATGGCACTTTGACTTCCGTGAATGCCCAATATATGCCAGAGCCTTATTCCATGTCAAATGGGTCACATCAGAAGCAATATAGTTGCAACAGAAACTGTCCAGGCTATACTCCCGACTCTCAGGAACATAAACGGGCGGCCTATGAAACATATTTAGAATACAATTCATTCCAATCAGGAATAGAAGATAGTCCCCTAACGACGCGAATAAACGGAAATAATGTTGTTTACCCAATCGAAGTTAGGTGTGAGGTGTGTCCGCCTGATCAGAATGCGTTCATGGTTATGGATCCGAATGCTACCGATCAAGGTGGTCCTCGCAGTTGCAGTGGCAGCGCTTATCCCTTAAAGGAATACCCAAAAAAAAATCCGGTCCTTGCAGGAGGAGAGCAAAGGACGCGTGAAATTCTCCAAAATCTCAAGCCTACGAAGTCGTTCATGGATGTTTTTCATATAGCCATGGCTTTAAAAGGAAATAAAAACTTCCACAATCCTCAGGCTCATGCATCAGTCTACGGCGAAATGCCCAAGGAACAAAAACTCATGGACCATGCGAGGAACATATTAGGCGAACAGCTCGGTAGAGGTTCATCAACACAAGACCCACGATTCTATCTAAATGGTGCACCATCAAGGGAACACATTAACCAAAACTCTCCACGACAAACATGTCCAAAATATCCTACGAGCAAAATACCAAAGCAAAACCTTAACTTTCCTTCCCATACAGGAATAGACGACAGAAGTTATAGTCCGCCACGGCTGCAGGGACCATCGGAGCAGGAACAGAGACGACGAAGACAGGAAAGAGATGAGTCTCATTTTTTTCGAAAAGATAACAACGAAAGCAAATTGAAAACTCAAATTTCAGAACAACACAGTCGAGAAGATCTAGCCCGACTCCAAAGAATGGTATACCCTGGAGTCCATGATAAATCGAAATATCCATATAGGCGAGAACAGACTGAGAGAGATTTATACCGAAAACCCTTAAAGCAAGGGCATCATAGCTCTGATTCGGGATCCATTGAATCACGTGAGAAAAGACCATGTCAACCACAAGCCCCACAAATAATAAAAGACAACCCATTTCTTCAGGAAAGGGAAACTTCTCATATTGAGCCGCCGAGGGAATATCGAACACGTGAACTTCAAAATACATATTCTAGTGGCTTGGAGTTCAGTAGAAAACATCCCAAAACTTCCAAGGTGTTAAATCACAGAAAAAGATGTTTCGACGAAGAATCAAAATATTGCAGTGAATATGCATGTAGCATGAAAAAACCCAACAGACGCGATCTGCCAAAAAATTACCCGGCAGTGTCCGTCTACGGGCGCTCGAATTCGCAAAGTAGCTGCGCTTTTGGTGGATCTAGGCATCGAAGAAAAATGGGATCCCTACACAAGCGGAAGACAAGCTATCCAAAATTGGAAGATCTTTCATCCAAGCACTTAGAGTACAAGGACTCGCAGTTATCCGTAGTCAATGCCTTTCGTAAAAAATTAAGGGATTTAAAGGAAAATACTTTACAAAACAAGAGCTCAAATCTGACCTCCAAAGGAGGCAATGAACAACAAAAATATACACCAATATATAAAGTTGATCTGCTTGGAAACGGTTTAGATCAATCAAAATCAATACCGTCTAAATTAAGATGCGAATGCAAATGTTCCGAAAAGCAATGTAAAGGGCTCCCAACCGATTTAGGTGCAAAGAAATCGAAATCAAATAGCAATCAATCATTTTCACTAATAACAAATGGCGAGAAGAAAGCGAAAGAAGGTCCAGATCATTTGACAGCAAAGAAATCGGAAAGAAATGCCATTCCATATCCTGGCAGAAGAAAAACTGAGGAAAAGCGAGAATCCGATGGATCAGATCAGTTACAAACTAAGAACTTTGAAGCAAGAAGTCTATTTCCGAACAGAAGAAGGGCAGTTGAAAAGGCAGACAGCGATTTCTCAAATCATTCGACATCAAAGAGATCCAAGTCAAGAACCAGCCTCTTAGCGATGAGAAGACGGGCAGGACAAAAGACAAAAAGCAAAGAATCATTTCCTTCGGAAACGAAGAATCAATCAAGAACCACCTTACTTCTGGCCAGACGACGGACAGATGAAAAGGAGGACCGCGAAGGATCGGATCATTTTGATCAATCTCTAATCTCTGTTGGTAAACGGCGAATAAGTGAGAAGAGAGCGAAAGAGATTTCGTACATTGAGGAGAGCAAAAATTCAAATACAATATTGTTCGGTGAATATTCTTACCTAAATAAAACAAAAAGGGGAAGACAAGTACCTCTGGAAAATCCGGAAATAAATATTGCCAATGATGATCAACTAGAGTCAACACATAGGCCGAAATTGGAAGGTCTGCTCGCCCTCGGCAATAGAACAAAAAAGGATCGGAAGCCCGTTCCGATACCGTCTAAAAAGCCAGTGAAAAAAGTTGTATCCGTGTCAAGTGGAATTTCCAGTTTTAAGCTTCGCAAGTCACATCGCGATTCCCACAAAGAACATACCGAAGATGATGTTAAGGTCCTCTACGATTCAAGCTATAAATTCTCCAAGCACAGTTACGGAAACTGCGATTCACACGATGACTGCGAAACAGATTTTAAGAAACTTGTCCTGTTCACATCGCAGCCAAGCTCAAGTAAAAATAATTTCTTCTCCATGCTGAAAGCTCGAGATAGATAAACGGGCTGCCACGAATATTCAAATTAATTGGCAAACTGCGCATTAAATCAGCATCAAAATTTTAGGAATAACATATTTCAGTCAATAAAATACAAGGTGACAACAAACAACTGTTGGTTGATTTGATTGACTTGGCTTATTAACACTAGCCAACACTTACCGAAAACACCCTGTGACGATAGTGCGTGGCGGTCAGTCGATTAAATATTATCGATAGGTCTGCACAACATCAACCTCGTTGTAATTGTTGGAAAATGTTAAATTTTTTAAATAAAACACGACAATTGCTCTATCCGAATGTGCGCAATCTGTCGCATACACTCACAGCCTGCCAGAGCAATGTGACCGCCGAGTCCTCGACGGCGGCAAGCAATAATGCGGCCGGTTCGAAGCCGGCGCTAATATTGCCACAGAACTATGCCGAATACGCGCCCGTGAATCGAAATACTGCGAGACAGGCGTGGATTGAAAATGTTGATGCGGTGGCAGAACGAAAAGTGGGACTTATGGAACTGCATCCAGATGTGTTTGCCGCGCAGCCTCGCGTCGACATCATCCAGGAGAACATTGAGTGGCAGCGCAAATATCGTTATGTAAGCATGGCCCATACCAAAACACGCGCCGAGGTGCGCGGCGGCGGACGCAAGCCCTGGCCGCAAAAGGGCATGGGCCGTGCTCGCCATGGCTCCATAAGATCACCTCTGTTCAAGGGCGGCGGCGTCGTACACGGCCCGCGATCCCCAACCAGCCACTTCTACATGCTGCCCTTCTACAAGCGGGTGCTGGGCCTCACATCGACGCTGAGCGTTAAACTGGCACAGGACGATTTGCACATAATTGAGAACGTTGAAATACCAACACGTGATGCACAGTTCATCAAGGATCTGATACAAGAGCGGAACTGGGGACCATCAGTTCTGATTATTGACAAGTAGGCTGGAGACTTTGAGTTTGTTTCTTCAAGTAATTATAACTTCTTTCAGGCAAGATATCTTTCCGGAAAACATTTGTTATGCTACCGACACGTTGGGCTATGTCAATCTGATGCCCGCCTTCGGTTTGAATGTCTACTCCATGCTGAAGCACGACACCCTGGTACTGACTGTTGATGCTGTCAAGCATTTGGAGGAGCGTCTGCTTTTCCAGCTGCATCGCAACGATGCGGCCAGCAAAGGCGCCAAATTTAAGCTGGATCAAGTTTAAATATAAGTTTCCTTTTTGTTTAATTGTATACACTGCTCCAAATGCAATCTTTATCCAGTTCGATGACTATTGCTTAACTTGTTGGGCGGCCTGCGAGCTACCTCTAACCACTGTGTGCAGTGGATCTTTGTCCTTCTCTGATATCAGCACTTCGCATGTGCCCTGCAAGCGCTTCTCTAGTATGGGCTTAAATTCGCGCAGGAAGCCACGTTCCGAGTTGCTGTGGTTACAAAGCAACACCGTGGTGCCATTGTGATTAAAGTCCAGCAGTTCGTGGTGTGACATCTCGCCAGTTATCACAAGATCCGCCTGCACGCCCCTCAGCAATGAGCCGCCGGAGCCGGCGCAAATGCCGACAGTCTTCACAAAAGTCTTCGAATGATGCCCGATGGCAAAGGCCACGTGCACGTTATTCTCAATGTGGTCCTGCAGTGCATGCACCAGCTGCGAAATGGGCATGTTGGTCTCTATCAAACGTCCCGAACCAGTGCCCGGTTCCGCATCTGGTTCTGGAATCAAGGGCTTAATGCCCTGAATGTCTACGGCCTTGGCCAGCCAATCGTTCACCCCGCCCAGCACCTTGTCCCAGGCAGTGTGCGGCGAGTACAGTGCCACAGAGTTAACCAAACACATGGCCACAATTCGCTCCTTCCAGTTGGTCATGGTGATGCGTGTGAGCGCCTTGAAAATTGGTGGGTGATAGCTGATAATCAGATCCGCCTTCTTTTCCAGAGCTTCGCTCATCACCGGCTCGGTGAGATCATTGGTCAGCAGTATTCGCTGAATGTGTTTCTGTAAATTATCCTTATGTATATCAAAGTATAAATTGAATAGTTATAATGCTTACATCTTTACTTGGCTCGATCAACAGGCCCACGTTGTCCCATTTCTCGGCCAGGGCCGTGGGCGCAAAGCTTTCCAGCTGCTTGACCACTTGGTCAAGTTTCTGTCCACATAGAGTTCCCATGCTCCTTCTCACACTGGTCACACAACGTAACATTCAAAACTTAACTTGAATATTTATTATTATTACATTAATTTCCTCTAAAGCTGCATTTACTTCGACATTCAGTGTTGGACAACGTCTGTGGAAGTTTCGTCTGCATTTCCCAGCACAGCTTGATTCAGCGCGTGTTTAAATAATTATATATTACACGTGATTACCAAACAGCAATAATTTCTCGATTTAACCGGAGTTTTTTTTTAACTGTAATATATATTTTATTATAGTCCAGCTGGGGCAATATAGTCCATTTGTGAGAGAGAAAGAAAAAAGGCGACAGACAGAGACAAAATTAAGTGAAAGAGACGAGAAAAGAATAAGGGAGAGAAAATAGCAGACACAGAACAGAGAAAAATATAGGACAAGAGAGAAAAGAGAGGGGAGAGTAAGAAAAACTCCTTAAGAGAGTGCGAGAGAATAAGGGAAAACAAGGAGATTAAGAGACAGAAAAAGAAAGAAACAGAGAGAGAGAGAGAGAGAGAGAGAGAAAGCGAAATTAAAGTAAGAAGAAAAAACTGAATTTCTGTTGTAACTATTAAAGCTTAACAGTTGCCCTCCTCCGCGATTCTCAAAAGTTTAAGTAGGGTCTGCCAATTTGCATATTATTTCAGTGATTTTCCTTGCGTGCGATTAATGGTGGCTACAAACTGAAAATGTAAAGTGATTTTAAATTGCTGTTGTCCGTTTAAAATTTAAACTTAACAGTTGCTCTCCTCTGCGATTCTCAAAAATGCATATAGGGTATGGCCATTTGCATGTAACTTCAGTAGTTTTTCTTGTGTGTGATTATAAAAGTGGCTACAAACTGAAACTATATTGCGAATTAAAAACGGTGTAGTCAGAATTTAAACATAACAACCACCCTTCTCTGCGATTCTCAACAATTATACAAAAATGCACATGTTAGATTGAAAATGTAAGTTGTCCCGAAATTAATTGTGTAATTCCCACCTACTTCCGACAGATACGAAGTTGACCCGCGTCTATTTATTTCTGAAAGCTCGACGTAAACGATGCAGGCCGAGCACGTCACAGTTGTAAAGTACACTGCGTTGTTCTCGATGTTTTTCCTACAAATATTGAGGTCGATTGTGCCGAAACCCCAAGAAAATTTCCGAAAACATTTTGGCTACTATATTTTTTTAATACCAATATCTTCTCGGGTCAAATGCTTATATTTAAGTTGTTTTCTCTTTTCCGGCAATCTAGGCTTTTCAAAAGTTAAAGCTACCGTTTGTTGTTCTTAAATATAAGTTTAATTATCGACATCACTTAATATATAAATATCCTAAATATATACTTTACGGCTGGTAATTTCAAAAATTGATTCTTAGTATTGGCACATCAATTTATATGCATATGTATATATCCAAATTATTTTAAATTCCAGGTACTTGGGGTTTGCAAGACTTTCTTACTTCCGATCCCGCATTCCCCGAGGCATATTTGAAGCACTTAAGTGACGCTTTAAGTTTTTTGTGAACTTGCAACTTATTGATGAAAATCCCAAATGACGAATAACAAAGCAGATAAGAAAGAAGCAAAGAGCAAAGCAAGCGAGAATAGCCCCAAGTGATTTTTAGACAGCGTGTAAATCACACGCTCGGCCCGCTAGAGATCGATGTCCTTTGCATTCCAGTTGTGTGACCGTATTTTCCCAAAAATTATTAGTAATACCAGACTTAACATATTCATCACATACATATTTGTTCTGTGTAAACAATTGCTTGCCTTTGCCGATTCATTCGTTCCAGGAGTTGTTTGCTGACTTCTGCTGCAACAGCTGTCAGTTTGTGTTCCTTTTACAGCTGCAACAGCTGCTGCCATTTTTGGTATATTCTCTGCTTGCATCTTCGTCCAGGCGTAGCGCAGTTCATTCGAGTTTCGGACACGAAGCGTTGCACACGTTTCTACAACACAAAGAAAATTCTAACATATGGTATTGTTGTTGTTTTCTTTTTAAATAACTGGTATTGTTGTTGTTGTTGTTATTGTTGCTGCTGCTGTTAAGTGCTTCCGCGTTTAAACTTGAGCTTGGCGCCCTTTAGCGAAAGCTGCTTGCGAATCGATCTGGCAACGCTGCTTGGTTTCCCCCACCTACCGAAGCTTTGCTGTAAATATTCACAGAGCAAAGCTAAATTAAGGCAGCTTTAACACAACAGTCTTAGTGTTATTTTCAACGTGAAGAAGACGAGACGTGTGAACGAATAAGCGGAGCGCAGTTTAATTAACTACAAGTTAAAGCGAAACGCGTACATAAATGTGGAACAGCATGCAAACCAAATTACAAATATAGACAAATCGAAGAGGTGTGTGTTAGTGTTAAAGCATAATAATTGTAAAACGATAAAAACGTTAACAAACGTTTAGAGAAATATAAGAAAAAAACAAAATAAAACAAACAAAAGAGTAAAACTAATAATTTGCGTGCATAAAACACAAAACTAGCAGCAGAAGCTGTTTAGCAGCGTGTGGCTGTGACTGTTTGCGTAGCTGTGTGTATGTGTGTGTGTGTGAAACGAAGACAGGTGTACAAGTGGAATATAAAGCAGGCAACCTAAAATATATATAAACTCCCTTTGCAAGTGGATGTATAAATCGCATTATTCCCCAATGAGCAACCGAAATATGTATATTTGTTGTTGCTAATCATAACTTCGACATGCGCTAATCTCAACATTGCGCTGTTATTGCGTTTTCACTTGTGGTGCGCACACTATATTCGTTTCACTCGCACACACGGCAGCTAAGGCGGCTCCTAGAGAGACGCTTAAAGCGCAGTTACGCGAGCTCCCAATATACATGCATATATGTATACGTTAACGAGTGTATGCGTGTGTGTGTGTGTGTGTGTGTATGTTTGAGAAGCTCGCGAGTTGGGCCAAAGCTTTAAAGCAAAGTTCAGCGTGTGAATTTCCATTTATATATTGAAGAAATTTTGCAGAATCAACGACAAGCAACAGTTGTGTGCTTACAGAAAAAAAAAGAACGAGACGTAGGCAATACATTTGCGCGGCACTAAGAGGCAGCAGCAATCAGAAGTAGAAGAAGAGTAACTTTATCGAAATAAAATAAAAAGAGGCCAACAGCAGGCAACTCGCTCAAAATGTGGAACCAAACGGCAACAGCAGCAACAAGTGATAATAACAAGGCAAAGGAAACGGTGGAGGATTGTAGCTGTGCGGGTGGTAGCGTTGCCAGCACTGCCACAGCTGCCAGTGTTGAGCAGCAGCAAAAAGCGGCAATTGAAGCTAACAGTAAACAGGCAAAATTAGCAGCAACAACAGCAACAATTGGCGGCAAAAGCAGCGAGCAACAACAACAACAACAAAGCAGCGACGCCGCCATTAACAAGCACAAAGAATTTGCAGCACAAAGCGAAACAAGTGATTCTGGTTTCATCTCCGGCCCGCAATCAACTCAAATCTTTAGCGAGGAACTAAGCGACGACGAAACGCAACAGCAACAACAACAACAGCAGTCGGAGTCGCAGGACAAGGGCCAGGAGCAGCAGCAACAGCCAGACAAACAACAAGCGGTGCTCGATTCGGGCATCATCGACGAGGTCGACGACGAGGAGGAGGAGGAGGCAGTGGTGGCGGAGGAGAAGAAGACGACAAATCAAACGGCTGTAGAAGCTGGCATCGAGCAGCCGGCCGTTGAGCAAATGCGCTTCAAACACAATGTCGATACGGGCATACCCCAATGGACCGTACAGTCGAGCCTCGCTAGCGGCGCCAGTGGCATGAACAATCTCAACAACAACAACAGCTCCGCTGGACGAAGAAGCGCCCCACAAAACAGCTGTGCAACAACAACAACATCAGCAACAAATGCAGCTGGAAATACTGCAAACTCAACTGCAACTGCCCCATTGAGCAGCAGCAACAACATCAACATCATGAACGCCTGGGAGCAATTCTATCAACAGAACGACGACGGCGACACGTGAGTAACACCTTAGTATTTCCGTTTGTAATTTCCCCAAAAATAATAGGTAACAAAGAAACCCGGGGAGTATGCGACTTTGAGTTAACCTGCAGCAAACGGACAGTGTTAGTTAAAATGCATAGGTATGGCTGTACCTAAGTTAAGTGTTGTATAGGATTTGTTTTGAGTGCGGGAATCAAAATTAGTATTCAAGTATATTATAGACTAGTCAGTAAAGCCAAGAAAAGCAAAAGGTGCATATATAGTTGAAAAAATGGACTCTTATATAAAACTACGATCTAAGTGCGAAACAGCTATATAGAGTTAAACTTATTCAGATTATATGTGGAACATTATCACTCACTCATTCAAGATCTTGTGAATGTTATTCAAAGATAGTTTCTTTATAGCAAAGGCATTTTCACTTTGCAACTCTTGACAGTGTCAGATATTCAAGTATGACTAAAGACGAGCTCACATCATTCCCACTGAGCTACAGTATCTAATGTCTACAGGGTATTTGAAGATGAAACATTTTCGCAAAAATTTTGACCACCAACTGTGGGGGATACTTTCATGAATCACAAAAACACAGCAAGACAATGCGACGGCGACTTCAGGCCGAGACGACACATGTTAGTCAGGCACTCAGGGGTTTTCCTGGTATGTCAACTACCTGAACACACACACTCACACATATGCAACGGTATAGAAAACAGGTTTTTGGTGGGTTTTTACAGGCAAACGATCAGTAACAAGTGTGTGGGCTGTGTGTCAGGTAAAACATTACAGTTAGCTCATTTCTGAAACCTGGCTTGCTTTCTCTCTCTCTCTCCTTTACAGACCACTGCACTTGGCCTGCATATCGGGCTACGTGGACGTGGTGGCCGCTCTGATACGCATGGCACCACATCCGTGCCTGCTGAACATCCAGAACGATGTAGCACAGACCCCGCTGCATCTGGCCGCACTCACGTCGCAGCCGACGATTCTGCGCATGCTTCTATTGGCCGGTGCCGAGGTGAGTGGCTGACACGACGCACCTATCAACAATCTAACGATCCATCTCTTTACCTGTCTTTATCTGTTTAATCAATCAATCGATTAGCCCACGGTACGTGATCGTCATGGCAACACGGCGCTACACTTGTCCTGCATTGCCGGCGAGAAACAGTGCGTGCGCGCCCTCACAGAGAAGTTTGGCGCCTCGGAGATACACGAGGCACATCGCCAATATGGACATCGTTCCAATGACAAGGCTGTCAGCTCCCTGAGCTATGCCCACCTGCCTGCCGATCTGGAGATACGCAACTATGATGGTGAGTACAATTTGTAATCTCCTATCTCCTCTCTATATATATATATATATATCGTACAATTTGACCCATAAAAAGCTACTTTTATGTTCTCCGGGAAGGCATTTCGATTTTCTTTTAATTGGACTCGACAAATTGGTGTGCAAATATTCTATGAAGAGTTCCATAGAATATTATCCATTGATCCTCTCCCAAATCATAATTTCATTTAAAATGCATTTCACCGTTTGCGGCGAATCCACGGCAAATGCTGAAAACGGGAGTCCAAAGGGGTTTTTTCTCCTCGGGCAGGAAACGTGTGTAAAAATTATAGCTAAAGAACCCCGGCTAGGCCCAGTAATACCCGATAATTTCCTATAGAAAAGTATTTCCCCAGCTATAAAAGCTTAGTTATGAAAATTACTGAAACTAAATTCGGTTGTTCGAAAAAAATGCCTTTCATTTTACGTGCAATGCAGAAAATGTACTCAGGAATATCTACATCTAGCTATTCCATATAGCATAATATTCTTGGCAATAGTGCCCACAAGAATTGTTGGCAAATATTAAAAGAATTTGATTTGTTGCCAAAGGCGAAAGGCAAAAGACAGATATATGGCATATAGTTTTATATTCTGGCTGTCCCGCCATCGGCTAGCCGCAGTGCGAGACATTGTCTGCCCAAGTCAACATTATTTATATATAGGATAGAGTATAGATACATTCGCAATGTGTGTGTGTGTCTGTGTGTGTGTGCCAAAAATACATTGGCCTCCGCACATTTTTCGCCTGAAAATACATTTCACATTCGGTTTTACGTTTTGTTATTGGTTAACACAAACAAATACAATATATGTCTGTTTATATACATATAAACAAAGGCGATTTTCTGTTTGACGTCAGCAAAGAATGGCATTGTTTATAATTTGTGCATACGATTTTGAGTCTGAAATTGTGCAAATCGCTAGCTTCAAGGAAACAACAACAAATTGTATTTCATTTGATTTCCAGCTCATTTCATTTGCTTCTCACACACCCAGCCCAGAAAGCTCAGATACTTTTACGATTATGTATCTGACGGCAGGCGCGGCCTTATTTCCTTGATTGTTATTATTGATTTATTTGTATACAAATGAGTTTGATGCGCCGATATGTCTATACATATTGAGTTTCAACAGGTGTGTGTGGCGAGGGGGGGGGGGGGGCGATTGGATATGAGGGCACGAAATATCAATTTTTCTTTCTAACCAAAAATGTCGTCGTTTTACAATACTCAAAATAGAATAGCCCAACAAGCTGGAACATGTTAAATATGGAACAGCAATTGGAACTCTGATTTTTCTTTCTATCCAAAAATGTCGACGTTATACAACACTCAAAATAGAATAGCCCAACAAGCTGGAAGATGTTGTTAAATATAGTAAAGGAATTGAAGCACTTTGATGCTAGAGCTTATTTAGATTTGCAAAAACTTGAACTTCTAATTTCCGAATTCAACACTCTATATAACAATCTTAGACAAAAGAAATAAAGTTTCTATAAAGAAACTGCAAATGGCAAACGTTTCACTTTGGAAATTTCCACTGTACCATGTACATACAAGAGTTCATCTAGATAGCCCATTGTTGTGCATGCAAAAAGTTTCGCATTTCAAAAATCGCTTGAATAGCCAAACAAAAAAACGACAAAAAAAAAAGAAGACCAAATCTAAACCGGAAGAAAGTAAAAGTCGTCATAAGTAGTATATAAACAGACTTATTGTTCGGGGCACAAAAGAGTTGAAGCTTGTGCAACTGTCGACACGAAAAGGTTAATAAACTTGACGGGGGCTCCATTTTATGGCCATATAACACACACACGCACACACACACACAGAGACACACGGGGGTATTTACTTTAACCTTTCGTTTGTTTAATCGATTATTGTTTTTATTTTTGTTGGACTTTGTATAACCTTGCTAAAAATACAACAATAAAAAAAGTCCATCGGTTCCCAAACATATGGTGAACAAACATTTGGCAGCTACTTTTAACCAGACCAAAAACCGGTCCAACATGCCCCGCTCGCAGACAGAAACATGAACACGGACAACAGCTGCTGAACGCACAGCCACACACACACTCACATGTACAGTGTGTGTGTGTGTGTGTGTGTGTAGTTGTAGTGGTAATCTACTTAAGCGTTCAGCGGAGCAGATATTACACATAACACGATTCGGTTTGGGTTTATGTATGTATATATCTTTTGACCGGCTAGATCTATGCAGACAGAGCTGCCAAAAAAATATTTTAAAAAAAATGTAAGAAAAAAGCCACACAACGACTCACAGATGCCCTATCGTAAAAGCTGCTTGGCCAATTTTGTAATATTTAAAAAAAACTGCCTTAATCTTAATCTTAACCAATTCACTTTAAGTGCTCGCAATAATTTATCCAATTGGCTTCTCAATAATTATATTTCCTTTTAATCAAATTTTCTTTATATCAAAAATATATAAATTCCGCCAAAATATCTTATTTAATGTGAAAGTTATTCCAATCACTTTTTTTTATTCGTATCAACATTAACTTAAACAAATTTCCATAGAAATTTGTTATCAAAATCTGTTAGGGAGCGTTCCAATCAATTTTACCCCGTCAGACAGTCTGACGTCTGGCAAAGTTAAGCTACCCAGCTAGATATTCGAAGAAGAGTATCGAGAGAGCAAGCGAAACGATGACACGAGCACGACGACGGCTTTTTCTTTCAAATTTTTGGGTTTTCCCATGCACAAAAGGCAGACACATTAGCTTATATAGTATGCACATACATATATATGTATGTATATATATATGTGTGCATATATTTTTAAAGCAATTTCAAATGTCTACTCGCTGCCAGATGTTATAAAATCATATTCAATTGGGTTCGCACAAAAGTCACAAGACTTTCTTGTTCAATTGACGTCAAAGTTTGAATGAAATGTATTTAATCCTGAATGAAGCAAACAAAACAGCAGCTACAATAATCGAATCGAAGGCGTTGAAAGTATTTTCTTAGTATTCCGTTGCAGTAAACCGAAAACAAAACAAAACTGAACTAAAAAACCCGCTGAAAACAAATTCTTCATAATGTTTTGCAAAGAAAACCAGCAGGGAAACTTAAGTCAGTGTGAAATAATCGGGATTCCGTAACAGAAGTTAGTTAACCTATCTCTGTTAACATATGTTGGGCGAAGTCAAGTTTGCTCTGTTAGTTAACATATGTGTGCAGTAAGTGGCATTTATTTAGTCTGTTATTATTAGCTGTGAAATTTGTTCTAAATTTAATGTGCCATTTTCGGCACGTCTTTCGAATTTTAATGCCTTCTTTTAGCGTTTGTGTGCTTAAATTAAATGCACAACATTTGCTGGCTTTGTCGAGACAGAAAATGTGGAAAATGTTACGAAAATAGCAGAATTCCTTTTCAGCGATCCTCTGGCATTTCGCCAAGATCAAGAATATAATCAAATTATGTAGAAGTTCTTTCTGGCAACATCTTGTATGCGTAATACATAATTCCAAATACAATTTGTAAAGCCAGTTCAAGAGGTTATCGAAAGAAAACAAAAAGCCAACTTATCAGCAATTGGATTCTGTTTACATTTGTAAATATGTAGCATAGTGTAAAGCTAGGAAAAACAAGTGTATTTCCTTTGACCATTTGGAAATTCCCAGCTATTTCTATAACATCGTCCTAATTACTTGCGTTCGGCACGGACGAGGTTATTGTAACACATTTATATAAATACACAGGTGTATATATATGCATATATATATATATATATATATATATATGTACACTCACAACTACCTGTGCTCCATGAGTTGTATAAATAATTGCACGCAAGCGGCTTTTATAAATAGAATTTCCGAGTTCCTTTTGCCAAGAGGTCAAAGTGTTTTCATTGGCTTTATACATGCCCATTTTGGGGGCCATACGCAAGGCAAACTTATTGATTATATTTTGGAATCTTTGAACATTGGAAAAATTTGAATGGGATCAAGTTTATAGATTGAGGCTGAAAACTAATGTGGAGTAACTTGAGCTAGATGGAAACTCGACGCAGTGAGACATATTGAGTTTTGTCTTTACCTCGAATGCATATTCAATTATATGGCACTTCAAACATTTTAAAGTTTTCAGCAATATATGCCATTAAGTCCTGCCTCTTCAAGCCCACTCGTTATGGCCTATAAAAACAATCTAATCGTTCTAGTCTAACAAGCCGCAACGTCTTTGACGTCAGCTACTCGAGACACATTAGGGGAAATTCAGAACTATAAACCGATTGAGGCTCATTTGCAGCACATATGGCGCATCTGAGAATCTGTGAATTTGTGAATTTGTGAATCTGTTGTAAATGTGTTGCAGGGAAAAATCTAAAGAAGTTTCCAAACGGCAATGTTAAATAGATAGCATTGGGCATTCCGTACTTCCCCAGTTGGTAACTGTGTGATAAGCGAAATCCCACATCCGATGTATACCGAATGCTACCTTGAAATGTGAATTTCGTCTGATGGTCGCCAAGCTGTGTTATCAGCTATAGAAAAACCCCATTGGTGGTCGTTTATTATTCCTATGACGGCGATTATCTTACATATGCCAAGTACATACATAACTTGAGCGGTCCAATAATGTTATCATAATGATAAGTGCTATCGGCGGTTTTCCCGCTCACAGCTTTTATATACCCTATCCCAAAGGTATGCAAGCGTATTGTCATCGAATGTGTAATCAGTGCCAGAGATCGCAAATATTGCACGTATTTCCGATCAGGTCGTTGATATATTACCTGTCTGGCTACAACTCAATTAATAGATAACTAGTTAGATAGGTTGTTTAAAGCCTTCCAGACAAGACATCATTCAACTTTGCCGCAACGTAGTATTATTATCATAACCTGTTATCGATAGTTATCGAAATGCACCCAAGAAGGCCAACACTTGTGAGCTAGTATATATAATTGTTTCAATTAATAGATAACTAGATGGATAGATTGTTTAAAGTCTTTCAGACAATAGATCATTCAACTTAGCTAAAGTAAGATTAGTTTTATAGCCTGTTATCGATAGTTTTTGGGAAGAGTGCCAAGACTTACGATAAACTAGTATATTAAATATCTGAACTTATCGTTTGGCGTGTGTAACACGTGTTTTCTAAATATTTGATTGCTATCTGAATGACTTGACGCATTTCTTCGAGTAAACGTAAACCGGGGCTTCGCACATGCCTATAATATATGTACTCTCAGATAGTACGTAATTGAGTGGGGAATGCCGTTGTACGATGGATTGATCGTTGGAACGAAGAAAACCTAATTGAACAAAAGCTGGTAATAAACAATGTGACGTGTTAAGAAACTAGCCGCTTTACGGAATTGCATAATATATATTGTACGTTAATTGTGCTATATTCAAATCTTGGCTGGACCTTTGATCGGCTGATCAAAACGGGTTTTATTTCAATTGTCAAATAAGTGCACTTCAAATGAGATGAACGACTCAGTTATTAAGTTAACTCAATTTGTAATTGATCGTTAGAAAATAATGACACGTGCAACCGTTGAACTCCATGTATAATTGTAACTAATCGATAGTTATCGAGCTGGTGATATTTCAAAACGAAACTTTCCACAATTGCAAATAGCTCAAGTTCGATCCAATTCGAATGATCGATAATCATCGTGATAATGTAATCTATTTTTTTGGGACTGATTACGTTACATTTGTTATAATTATAGCAATATGTAATCGATAATTATCGTTTTTAAATACTACTTTTTTGCCTTTATCCCAAAACTTTGGTAAATATTATGCCACACATTCCTGGAGCCTAGTATGCTTCTATTGATGATAATTGTGACAACATCGATAATTATCGTTATCGATAATGAGTTACTTGGGGTTTTCCTAGTTGTCGTTTATGTTAATGCTTATAGCATATGTTTTATTATGATCTCATATGTTCCCTGAGCTCCATTGTTTCGATTGCCAGCTGTTTGTATAGGAAGCGATACGATATCTTATGCACATTTCTTCTAATCGAATATCGCATTTCAACAAATTTGTAGTGTCAGCTAGGCACGTAAACGAACAGGTTTAACCCACAATTGTTAACGTCAATAAATAAAATGATTATTTACTTGCATTCTGGAATTGTTTTATTCACTACCCAATGACATTTACATCACAACAACTTACTCACTGCGAGTCAGCGTCTCGAGACAAGGTCAGGCCTCCGATCGATAGCCGCATGCTGCTAGATACAAAAAAATATCTTATAGAGTATTTATCACAGCAATTATGAGCTCATGTCCATCGATTGTCGACTGCAATTGGCACTCATAACGGAAATTGGATATAATTATAATCGCACTCTCTAAATATGGTGATCAAATTTTCACCTCAACGTCGTTGACACACATTGTACTCGACTCTTACAATATTGGATGGGTTAAACCCTAACAACAAGGTGCAACCTCTCACAATTGTCAACAACGACAACTTTTACCGGTCTTTATCAGCCTGAAGCGTTGAGCACTTGACAATATGCTTTCGGGCCAGCTTTTTACAGTGGCTGACCTCTGCGGGGTTTTGCCCATATGCCCATAAATAGCCCACATATATGGACTACCCGACGGCATGCAGTATTTACGCTGTGGTTAACAACACGTGGCACGATCTTCCACACCTCCACACACACTCACACACACAGATATATAGCTATATATACATATGTATCGCATATATTTGCATTTCGTTGAAAAGAAAGTCAACAAACGGTTTCATGACATAACCTGACGTCTCAGCCGGCTACCAAATTGAGGCTTTGCCCACGGCTCGATTTGCCAGCAAAACAAAAAAAGAAAGAAAAACCAAATTAAATACGGCCTGGTAACAAAAAAAGCCAAGCTTGCGCTTGGAAAATCCAGCATTAATTGTGCTAAATTTATATTTCTGTTGCTGTTGATTTAACGCTTCATTTGGTTTTTTGTCTGGGGTTTTCACTTCATTTTCCACAATAAACTTTCCAACCACAAACTGGCAACAAAGTGTGGCGCCAGAAGTCTTTAGGCAAACAGCCATTAGCTGTATATTGTTCTCTTTGTTTAAACAGTTGTCTTTGACGACGTTTTTTTTTCGGCCCAGGTAAATCCCCAGTCCCCCATTGGCCTGGTTCTTTGTAATAAAATAAATCTACTTTAATGCCTGGCAAAGCCAAAACTCAATGTCACAACTATCAAATCATCTACACAAAAAGTGTTCCGTTTTTGTGCTCACGATAAGTTGTAAATGGCGACTATAAAAGATTATTTACATTTTTGTGCACCAACCAATTGTAATTTGAAAAGATTTCTAACGTAAATCGAGAACTTGGAGAAAAGGAATAGGAACTAAACAGGACTTTCTTACAGAAAAGAGTGAAAATAGTGTTAAGCCTAGTTAACATGAGTTACATGTGTGACAACATGAGTTAACATATGTCTGTTAACATATGTCTGCTAACATACATATGTTAAGCGAAGTCAAGGAAGTGCATTGCCCCAACCGATCGGAATTTGAAATGTTTCTAACGTTAATCGATAACTAGACGAACAGAAAGCTAGTCCAGGCCGATAACATATTGATATCGTTTATCGATGGAAAATTAAGAATCTTGAATCTTATCCGCTTTCAATGTGAAATGTTATTGAGTTGTCCAATCGCTAAATATATACATGTTCTTATGGATATTAAATTTGATAAACAAAGCAATTTTATGATTTAATTATGAATCAATGAACTGTTCAATTTACCACTTGACTCTGAAGGACAAACAACCAACGAACTGCGATTAATATGAGTGGGCGGGGCTGCACGGGGTGAGGGGGAGGGGGCGGTAATTCACAAAAACAAAACAAGTTGTCAAAATACCAACAACAAAAAAATTGTTAAATAAAAACTCTACACAGTTCGCTTGCCAACAATAAGCACAATTAATTAAAATTAACCAAAGACAAAAACAAAACAAAAAATTTATAAAAAACGGTTATTTTGTGTTTTTTTTTCTTTTTATATTTCTTAATATTTGAGCTGACAATAAATTTGTGAACTTTGCGACTCGGGTTTTTTGCTTAAGGTCGGAAATTGCCGCCTGTGCTAACAAAAACTGGAGCAGGGACAGAGGAGGGGAAACATTAGGGTGAAGGGGGGTAGTTGATAACAAAAGGCCAGAACAGTTGAATAATTGCGGAAAGTACCAGGTGCATAATGTCAAGTGCCTGAACTTAGAGTTTAGTTTGTTTTTTTTTTAATCGACTTTTTGAGGATTCGCATTGAATGCGCAATTTCGTAACGCTTATTAATTGCCCAAGCTCACATTCGATTAGCGTTATGATTATTATTATTATATTATCTGAAAAGCAGGCCGACGAAATCGCAAATTTCAAGTTTAACAGCTTTTGTCTCGTTTTACGACAACGAAAGGTAGAGGGGGGTAGGGGTTGGAGGGTTGGTTGATCTGTCAAGTTTTGTGCTCAGACTTGTTGGCAACAAGTCCAGCTGGAGCTTTGGATGATAATCTACCCAAATTCAAGCCCAAAGTCAGCTCTGGAACGGATTCGCAACAAATTTGAAATCTAAAGCGCGTGACGCAGCACGCTTGGGAATTCCCCAAGTTTGAGGCAAACTTTTTGTGTGTGTTTAATATTTCATATTTAATCTAAACGTACATACACATATAAACCATAGGTATGTGAATGTGTATGTGCATGTATATATACATGTACAAGCTCTTTAATCGTATGCTAACGATCGTCAAGACACAGGCAACTGGCAACAATGGAACTGTGCTTGACTTGGCTTTTACTATCGCCATCGAGTTTATGCGCTCGTATTATTATAATCTCGACTTCTCTCGGCCCTGGTGACCACACAGAGCTGGCTGCTGCCGCTGATGCCGCCGGCTCGGAGTCGCTCCGTTTGGCTCAAATGTTGTCATCGTTTATATTTAAAACTTGTGACACAATTGTTGTTATTGTTTGTGAGCCTTTGCCCGAACTGGACTGAGGCAACAAACTGGCAACGGACCCGACCCGGCTTTAACTTTCTTGCCAGATATCTGCTTTCTTTGCGAGCCAAACCTATGTATAGCTCGTATTTAATTATATATATACATATATTCTTTTGTCGAATTTCAGCTAGTAGCTGCTTTTAGAATATTGTCTTGTCGTTGTCATAAAGTTTAATCATGCGCATGAATAGATTTGAGTCAGCCTTAATCATCGGCGTGATTAATTTCCAACGCTCGGGGCGATTAATGCTAATGCGCATTAATCGCACCTTTGCAAAACCAACTTGGGCCAAGCCCAACAAAAAAAAAATCAATCTAGTTCATAAACATTTATCCTTATCGGCGCAAATAACAACAAGCTAATTGCAAATATTGCCAACACACACAAACAGTGTGCAGTATTTAATAAATACACACGCTCGCACATATCGTTGGCAACGCATGCGCAGCTTTATGCGTTTTATTTAAAGTTCTTACGGAAATTGAATGCAAATGAGCAACCGAACAGCAGCTGAGCTGTTTGTGTGTGAAAGTTAATCAACAGCACGTGTAACAGCAAAACCCACAACAACAGCAGCAACAACAACAACAGCTGCTGCTGCTGCGGCAACAGTCAAAAGCTGCCGTTGTAGCTGTTGTTGTGTGATTTTGCTTTAATCTGTATGCGCGATCAAGCAGCGGAATACAATTTGAGCATTGTGATGTTTTTTTTTTCATTATTTTTATCTTGTTTTATTTATTTATATAAAAGCGTCGTTTAGTACAACGCGTCGAATGTCAGTTGAGTTATTGCAGCTGTTGTTGTTGTTGTTGCTGTTGGTGTCTTTTTCTGGACGTCGTTAAATTATGCGCAAACATTTTTGCTCTTTTAACTGAAACCAATTTGAACTTGATCAAACTTGTGGCTCCAACAAAAGTCAGCTTGTTGGGTTTGTTAACTTTTATTTTATTTTTTTTTTTTTTTTGCATTTTAGTTGTTTTTGTTGCCGTCGCTTTTTATGCCACTGCTGGTTTTTTTGTTGTAGCTGTTATTGCTGCTGTTTTATTGTGGGAATTTCTTGGGTTTTTCAACGCACACTAATGCAAAAGGCACACGCAGTCAAGCACATGTGCGTGTGCGTGTGCTTGCGCCTGTGTGTGTGCACATTGTCTTCATATGGCAAAACACGCTCGCTAAGCTGTCCCCTGCATCTGTACACCCGCCCGCTCGCCCGCCTGCCCCATCTGCCGTTGGCGTAATCAAAGCTTTTTCTTGCTCTTGTTGCTAAAACGCTACTTGTTAAACAACAACACATCGGAGCTTTTGCGCCGAGCGCTTTTCAAGGGATCGTATTTCATTCATAAATGTAGCTTGAACAGCGCACAGTGGTGCCAAATGCATTTTCTTAAAGGCAATTAATTAATTTGATGTTTTTACCTTTGCAGGTGAACGCTGCGTGCATTTGGCTGCTGGCGCTGGACACATTGATATCTTGCGCATTTTAGTATCTCACGGCGCCGACATAAATGCCCGGGTAAGTTAAACGCAATACTATTAATATGAACAATAAAATATTTATACAAATTTTCGTTTTTATTATTAATTATAGGAGGGCAAAGGCGGACGAACACCGCTGCACATTGCCATTGAGTGCTGCAACGAGGATTTGGCCAATTTTCTGCTAGACGAATGCGAGAAACTCAACCTGGAGACGGCCACATATGCCGGCCTAACGGCATATCAGGTTGCCAGCATATTGAATAAATCGCGCATGCAGAACATACTAGAGAAACGCGGGGCGGAGACATTAACACCGCCCGATAGTGATTACGACAGTAGCGATATTGAAGATCTAGACGATACGAAGGTGAGCGTCACAGCCTAAACAGCAAAAACATAAACCAAGAAAATCTGAAAGAAAAACAAAAAAAAAAGAAACAACCATCTATAGAATATCATTGAGAAACCCATAGAACATAAGTTATCATCACGGGTCACCACCAACAGCTTCCAAAATGTTCAAACAAAAAAGAAAAAAAAGCTGAACTGGTCTTCAGCTAAAGTTGAAACTAGAGAAACAAAAATGAAAAAGAAAAAAAAAGAGAAATTGTATTGTAACACTAATGTATTGTGAAAACCAACCAAAAAAGCAAAAAGAAAAAAGGAAAAAAAAAAAGTTATAGAAAAGAACAGCTGCAAATAGAAATAACCGTCCGCTCTACATGATATCTATAGTAAACATATATACACATACACACATATATATGTATATAGAAAAAGGCTGCTCTATGTTTTAGTAGAGCGTCCAGTTAATTGCTAAAAGTTGCCCACTGTAAGAATCAACCAACAAAATAACGAACAAAATGCAATACACAATATCTAGATACATGTATTCATATACAAATACATATGCATATGCATATACATATGTATATATGCTATGTATGAAGAACTATCCAACATCCATCAGCTGTTCACGCGATATTTATGCTATTCCCCCCTACCCCCTCACCATTATTATATGTTGTCTACTTTAAGCTTTCTATGTAACTAGATGTTTACTGCTCTCTCACTCTCACCTACTCCCCAACACTCCCTCTCTCTATCTCCCTCTGACTGTATTATGTGCGAGTGTATGTGTGCGTGTTTATAAGTGTGCGTGACTGTGTGTGTATGTGCAAGCAACTAACATATAGAGATATATCTAAAACTAGAACTAGAACTAGAACCATACAAATGTACGTATTTAGCGGTCAAACATGCTGGCTCCTAACCCCGATATATGGAAAAGAAGAAAGTATAGAAATGAAAATTGAAAAACTATACAAACTACATTTAACCTAAGTTAGTTAAATCTAATTGATGTTTCAATGTTTTGACTGAATGAATTATGTTGCAAATAAACATTTTATTCTAAAACCAAAAAAAAAACTATAAAATATTGGATTATACAAAATTGTAATTGTTTTTTGAGCCGAGTCATGATAAAAGTTATGTAAGTATGTACATATTTTCAAATGCATGATTATATAGCCAAATTTGCGTTTTGTTGCTTATTTTGTTGGTATTCTTATGTTGAATTTTTTTATTTATTTTACTCACTCGATTATTTGATTTTTGTTCGATTTGATGTTCATATTCGATTCTTATGTCTCATATTCTTGCAGGTGTACGATCGCTTCGGTGATCCGCGCTACTTTGTCAGCTACAACGGCGGCAATCCCATGACAGTTGCTTGAAATTGCATCATCAATTGTACATAAAACAGCTCCATAATATACATACAATTATTTAACAATGCTATAATTCCAATAACAGCTGCTTATCGGCAAGAACTGTGCCGATCCCGAAACCCAGATGCGATATTTTGACACAACGTTCCACACGACGATGAACAAAAAACAAAACAAACGAGAAAACTCAAGAACCTGAAGAGCTACAGCAATGCAACCAACTAACTTGTACTTACAATAAAAGAAAATGAAAAAAGCCGAAAAACTCTCAAAAAAAAAAGAAAATATTATTATATTGTTTACCATGTAAGCCTGTCAATCTACTTTTAAACGAAAACAAAATAACATATACGAAGAGAATAAAGCATAAGGTTGCAGTATGGCAAGCATTTTATTTATATGTTACATCAATTTTAAATTTATAAATACATAATATACTATATAAAATGCACAAACTTAAATATATAGAGAAAACATATCAAAAGTCACATACATATAAAAAACATAAATTGGCTGCCTACAAGAATCTTATAATAGAATAATTAATTTGTCGCTAGCTTAAACAAAGTGCAGTTCCAGTCTCTGCCAGTCAATGGATCAATTAGCGTATGCTCTGGCGAAAGACGCTTTTCTTGGCGTTGCTATTGACATTGGCCACCTTTTTGGCCGCCATGGGATCGGGTGCAAAGCAGTTCCACAGACGCAACGTTTCGTCGGCGCCGGCGCTTATCACAGTGCTGCCATCGGGTGACATGGCCATTTGCAGCACACGCGACGTGTGTCCGGTCAGGTCGGCCTGTTTGATCATCGACGGATACTTCCAGATGGTCAGCTGATTGTTGGCAAAGCCGTGCGCCGATATCAGCTCCTTGTAGTGCCGCGAGAAGAGCAACGCGCACACCTGCGATTTCGAGTCCACCGATTTGATGAGCGAGCCATTGCACACGTTCCAGAACTTGATGCAGCGATCCGCAGTACCACCGCCCGACGCCAAGGTGTTGGGCTGCCAGGGACACCAGGCCAGGGCGCGCACCGCCGCCTGATGCTCATTGAACTTGTGCAATGGTTCTGTGGCGGTGCCCACACCGTTGCCGGCCAGCGACCATACATTTACGAGATTATCGTTGCCGCCGCTAGCCAAGTACTTGAAGTCGGTGGACCACTTGAGGCCGCACACCTCCTGGGCGTGGCCATTAAGCGAGGACACCTTGTGTTCGCGGGAGCGCACATCGTGGTGTATAATGGTGCCATCGCGGCTGCCCGACGACACCAAGTAGGAATTCCAGGCTAGCGAGCCGACCCGCGCACTGTGTCCGTCCATCACGCGCAGGCGCTTCACCTTCGAGCAATCCCAGAGCTCCACGGCGCCGGTGCTGTTGCCAATAGCCAGAATCTGTCCCTCCTGTATCCAGGAAAGCGCGCACGCATAGTCGCCCTCCTCGTACTCGGTCAGCTGCTCGATGTTGCCGCTGGCTGCATTCCACAGATAAACGCAGTTGCCCAGAGCAACGGCCACGATATTATCACCGCTCCAGTCCATGAGATTTAGGTCTGTCGGTTCGCAAGGGATTAGCAAATGTATACAACAGGAACACTAAATACGACTTACAGTAGTCATTGATAAAGTCCGGAGCATCGAGTATGCGCTCCGATGTCGTGGGTATGTAGCGTGATCCGCTCTTCGTCGAAATCGGCGTCTTCAGGGAGTAGACAACCTTAAGGGGATTCGTATGGGATTCGGGAGCGGCGGGTGCCTTATTTTGATAGCACAAAATGCGTCCGCTTTTGCAGCTCTCTCCCACCTGGGCCACTTCAGCGATGAGTTTCTGGCGTTCGCCCTTATGCGCAGATGCCTGCACATTATTTTCATTGCTGTTGCTGCTCGTCGGCTGTTGGTCGTTCTCCTCGTCGGATTTGTCGCCAGTGTCCTTATTGACCTGTTAAATAATTCGTATTTACACTCTACTTCTATTGACCTAGCTGCGTTAGTTACCAGAAAATGTGCCAACTCAAAGTTGGTGGCAGCTCGATTCGGTATAAAGCGATCCCCGCCGCCAGGCGTCTTGCTTGGCGTTGTCGTTGACTTTTTAGCTTTCGCGTCGGCGCTTTTGCCGGGCGTCTTGGTTGGCGCTTGAACACCAGAGAAGCTGGTATTGTATGAAACGGATAGCACCGAGCGTGTCGTATTTACGCTGCCATTTAGGGACGCCTCCAGCTTCTTCTTCCAGCGCGGCGCAGGACCACGCGTCTCACCGTCCATGATCAATGCATTTTGGAGGTCACTCACAAAATTGAACTGAGACATTTTCACATACAAATAACAGTTTCAACTTGTTTAGTTTATTTTTGTATTTATTTATCTATCACAAAAATCTTTAATCGTTTGTAAAGGCTTTTTCTTTTTTAACCAGTTCTTTCTTCGCTACGGTAAAAATTGCAATGGCGGTTTGGAAATGCATAGATATGAAAATCCCGCGACAAATGCTACCAGGGCTGCACAGTCCGCATTTGGATGCTTCAAACGGACAATTGATCACAAATATAAATCTTCACGGGGAAAAGCAGTGAATAACATCATTTAAAAACATGTAAAAAACGCCTAGCCCAACAAAATTTGTGTGTAACTTTAATATTGTTCGTAAATTGTATTATCGAAATTCATAAGCGATAATTATGTTAAAAAGCATTGCAGCCCTGGGCTACAGCTGTCTTCCACATCCCAGTCGACACACCCTTTACAGAATCTGTTGTTTCACTTGTGTGGTTGATTATTATCATGGTTTAATCTGTTAATTACAAATATATGTCAATTAGCGACAAAAATCGATGTAAAGTCGATTTTTTTCATACATCGTTTTTTGAACTTATTTGCACTGAGAAACTGCACAGCTAAAAAGGAATAGGGAAACACTGAAACATACTGTTAACATAATGTTAAAACGACAGCCGCAGCTGTCATCATCATTCTACACGACTCATACACTCATGTAGCAGGACAAGTGCGTAGTTCAAACTAAATTTAATTAAAATAAACAGCCAATTTATTCCTGCAGCTCTATATATCAGGCAGCAGTATTCGAGTGACGCCCGCTTCTAACAATGGCCTTTAATTTCACCGCATTCACGTATATTGTAGCGCTGATTGGCGATGCATTTTTAATATTTTTCGCAATATTTCATGTGATTGCATTCGATGAGCTAAAAACAGATTATAAAAATCCAATCGATCAGTGCAACAGTCTCAACCCGGTAAGCACCTTGATTATATCAGCTTGTACATAACTAATGCAATGACTAATCGTTTTTACAGCTCGTCTTACCAGAATATTTGCTGCACCTATTCCTCAATTTGCTTTTCCTATTCTGCGGCGAATGGTATTCACTGTGCCTCAATATACCTCTCATAGCCTATCACATATGGCGGTAAGTTGTTGTTGTCTCAATTAAATTATGATTTTATAGTAAGTTAATCGTTAATCGTTTGCAGTTACAAGAATCGGCCTCTGATGTCCGGTCCGGGATTGTATGACCCCACCACCGTATTGAAGACGGACACATTATCCCGCAATCTGCGTGAGGGTTGGATCAAATTGGCCGTCTACTTGATCAGCTTCTTCTACTATATATACGGGTAATAATGCTTATAAATCATTCTGTACCCGTCTAACTCGATGTTTTGTTTTGTTTTCTGCTAATTTTAGCATGGTTTATTCGCTCATCTCTACATAGAGACAGCTGCCAGGGGATCTCATTGTTGGCACCGGCGCTTCTACATCTACATCATCATATTAAAGTTGTCATCGTGAATGGCCCACACAAACCCACACATGCACACATATACACACACACACACAACTCCATTTGGGAGCAAAGAACAATGATTCATGTGTAAAATTTTGCGAGTTTATTCATAATGCGATCCATAACAATAACATCTTTGGCATGCGTCTGGGTTATGTACTGTTGGAGATTTGTAAAGGTTTTTTATTATTATTTTTATTAGTTTTGCATTTGGTAGTTGAAGCCTAAGAATAAAATAAAGTAAAACTGGAAAAATCAAAATACTAAAAAATCATATATTAATTTGTATTTTTGCATAGCCTGAGAGACAGCGGCATTTTCAACTGAGTCTAGGAGCAGGCTAATCCAATTTGTAGCTACATATCTATGAAGTACGCAGATCGTAAAGATTAGAACGCTTTCTTATCAGCCGTCAAGTCCACAAGATAGATATAATTCTTCGAGTTCAACATGGAAACAACATCAGATTCGTACGTATCTTGATAACTTTATTTTACACTCTTTAGTCGCTTCGGTTTTGGATTGGAATCAAGAATGCAATCATTGCTTTTGTACATTTTAAACTCCATTTCCATAAAAATATATTTTTATATATATAGATGTGTATATGCCATGTATTCACAATAATTTAGAATTGAATCGAGCGGGGGGCAGGGTTTGGGTTATTTAGCATTAATTATGTCATAAAAACAACAAAGAACAGGAAGAAAAATATCAAAACACCGAATATCTTAATCATGAGCCAACGATTCTTTGAAACGGATTGAAAGTATTTGAGTATCTCGCCATGCGCTGCCTCAATATTTAACTCCGCGTCCGCCACATTCGTATCGATGCGTTCAACAATCTCCTCCTGCTCTTTAACCATATGCGCCAGCTGCTGGAATATGCCACCCAGTTCCACAATTGTGGACTCGATGTTCTGCATGGTCTCGGCACGCTGTTGAACATACGTGTCGGACTCGTCATAAATGGCCAGCTGTTGCTGTTGCTGAAGGCGCGCCGGCGGTCCCAGCAGCGGCGTCGTATCGCTGCCGCCCATATCTATGCTAACTGCTTGGTTCTCCTCGCTGAGCAGCAGCGAGCCCTGTTTGGCAGTCGAAGGCGAAACGGTGTGTGCGGCCAGGGGTCCTGGTCCCTGGCTAAAATGATCGCGTCGCGTCTTCTGGTGCTTGAGATTTTCGGTGCGCACTTCAAGGATCTGCTTAAAGTCTGTGCTCATGCTGGCCAACTTGGATTGCAGAGCGAGCACCATGTTTGAGGAATGTGATACCAGATGCTTGCCGTTTGTGGTGCGTCGCTGATCCTTAGAGATGTCCTGTAGTTTGGCGATCTGTTGATTCAATGCATTCAAATCTCCTTTGATGATGTACGTCAGCTCCTGTATCTCCTGCGGTCTGTCATCGAACAGACTCTTCTTTTTGGCCACTGCAATTTAATGGGGAAATACGTTAGAGCGTTAACTGAATTTCGATATTATGAGGGATTGACGTACGCATGGTCAGCTTCTCCAGTTTGGCATATGTGCTGGCAATGTTCTTGCCTATGAAACGGGCCACCATCATGAACTCGGAATAGCTCTGCACTTGTTTGGCCTTGCGCGGATCCCGTATATTAACCGCTCTGGAGATGTTTCGTGACTGTAGCGAACGTATCGCATTGGCGAACTCGCCCGTACGATCTCGTGCTGCCATTATAAATACTTCCTGCTCCTCTGCCAAGTCAAACTCTTCAGGCTCTACCTGTGTTTGGGGTGCTCCAAAATTGTAGAGGCTTTTATCGTAACTGCTGTTATTATTGTCGGAGTTTTGTGCTTGGTTTGGATGATTGCCGGTAACAACAGCCGCAGCGGCGCTCAGTGGCTGCTGTATGAACGTGCGCAGCGCCTGGCCCGACCGGGACGAGATGCCACTGAACAAGTTCCACTGGCGGGCTGCCTTCTCGTATTTGTCGTCTGCTTCTGCACTGGATTGCGCGTCGCCAATATTAATAGCAGCCTCGAACGTGGGCTGCTGGGCTACGTACAATAGTTGGGTCTGGCCCGGTTGGATTAGCGTCTGCTGCTGTGGCTGTGGCTGTTGCAGTGACTGCTGCAGTGGCAATTGCGGGGCACTGTAATTGCTGCTGAATTCCTGCTGGTCCGTTTGTTGATGACGACGTCGAGTTTGCATCTCATTTCAAGTCAAGCTCCTCTGCTGCTGCTGCTGCTCTTCCACTGGTTGTTGTTGTTGTTGTTCAAGTATTTGTTGTTGACGTTGCGTTTTCTTGCATTCGTCATGCACTGCGTTGTGCCTTTTACTGTTGTTTTTGTCGTGTTTTGACTTGCGAAACTGTTGGCGAAAATTGTTGTTTTGCAATCTGCGGGCGATTCAGTTTTACGTGCTGTCGCTATTGGCCGAATTTTGAGTTTACGCTGAATATATTTTTATAAATTTCTTAAGAACATATTCTGTGGAATTTGGCGATTTAATTAAGAGTTGTTGGATATTTTGTCCTAAAAAAACTCATACACACACACACAGCCAAACCGTCCCAGATGACAGATGACGTGTTGCTGGCGCCAACGAGCTGCCAACGCACTTAAAAGTTGCAAGTTACAAATAATACTAAAACTGAACAAATAAAATTATTATATGAGCTTAAGTACAAACATGTTTTATTTAATAACCTAAAAGCTTCGAGTTCTCTTAAAAAATGTTGTACATTTATATATGAGAAATCTTAATTTTATGATTATTCAGCTTTTATAATAAAAACAAGTATTTATTTGCTTTTTCGACCTTGAGCGAACTGTTGGTATTTAAATACCAAATTTAAACAAGTTGACAGCGCCACCGGCAATATTTGACAGCTGCTGTTACTCTCGCCGATCTTCCTCTTCCTAGTGTTTTTTTCATTGATGTCTCGTGTGCCAATTGTACATTAAATTAATGTTTCAACTTAATTAACAGAAAAAGTCGTGGTTTATAAAAGAAAATGACGCTTTATCACTTTGGAAACTGTGTTGCGCTTCTTTTGCCATATTACTTTACATACAAATACTCGGGCCTGTACGTACTAGGTCCTATATTGGGGCAACCAATAAATCGCGTTAATCAATAAACATTTTTTATCATTTCAGGTCAGAGTATGGCGCATTCTGGAAATGCGTGCAAGCGGGATGCATTTACATATTCACACAGCTCTGTAAAATGCTCGTGTTAGCTACATTCTTCTACTCGGATTCAGCGTCAAATAGCGGGGAGTTTAATTTCTTTGCGGTAAGTGGTTGGTCAAATCCAAAAATTGGGTCAAATCTAATTAAACGCATCTAAATATAGGAGATTCTGCGCTGCAGCGTGGACGTGGCAGATTTACTTGGATTCGCGCTCATTCTAAGCCGCATACCTGGCAAGGGCCATTCCAAACTCATCACCGCCGGGCTGGGCTGTAAGTGGTCCGTATGATATAAAAACATGCATTACAAATAGCCTCGTACATTTCAGGGGCTACCGCGGAGGTAATACTCTCCCGTGGCATTATGCTGTGGGTGGGCGCCCGCGGCACCGAGTTCAGCTGGATCTACATCCAGAAATGCCTGGAGTCCAATGTCCTGCTCGTACAGCATCTGACTACTGCCACGCTGATTTGGCTGTTCACGCGTCACGATCTCAACAAGGCATTAAAGCCCCTAGTCTCCATTTTGCTGGCAGTCACCATTTTCAAAGGAGTCTGGCTGGAAGGACTGTTGCATATACTGAGCATTGGACCCTGGTCGGCGATTGCGGTTAAGGCGCTGGTGGCCGCCATCATCGGCTTCTGTTCGCTGCATATTTATGCGGGTCTGGCCCAGCAAATTGGTATTTAATTTCAATAATTTTGTTTTCATATATTTTGGTTGTCCTGGGATTAAGTACAGAAGTTTAAGACAAAAGATAACAAAGAACGATTTAGAGAATTACAAAGTGTTAATGAATTATAGTTATGATAACGATAACGAGGAACGAGTTTTTTAAAAAAAAAAAGGAAGAAAAACAAAATATATAAGCAATAGAGTAGTAATTAATTGAACTGCTCGAAGCTCGAATTAGATGCTTCGCCCAAAGAAAAGAATTTTTATTAATTTAGCTGTTCAGTGCTCGCAACAATTTCGATAAGTCTGATAGATTCTTCGCCCAGCGTAATGGCATCAATTTCAACGGATTCCGGCTTTGTGGAGAGCTTTATAAAGCCGTCACGCGAAAGAGCTGTTAAGCAAAGATCATTCTTTTGTTAAATATACTTCATATAAATCAAATCTTACCTAACAAATGGCTAAAAGCCAAAGCCGCTTTGATGCGATCCGGAAAGGACTTTACAAACTTGTTGGCATCAATATATTTTCTATGGGGATCATTGCGCCATATGCTGAGCAAATCCATCATGATGCTCAAGGAATCTTTGTTGAGAATAATTTAGACGTGAGTTAGCAAATACAACTCAAGTTACTCATGTTTACATACCAAAATTCTTTTCCTCATAACTCTTTATGTCCTCGTATATGTTATTATTATTGCTATTACTGCAAGGATGCAGCTCAAGTGTATGAGGTGATTGGTTTTCAGCTGTCTCTAGCACTGGCATAGGAGCCTCTTCTAAGGATATTGTCGGTTGAGGCCTTACTGGGATTGCCGACAGGATATCACCGACCAGATCGTCACTATAATCCTCACCGAATATAGTGCGTATAGTATATTCACAGTCCAACTCGAGCTGTTCGCTGCTCAGCTGTAAATCTCTTCTTAAACGTTCTGGGAAAAGATGACTGCACCAGTCAAAAGTATTGTAATTAAAAAAACGTATAAAAAAAACTGCAGATTCTTACTCTTGCCTAAAGCTGTTCATCAATGTCTTACTATTATTACTAAGCTTTATAGTCTGAGGTTTTACATGTTTTGCACTTTCCAGTTTGTTATATCGAAGTTCCCTATCGCGTAAGAGCACCTCGCGCGATAGCTTAATGCATTTATCTATCAATTTGCACTTGCGCTTTAATTTTGACTTAGACTTCGGAGCGACAATTGGTGATGGTGGGGCAAGGGGCTCAATCTCTTGATGTAGATCGAGTTCTTGCGGATTATCGTTAGTGTTTGGCACATCCGAGCTTGTTGCTAATCTGGGCATTTTGTAGCATAAAATACCAGTTGGCATTAAATCAGTTGATTTGCGCTTTACTAAAATAAATAAGTATAAATTATATGAAACATATAGCTTAACAGATTGCCATACAGGAATTTCTAAGTGGCAGAAACTCTTCAAGAGCAGGGACATCCACTTGATTGGATTCACCAAAGCCATCGTTCCAAAGTATATTCTCGCCGAGCTCCGTCATAGTCAGTTCATGTGTGAAACTAATCATATGCTCAGCTGTGCACGTGCGTGCCACTTCAATGCTCTGAAACTAATAGATGAAGTATACAGATTAAATGGTATGAAGCAAATTATGAACTTGTTCTTGATAGACCTGCTCAATCTCTAGATTTTCAGTTTCTGTGTTCCACAGCTGCGATTCAGATAACATGTGCCTATAGTAGTCAATATTCTGGTCGTCCAACAGCTGAGGATCCCTAATTCTAGCGCGCTTGGCTAAGCACATCGTGGTCGTCTTTGTGGAGATTATTCGCTTCCGTTTACGACCTACGTGTGTCTGCGTTTGGCGTGCTGGCTCCGCCTGACAGGGTATTTCCAAGTTGCTGCCCATGATTTGATCCAGCAAATGTTTAGTATCATCTGTGAAACAATAATAGTCATGAACAAGCAATAGCAAATTATTTCTTTACAAAGTTACCCAGCAGCGTGGACACCTGTTGGCTCAGAATGTAGCTCACGCCGAACGTGAGGCGTGTTAAGTCCTTAAATACAGAAACTCTACGGCTACAAGTCTCGAGTGCGTTGCCAGCTACTCCTGTCTTTGCCTGAGCCTGATTGTAGTTAATCATGTCCCTTATTTGATCACTACCAATACAAAATATTATCAATTTCAAGTTATAGTAGCAAGAGGAACAAATACATTAACACTTACCAGCTGGCGGCAACATCGATGGCGTTAATTTCATGACGCGCAAATACCTTAACAAATTGCGAATGTGAATATTTTCTGTCGCCAGCTATCCAGCAAGGGTTTAACAGGTTGCTATCCTCGCTTACGCTTAAATTTATTCGATCGAGCGGCATATTGTTTACTAATTGTGCATTTGCATTTGATGCTAATTTGCGAGGAGCAACAAACGGTAAACTTAAGCATCCTGGCTGCCTTTTGGCGGTAAAAGTTACGCGATTTGCAACACTTCGCAATGCTTTACGTTAAAAATGATCGATAGCTTAACAATAAAAAGCACAGAGGTTGATTGCGTTACCAAATATCAATGAATAATTGATTTATTGATATAATATATTTCTTATTACATATTATTTTGAAAGGATGGAAAATCATTCTTTTGCGCGCCATCATTAATAACTTAATGTATATTCGATATTAATAGTTGATAGCTAATGTTAAACAACGTTGGCTGGTAAGGCCTCTGTTACCGTTAATTAGGCAACTAGCAAATAGGGCCAAGTGTGTTACACTTTGACCCTTTTTACTATTTAAACGTAACAGCTATGTAGGTTTGTAAAAGTCTGCATTAGCCAAATACATTTAAAAATATTGGTACAACTTAAAAAAAATGTGCGCGCTGTTAATAACATTAAAGAAAATGTTAAAGTTCTGGGGTGCCCACAGCTGTTTGTGTAGCTGTTAGTGTTGAGTAAAAGCAAAGGAGCTAAACGGCCATAGTTTTATTGTTTGTATTGTCCGCGGCATTCTTTTATTCCCAAAAATAACCATTCCCTTTCAACAGTAAAAGCCAGGTGCAGTCCGATCTTCATGGTAAGATAATGTTTGTTAATATGCACTGCATCCTTCGCCGAGCTATGACTAATAGTTTTGCTAAGTGCGGCGTGTCGAGATGTGGGCGGGTCGCTTTTTGTTTTTGTGTTTGCGTTTTTATTTATGAGACGATAAAGAAGGTGATTTTTGATACATTTACTAATTACCTTCGCTGCATTGCAGGGTGATAACAAAATATGCGACATAAGCAACGAAGTGCTTGAGGAACTGAAAAAGTTTCGCTTTCGCAAAAGCAAAACTAACTCGGCGCTGATATGTAAGTGGGCAATTTATAACTTCTGATATATGTACGCATTGCCATGGCAACAATGTAGTCACCGAGGCCCCAAGGCATGGGCATGGCATGCGTGTCCAAAGCAAATCGAGCGTTGATTGATGGGTTTCTATCTTTCCTCCTTTCCCACCATCCCTTGGCATATCTAGTAAAAGTGGACAGGGAGAAGCAATCGGTGGTGCTTGATGAGTTTATTGATGACATATCTGTCGAGGAGCTGCAAGACTCACTGCCCGGCCATCAGCCACGCTATGTTATCTACACATACAAAATGGTGCACGACGATCAGCGCGTCTCATATCCAATGTGCTTCATTTTCTATACACCGCGCGACAGTCAGATAGAGCTGCAGATGATGTACGCCTGTACGAAGAGTGCGCTGCAGCGGGAGGTGGACTTGACACGCGTCTATGAGATACGCGAGCTGGACGAGCTGACCGAGGAATGGCTTAGGGCTAAGCTTAAGTAGAGTCAGCTTCAGTAGTCCAAATGGCAATCGTATATAAAGCAATATTTAACAAGTAGATTCTCATACACATATATATTTTGAATGGAGCCGAAGCATAATACCAACGATAACGATACATACCAAACCAATATATGAATTATGACAATTTTTCTATACTCAAGACAAACATTATTTATACAAAGAATTGTAGAGCAGATATCAGCGTACATTATAACTACGGTTAAATGTATGTTTAATGACATTTTAAGTGATTTTAGTTGTGCATTTAAGCAATGATCTTATAGAAGCTGTGCTTGCCAAATTTTTATATTTATTGTACAAAACGAATACAAAGCAAATATGACAAAACAATTCCATTTTATATATACATATATGCATATGTAATGCTTAAATAAAAGTGTTCATAATATTTAAAAATAACGTATAAAACCTTTAATGCAAACAAAAGAGATTTATATATAACAATAACTTTATCTGCAAGTTAAAAAGTTTGCTTTCCATATAACTATTTTCACAGCTATCCGATAAAACTGAATCTGTGGTAATTTTTCTATATACAAATGTATTTGGTTGGAGATGTTTCGTTTTAATAAGTCAGATGTATTTAAATTTCTAGTAGTGCAGACGTTGTGCCGCCGTGTGGTGCAGCATGGTGTAGCGACCGTCGCTGGGCGTGGGCGGTGGCGGCGGTGGAGGTGCCAGCATGTGGGCCATTGCCGCCATGCCCATTTGGGTGGCAGCATTTGGCGGCGCCAAATGGTGCAGCTGCAGGGCATCGTGATGATGCATAGCTGCTGTGGATGGCGGTGCTGCAGCTGGATGATGGTGGTGATAGTGATGCGACATGGGTGGCGGTGCCGGTGGTGGCAGTGGCAAGTTCAATATATTATTATTCGCCGCGTGGGTGCGAAAATGGAGGCTTAAGCTATCCGCTGTATCGTAGGCCTTGTCACAGTCGGGACACTTAAAGTGCGCATGCTCCAGGGTATCGAGACCCACCGGATCTGTGTCAATGGGCTCATCGTCGTCGTCATCGACAATTTCATGCTCCGTACTGGATTCGAGTGGATGCAATTTAAGCTTGTGTACGCGCATATCGCGACGTCGACTAAATGACTTGCCGCAAACATCACAATGATGATTCTTGATGCCCGTGTGCGTGATCATGTGCTTGGATAGGTCGCCAGCCGTGTAGAATGCTTTCTGGCAGAGCGAACAGATCTGATCTCGAACTCCGCTATGAATCTTCTGATGCGCCTGAAAGTTGCCCAGCGCTGAGAACTGCTTCGAACAGATCTCGCACTGAAATGGCTTATTGCCAGTATGCGTTCTCTCGTGTACTTTTAGATTGTACTTCTGTGCAAAGCGCTGGGCACAATAGCTGCACGCATATGGTTTTTCGCCGGTGTGCGTCCGTATATGCTGTGTGAGCTGGGCGGCACACTTGAAGCTCTTGTGGCATGTGGCCACATAGCATGTGTGCGGCAGCTTGGGCACGGGCTTGGGTCCGCGTTTCTTGTGGCTTTCGGGCGGTTTACGCTGGTATCGCGAGCGACGTTTGCTGCGCTTAACGTCAGTTTGGCCCTCCTCTTCATCGCTAGAGTTGAGCTGAATATTTGGAGGCAGGGGTTTGATTTCGTTGGCCGCAAACTCCGTATTTGTGGCAGCGTCATGACGCCAGGACTCGTGCAAGCCCAAGTATTGACGCAATCGCATATCGCTGTTCTCGCACTCCTGCTGAAAGTGATAGGCTACTCCCAGTCTATAGAGGCAGTTGTTGCAAATGCCGGCAGGTAATCCGTCTGTCTTATAGACCTGAAAATGCCATTTGTGAGTTATTTAAATGTAGTTAGGTGGTCGAAACTTACCCGAATCTTTGAGCACATCATTAACATTTGGGAGGGCATCATGGCAAAGTCTGTGCTATAAATGGAAGTAAGTGGACTTGGCGCTCCTTCCTCTAGACACACCCGACATATCTTGTGCACATTAAAGTCCATGTTCCTAGCGTTTGTGTATTAATTGTATGTAAACATTTGAGGAATACAACAGCTGTTGGTTCACTTTCGGGGCTGGCTAGTACGCTGATATGTCAAATGAGAGCAAAACGCTTGTGAGTAATATACCAATAAACATATACAAAAAATGTATAAGCGATAAAAGTAATTCGATATCCTGTTAAATACTTTTATCTTATTCTATTACCTAAAATAATCTGTAGTGCTATTATCACATGCAAGCAAAATAGGCTTGCGGGTTGATATAACGAGCTGCGTACTGTGCAGTATTAGTGTTGAAAAATATTTAATTTTAAATGCACTAATGTGGGCAGTGTGGCCGAACTGTGCTGCGCTGACGTGACAGTTGGTTTGTTTGATTAGGCTCTCTCTTCTCTCGCTAGCAATCTGATATTGCTTGCAAAATAAATAAAAAAGAACAAGTGAAATTTATTTGTATATATATATTTAAATCAAAAAACGTGAGCGTTGCATACATGCAACTTGTTTGGCGCGGCGCAGCTGGAGGCAAACTAAGAGCAGCGGCGAGAGTGTAACGAGCAATTGGGATTTGGAGCACGCAGGCTGTTGGTGAAATTTTGTTGTTGGAGCTGCCTCAGCCAGCGCCACCCCCTGACCCAAACATATATACTACACAAGCACACACATGATGCTGTGTATACGATATTAGCACGTATAGCGAACACACTGCAGGAATATTTATGCTTTTGTAAACAAAAGAAAGAGCCCCAGCAAAACTATTTGAGGTCAACAAGAGCAAATTTTTCCATCGAACTTGGGCCTCAGCTGGTGAATGCAAAGATTCCAGCTGCCAGTTAAATACAGCGCTTGCAATGGCAACAAGTCGGAGCGAATACGAGCAGCAGGAAGCTTCAGCGCAGGAGCAGGCAGCCGCAACGGCGACGGAAACGGCCATGACGTCAACTGCCCACCTGCTCAGGCAGCGTTTGGTAAATGGCGGCACCGGTCACGAGACGTTGGCGTCTGCGACGTCAAACGGCAAAACAGCTTCAGTAATTAACACCAACGATTACAGCTCCGGCACGTTTATGAAACTGAAAACCTATTTGCTGGCCTTGCGTCCTTGGTCACTGTCAGCCAGCCTGGTGCCGACGCTGCTCGGCTCCGCGCTCGCATATCGCTCGCAATGGTCGGCCGACTTCTCCATGCTCACATTTTTTCTCACCGCCTTCACCGTGGTCACCGTGCACTGTGCCGGCAATGTGGTCAACACGTATTTCGATTTCATCAAAGGCATCGATAAACAAAAGGCTGACGATCGCACTCTGGTCGATCATATACTCACCAAGGATGAGGTAAGCACTCATAAAACTTAGACTAATTATTTGCTCACAATTAAGACCAAAAATAAAGAAAACAAACCTGGTTCTTTCCAGAACCCAGGATGTTATTCTAGCATTGGTTCATCACATTTTTCCAATTTTAAAGCGAAAAAAAATTCACACTGAATTTGTCATTGAATTTTAAGATATATAATATATCTTTTAGCACATTCTTTCGAATGCTAGCTATATAAATTTTAGGACTGAAATTGTCTGTCTAATTATTTATGTGAATTATATATATGGAATTTGCGCGCCAGATTTGATTACCCTCCAAAATTGGCAACCACCAAATATGGTTACAGAAATGCAAAATTTGGAATCCAAGCTTGGGATTACACCTAATTTACCTTTTTTTAAAATACACTTCATTAAAGCCTGGCTTAATTCACGGATAAAATAACATTTAATATAATAGCTTATTCTATCATTATTGTTTACATATATCAATATTTATTTATTCAGCAAGCTGTTTTTAATTGTCTATTTGTTTTTAGGTGGTTTCGCTGGGCGCTATTCTGTACATGGCCGGCTGCGGTGGTTTTGTGCTGCTCGCCGTGCTGAGTCCAGCTAAAATGGAACATTTGGCGCTGATCTACTTTGGCGGACTATCGTCGAGCTTTCTTTATACTGGCGGTATTGGTTTCAAATACATTGCCCTGGGCGATCTGGTCATCTTGATATTGTTTGGGCCCATTTCGGTGCTATTTGCGTTTATGTCGCAAACGGGCCACGTCGACTGGACAACGATGGGCTATGCCATACCGCTGGCTCTCAACACGGAGGCGATACTGCATAGCAATAATACGCGCGATGCGGAAAGCGACGGCAAGGCGGGCATCGTAACGCTGGCCATACTCATCGGACGCACTGCCTCCCATGTGCTATATGCCATGCTGCTCTTTACACCCTACTCACTGTTCTTCATCTTCGGGCTAAAGTACTCGCTGTGGTTCCTGCTGCCGCTAATAACGCTGCCACAGGCATTTCAAATCGAGAAGAGGTTCCGCAACGAGCAGACAATGCATGTGGTGCCCAGGCAAACGGCCAAGCTGAACTTCTTCTTCGGGATACTCTACATTGTGGCCTGCTGCTGTGCCCAACAGCTGCCGACGTTCGTCTGGCGGAAGCACTAGAGATATTGGAGACGAATGGTGGCAACGATTTCTAAAACTGCTGCAACATTTTTAGGGAATTTCATTAGTTGTATATGTGTTAATTTTTTGGTTCATAGTGAATGTGGTTATGAATATTGTATTTGTGTTTGTCACAAGTTTGCTGTTGCACAAATTTTGAATGCTTTGCTAGTCTCCTAGTCCCTAACACTTAACTATAATCCTAGAACTGAACATATCCCCCAAAAAGCTCTGTGGACCCGGCAGCTACCTGCCTGCGCTGCGGCTTGAACTCACTTTATTTATTTCACCTGAAATTCAAACTCAAGCGAACCCCATAGTTTTTATATATCATATATATACATATATAGATTTATAATACGTACTCTTCCTCTCGCGCGTTGGAATCATGGACCAAGATCGTTAAAGTGTCGGCGTGTGTGCAACAATATTAAAATCATCTAATGGCTTAGATATACGAAAAGTTAATGTTACTTTATAGAAATGCTTAAAATATGCAAATAAGTTATAAATCGACAGCGCTGGCTTTGCTTTTTGTGTGACAATTGTTAGCGTTTTTACACACCCCAAACATAGACATATATATATACTATATACATCTATATATATATACATATAATTAGATCATGTAAGCCCAGTGTCTAGCAGCAGGCTGAAGAGTGAGAATTTCAACACATACACAAAAATTTCAAATTTTAAAAACCGCAAAACAAAGCAAAAAATATAAAAAGAGAAATATATATGTACATATATTTACCAGAGCAAAATGCAGATCGAAAGATTTCGAGCAACAATTGTTTTCCAAGCATAAATCACAAAACCTATGCATATAAACAAATAGCTTTAAATTACAATAACAAAGAAAACAAGGAGGAAAAAAAAGAAAGAAAATAGAGAACAAGAAATATTGTTGAATGCGCATTCTAAATACATATTGAACATTCAATCTGTGGCAATATTTGTACGCTTAGCTGATAAATCGTTTTTCATATATTTGTATTTGTATTCGTATTTGTATCGTACTTTTAGTGCTTAAATTTAATTTTGTAATTTGTATGCACAATTGAAATGCTTTTGTTGTTTGCTGAAGAACGTGCGAAATATCAGAGGCCAACATGAAATCAAATTCAAATGTAATGAATCAATGTGAATCAAAAACAAATTAACTAAATGACAACTTTGTAGACTATTTAACAAACCCAACAACAATGAACAATAATAATTATAGTTATATGAGAAATTAAAAACGTAACTAGAGAATGTAGAAATCATTGTGTTCAATTCGTATTGAATAATTCAACAAAAAAATGGGATTAGGAGATAATCCGAAGCTCGTTCTTTTTCTTATCAAACCAAGTATGAGCATGCAAACAGCATACCAAGCGCAATTATTTACTTTATCAGTAATAACTACGATAACTTTCAACTGTTGCTTCGATAACTTGACTGAAGATATATTGCGATAGTATATCGATAGAAACTTTAACAATTAAATAACGGCTTTTTTATGTAGTCAAGGTTGCATTTCCACATGTTTCTCTGATTCTTTCTGGCTCTTCTGATAAAAGTTGCATTTGTTTCGGACTCCTCAGGACAATCTGGGCACCAGCATTGCATCGTATGGCTTGACCGCAGCCGTAGCGCCCTCCAGCGGCACCTCCTCTGGCATCTGGCCGGGAATGGCTACCAGTTTGAAGTGCTGCAGCAGCGTTGTGGTAAACATGAACAGATTCTGGCGCCCCAACAAGTCACCCATGCAACGATGTCGCCCGAAGCCAAACGGATTGAAGGCCTCCGGCAATTTGATTTGGCCATCGATCAGATAGCGTGTCGGATCGAATGTTTCTGGCTCCGGAAAGTCGACTGGATTGATGAGCATACCGCGGAAGCATGCAATTACCATGGTGTCCTTGGGTATCTCGTAGCCAGACAGGCGCGTGTCGCACATGGCGCGATGCGGTATGCCAAAGGTGTGCAGCATAAACATGCGCACCGCCTCCATGGTGATGGCCTCGCAGTAGGGCAGCTTGGCACGATCGGACCACTCGGGTATGCGCTCCAGGCCCACCACCTCCTTGATTTCGGCAAAGGCGCGCTCCTGTATCTCTGGCTGTCGAACAAGATGCATAAAACAGAAGCCCAAACTTTTGTTGGTCGTCTCAGAGCCGGCGAGAAACATATCCAGGCATATGGCCAACAGGCTCTCATCGCTGAACATGGGATTGTCACTGTTCTCCTGGGCCCTCAGATAGCTGTCCATCAGATCCCGTGGCTCATCATAATTGCGATACGTGCTGCGATGCAGCTCGATTTCCTTGCCCATGAACGCATAGAGCGCTCGATGGCTTTCCACGAAGCCATTGTAGCCGGAATAATCGGGCGCAATAAAACGTAGCAGCGGAAAGTGACTGAAGAGTGCGCCCACCATGTCGATGTTCTTGAACAGCTCAAAGAACGTCTCTAGCAGCTCGGTTATTTCCGCTGAGCCCGGTTCATAGCGTCGACCGCTCAGCATGCACCACAGCGTGTTCAGTACATAGACACTGGTCAGATCGTGCATCTCAATCCGCGCCTGCTTGCCGCCAGACGCCGTGACCCGTGCGCGTAGATCCTGCAGCAGGCAGCTGGCCTCATTGTGCACAATATCCACCATGCCGCTGCGCGCGAATCCAAAGTTTTTGAGGTGGCGCAATATGAAGCGTCGCTGCTCCACCCACATTTCGCCATCGGTGAGCAGCACGCCCAGGCGAGAGTTAAAGGTGCGCAAGCGATAGAAGATGCCGTCCGGACGGCCGTCAATGTCCTCGTTGGTCATCATCTCGCTGATGGCCTCATTCGTATAGGCTATCACCACCTTATCCTTGCCAATCTTCAGTCCATAATAGCCATAGGGATTGACATAACGTCTGGCCAGCTCATCGATCACCTTGCAGAACATGCCCAGCCGCATGCGCAGCTGCGAAATCTGCAGGGCGCTGCCCACAATCGGATACCAGCGTGGACCTAGTAGGTAATAATAACAATGGAAGAGGAGTTATAATCGAAAAAAATCATAATATTCTCTGCAAAACAGATTTTATCACTTGGATCTAATTTGAAAAAAAGCTGTAAGGAATGGATGTTCAAGGCAAGTTGCAGTGGAAGCATGATACTCTGTTTCCAGTATAATAATATATTTTTCGAAACATATTTCAGGAATTCAACGTTAGTCATATAATCCAAGTTGGATCAGTGGATAATATGGAGTGAAGGGCGTGGCAACGATGTCTATATTGAATTTGGAGACATTTTTGGCATAAGGATTGCTGCTCTTGGGAAACAGAGTATACAAATAGTTCCTGCAACAGAATATCTAAAAATCTGTCACTGACTGATGAAGCCCGTATCATGAATAGATTTATTCTTCTCCACAAAGGGCTTCCCTTTAGTGGCTCATACCTACCAGGCGGAAACTTGTCCGGCTTCCTTGTGCCGCTGATGAGAAAGAGCAGCACAATTGTTGCAAAGAAGATCACGGCGTAAAACATTTTGTGTGGATTTAAGTGGATGCTGCACAGAGTGGCAAATTGTGATGCAACATCCGTTGTGGTCACTTGTGGCTTTCACTTTCCTTTGAGCCGTTGCGTAATCCACAATTCGCCAGCGAAGCGGTTGTTGCAGTAAATGTTGCCGTTGCGTTTTGCCTCTTGCCGTTTGCCCAAACAGTTTTCCGACTAAAGCCGCCGCCTGGTCGCAACGTCATTTTATAGGCGCCTGGAAGAGCTTTCTATACAACTGGATTTGATTTGCTTTAAAAGTTTATCATTATGATTTCTGCACACAGCTTAAAGCTAATGCATAATCGAGTGGATAGTTTTTATTTTATGCGATCCATAAGCTTAAATTTGCACAGCTTTTGGCTGCAGGTGACCCAGTTTGGACTCTCTTTACATTTTCTTAGATAAACAGCTCACATTTATCTTCTGTGTATATTTTTTATGCATTTTTCTAAGACAGATCTCAGATCTCTTTTATTTGTATGACAGTATGATGTTTCCGGAACACAAATTGATCTTCTCTTACTTCTTTTTTTCGAAAATTTGTTAATTTTATTCAATATTCAGCAGGTATTCGCGAGTCCCTGCTCGGGCGCCTTTAATCGATTTTATTTATTTGAAAATATTTTCAATATTCAATACTTTTGCTTTTCTAGCTCTCACTTTCAGTTTGGGAATCAGTTTCGATTTCCTTAATGCGCCATGAAGTACTTGATTGCCTTGAAGAGTTTTGATCGATCATCGTGACATTGCAGTAAACTAGGAAACTTTGGAAATTTGGCGGCTTTTCCGAACTGATGCGGCAGGCTTTTCCCGAGCATTTTCCTCAGCCGTTGGCTATGTGACCCACTGCCATGGTCAGCGTCTTGCACAAAGTTCAATCTATTTGACCGCAACATTGAAACTGGCGCAAACAATGATAATAAATAGCAAACGGATAAATGAAAAACCAAAACTTGGCCAAAAACAATGCCAGCCAAGTGGCGCAGGAAAACTAGTTGCACCAAAAAGGAAAAACCAAAATAAAATAAAGAAAATGGCAAAAGAAAAACCACACGAACCCGTTTGACGGCCAAATCAAACTGGCGCCCGCATCTGGATTGGATGTCGATGTCGCTGGCGATTATGTCATGCCTACATGATTCGAACTGCGGAAAGTTGCGGGCTTGCGGGCTGGTTTAAATGTGGCCAAAACAAATTGGCGGCTCGCTAGCCTGGCTGGCCAAACTGGAGATAGTCGCGGCTTTAACCATGAAATCGCGCCACAAGGCTGCGCATTAAGGCGCTGGCCACGAAGCTAAACGGACGCGTTCGAAGCGAGCAACAGCAAATGGGAGTCCGGTATGTGGGCAGCCTCTCGAAATCCTCGGCAGCTAAATACTTTTGTCTCTTCGTTTTCCAGTGTAGTACTTTTGGCCGTTATGGGCCTGGGCGCCATGTATATGATGCATCTGTTGGCACAGGACTGGAATCGCATACGACCCATACAGGGTATCACGAACCTGGCAGGACAGGCCAGCTCCGCACTGAATCTGCAACGGGTGACCAGTTTCATTGGGCAGTCCAGCTCGGCGCTGAGCTTGCAACGTGGCAAACGTGCCACATTGAGCCGCGAACTGAGCTGGGTGCATGGCCGGCAGGATGCGGCAGCAGTGCATCAAACCGCGTCTATTGACTGGAAGCGCATACTTGCCCGCGATCCCTTTGAGTGCTTGCAGTCGCTCATCTGCCAGTTAATGTCTGGCGCGGAGGCACATTCGGCAGAGGCTGAGCTCCTGATGAATTTCATGGAATCCTCACTGGAACTGGCACCAGCCAAAATTGGACGCGCCTTCAGTCGTGGTCTGGCGCTGCGCGGACGCACCGATCGCTGTTACAATGAGTATCCATTCTGCTTGTACTCCGCCAAGACCATGCTGCGCATCCTGCGCTGGTTCAGCGAAACGGGCAACCTGCCAGAGGACGATCTTCAATACTAACTAACCCTTGAGCTGTTGCGAATTTAAGAGTCGTTAATACCTCTGCATAGAAACAACAGAGGTTATTAGTCTTATGCTTTAATTTTATACAATTATATTTAAGCTCTTGAGTTAGATAATAAGCTGTCAGTACTCCTTGATATACTGAGAAAATTTAAGAAATGCGCGCGGTTTCATACGACTTAATCCTCGATAACATTTCTTTCAATCCCTGATTTCTAAACTTTCAAATCCTTTAAGCCTAGAAACTTTCTATGATCTTTCCATTGCCTTTTATGAATCCAGAGTATCCAAAGAACTTTTATTCTACCTCATTTCTGGAATCTCCTAGCTCAATCTTACACGTCCATTCATCAAAATATATCTTGTCACGTCTGTATAATAAAACCATTAAGAAAATATTGAAATTTCCATAGAAAAAAGTTTATTTGTAACAATTATTTTGTTATATTGTGTCTCAGTATGCAAAAATATTTATGTATATACATAAATATTGGGTACTACATAAAATTAAGCACACCATGTGGAATGAAAGTACAAGTTGTAATATGTAGTTTTTCATACAGTTAGCCTGCAATAGGCTTAGTTTTTGTAACGTCAGTAAAATATTTTGTTTAGGTACGAAATCAAGGAAACTTGCGAGTGTATATGTGTGTCTGTGTGTGCTTTACATAACAAATGAGAGTGAGCAAGAGAAAGTTTCGTTTTAGAGAGCTTTCAAAGCTTTTGAAGTTCATGAATAACTTAAGTTTTACAAATAATCAAACTTCTGTTTTTTGTTCAGAAGTCTTATAAAAGAGTGTATTAGCTAAAGAGAGCAAGCGTTTAAGAGAGGGAGAGAACATTGTTGCATTTAAGAGAGCTTTCGTTCGATTTGTGCACTGGTTGAACAGTGTTGCCAAACAGCCGCTTCAAAAAAGTGGCTGGCGATCTTTTAAAAAAGATACATTTGCAACACTGTTTACATGCGAGATTCCTCAAATATTTGAGCGCCAAATTATAAATAAATTTGTTTCGTTTTTGTATATAAACTAAATAAATATTGCGTTAGCTGTACTTGTCCCATCAATGTTTGTTCTGCAGCGTCACGCTGGTCACATCCTTAACAATCATCTCGGCCACCTGCCAGGCAATCTCCTCCTGCACATTATCCTCGGGCAGATTTACCAATTTGCGCATTGCATTCTTAACGCTCAACGACCAGGCTGGCGCTTTGTGGTTTGAAACCGCATCTACTGCCTCAAAGTCCCGCTCGTATCTGCCCAGCGAGTTCACGTGCCCAAATTTGAGCGCACTCACTGGACGCTGCCAAAGCAGCTGCGGATTTGTCAGTTGCCTGGCATCGATGTTCATGTTGGCCGCCGTTGTTGTCGACGGTTTGACAGGCTTGTGACCCGTATCCAGACCGGCCAATAGTGTATTGTGCTGCGAGATGTGCGTGCAATCGGACATGGACATCGTTTTGCGATGTCGCTGCTGTGCAGACAATTTGGGTGCTCGCCGCAGACTCAGCTTGTGTTGCAGACTGGAGCTATCTGTGGTGTCCGCCGGCGTATGTGTGCACGTCTTGGCCTTCAGCTCATTGACATAGTTGTCGAATATGTTCGATTTGAGAAAGTTGGCAAAGTGCTTTTGCTCCAAGTATTTGGCTGTGACCAGTAGCGCAAGATCGAAGGCCTGTGCCAGCTGTCCGGGCGCGCAGATGGCCTGCTCGACGCGCAGACGCAACTTCTGTGACATCCACAGACGACACTCGGACTGCAGCGAGAAGTAGCGCTCGTAGATGATCATGGCATCGGACTGAGCGGCACGCTGATCATCGTAGCTCTTGCGAAAGTTAATCGCTGTTATCCAGAATTCTAGGCACTCACGCTCCTGCTGCTGCTCCAGGTATTCGGTCAGATAGAACAGCGCCAGCTCATCGTACAGCACGTCGTAGATATTCAGTGTCGCCGCATCGCCCTCGATCAGCTCCAGGCAGTATGTGCAGTAGTAGCTGCTCTGCAAGAAGCCCTGCAAATGATCACGCTCCAACTGTTGCAGCACATAGTCGCGCGCCTCGTCGAAACAGCCGGCAGGTACGGGCTGTTGTGTCGACTTGTCACTATCCTTTCCACACAAGAACAGCGATATGTGTGCCAAGATGACAATGGGCAGCTCCACCAACAGCGGAGCATTAACAATCAAATACTTTTGGTAAATGGCAATTGCATCACTGATGCTTGCCGCACTTATCGGCTGTAGCTCCGAGCTGGCTTTGGGTCGGCCAATCGGCGCAGCTGATGGCTTATGGCTGATCTGTTTGTTTGTCTCCGCATAGATGCGACTTTTTTCGTCATCGGTGAGCGGCTTGCGCATAGACAAATCGCACAATGTTTTCATTTCAGGTACATCGTTTTCCTCCTCCTCAATGGATGCGCCGACAACAGGCGTAAGCTGCGGTGCCTCCACCGTAGCAGTAGCTGCAACCGTTGCATCCTGTGGCCGCTCCTGGTGCAGCTGTGTTAATGCCGCGCGCTTAAAATTTTCTATGTCCAAATAGAATTTGATGAGCGGCAGCGAGTTTTGTGTCTCCAAATACTGCAGAAAGTAGCTCAGACAATCCGGTTCGCTAACGATTGCAGTTAGCGTCATGGAGAGACGCGAGCTGTATTTGAATATATCTGTAAAGAGCGTCAAAACGTGATAAGTCAATTAAACGCGCAATTTATGAGTATTGTGCAGTTCCGGAAATGACCACAGCAAAAGCAACAATTACACACACCCACACACATACATGCATACATACATACACTGCGACTGACATTTGCCTCATTACCTTCATCGGCAGCTGCGCCCACATTTAGCAAACTGTTGTTGCCCAAGCTGATTGCATCCGAAGTTGCCACTGCCGCCGCCTCCGTCTCCTCCTCCATGAAGACCTCATCACAGAAACTTGTTGTTGAGCGCAACGAATGACGTTTTTGCGCCGCTGCCGCACAATCTACCACATCATCAACACTGTTGGCATCCGTTTCGTGAGAGCTGCGTCGGCGGCCTGTTTTGTGCGCGTCGAAAAATAGAAATTGACACCAAAACATAAACACAAACAGTCAGTTGTTTTCTTATCAAAAACTGCGTGCTTCTTATCACTTACTCGTCTGCCTTTTGATGTACTTCAGCATTTTTACATTCTACTTGTTCGCTTGACAAAAATTTTACATGAATAAAACTTAAATTAGTGTCAATAAATAGCACAATAATAAATAGCCCCGCAGACTTATGAGAGAAGTTGTTGTATATTGTCTGCACAAAGCAGAGTTGTCTTCCAGGGCTGCCGGAGCTATGCTTCAGTATTGATAAAGTCGTGCCTAGACGATAGCTAACCGATATTGATAGTGTTCACAAACGAGTAAATATCTATATATATATCATTTTTTGATTGCACACACTGCGACGCAAGCAGCTGTGCGACAACGTTGCGTTTTTTCACAATTAATTTTTGTACGAACTTTAAGTAGAGTTGTGAGTGAAAACACGACGCTCACACGAACGCAACGAGAAAGTACAAGACTGCAAGAAACCGGCACTGATGAGCGTATCGGCCACAACGGGTGGCGCTGCCGGCGACAACAACAACAAAAATAATTACACTAAACTGCCGCCAGCCGCGCTGGACGATCTCGTGCAATATGTGACATTACACGTGCGCAAACCGACGCCGTTAAGTGGCGTGGTACTGCCCTTTGTCCCCCTCTATCTGACCGCATTCTATCTATGGATCTACGTGTACAAAAGCCACGACAACAATGCCGTACAGCAAACGGCAGCAGCTGCAACAAACACGAACGACGCGCAGCCGGTCGACAATGCAGCGAATGCCGCGTGGAATGATATCGGTTTCATAGCTGTGGTGGCTATTGCATTTCTGCATGTGCTCACGCTACTCTTTTGCTACTGGAGCGTACATGTACTGGCATTTCTCACCTGCCGACGCGTCAAGCAGCCGGCGCCGGGCGTTCTGGCCAAAGTGGTGCCCACAGCGAACAATGGCAACTCTAAGATAGTGCCCATTCGCAGCCTTAAGCTGGAGGATGGCCAGCAGCAATACTATCTGGTATTTCAGAAGACCAAATACGTGTGGGATCCGGATAAAGCGATATTCCGTGCGGTTGAGTTTCCTGTGAACAAACTCCTGAGCACCTATGCCAGCTCCCGGGGTCTGGAGACGGAGCAGTCAATTAAGACGGCCATGCAGACCTATGGCAACAATGAAATGGACATGGTTGTGCCCGAATTTCATGAGCTGTTCATAGAGCGCGCCACAGCGCCGTTCTTTGTGTTCCAAGTATTCTCAGTGGGTCTGTGGTGCATGGACGATTTCTGGTATTATTCGCTATTCACGCTCTTCATGTTGGTCGCCTTCGAGTGCACAATTGTTAAGCAGCAGCTGCGCAACATGTCCGAGATACGTAAAATGGGCAATAAACCATATTTTATATATGCCCTGCGCCAGAACAAATGGCGTCAAATCGGCAGCGATGAGCTGCTGCCCGGTGATCTGGTGTCTATAACACGCTCCCAGAACGATAACATTGTGCCTTGCGATGTGGTCGTATTGCGCGGCACCTGCATTGTTGACGAGAGTATGTTGACTGGTGAGTCGGTGCCACAAATGAAGGAATCTCTCGAGTCGCTGCAACAGCTCAACACCGAACTGGATGCAGAGGGTGAGGGCAAGCTGACAGTACTATTTGGCGGCACCAAGGTTGTGCAGCATACGGCGCCCAGCAAGGAATCGATGCGTGCCCCAGACGGCGGCTGCATTGGCTATGTCATACGCACTGGCTTCAATACCTCCCAGGGCAAACTGCTGCGCACCATACTGTTTGGCGCAAATCGTGCTACGGAGAACAATGCCGAGACTTTTGCATTTATTGCCTTTCTCATGGTGTTTGCGGTTGCGGCCGCTTCGTATGTGTGGGTCAAGGGCAGCGAGGATCCGGAACGCAATCGCTATAAACTGTTTCTGGAGTGTGCGCTCATATTGACCTCGATTATACCGCCGGATCTGCCCATTGAGCTGACGCTGGCCGTGAATACGTCGCTTATTCAGCTAACCAAATTATATGTATTTTGCACGGAACCATTTCGCATTCCGTTTGCGGGAAAAGTGCAGATTTGTTGCTTTGATAAGACGGGCACCCTGACCACGGATAATCTCATGGTTGAGGGCATTGCGGGCATGTCGCCAAATGGCAAATGTGTGCCCATTGATGAGGCCGAGGACAACACAATACAGGTGCTCGCCTGTTGTCACTCGCTGGCGGTACTCGATGACGGCCTCGTGGGTGATCCGCTGGAAAAGGCTGCACTGGCTGCCGTTGACTGGAATCTCACAAAAACGGACAGCGTGATACCCAAGCGTGGCAAGCTCAAGCCCCTACGAATTGTTCAACGCTATCATTTCTCATCGGCCCTAAAACGCATGTCTGTCCTGGCCGGCTATCTGGTGCCCTTCTCCAACGAAATCAAATACATTGGCGCTGTTAAGGGTGCTCCCGAGGTTATAATGGGGATGCTTAAGGAGGTTCCCGGCAATTACGAGAAGGTAAGTGGAGTATAGCTGTATCAAAATTCGTATAAAATAGATGCAACTCTTATACAAAGCTATGTCTTGTATTTCAAGATTTATTTGGAATACGCACGTCGCGGAGCGCGCGTCATGGCGCTGGGCATCAAGGAATTTGGTAACCTGACTGGGCAGTCCATACGTGAGCTTAAACGTGAGCATGTGGAATGTGAATTGACTTTTGCCGGTTTTGTGATAATCTCGTGTCCCATGAAACCGGACTCTAAGGCCGTCATAAAGGAGCTTGTCCAATCGTCACATAAGGTGCTTATGATTACGGGCGACAGTCCACTGACCGCTTGTCATGTGGCTCGGGAGCTGCGCTTTACGAACAAGAAACTAGTTATACTAACGCCACCACAAAACGAACGCGACGACGAATGGAGCTGGGTGTCCATTGATGGCGATCGCACCTATCCCTTGGACGATGCCAAGAGCAGCAAGAACATTTCAATGCTGCTGTCCGCCAACGATTTGTGCATCACCGGCGAGGGATTACAGTATATGCAGCAGGCCCACCATCAGTACATGCTCAAGGTGCTGCCCCAGGTGACAGTCTGTGCCCGTTTTGCGCCCAAACAGAAGGAGTATATCATAACGACGCTAAAGCAGCTCGGCTACTACACGCTGATGTGCGGCGACGGCACCAACGATGTGGGCGCCCTCAAGCACGCCCATGTCGGCGTGTCCTTGCTGACCAGCGCACCCGTGAAACGCAATCGCACCGAGGACGAATTGCGGCAAATAGGTGCAGCTGCAACAGCAGCTGCAGCGGCCAATCAGCAGCTGTCGCCGCGTGAGCGCGCCTTGCGGCGACGCCAAGAGCATGTCGATCGGACTCAGGCGCGTCTACAGAGCACTCTGCGCGACATGGAGGATCAATCAATGGTTAAGCTGGGCGATGCATCCATTGCGGCGCCATTTACCAGCAAATTATCGTCGATTATGTGTGGTACGTCTGCATTTTATAATACTCTAAAAGATAAGATAGCTAATTTTTACCCGTACCTCTTTGCAGTGAACCACATCATCAAGCAGGGCCGCTGCACGCTAGTCACCACGCTGCAAATGTTCAAGATTCTGGCATTAAACGCACTTATCCAGGCCTACTGCCAGTCGGTGCTCTATATTGATGGCGTCAAGTTCAGCGATACACAGGCCACCATGCAGGGAATTTTCATAGCGGCTTGTTTTCTCTTCATTACACGCTCCAAGGTGAGCTGGGTGCACCTTTGTCGTACTCTACTTGGTTAGGTTTAATTATATTCTTGTGATTATCTATTTGCAGCCTCTGAAAACTCTATCAAAGGTGGCTCCACTGCCCAACATATTCAATTTGTATACCATATCGACAATTCTCACACAATTCGCCGTACATTTTGGCACACTCTATTATCTGACCAGTGAAGCAACGGCGCTGGCGCCACCCAGGTAAATAAGGCATATCCATGATGGATGGAGACGTATGTATTTAAAGAATCTATGCTTGCTCAATATCTTGAGGAAATTATGTCCAATTCTGTCGATGCAGCGGGCAGCTTTATAGTATACACCAGAAACTATCAAAAATATCCGTTGGATTATTCCAGATATCTCTTACACATATCAACTACGAGAGTCACAATGCTCCTACTATTTCATATAGCCTTCATGGGCACAATCGAATAGATATATAGCGACCTATAGAGATTTTTTGGATATCTTTCCTTGATACTGTGCTGCAGAGATATTATCAGAATATATGCGTTAATTTATATCACTGTTTATATAGGATCTATTGGTCAAACCTTTTTATTCCTAACCTATCCTGACCAAACTCAAAGAACTAGCTTCTTTATGTTTCTTACATACAATATTCAAAAGCTATTCAGCATCGGGCAAATATATCTATATCTAATCGGACCTCTGCCTGATAGACTATTCAAAATTTTATTAATATTTATTCTCTTAAACTTAGCCTAATGCTTGTTTTGTTGTTTTCTTTTGCAGAGTGGGCAAAGTGAAGCTGTATATTGACATGGATAATGAGGAGAAAACGAAATATGATCCAAATATTGTTAGCAGCACGGTCTATATCATTTGCGTCTCGCTGCAGGTGGCCACCATTGCAGTAAACTATAAGGTTTTTACCCGACATGCTAAATAGTTGCTATATACTAATTAAACGATTGTATTTCAGGGACATCCGTTTATGGAAAGCCTGCGCGCCAATCGCATGCTAATGTGCGCCATTGGCGCCTCGGCTGCCTTGGTGCTCTTCCTCACCACAGGCATTGTGCCCGGCCTGACGCAATTCTTTGAAATCGTCGACTTTCCAGCAAATGTGCGTAATTTTGGTTATTCCGATTTAATTATATATAATTATTTGATTCGTAATCTGTTTTTGCAGTTCCGTCAAACATTGCTGCTTGTACTCATAGCGGATATTGTTGGTGCCTTTGCACTGGATCGCATCTGTTCATTCCTGTTTGGGGAAACGCGTCGCAAGTCCAAAGTCCTGAACTGTTAATACTGGTACATAAACTAGGAGTTTAACCACACGACTAAGACACAGCAGCATTCAAAGCGTACCCTATATAGCCCCATAAAAAATACGAGTATATTTTGAATTATTCCCTCTACTTTTGATTAATATCAATCATAAATTTATAAGTTGTAATCTATTATATTTTTTCTCGCCACTTGAATGCTGCAATTTGTATTAAAACTTAGAGTGGTTAATTTTTTTTTGGCGTCGGTTTCTTAATTGTTTTTAAATTTACGAAGAGTTCAAATGATGCATTTTTTTTGTTCATGTATTTTGAAAGTTTTGTGCGCTTGATTTGTCGAACTAACAAGTATATATATATAAATTATTATATGCAGCTAGTTCAATTTGCGTAAGATTTGTAATGGTAATAAATATAGCTAATTTTAAACAGTATATAAATTTAAACAGTATATAAATCAAAATTCAATTAGTTTCCTGTAATTGTTCCTCCAATTTCGAGTCCTCAAGCTGTTTAAATTGTATCAAAATGACCAAATACGTGGTGACAGCTGAAAAGATCTGAGAAATACTTAATGCACTTTTCGATTAAGATAATATTTGTTGTCATTAGATAACCTTAAAGAGCGTCGAGTTATCTATGGCAAAGAAACCGTATGCCGTGAATTGTACCTCCTGTTTAATGCTCTTGGTCAGGAATTTGTCGATCTGTGGCAAGTAGTTAGATATAGGGGTTATATATAGAACTTGAAATATGAAATACTGTTTATGGAAATGTATATATTCTGATTTGTGCAGTCGAAGTAGAAGATATATACTTCACTTCCATATAGAATGTTTTATATATATAGCTTACAATATTCTGGAACTCCTTGCTCTTGCCATAGACTCGGGCCAGTATTTGTGATGTGGTATTGGCCTGCAAATAGATGGTTCAGCTAATTAGTAGAGTTTCGACAGCCATGTCAGTCCTCAGAGACCCACCTCGTAGGTGGTGGCACCACAACTACGCGACAGGAGGGTCAATAGGGAGGTGTGCAAGCACAGCCAGGCGAGGCACCATTGCATTATGTGGGACGAGACGACGCCCTTGTTGTTGGTGATCTGCACGAATAGATTATACCAATTGGTGGTCACCGTGTAGAAGGAGTAGCCCAGAAAGCAGACAATTATCAGGCTGCAGCATTCGTTGATGCTCTTGTAGATACGCAACAAACGATTGTGTGTCCGATAAATGAAGAGTGAATCCTCGGGAAAGTTTTCCATGTGCGACTGCACCTGGCGTCGACTCTTGCCCAGCTGCTGGGCATACGAATACCCATTGAGCAGCCGATTGACAAACTGAAAGCGTATGCAAACGATCCGCAACAGGGCCGAGGCAAACACTATATAGGTGGCCGTCAGGCCATTCTGGACTGCATAGAACCCGATCAGGATGTAGGTGGTGGGCGTTATGACACCCTCGAGCACATGGATGCGTATAAATATAATGTACGCCTGGCAGGCGGCAATCAATAGCAGAAATTTGATTGAGAAATTGCAGTTGTTGCTTAGCGCGACGCCAAATTGACGCAGCACCTCCTGGTCCAGCTTGAGGATCTCGTTCATGATTTGGATAATGTATTTCGTGTTGCGGGCACAAACGAAAACAGCTGAGAAATTAAGAATATGAAATCCTAATCTGGATCAGTTCCGCAGGATCCTGACTCACTCAGCGTATAGGTGAGAATGCAGAGGAGCAGCTCGATCCACTGATTCACATTGTCCGTCTCCCGCAGCGAGATGAACAGCTTGGCGCCGTTGGGCGTCATCAGGCTATAGATGTTGAATATGGTTAGCGCATGGACGACGCCGCGCACAAAGAACGAATAGAACTCATTGGTCCTGGTGGGCGGACCCACCTCAAAGCTGGACACCTGCTCGTAAATGGGCAACAGACCGCTCGCCTTCAGCACCGACAATATGGTGCCAATATCCTCGAAAACGGGATTCTCAACGGGCTTCTCAGCTGATCGCACGAATGCATCATTGTCCAGCAGATGCGGATGTGGCGAAAGGCGTCGCTGTTGCGGCTGCACTAGGAGACGCGACTTGTGCGCTGCCATTTCAATTACCCAACTGTTGGGACTCATTGCCGACAGGACACTGTCGAAAGGGATTTGGCTAACTAGCTGCGTGCCTTGCTCAGGTGGAACACCGATTGAAACGCACTCGCGCTTATCTGATTTGGGCCCTTATCCGTTGTCTAATCCGTAGTCCATTAAAATAATTAATTAGTTTGCCGGCATGGGAAAATAACCGGGGCAATAATTTGCGGAGCGTATGATTTTTCACGCTTGTGGCACTCGTAAATAATTGTGAGTGCACTCAATAATTCATGTGAGTCTTTAATTTATGCAACAATTTATGTAATTCCCATACACAAATACACTCATGAATACTTGATGAATATGCACACATTTGTGAGCTCATGAATATCTGCTGCAGATCCAAAATAAATTTGCGTTTGGGTTTGCTTCGTGAAGCTGCCTCTCCACATCCTTGCAACCAGGTTAAGTCCATTTAACTTAATTTAATTTAATATTCAACAGCCCTTTGTACTGAAAATGTTGCAAGCTTTACATATTTTCATACACAAAATACGGGCTAGACTGGATCTCTATCCGAAATTGGCATCTACCAAATATGGTTAGATATAGCCAATTATTGGAGCAAAACTTATTTATACTTTTGGCCTGGCCTCAAAAGTTTTTGATTTTAAGCTGAGATCATTTTGAATACACTCACGAATGCTCCTCAAAGTACTCATATACCTTAACATAATAATGAATGTTCTCAAATAAGGAATAGATTTGTGAATACACCCGATCGTATATATTCATTCAAAGGTACACACGTATTGTAAAGAATAGATTTGTGAATACACCCGTACACTCATGAATGCACATATTTGAGTGCATTTGCGATCGCATGTCGTTATTCACATATATTCATATGAATATAGATTCAGTCGGACTCACCTCAGAGGCCAAGCAATCGAAGGAGCTGCAAATGACGCCCATTGTCGCGGTCTCGGCCAGCACCCAGACGAGAGAGAGGCCCATTGTGTCGTGTTCCTTGCGCAAATGTGCGGGCGTAGTCAGCGTGGCAAAGGCCAAGTAGCTCTGGTTGGTCACCGTGTAGAAGGAGAAGCCGAAGAAGAAGAGCAGCCCAACACCAGTTACCGAATTCATGTTCTCCGTAATGTACCTAAACTTGCAGAGTATCTCGATCAGGTTGCTCAGCTCGCACCAGTCGTCCTTGTCGTAGAGCTGTTTATCCTTCTGCGTGAACTGATCGAGCCGTCCATTGAGGAACTCGATCCGCAGCGCCAGGCCCATGAGTACGGTGCGCAGGTAGAGGGCAAACATGCAGGAGTAAAGCATCTGAAGGCTGTAGATCAGGATGAGGACACACTGACGCCGCGCATCGATCTCGCTAAGGAAGTGTATATAGTAGAAGGCGACCAGGACGACGCTCGCCGAGGCAAGCACCAGCAGGGTGCCCAGAAATCGGCAGCTATAGCTCGCGGCGTAGCCGTGCGCCTCCAGATAGCCATCCAGCTGGGAGAGATCACGGATTGTGCGAAAATGCTTGGCCGCATTCAGGACACTCGAGATGACGATTATCGTGTAGCTGGCAATGCAGAACAGCGTCTCGATGGTGCGATTTATGTCCTCGGTATCGCCCTGCGAATGTGCCATCAGTTTGTAGTCCTGCGAGGCGAACAGCACATCCTCGCAGAATATCGCCGATGTCACCAGCAGCAGCAGGGCCAAAACCCGTCCGTATAGCTTGCCCCGGGAACTGATGCCAAAGCTCTCCGACTGATTGCCGCTGAAGAAGGGCAGCAAAGCACACAGCTGTGCGGGCCTGGCCACGCCCTCTAAGTCACGCAGGATTTTCATAGCCATAGGGAAAACGTTGGCTTCAACCTGAACTTCGACTTGAAACTGAGCTTCCAGGTATCTCCGACTATGTCCATTCATAAAGTGCGCAACATTTTGGAGCTCGCATTACCAGCTAATGATTCCATTAATACGAATTGTCGGCGATTATACAAATTAATTCTCCAACCAAAATGGCCCAACAAGTTTCCAAATACCTTAGAAATCGATAGAGTTCTTTGGACGAACAGCCTGGAAAAGGTATTACTCCTTGCCACATGAAGGGTAAGTCAATTCTTAGAACTTGCAAAAAGACAGCTAAGCTTTTCTTATAAGAAATGGTCTTGAAATTCAACAAGGAGGAGATTTCAGATTCTTATCAAAGGAGATATAAATTTATATAAATTCATTAAGCAAATTCTTCTTTAAATAATAAATCTGTTCCGCAGGGCAACTCCAGACTTTATCAGGCTTTACATCGGCTTAGCTTAGACTAAGCTGCCAAATCGATAGGCCTAGAAAGGACTTTGAGTTAATTAAAAACTAATCAGTTTTATAGCTTCTCGCATGAGACGATTAAATATGACATGCGAGTAAAGCCTACTAATAATCGTTAAATATCTTTTTATCTGTATCTAATAACTACCCCTCGAATATGGCCGTGTAATTGCCGCTGTATTATCACCCGCAAGCATAAAATATAATATTTGTCACACCTTTCGCTCCCCCATTTGAGAGCTGAGATGCGATGTAGATGCCTCTCGCCTCTCGTCCGGCCTCGTGCCCATTTTGCCATTTTTCCACCCCTAATGAGGGATTGCAATTCTCAATCAATGCGGCGCGCCGGCACTTTTATATTGTATACCCTTCCAGAGGGTATTATCATTTTGTCATGTTATATTTAACGCCCGATCGAATCGCGATATGATTCGTTTTTCTCTTTAAGAAGTATGTCATTCTCCTCTCATATGAACCAAATCTTATTAATTGCAGGTCTCTGAAATAAGAAGAATCAGTTGAAAATTGATCTTTTGTATAGAAAGTTTTTCTTTCTCCAAGATATCTTGACCATATCTTGTATGTAGTACAATAAGTACATAAGTTCTACCAAATATGGCTGGGTTCGCCTGAAATGTTTATTTTTTTAAAACAAACGATTTTAGTTTCTGTTCCGGTTTCGGTTCGGAGAACTGGTTAGTCTTAAAGTACAATATATTCTGCAATTTCGGCATTTTGTTTGGTTCAAACCCGATTTGCTGACCGATTTCGAAGCCAAATGCCTTGAAGGGTATTTCATCTTCGGCGTGCCGTTAATAGCCGTTATTCTTGTTGTTGTTTTTTTTATTTTTTGGGGGAGATTGTGTGAAACTGGCACGCTGTTGCTTAGCTGTTGCCTCTGTTGCTCTGCTGCTGCCTCTGCTGCTGCTGCTCTGCCTCTGCTCTGCTGCTGTTGCCTCTGCTGCTGCTGCTGCCTGTGACGTCACGAGACAAGGCCGTGGTCAACGGCCAACGGCAACGGCAACAGATACAGACACACCGTGCACTGGGGCGCAGCTCTTATCAACATCATCATCGAATCAACGCGCAATACGCAAATAAACCGTAATCGAAATAAATCAAACAATTATTTTCTAACAATTTTTATTTGTATTTTGCAAAAAATGTGGCTGCTTCGTCCGCTGCTGCTGCTGTTGGCATTGGGCACACGGCAGCTTGGCCACGCCCACTACACCAGCGGCGATGTGGTCTACCATGCCTTGCCGCATTTCTGGACGGGCGTGGGCTTCTGTCCAGCTGGGGATATCAATCATGGCGGCATCAGCGGCGCCTTGGAGGCGCCCGAGATGCAGCTACAGCTGCGCCAGATTGGGGCATTGCCCGCGGGCGCGGTGACACACATACGAATCCACTGGCTGCTGGAGCTGGTGCAGTTTCTGGAGTACAGCACGGAGGGTGTGCCCCAATATGATTATGAGAAGTTTGACAGATTTGTGGATATGCTGCAGGAGCAACAGCTGTCGCCGGTGCTGGAATTTATGGCCAATCCGGGTCATGTGTTCACCGCCAATCCCGAACGCAATTGGTTTCTCTGGGAGCACTTTGTCAAGAGCATTATCAATCATCAGTTGGGTAAGCTATTCCCGACTGCCGAAGTAGTTGTCCTGGTTATTTGACAGCCTTCATCTTCTACGCAGCTCGCCATGGCGCCGCTCGCTTGTCCAACTGGCGCTACGAGAACTGGAACGAGCCGGATTTGCGCAGCTACAATCGTATTAATTTTACGGCCGCATCCTATCTGGAGTATGTGCAGGCCGTGCGCCGTGGCCTGAGCAAGGCTGGCAGCAGGCGCAAGTCCAAGCGCCAGCAGCAGCTGTATCGTGCCCTGCGTGGACCCGCCGGCCTGTTTAAGTCCGAGCAGCATCATCCGTTTTGCTGGCAGCTTCTGGAGTTGTGCAATCAGCAGCTGGCCAAGTGTCCCATCGATATACTCACCTACCATCGCAAGGGCCTGGATGGCAGCGCCACAGAAATTCTAAATGGATCTCTGGCGCTGCTCACAAAGATTTACCAGGACTATCCCCAGCTGCAGCAGCTGCCAGTGGCCAATGAGTAAGTCCAGGTCCAGTCCCATTCGCTAATATTATTTAACTAAATCTGTTTGCTCTTGTCCTGCTTGCAGTGAGGCTGACCCTGTTGCAGGCTGGAGCACGCCGCGCGACTTTCAGGCGGATGTGCGCTACGCGGCCACCCTGATATCTACCGTGATGCAGCACTGGCAGGCCAAGCTCGCTGGCGGCGTCATGGCCCAACTGGAGTCTATCAGCCATGACAATGCCTTTCTCAGCTATCATCCATATGAGTTTAGCCAGCGGTAAGTATGGGGTATTGGGATTGGATTGGGATTGTAGTCAGGTTTAGGTTTAGAAAGACGGAAACAAATTCTTAAAAAAAAAGTCTTTGAAATCCTATTTGGGGGCTTAAAGATTTCTTGATACTGCAATTAAAGCACAATTATTTAGCCATAATATAATATCGTAATCCCGAACCGGAAATCTTTCAGCACCTTGTTGGCGCACTTTCGCATGAACGAGACGCAGCCGCCGCATTCGCAGTTCGTGCAGAAGCCGGTCTACGCGGCGCTGGGCATGTTGGCCAAGTTGGGCACTCGAGCCGCAGACCTGGAGCTGGTGAACATGGACAGCAAGCACAGTGTGCAGGTATTGCGCAGCGTCTCTGGCAATGGGGTGGCACAGTATATGGCCACCATATTCCTGAGTCCAGAGCAGGCGGGACCCCAACTGACGGCCTATCATCACAAATACACGCTGAACATGTCCATTGCGAACGAGTCGGCCTTCATCACGGAGTTGCTGGTGCCGCACAGCACAGATCCCGCGCATGTTTGGCAGCAGGCCGGCAGTCCTGCCTATCCGAATGCCACGCTGCGCGAGGCCATGCGACGGGTGCAGACACCCAGACTATATGAGACGGGCCCCATCTGGCAGTACAACAGCGAGCTGGTTGTCAACTCGGCCAGCCTGCCGCTGCCGTGGGTGATGCTGTTGCGTGTCTGTTCGTCGGCATGGCCCAAGCTGAAGCGGCCGCAGCAGCTGGAAATTGTGGAAGTAACACAGCGCGAGGTATTCATCCGATGGAGCGAACAATCACGCTCCACCCAGTGCCTGAAAAGCTATGAGGTTTGGTTCAGAGAGCGTGCCGGGTCCGAATGGCTGCACATCTCCATGGGCTGGCATCTGCCCTATCCATCGTTTCAGTACGCGCCGGGCCTGAATGGCAGCGTAAATGGTGAGCCAAATATTTGGAGGTTTATTTTCAGCTAAAATGACATCCTCGTGCTTATATTTTCAGGTTTCTATAAGGTGCGCGGCGTGGATGTGTTCAATGAGAGCAGCGCCTTCTCGCAAATAGTCGAATATCTGGAGTTATAATTTAGCAACAACTTTATCAAACATATTTATATCAATTTTATGGGTTTATTAACATATCGAGCATATTAGATGAAACATAATCAGGCTTTGCTTGGCCGCAAGACGCGCGCTGCTCTCTCTCTCTCTCCAAATCTCCCACTCTTCAACTCTATCAAACTTTTGGCATGGAACTCTTTAAATAATGGGGCACAAAACTTCAGAGCAGCGCTGCGTCTTGTTCCATATATAGTTATCTCATATACATAAATATTTATACAAATATATATATATATATATATAGTACATAACGTGTGTGTATGTGAGTAGAGTGTGTCTGTGTGTGTGTGTTTGCGTGTGTATGTTTATGTAATACATAAGTGCCAACCCAGGGAGGCCAAAGCGTTCAGCGCAATGTCTTAAGCAATAAACACATCAAATTTTGTTTTGCGATAAAGTACAAAAATAATAATTTTAATGAAAAGAGAGTCCAGGCAACTGTGTTCAGCCCTCGGCATCCAGCACCAGCCACTTCTCATCGATGTGCTCCATTTGCTTGGTCAATATGGGATTGCGTACACGCACCTTGATCTCCAGCTTGCCGCCGACGTGCTTGCGACCATCCATCAGCTGAAAGTCAAGAATGATTTAATTATATTTGATAACTTAGATGGTTTTATTTTGCACTCACATCGTAGGTATCGTGTATATCACACTTGGTTTCCAGTTGCTGCAGTTTCACATTGACGGTGCCAATAAGCGTATCGGATCGCAAGAATCCTCTGAAACAACATATGGGCAGTTTACGACTTAGTCCACAACAATCAATACTGCAGCTGTTTTTTATTTTTTTGGTTTTATTTATTTTAATTTGTATTTATAGCGGTTTGCGTAGCAATGAGTTTTTGTTGGGATTTGAGGCGTAAGAATTTGTAAAACATATTGATTAAAAACTTTCGAATTATGCATTCAATGTTTGCAACAATGGAAATGTGAAAAGCGACGAGCGTGCTAAACTCAAATCTACGCAAAGCTCAACAACAAAAAATTACCTAATTTAAGGTATTTGGAAAATAGAATATAAAGTAAAGAATCAAAATTTCTACTGAAAATACATATGAGCAGATGTTTGGGGCGTTTCCAAAACCCTTTAAGCACCTGTGTGGCGCGCTGTTATTAAACAAATGCACCAATTATGTTAATAACAGTTTCTGTTAACGGCATTAACATTTGTTTGAATAGCTACTAGATTGACAAGTACACAGATAATACAAAAACCAAAAAATTACGACAAATACTACAAAAAAAAATGCTTCGATTTCTAAACAGGAAGTTAATTTTTAATAATTCCATTATACATAAAAAATAACAATCCTAATTTTTTTTAAAACCTTTACAAACAGAACAGAAAAGAGAATACTTTCGAACATATGCCATTTAAAAGGATAGCCAATTCAAATTTCTGAATACATCTAATTTCGGACATTAATACATTCTGATATTATTCTGATGGTATTCCTCCAATCTTATGAGACATACTTAGAGTTTACTAAAAGAAATATATTGATACTCCTTCCGGTATTCCAGATTCGTGTTTAATTATAATCTAAAAACTAAATTAGAAGTTGGGTCTAATAGGATATTTAGAAAAGTTGTTTGCTTGGGATCTAAACAAATGGATTTATCTAATAATTTATGTAGACGGAATCAAGTAGCTTTAAGCTGAGATTATTATTAGAGACGGACTACAATGAGTTCTACTTTACTTCTTCCGCTTCACCTTGGTTAATTGATATGTTTATGCGGTAGGCATTAGTAAGAATTAATAGTTGCGGTGCTCAAGAAAGCGTTCGATTCATATTGGACTCACCCTCTGGAATAGATCTCGAATTTAACGCCGTGACGTCTGAAGATGCGCTGAAACTGGCGATTGCTGCGCTGAATGTCGACCTTGAAGCGTTCGTCGTAGTCGGGACTGTCTGTGTCCTTGATCACATTGGTTTTCGCCTTGAAGGACTCATCCTGCAGCATTGGAGAAATTAACAAAATTGAACTGACAAATCAAATGCTGAAAACTTACATTCAACAGCGGAAACTCGACGCGCACATAAGTATCCACATCCTTGGGATTGGACACATTGTAGTTAATGCCGCGGACGACTACAATTTCCAGCTCATTGTCCGTCAGATCCGTGTTGCAATGGACAATATTAAAGGAACGCTTCTCGTAATGGAATTTGGGCAGTGTTTGATTCTTGCGCTTGGTGTAACGCACCAGATCCAAATCCTTTTGTACGGTCAGTGCGAGATTTTCAAATCGATTCATGCCGGCCACATCGCCCATGGCCTTGTGATGATCACGTGTATTTTTGCACATCATTAGTTGTTTGGCCAGCTGCTCCTCCATGCGCACGCCAATCTCGCAAATGTCATCGCTCGGATCACAATCCTCGGTAGACACAATGGCAAATGATGCCTCCAGATTGTCACGTTGCGATGGCGGCACAGGCAGCTGTCCCCGGAGAATATATATTATTAAATACATTGACAGTATAACCAAATCCTGTTGAGCTTACCGTGCTGAGATCCACGGGCAGTCCGCTGCTTGCAGCATTGAGCAGCGAGTCGAAACCCTTGTAGATCTTCAGGTATTCCTTGGCCTGATCGATTTCGCCCGCTTTTTTGGCTGCTATGGCGGCCACTTTAAACTCCTTCTGCCGCTCGAGCAGCAACTTCATTTGTTGCTCGGCCAGATTACTTTTCTGATGATTGCCCGTCGTGCGTGTCGTTAGCTCCTTGGGCTGAGGCGGCGAAGGGGCTTTACGTGCTGCCGTTGGCGTCACAGTTCCAGAACTGGTGGGCGTGCCACCAGCGGAAGTGCTCGCTGTAGCTGGCGGTGATGTGGGCGACATGGGTGGCGTGGGTGCAGGTGCAGCGGGCGCAGCATCCGCCGTGGGTAGTGGGCCAAAGCCCGGTGGCACGGGCAGCTCATCATATGCCACGGGTCTGCCTGCCTTGTATTGTTTAATGGCATCTTCGTACTGTTTGACAATGCGTCCAAAGCGACGTGCCTTGCTGGTATTGTTCTCTGCTTTGGCAGCCTCCTCCACAGATTTGTATTTTTCCAGACGCTGCTGAAGCGCTTCTAACATTGAAGTGGGCGCAGCTGTACTATCAACTGCAGCTGCCGGCGCTGGTGCTGGCGCAGTTGGAGCTGGCGCAGTTGGAGCTGGACCTGGTTCAGCAGCTGCTGCGCCCTCCTGCATCTTGGCCATGAATGCCAGAAATTCACCCGGCGGTGGCGGCATATCACTCAGATCAACCCCTTGACCGTCCTCGCACATCTTTACCACGACATCGAATTGCTTCACCACACGAAGAAATTGCAGAGCAGCGGCTGTATCACCGCTGCGTTTGGCTTGTACTGCGGCGGCTTTGTATTCATTTTGACGACTGCGCATTTGAGAAACCAAGGGACTAGCAGGCGCGGGTGTAGCTGTTGCTGGCGGTGTGCTGGGCGAGGCAGCTGCTACTGTTGCTGGCGGTGTGCCCGGCGTGGGGGGCGCTGGCGCTGCACGCATGGGCTGCCTGGGCTCTTCTGCAGGTGCTTCAGATGCTCCTGTAGCTTCGCCACCAACCGGTTTGATGCTCACCTCAGGCGGAATGTCATCAACATTAATGCTTTTGCCGGCTGCTGACTGCTTCTGCAGATCTTGAAGTGTCTTTAGGCCACGCGCAAAACGTCGCGCCTTTCCTGATTCGCCAGCGGCTTTTGCATTGGCCTCAGCCTGCTTATACATTTCCAATCGCTGGTTTATGATGCCCAATGTGTCCACTGTTGTTGTCGGCAGAAAGGTCTGAACCGGCTCCTGTTCTTCAGCAGCAGCGGGGGCCGCCGGTGGCTGCTCCTCCTCCCCATCCTCCATGCCAGCAATGCCATGCAGCTCACCCAGCAAATCACTGTCATTCTCAAGAGCATCGTCGTCATCATCGTCGCTGACATCGCGCAAGCTATCTGCTATCATTTTGTCCAGATCGCTGCTGGGCAACAATTTTGGCTTTGGCTTTGCTTTGGGCTTTGGCCCGCCGCCGCCGCTAATTGCCGCCAGCTCAGCCTCCAAATCACTATCCGCTGCATCATCATCGCCAAAGCCAGCGCTGGGATCAAAGTCATCCGGTATTTCCGTTAAACCGAACTGTGTGCGTATTCGTGTGCGTTCGCAAGGCGAGGGGAACGGGAAGGCATGACTCATAATTGTAAATAGACGATTCTATTTGCTTGTTTTCTCTGCTTACCTGGGATAAATCGTGCTGTCGGCGCTTTGGAGGCTCTGGCCTTTTGCGTGAAAACATTCTTGATTACTTCAAGGCAATTTCGTTATGTCTATGACTGTATTTAGGCACTGAAATTCTTTGATTATAATTTAAAACACTAAATTGCGTTGCATTCGGTCAGACGGACAATAACAAAATTCGCTGTTATCGAAAGTAGGGATGAACGATAGCAGTTTCGGTTTTAAATAAATTTATCTGGTCCTATGCTTAACGGTTTTATTTTATCGATAACAAATTAATATCTCAATCGTTTTGCTCACCTGAAAACCAGTTCAGTGCTGTGCTTATGATAAGCGAAACATGTTTTTCTCTTGAGGCTATATATACTTTAAAAATACAGGAACTTTTAAATTACATCTATAACTTAAATTAATAAATTAATTGAACGCTGAAAATATTACCACAAAGTAGTTACCAAATCACTGCAGGTTTGTTGAACAGGTTTCTTGAACAGTTTTTCGTGTAAACCCCAATTAATCGTTACCGTTGATTAGTCACGGGTACACACTTATCGACCATCGCTATCTTTAGATTCTATCGATGATAATGCCACCACAGTGCACAACAGTTTGCGAAAAATTTGTGTAAAAATTTCTATTGATTGACAAATTGTGCAGTTGAAGTAAGTCCAATTGGAAATTTTATAACTGCGCTGCATGTGCCGCGTCATGCATTAATGTGTGCTCTCAATTTGCTGGCTGTGGTGGCTTTCTAAAGCTTGCAAAACGTTGCCAAACCTGCTGCTGCATTTGTGTCTCATTTGGCCCGTTTTTCCACCTACGCTGCGGCAGCAACGTTGACGCGACGATAAACGAGCCGAAGCGCGTGTGGCAGGCGGGGGGCACAGCTGAGCTAGCAGTTTGTTTAGTTAAGCGTGGAAATAAACAAACAGATTTGTCGCAATCGCGAACGCAGCCTGGCTGGCAGTCAGTCAACGGGCGTGGCTAGCTTATACCAAAAGTAATACGACGACCGCTGGGTGAGGAGGCAGCAACAAGTTGACGGCTATGGAAGAGGTAACGCTTACGGAGCCCGAGACACGTTTCTATGGTGAACTGTTTCAATGCTGCGACGTGGAGAACACCGGCAAGGTGCCCATGCTGAAAGCAACTGAACTCTTTCGCTCAGCGGACATTGCCAACGAGACGGTGATTGAGGTAGGTCCACAAATGCCCCAATTGACAGCATCGTGCATTCTTAATTAATTTTTAATTATTGCCTGACAGATCACATCATTGGCTGGTATACCCGCAACCGCTTTGCACATCTCGCGCGCTCAGTTCTATTCGTGCCTCAAGCTAATTGCCGCCCACCAGGCAGCAGTGCCTTTGCGTCAGGAGCTGATTGCCGCCACGGTGCCATTGCCACTGCCGCATTTTGGCTGGAAAGATGCTGCGACAGCGCCAGCGAGTACCTGTGAAAATGGCCTGGGCGCACTGCCGCCGCCACCGCCCACCGATCGTCGTAACTCGCTGCGCCGCAATTCCCAGCAGCAGCAGCAGCAGCAACAACAACAGCAGCTGGAACAGTTACAGGACACCTCGGATGTGCCTAGCACCGATTCCGAAGTAGAGCAAAACGAATCCAGCGGTGGCGGCGATTTTGATGAGCTGGCGGGCCCTGATGTTGTCGTCAGCAACAGCAGCCGTGAAACAGTGCGTATATATCTTATCACACTTATGTAAATAGACTTAGATATATGAAAGTGTTATTTATTTAATCGTAGCGTCGACGTGGCGTTGGCACTGGTGGCTCACCGGAGGCGTGGAGCACTAACAGTGATAGCCCCACGCCCACCAACAGCGTGGCGGAGCGTCCCTGGGCACAGGATACGTTGTGGCAGGGCTTGCTCGGTGATGAGCATCGCCAGCTGCTGGGCACCGAGGAAGAGTCCTCGGATCGTCACAGCAGCGACGATGATGACAACGAAAGCGAACTGATTACGCTCTATCAAATAACGCCCGAGCAGCGCGAATATTATAACAAGCAGTTCAGAGCTGTGCAGCGTGATCCGCACGGACTGCTCTCTGGCCAGGCTGCGCGGTAAGCTGTGACTCTGTATCTAACTATAGAATGCCTGTTGATACTATGCATTATTTTGCAGCATCTTCTTTGAGAAAAGCCGTATTCCTGTCGAGGAGCTACGCCATATCTGGCAGCTGTGCGACGTGACACGCGACGGTGCGCTTAGTCTATCCGAATTCACAGCTGCCATGCATCTGGTTGTGTTGCGCCGCAATAATATACCATTGCCCAGCAGCCTTCCCCATTGTCTGCATCCTAATGTGCTGGCTAAGTCAACGACATCGTTGTCGTCATCATCAACGGCGCACATACCTCAAGAGCCGCCCGAGGCTGATCTCCTGCATTTGAATGATGACGACGAAGATGAACACACTGACAATACAATCATAAGTAGCTCGCAAGCGAAGCCACGTCCCTTGCCCAATGACAAGAACATTATGAATCTGAGCAGCATCTCGACCTCGTCGCAAGCCAGCAACAGCAGCTCCCGACGTGAAGTGACCACAACAACGACATCGCCCGTGCTTAAGAATCGCAGCATTTCCAATTCGCCAAATGTGGAAAAACCAACAGGAGCGACAGCAACAACAACAGCGGTAGCTAATGCCGCCGCTGGAGCAACTAACGATGCCAGTCAATGGACCAAATTTAGCGAATCTCCCACAACGACATCGACAGCAACTGGAGCTGGTGCAGCGGCAGTTGGTGCAGCCGGCACAGCTGCAGCTGCTGTTCCTGCCGTTTCTAGTCCCGGCCTCAAACCAGCGCTGTTCGATATGAAACGCACTGCACAGGATGTGGTCTCAAATCCGCAAATATTGCATCCCGTGCCGCTGCGTGTGACGCCCATAGGTGAGCATACACCCTAGTGCGCTTCGTCAGCTTATTTACTTTTTTTTATTTTTCCCTAGGCACAGCCATCGCCGCAGCCGGTGATCAATCAAGTCAACAGTCCACAAGCGATATGGACGGCGTTGTTGTGCTGCGCGAGGAGAGTCCCAAGGCCATGGCAACGACAATAGCAACAACAACAACGACTACAGCACAAAACAATCAAACTGGAGCGCATCGCGATCGCGACTCCATCTCGATGCAAAGCAGCGATCTACGCGCCATACAACGTCCCCAGGCCAAAAAGCTGCCAGCGAAGAATATTGGTGCCTTGCCGCCGCCGCCGCAACGTGAGCCAAGCATTGGTTCCATTGGTGTCAACGAGCCGCCGGAACAGGCGGCGCCATTGCCACTGGGCTATGCAACAAGCACAGCTTCTGCCAAAAAGGAGCCGCCGCCCTTGCCGCCGCCGCGACCCCATCGACATGCGCGCAGCAGCAGCTTAGATTTGAATAAGTTTAAAATTGGCACAGCCGGTGCCCAACAGCCGGAGGTAAGTCCAGCATATATGTATTCAATCTAGCTATACATGTTGTTTGTCTGCTGTCCAGCTCCAATTTATGTCCAATATATACGCATATGCAAATGTTTTTAGGAAACTCTTTAAATGTTGTGCTTGTAGCTGTGTTCCATTTACTAGCAGATATTTAGCATCATCTGGAATTGTTAAGAATATCAGCTATGTTAATGTTCATACAAGTTTTACTAAAATAGCAGGCAAGTGTTAATATTAGGCTCAGTTAATTTAACAGACATGCATTCCTAACAGCCATTGGACAGCTGTTTGCATTATGTAATTAACATACAATGTTAGCAAAAGATCATTATGCTGTTCCTTTAGGATCATTTGAGAGCTTCCTAGTTTGTAGGCAATGCTGGCTCAACTGCTATTTCAATAATTAGTATTTTAACGCACACGTTGATTTTTTTTGGCTTCTAAGCGATAATTGAAAGATAATTTTAAAACAAGTTATTTAAAAGTAGCGTCTTCTCTGAAGCAATTTAACAGAAGCTCTGAATACAGTGATCACTCGAAAACTTGAGCTTTCAGAATAAGAAAATGGTAAGAGCATTATTTTCAGTAACATTTTTGAACTGAACATTCTCGAAAGTTAGTCAGTAGAAATCAAGTTTAGAAAAGAATGATAACATTCAAATAAAGATGTTGTATTTTATGATTAACGTATTTTGAAATATAATATTTGGAGCCGTGGCGTTTCGTTTAGCGAGTAAACACTGTATTATGTATCATTTTACTCTGGCATAGTGTAAACAGATTTCGGTGCACCGAATATTTATTTATATTATATTCGTATTTCTTTGTGCAAAGTGTTTAGCTTATGTGTCCCCTTTATTATTAATTTCTTTTACTTATTTTGTAAACAAACTGTAATATAAACCCAACTTTAATTAAGATAACCGCGCAAGCCAGCTTCGATATGCAAACCTCAGCGGGTTTTGCCGATTTCACGCACTTTGCCGACGACGCGAATGTTGTAAGTGTAATTCGAAATAAAATCTTGATTCAACAAATGCATCCACCATTGGCCGTAGCTTTACTAGTGTTATGCATCCAAAATTGAGTAGCTTTTGAATAAAACTTGCACTTGCGCTTGGTTCATGGTCAAAACTAATGCCTTTTCCATTTGCAGCTGGACGCCAGCAACAACAGCAGCAGCAGCAGCAGCAACAATAGCGCCAATGCTACATCCGCTGCTGCTGCTGGTGCCACAGCCGAGCAGCAACAGCATTCACTGCCGCCGGCACCGCCGCCGCCCGCTTTTGTGCCGCCCACGCGCATCACTCTGCAGACGCAACAGCGAGTCTCTGCTTTTGAGGTCTACCGCAAGCCGCAGACGCCGGCCCCAGCACTGTCTGCAGCCGGCTCGTTGTCCTCCACGGCTGCCGCCCAGCTGCCCAGCGCCGATAACTTTGAGAAGCGAGTGACCGCCATCAGCGATTCGTTGCGTCATGTCTCCTTTAAGCAGAATCAAACGAGCACCACGGAGCTGCTGCAGCGGCTGCGTGAGCAAAACAATTCGCTGCTGCATCTGTGCAATGATCTCAGCGACGAGCTGCTGAGCGTACAGACGCGCAAGGAGGAGATGCGTCTCAAGCTGGAAAGCTTTGCGGTAGCCGGTGCAGCTGGCGGTGAATCTGGCGGCGGAGCACCGGCACGCACTGGCTCCTCAATATCAGCGCCGATGACGGCCAATGTGACTGGCGGCTCCTCCGGCTCAGCCGGTGCCTATACAAATGTTTAAGCAGCGTTTTTGTTGTTTCTGTTTGTTGCATGCAACGCATATACACAAACACACACACACACACACACACACATATATATATTTAGAAGAGCAGGCGAATAGCGTTCAGCAAGCTGCTTATTATTATGTTTCGCTAATTTAATTGTAGGCTAGTTAAATCTCAATTTTAAAAATGAATGAAAAGTAAATTTGTCATGCAAGCAACAATAACAATAACAATAATGCCGCCTCTATAGATACATATTTATGCAGATCAATTTATGTATACTTCTCTTTAGCGCACACAGAGCTAATGGAACTAATTGTTAAACGTAAATGTGTAAATGTAAATGCAAAACGTTCGCTTTATAAACAAACAAACGAAATGAAAACAAAACACTGCTCCCTAGATGATATGCGGCCACAAAGTGGCGTCTATCGTATTTGAAAACTGCGAAACTCATTAAGCATTTGTTTGGCTGATAGAAACAAAAACAAAAACAAACACACACACACCATTTTTCAATCTTTGCTATATTACATTTAGTATGCCCAAAGGCAATAAATCATTATTTATTAACTATTAATTTTTGAAGAACTCGAAACCTGGCTCCACCGGGAAACCCAAATCCTCGACCTTCTCATTCATTCCGGCAATGAAAAACAAAATTATAATGTTGTGCTAAAAGTTGTAACTTTCGTAAGCCAGGCTTAAATGTTTAAGTATTAAAAAAGTTAAAATTTATTATGAAAACAAAAAGAAAAATATGATAAAAAAAACATGCAAACCAATTTCATTTCCTTGAAAGCTTAGCTTAGGTTTAGTAATTTTTCAAAACTATTTTCTATGTATACACAAATTGATATTATGTAAATTTATCAAATTTCTTTAGGCATTTGTAAAAAGTTACAAAAAAAAAAACAAATGAAAAACACAAAAAATGAAGAAAAAAACCAACTATTTAATTTACCGGACCATAAGTATGCTAACTTCGAATTTATAAGGTGATATATCAGCAGACGTACATACTAGTATATCATCATGTGAATATGCGTACGCATTTTCTTTTGCATACTTAAACTATTAAATATATAATGATTGTATATTATTTCTCTTGTCATCAAACAAAATAAATCTCCAACTTGTTAAACATTTTCAAAGATATACAACTACAAACTGATTGCAGTGTTTGACAAAATAAGACAAACAAAAACAAAAGTGATATTAAGCACTATGTAAACATATTGTTACGTTGCAGCGTAATAAATGCGAATTGTTTTGAGGGATATACATCTACATAAATAAAAATGAATGTATTAGTTGATGTTACAAATGCTAAAAAAGGCAATAAATAATATGCTCTAAAGAAATGTTTATTCAAATACATTCATAATTTTAAATGCTCCGGTTTTGCCGCCAAACTAAATGCAACCCTGTCTATCGAGCACGAAAACTTTACGATAGTAGACGCACGCTGCTATCGATTGTGCTGCATACGCCGCTACACATCACTAACGCTTTGCGGCATTGGAGCAAATTTTCGCAAAATTTGCTATACAACTTTTACGTGTGAATTTGTTGAAAATTGTTGTTTAAATGGTGTAAACAGCATTAAACAATTGCTGCGTGCGTGCTTAATATATGTGAACATCATTTGCACATCTAAGGCTAAGTGTAACGACGTCTAAAAGCAGCAAAAGTTGAGAGCACTGGAAACTGGAAGTGCTGCTAGAGTGCAGGTTAGTTTACGTTTACGTTTGTACAATGGTGAATCTTGAAAATGTTATTGTAGAACAAAAAGTAAACAATAGATAGTCTCTTTTCCTAGTAAGTAAATGCGTCAATGTTAATCGCGCTCTTTGCGCTCGCACATTTGCCAATCTTTCGTAAGCCGCCGCTGCCATTGCAATCATCATCAAGGTGTGGCAAAGGCAAAAGCAACTCAACAAAGCACGCGAGCAAAACAACAGCAACAACAACAACAACAGACAACGCTCATTTAACGGCATTAACAAGCAACAGTAATTTGCAGACAACAACAGCAACAACAATTCTAATTGGAACCCGCCTCAATATGAGCAGCAGCAACGAACAGGATCAGCAGGCAACAGCAGCCAGCATCATTGTTGCTGCCAATGGCAATCAAACGGATGCGAAAAAAATCGAAATTATGTATGTGTGCACAGCCTATGCTGCAGTGTTCCCATTTACCCATTATCCGGCATTTCATTCTTCTCCCTCCCACAGTAACTTCAAGCCATATGACAAGCAATGCTGCTATAACATCAAAACGAATCATACGAAAGTTTTTGGCTGTGGCGGCTCCCATGCGCGTGGCTCCTCCAAGGTCAAGCTAAAGAATGTCGTCGATTATAAATGGGAGCACAAATACTATTATCCCGGTCATTTGGTGGCCGTGCATCGCGATGGCAAACATTTGGCATATGCCATTAATGGTAACCAAATTGAATCCGTTACATTGCTATATCCATTTAAATAATAATGCCCTTGTCATAGTCAACAACAAAGCCACCGGCATGGAGGGCATGGTCCGTGTGTGCAACACCAGCACCAGCCAGCGCGCCCTTATCAAGGGCATGAACGGTGAGGTTCTGGATCTACAATTTGCCCACAGCGAACGGGAGCGCATCCTGGCGGTCATAGATATGTGCTCGCTGTTTGTGTATAAAATCGATTTGATCGATTGCAATTTAATATGCAAACTTGTGCTCAAAGTGGATGATCCTATTGCAAACTATGTGCCAGAATATGACATGGTTTCGTGGTGTCCTTACATAACTAGCAGCGGCAGCAGCAACAACAATGCCAGCGGCGTTGGCGGCGTCAGTGGCGGGGGCGTCGGTGCTGTCACTGGCCACGAAGAAGATGATGAAAACCAGCTTTTGATTTGGTCGCGCAGCAAACAGTTTCAATGCTTTCATGTCAGGATGATTATATCCGAGCATGGCGTAAGTGAAAAGCAAAATCCTTAAGTAGATCCGTTTAAATACAAAACATTGTTAATTTGTTTTTGTTGCATTTGCAGCGCGGACCGATTAAGCCGGCGTCTCTGGAGACTGGCTATTTGAAGATTGAGGAGGATTCCTTAATAACCTGCGCTGCTCTATCGCCCGATGGCACCACCGTTGCGGCCGCTTGTACTGATGGCTTGGTGCGTTTCTATCAAATTTATTTGTTTGATGTGCGCAATCATCGCTGCCTACACGAGTGGAAGCCGCACGATGGCAAGCCGGTGGCCTCGTTGTTCTTCCTGGATAATATCAACAAGCCTGTGGAAGAGTAAGTTCTCATTTGAATAAAAGCGTTGATGAATTGTATACATAATGTCCCTATTACAGTGCCTACTGGCAGTATGTGATCACAACCAGCGATCATAATACGGAGATAAAGCTGTGGAACTGCTCACTATGGGAGTGTCTGCAAACAATCAATATTATGGCTTCAGTTCCGCCCACTGTGCATCCGGGCATGTTCATAGCTGGCATTGATCGTAGCGCCAACTATTTGGTTATATCCAGCCTTGATGCCTTAGCCGTATACGTGATGCAGATTAGCAGCTGTGGCGTCGTCAGAAGCAGCGGCAACGATCAGGCCAGCGACAGCGGGGATTCGGATAATGGCAGCGATGCTGATGACGCTGGCAACGGCACTGGCAACAACGATGCTGCCGTACGCATTCAAAACATAGCCGAGTTCAAGCTGAGCTCGGGCATACTATCTTTTTCCATAGTGAATGCCAGCATGCGCCGGATGAAGAGCACCAACGAGAGCTACTATCCGTTTGAGGAGCCTGACGACTACGATGATGATAGCACTGCCACAACCGATGCCCTAGTGGTGCATATGTTTGTTGTGCAGGCCAAGAGTTTGCAGGAGTGCCAGATTATCTATCAGCCATGTGCGGTCGAAAAGCCAGTGAGGAGTTTGAATAGCAGCAACAAAAGCAGTGCCAGCAATAAGCGCTCCCTGACACCAGATGGTGCGACGCCATCGCGATTGCTGCACGTCAATGAGATTAAGGCGGAGCCCAGTTCTCCGCACAACAGCAGCAGCGGCTCCAGCGCTGTGCCACTAGATACGCTCTTCGGCAAGTCCAAACGCAACTCGATTAGCTCAACTTCCGCCTCGGTGGTGGCTGTTGCAGTTGCTGCTGCGGCTGCACCTTCGGCCATCCTGCAAGAGACATCCACGGCGGGCACAAATAAATCACGTTCTGCTTCACCCCAGTATGGCAGCGGCTATCCGCAGCTGAATCTCATGACTCCAGATGCGTTTAGCGCCAGCGGTGCCACCACCATGCTCTTGACTACGACCAGCATTAGCAGCAATACAACTGGCACCGATACCATCAGCAGTTCAGCGGGTGCAACTACGGCTAACGCAGATCAGTCTGCGATCAATTCTCAGGTGTTGAACACGCTGCGTATGCTGGCCACAGTGACTGCCAAGGGAACGGAGACGGCCAATACGAGTCTTTTGCAACTGATGAACAATACGATCATTGAGGATCGGGAACAGCAGAAGCTAAAAGACAAAATGGATGCCCGCAAAAAGTTCATAGCCATTGATCGCAATCCGGAACGCAATGCGGGTGAGAATTTAGCCAGTGGCGGTTCCAGTCCAAGTCGTGAAGTGCAAGAGATTATGGCCACTCAAGAGGATGCAGATGACTACGAACCGGAATTGGAGAATTTAGAATCTGACGAAGAGAACCCCTACTTTATGATATGCAAAACGGAAAAAAAGTGAGATCAACTTAATATTACTTGGATCTATTTATTTTAATTCTATTTCGGTATTTTCCCTTTTTAGGACCGACGAAGAGTTGGTCAATTCACCAACCGGCGAGGAAACGGCAGCTGCAACGACCAATTGGCCGTCTCAGGACTCCAAGCTGCCAACCAAAAAATCCGCTGAACTTCGAAATGCGGCACAAATCATGTCGCAAGCGGTGCAGCACAAGAACAATGGCAATGTGCCGCCCACGCTGGGCAACAGCAGCTGCAGCAGCAACAACACGGCAACAACATTAAACAGCAGTGGCAACAACAACATCAGCAGTTGCAGCCACAATGCAGCAAATGAAAATTCCACTGGCAATGCGGAGATTAATGCAAAACTGGAACAACTATTGGGTGAGTGGAGTTATTTATTTAGCTATAAAATGTACAGAGTTCAACATTTACTATCTAACTTTCCAGATCTGGTCAAGGCGCAATCGCTGCAGCTTCATAAACTGGAGCATGAAGTTAGCAAGATTCAACAACAGCAGCAGCAGCTGCAACCAAGCAGCGGTGCGACACCCTTGCAGCCAAAAAGCATCCATGAACTGGCCTATAAAATTGAAATGCAACTGTCCAAGCTAATGGAACAATACCTGAAGCGTTACGAGAACGAGCACAAAAAGAAACTAACCGAGTTTCTGCTTGCGCGGTAAGCAAAGGAATGGGAAAAATATATGTCGGAGTGCCCAAGCCAAAAGTGGGAGATACGGACGTACAGACTAACTGTTTTGATATGGGTTTCGATGGTGATAAATACCTTCTACAGTCAATTTTTAATGGGTAGATTCTATAACAGTAATTAAGGGCTTCGGCATTTCAAATATTTTATAAATTGCTATTAGAGTTATAGGGTATGGTGGTCGGTGTTGCATACAAAAGGTCTGTTTTGATAGTTCCTAGAACAGCTAGATTAGAGAGACCCAAGGATATATATTTCATTCATTCATAGAATACCGTCTACCCTTTATCATGAATATAACCGTCCTATACTCTAGCTGCATATTTTTTCGCTCTTTTTCTATATGTTAGTGAGACTCAAAATCGTGATCTGCGAGATTCGGTGCTGCAAGTGCTCAACCAGTATGTTATGAATCATTTTACGGACATTATTGGCAATGTGCTGAACATGGAGCTGCAGCGCCAGCTGTTGCCACGCGTGAATGCCAAAATGGATCAGTTGCAGAATCAAATGCAGCTGGAAATAGTGCAAAAATTGAATGTGTTTGACAAGACGATCAAGGAGAACATTGCACAGGTGTGCAAAAGCAAGGTATGCCATTATAAAATTCAATCGAATTGTCGTGTCATGACAACCACTATTTGTATTGCCAGCAATTCCTGGATGCCTTTGGTAAATCTGTGCTGATTGGCGTTCAGACAAGCCTGCAGACGGCCTTCATTGAATCTATGAGCAGCACCCTGATACCAGCCTACGAGAAGTCCTCGCAAAATATGTTCAAGCAGCTGCACGAGGCGTTCAGCGTGGGCATCAAAGATTGTAAGTGCGAAATCAGATTGGTCTTAACGAAATGTTATCGGAATATATATTTTACCTTTGCTTCGTAGTCATGGTGGAGTTTAATGCGTATCTGCAGCACATGCCACAGCCGCACAATGGCGAGGAGCTAAGCAACAAGCTGGGCCTATTAAAGCAGCTGGTGGAGACAAATTTACTCAAGCATCGCACCGAACTGACCGACGCTATGCTGGAGACACAGCGCGAGGTGAAGAGTCTGGAGATATTGCTTGCCCGCCAGGTGCAGGAGACCATTCGTACCGAGCTGCGCAAGCATATGGACAACCAGAACATGGCGTTGCGCTCGCAGGCAGCCACACCGGCGCCCACCTATGATCTGCGCGAGAGCATTAAACAACTTCTGCTGGCGGGTCAAATTAACAAAGCCTTCCATCAAGCATTGCTTGCCAACGATTTGAATCTGGTAGAGTTCACATTGCGGCATACGGATCGCATGCAGGTCTTTGCGCCCGAAGGCTGCCGGCTGGAGCAAAAGGTGCTGCTCTCACTCATCCAGCAAATATCGGCGGACATGAGCAACCACAATGAGCTTAAACAGAGGTAAGGATTAACGGATGCAAGTACTTAATGTTCAATTATTGAAATGCCTTGCAATTTTTAGCTACCTCAATGAGGCGCTGCTGGCCATTAATATGTCGGATCCCATAACGCGCGAGCATGCACCGAAAGTGCTTTCCGAGCTCTATCGCAATTGCCAGCTGTTCATCAAGAATTGTCCCAAGAGTCCGCAATGTAGCAATGTTCGTCTACTGATTGCCATGTGCAGCGCCACGTACCGTGATCAATTCAAATGATATTGCGATAATGGTGCAATTGCCAGTGGCTGGCACTGACAACAACTCGAACCCAAACCCAAGCCCAAACCCAATGCACAGACACCCACACAGACATACGGACACGTTTGTAGTTAAGCAGGTCATCCCGATAGAACCGTTTCTAGCTCTAGCTTCAATTTGAACTCTTATATCTTTCCCTTTCAATATATCCTAACTGTCCAATTTGACAAAGTAAGCTGAAAGTTTTAGCCACAATTTTTCATACAGTTTTTCGTTACTATTTGTTTGTGTGCGTTTCTTTGTTTTATTTTTTAATTTTATATTTAGATCTTAACTCATGTTCTCGTCACGATATTGTGTTTTCCAACGACAGAAAATTAGGAAAAAAGTGAAGAACGTGCTTATCTAGCGTGATCATCAATTGCAATAAGTTAACCTCTTTTATACATACATATATATATATAATTTTAAAAATATTGAGTATTTTTCTTTCTGTTCCTTCTGCGCGCTTTATCTATAAAGTTTCTTTCCATTTATCATGACGCTTATCGAAGAGTAAAATACACTTTAAAGCAGAGCTATAGAATTACATTTTTTGTTTTAAATACGAAATTTTTTCAAATTAACAAAAACGGACTTTCTAAAAAGGGACGAACAATTTTGATGATTGCTAAACAAAATTAATTACAGAACTACAAGTAAATGCGTAAATATTAAGCTAAGCCTAAAATCGAAAAAAAAAATAACAATTAAAAATTAATAAGAATAAAAATTAATATATGTATTTGAAAAAAACTAATAAATAATTATTGCATTCGGTCACTTCAGGTTTCCCATGTTTAAACATGCTACCTCCAGTTGTTTAAATAATTTTATAGCTCTCACCTAATCAGAAATCTTACATGATCTTTAAAAAGTCTTCGAATTGCGCTTCCCACCGAGGAAGCTTTGAATAGAGAATTCGTTATTCAAATTAAAGAATTTCCTATGGCTGTAATTCGTCAATATATTATTTAGTTAATGTTAAATGTGAAAATATCCCTAATTGTGGATTATATTTGCATATATGTTTATATATGTATATATGTGTATATATGTATATATGTGTGAGTGTATTTGATATGTATGAATGTACTATCATGTGTGTGCATGTGTGTGTACGTAAGAATTCACGAATGTTTTCTTTAACTTAACACTGTATAAGTTTAATAGCAAATGCTCTCCTCCTCGATTCTCAAAAATTTAAGTAGGCTCTGGCGAATGTTAACTAGGTAGCAGTCGTTGGGCTCCACGGCCGGTGGAGGATCAGCTGGAGGCGGCAGAGCGCGAGGAGGTGGAGACGGTAAGTAGATATGTATGTATGTATGTATTTATGTTTGTTTGTTTGTAAATATGTTTGTTTGTATGGTTTTTTTTATGTATGTATGTTCATATGTATGTATGTAGACGTACATTTGTAAATGTATGTATAAACGTTTGTATGTACGTATGTGTGTATGTACGCTTGTATGTATGTACGCTTGTAAGCAAGCACGTATGTATGTATGTAGGCTTGTAAGCAAGTACGTATGTAGGCTTGTAAGCAAGTACGTATGTATGTATATGCGAAATGTACCCCATAGTAAATTAGGAGCGGCAAGCTAGCAAGAGTATATACCTTTTATATTTATCATCGTCATTATTACAAAATGTTGTCTTGGACTACAAACAAAAAAAGAAAATATAAAACATCTATATGTACGTATTTTGATTTCCACAGCGTCAAGTGCTAGCAAATCTAAAGCTACTCGGGATGGGAGCACCAACAGCGCCGGCAATGGATCAGCTAATCAGGGCCAGCAGCTCCGAGGTGCGCTGCAAGCAGCTGCAGCCACAGCCCGTGGCACAAACGTTGTGTCGCTGTACGCCAAGGTAAGAAAAAGAATTAAATTAATTTAGCTGAACTTGTTGTAGAATTTCTATATGTGACGTACCTCGAACCACTGCATCATGTGCTGCATGTGGCCGCCATGGCCGCAGGAGATGCACGCGTTGGCCGCGCCGCGTACCGGCAGGCTGCAGAGGATGCAGAACAAAACTGGCCGCTTGCAGGGTTCACATTTGGGCGTACGCTTCGGCTTGGCACACCCGCTGCACTCGGTGACGAACTCAACGCCCTGAGCTGGCGGCGGCGTGTTCAGCGTATGCTTGAGGATTAGGGCACGTTTCGACAGCAGCTGCCAGCCAAACAAGACGTCCGCATAGACGCGCTTGAACTGATCGAAGAGCGGCATCTTGGCGCGTCTGATCAGTGAACAGGCATACGCATCCGTCTGAATGAGCTTAAAGTCTAGGCAATCCAGAGAATCGGACCAGGAGTTGCTGCGCAATTGCTTCAGCTGCTGCAAATTGCTGTTGGTCGCACGCGCCTGTGACGATGATTTGAAGTCTAGCGGGAGCACCGTATGATACGGCGACAATTGGCTATGCAGCTGTGCGGGCAGCCGAGGACAGCTGGTCACATCCATGACGCCATCCATCAGCGCAGTCGGACACTTGTCGAAGAGGCAGGCGAGCAGGACGGCTATTTGAATATCACCAGCGCTGGCATAGTGCATGATCAGCGACTCCAGCAGAGATTTCTTGAATGGATCCATATAGAAGAGCAGCTCCGAGGTCATCGACTCGTGCGGCACATGCGGCGTCGCTATCAACTCAGCCAGCAACCAAATGGGCAGCAAATCCAAGCGGCCGTATTTGCGACATATTTCAGCATTGCGGCGACACGTTTCGGCTATGTCGCGTTTATCCAGCGTAAAGTCGCGCGCCATCTCCCGATTAATGTGCAGCAACTGGCTGGCATCGTACACATGAACAACGGGCGAGGTGCCATTGATTTGTCGCATAACACGCTGTTTGCCCTGCAAGCGCTTGCAGGCAATCATACGTTCCTGCAGATAGAACGAGGCGTTCGGATCCCTTTGTGTTTTAGTTGCCATCACATTCCCCAGCAGGCCGCTGCCATTGATGGCGCTCAGGGTGCGCGGCGTGATGGCCTGATGCTGGCGCAGTGTTAAACGTTTTGTGCTCATCACCTGGGCAAAGGTTGTCAGCATGCCGATGGCATTGAAATGTACGCCCGAGGTGCGCGGAAAGGGTATGCAGGCATCGTGCAGTGCACTGGACAACGCGCCTTCCAGTCTTGGCGATTGCAGCAGCAGCTGGCTGCGATCCGCGCCGGCACCAGCAACGGCCGTAACACGCTTCTTCATGGCTGCCACCAGGGCGCGCAGGCATTGCTCCAGGCAGCTGCGCGATTTCTTGACACGCTGCAGCGCATTGGTGCGCAGCACCTTGAGCAGCACGCTGCTCAAATCGCTGGAGAGGGTGGTTCCCTGGCAAAATTGAAAATCGGGCGGCACATTCGGGCTGGGATAGGAGGTGGGAAACGTCACCTGAAGTATGATCGTATGATCGGCCGCACAGATTTTAAAGCATGCATAGCGCTTAATGGCACACAGCATGTCCACGTCGACATGCGGCATATTGGTGTTCAGCAGCGAAAACTCGTGCTGCAGCGAACAGGTCGGCTGATCTGTCAGCGAGCGTGCAATGTGCGTCTCCTCACGCCGGGCATAGGCGCCGCCAAAGCTGGGCGAGCGTGCCATTGGCAAGTTAATCGTGCCCGGCTCGAGCGTGGCAGCTATGGGCAGCGAGGCAGCTATCATCGGGCGCGGCTGCAGCGTATGCATAAACTCTGGCGGCGTTAAGGCGCGCAGTTCGTTCAGCTCGGTCTCGTAGCGTGGCGAATCGCCCTCCTCATCCTCATCGGGCGAGGGCTCGCATAACTTAAGCATGGTATCATCGATTTTCCATACGCGCAGCGTACGGTCCCGTGACCAGGTGACCAATTCCTGCAAATTTAAAGCGAATTCAAAAAAGGAGGTTTCGTGTGGTCAATTTGCTTACGATTTCTGTAAAGTTCTCGTGGTTGGGGCGCCATGCGAAGTCTAGAATAACATCGGTGTGACCCACAAAAGAGCAAATGGGATCCGTTTGCTTGCTATTGCTCCAAAGCAGTAAGCTATTCTCACCGCGACCTAAATGCGGCACCACAATGCTGACCAGGCCGTTGCCAATGGGCTAAAAGAAAAATAAAATACATGCAAAGGCCATTTCTCGTATGGTGTTGGCAGGCATACCGTGTACCGCGCACGCCACACGGGCGATAGCGTGGTTATGATCTTCTCTGCACGCCTGGGATTGCACACATCAAAGTACTTGACGGTGCCATCTTGACTGGCTGTGGCCAAGCACGTCTCGCGCCTGTGACTCCAATTGATGCCATGCACGCGATTCAGATGCGCGGTAATATAATGCGTTGGGCAGCTGCCCTTGCGTATGTCCCAAATGCGCAGATCACCGTCATGAGCGGCGGCCAGTAAATTGCCCGAGACGCGATTAAAGCCAACCTGAGTGGCACCCGCTGCAAGTGAACAAAGTTAAGTTTAAATCTAACTTGCAAAAAGTGTTTAGACAGAATGGCAGTTACACATGCAGACAGCATTAAGGGATAATGCCGGCTTGCGCGGATCGCGCAGATCCCAGATGTGCGAGAAGGTGTCAATCGAGCAGCTAACCAGCAGATTGGGATTCTTGCTGTGCCAGTCAATGTCGGTAACGGTGCGCGTATGGCCACGCAGGGAATTCTCATAGTGCGGCTCGGCGGGACCCCATCGCACGATGTCAATGTTTTGACTAGTCTGGAAGGCAGGCAGAACACATGATGGATGAAACCTATACATCTCAAAGAATTTACACTCACCGCAATAGCACAGTATTCGCGACGACTGGGGCATATGGCAAACTCTGCCACGGACACCTCGTACTTGGACTGGCGCTCATGACGACGCAGCGTTCCATCATCTTGGCCCAAGCGTTGCAATGCCAAGTAACCACGACCTGCCAGCAGCACCCATTGGCCCGAGTAGTCCACCGACATGGCCGTAGCCTGTGAATCGCGATGTTCGTAGCATTTATTGCTTTGTCTTATGATGTACGTCTGTTCGGAGTTGCCGCCGCTTCGTTCGCCGCTGCCGCTGCCAGCGCGTAATGTCTCCGTTGGAGGCATTTTGGTTTTATATGGCTGGTGGAGTTGATGGTCGTGGTGTGTGTAAGGCCAACATAAAGTGCGAAATTTAATTAATTTTACTAACTAAAGCACGAAACAAAACGAACTGATAAGAGAAGACGAACACGAACAATAACAATAATAAGCTATCGCGTTTCGTGTATATCGATATTTAGTATCGCTATGCACCAGGGCTGCACAGTAGTGTATGCACTCCACAATTTCGTTGATAAGCAGTACTTGCCAGAACTTCATTGGCGAAAAAGCTAAATATAGCCAGAAATAGCTATTAGAAGCCAATCAGCATAGAGAATTTGCAGATACCCCTTTCATTTACAATTAAATAAGAAATAAAAAGCCATGTTTTTGGCATTGGGAATGTGCTTGGCTGCAAAGTTGACAATACCAAAACATTTTAGATCTGCGAGTAATCAGTGATAATAATAGAAACTGAAGGACTAAAGTAGCAATTCTTGCTAATTTTTAATGAACGGGTTTCAAAACGATAAGATCCAAAATGAAAATAATATACTAGCCAATTTCCTATTATCCTCTCAAACAAAACTTAACTTAGCTAATAAAAAGCTTTGGGGGCAACACTGTTGAATTTCACAAGCAAACCAAATTGAAAGCTATCGTTATCGTTATCGCTATCGAGCGAGATCGGTTAGCCAGCCAATATCAAAAGATAGATTTTAAATCAAATTTATACATATTTTTGGAATGTAAGTGCTGCTTATGCGCCTGCCAAGATGATAGAGAACCTTAACGATGATTGCCAACTGCTCATTGTAAACTATTTGGAGCTTAAGGACCAACTGGCGCTGTGGGAGGCAACCGAAGACATCGCACCCCGATTGAACAGTAAAGTGAGCTATGCATGGCAACACAAATCGAGCTATGTGCTAAGGAAGGAAACACTCGACGAGCTTGGGGAGCATCCGAAACACCTTGAGGCATTCCTGTGCGCCATCAGTCCAAGCGTTCAGCAGCTGGACCTGCAATATATAACGCTGAAGCAATTGAGACTTTGGGTGGGGCACAGGTTTCCGAGAGCGCGAGTGTTGGCATATACGCTGGATGAGTATGATGAATTGACCAACGCTGAGAGAGCATTGGAGCTCTTGGTAGTGCTTTTTCCAGAATTAAACTCTGTCAAACCGTTTGGGCCGTTTAAGGGCAGAATAATTGCCAAATGGACCCAGTTGCGGCAACTGGACTTAAGCGAAAGCTGGCCAATTGATGAAAGTGTTTCAATGTGCAAGTTTCAGAAACTGGAACAGCTAACAATTGATTGTGATTTTATAAATAATATTTCCACGGACAGTATACTATGTTTGCCCAAGCTTCGAACGCTATGCTTCCATCCTGGAGATAAAAGTAATGATATTCTGAGTAAAATTATACAGCAACGTGGCCTGGACATACATGAGCTTATCTTCCACGATATCATCTGGGATTGTGCGCTGGAAACACTCCAAAAGGTCAAGAACTTGCGACAGTTGACGCTTATCGAAGATGATGGCTTTAAGGTGGCTCAACTGCAATCTCTGGTCTCTGTCCTGCCATTATTGGAGCAATTGAATCTGATCAACTTTCAATTTTGGCGCACAGAGACTGAGCTCTGGCAAACACTCGCCGGCTGCAGCTCGCTGAGAGTATTTAATATCTCGGGCATGCAACTATATTCCGAGTTCTTTGACTTTAGCAGGCGTCCCATGGAGGATGTGTTGAAGAAGCGCTCTGAACCGCTGACATTAAACTGCCATAATACCGGCGACAACGAGCATCTGGTGAGTAGATGTGCTTTATTCCAGATTATTTCCTTTTAATGAGAAGAGAAATTTCATCTTCCAGATTCGTCAACGTTTCCTGCACTCCAATTTAATACTTTCTTTTGAGCAATTAAATGTGGATTATATTGATAACGGCTATATAAAAATAGGGCTCGTGCCTTTGGTGCCGTCAAATAGTTGAAGCTGCAAAGTTGTTTAAATATATTGTTTTGTTATCGTATCGTGTTGTATAGATCGGCTGTTGCTTATTGATAAAAGAAAAAGTGGGAAGAATATATGATAGCATAGGTAAAAAAAACATGGAAAATTAAATTATCAATAAACTGATTGTATTCCATAATTGCTAAAAATAGAATAAGCAGGCAAGTTAGACAAGACAATTTTTTTTTATCGTCCGTCTGTTAACGTATAAACCCCCAAGGAATCCGTATATTGTATTTGTGTATGGAGCTATTTTTATTGTCACTAAATTAATACAAACGCTTGAATTCTCGCAACTAGCCAGACGAGCTTGCGAGCTTCTTTGGTAGTTAAGATTCAATTGAATAACTTTATACAAAGTCTGCGCTAAATATTTCATAGAAATAGTTTGGCTTAACTTAAGAACTAGGTGTAAGCAATAGATCTAAGGCTACGTATTGGGCATAAAAGTCTTTAAATAGGGTCTAACGCTTATCTGTGACAATAGCAAAACATCTTCAGAGACGAATCCTTGATGCAATAGCTCTGGCTGCCATACAGATTGATCCGACTGATCGTCCCCGTCAGAGTGCTCACATATCCGGTCATGCGCACCGTCGACTCAAAGACAGCCAGACCGGGTTTGGTTTGGAAGCGCAGCGTTATGTCCACCGAATAGTCGTTGTTAATATCCTTGACAATCTTCTGGTGTGGCGCCGCGATGAACGCCTGCAGTATGGAGTTCAAATAGAGCGTGCGGCATTGCGTATGAGCCGACAGGCGATCATTGATCAAACGCACCAGATAGCGTGCGGCACGCTGGACGCGTTCATTATTGGTGGGCATCTCCTTGCGCTGGTGGCAGGTGCACCAGTGGGGCGCAATGCTCGCCTGGTCGCAGTTGCGTTCCGCCGGCACCGGCATAAACAGGCTTATGCCACGCGGCAGCGTGCTGTCGATGTCCCTGAGCTCGGCGATATTCTGTTGCAGCTGATCCGCTTGCAGATTGCGCATGTCAAGCAACTGCAGCATCGTGGCATGCAGATCGAAGGGTGTGATCAAGCGCTTGGCATTCAGCTCCAGATTGGCAATGGCCAGAGGATAGCGCTGCTTTAGCCAGGCGGGATACAGTGCTATGAGCAGCGGCTGACGCTCCTCCATCATGCCCTGATAGGTTCTGCGGAATGAGCCCCAGCGCAGACCATGATCCGACATAAGCAGCACTAGCGTCCGATTCAGCACGCCCGATTCGTGCAGCTGCTGGAGGTTCAATGCCAGCTGCGGATCCAGCATGCGGGGCGCATTGAAATAGTCATGGGTGAGAGCCACCGACCAGAAGAACGAGAAGAACAGATCATGTTGCATCCGGGGCACAAACTTTCTCATATACTCGAACATGACATCCGCAGTGCGCCGACCGCCCATACACAACTGTATATTGGTGTCTTTGTTGGTGGCTATCTGCTCCTCCATCTCTAGCAGCATGGGACGCAGATAGTAATCCGTTGGCGGTTCGCGAAAACCGCTGCGCCCAAAATTGAACAGCCCAAGGAGACCGACATCCTCGGCAAAGATCGTCTTGTAGCCGGCCTGCTTGTAGCGCTTCCAGAGGAACCTGCAGCCATCGTAGCTGGGACGCGCCAGCGGAGCCACACACGATATATTCAGCTCCTGATCGTCCAGGCCGCTCAGCAGCGGCACCAAATTGGGAAATGTATTGTCGCCCACCTTGTTGTAGCCCCAGAATTCCACATGCGACAGTTTCTGCTGTATATAGGCCGCCGTGCGACGCATTTGCCGATGGAAGTTCAGGTGCGAGACGCTATCAATGCCCAGCACCATTACCGAGAGGCGTTCTTGGGGCTCCTGTGCAGTTGAATTATCAAAGCTGGTGCGCCTGACTATTTTCTTTCTTTTCTTCTCCGGCTTATCCACCACAAAGAAGTGACAATCTTTGTAGATAATGGAACCCGCCAGATTTTGGCATTCCATGCACATAAATTCCAAATCCTTTGGCAGTTGCATCGTTTGGGCCAGCTTGATGGGCACCGGTGGCAGCAGATCGTTCTTGTTGTCCGTCCGTCGTCGCACTTCTCTATAGCTACAGCTGATCTTGGCCAGATCCTTGATCTTATAGTATTTCAGCTGCTCCTTGGCGTCCATGTTGAGCAGCAGCTGGCCGGCGATCTCATCGCTCGTTCGCGTCAAGGGCTTGCGGCATTTGAAGGACGTTGGATTGAACATGAACTGGGCTATGTTCTCGTCGAACACCTCGAAGTAAGGCATTCGGCAGCCGGGCGTGTCAATAAAGTATGCCTGGCTCACGTTGTGCTCGTAATCGATGCGCGATATAAAATCGAAGCGATCGCGCAGTCGCAGCAGCTGCGTCCTCAGATTATAGTCCACGAACAGATAGGAGAAGACGCACACGCAGAATATGATGATCACAATCTTCTTGAATTGGCCACGATTCTTGGTCATATTATAATATCGGTAATAATGCTGTAGATCACGTTTTGTCATATACTTCGGATCCAGCAGATATTTGCTTCTGTAAATATATAAAGCATATAAATTTTTATAAAATGTTTCATCACATTTTCATGCTTCTCGCGAAGCTTTCCCAATATCTTAAATTTGCCGATTAATTCTTTTAACTAGAAAATGTAGTTTAGGACTAGGTTAATGTATCAAAGAAGAAAACATCTGAATCTGAAATCTGAATACAAAGTCTTTCGACTGCTGCTCAACCAGAAATAAGCATAAACCTCTTTCTTATGCTTCTCACTTATAGTGTATCATTTCTTTGTGCACAATGCTCATCTTGGACATGTTTTATATATTTCAATTACAAAAATGAACTGTAAATAAAACATGTTAAATTATGAACAGCTAAAGCTAGACTCTCTACCTTCTCACAGCTCTTAAATGCCGACCAGGCAAAGTTCATTGTCTTGAGGAGTCGTGTCTCAAGGAGCTGCCTTTAGCTTGTAATAATTTTGTGCTGACTATCATTAATTAAAACTACAAACAATATAAAGGACAACAGCACCAACACACAGACACACACAAATACACACTCACACACACACACACACAGACACAGTCATCTCTTAGTGCGCCTGGCACGAACAAGTCTTAGGCGTCCTTTTTATGGGCACAAGGACGTGACGTTGTCAATGTTTTCTTCTTTTTTTTTTATTATTTATTTACTTTTTTTTTTTTTGTAATAAAAGTGTGAGAAATAGAGTCTAGTTTAGTTGTACATGTGCAACCAGCAACAAGCTCGAGTGCATGCATTGCAAATTTATGGCTGAATTTGGAGCGAGAAGCGAAGAAAGCAGCAAATGAGGAAATGCTGCAAGCAGTGTGGAGCGTGACCATGTGGCAAGAAAAGCTAATAGAAATAATATAAAACTTGTATATACATGAACAGCGGTTGAAGCTTCTCTCAATGCTTCTCTGCTGATAGAGTGTTTTCAAAGAGAGAAGCGTCAGCCGCAAAAAGCGCCAAGTTAAGCTAATGAGTAGGCTTTAGCTACCGCTGCTTCTCTAAACGCTTCTTCTACTTTTTAAAGCCTCAAAGCATTCTCTCAACGCTTCTCGCTTTGTTCCTAAGCAGCCATAAAGTATGCAATGCTTATTTAGGCGGCCTAAAAAGTCTATTTGGTTGAGTGAGAGGCTCGTAAGGACAATTATAGCGTCTCTTCTCTCCATTCGGCAGCTTGATGCGCTTAAAAAGAAAGCTCATTTCGCAGGGATTTGTGTGTATTTCAATTTTTTTTCTCAGTTGATGCTTCAAATTGCATTTTGGCCTGGATAAGCAAACAGAGGAAACTCAACGTGCAAATGGCATACGAATTGGTCCTTTAAGCAAACAAGCCACTGCAGGCAGCTGTCACACATACTCATAGACACACGCACACACGCACACACACACTCAAGCACTCAATCACACGCACACACATACTTACTCATAGCTCATATCGCCGTATTTTCGGTTATCCTTTGTGGTGTAGTAGGCACGCATTTTAGCACCTTTTTAATTGAAACAAATCCTGACGTTTATCACGGCTCACACTTGCAGCTGCCGCAATTCATTTAAGTCCTTGACATTTTGCTAGGCCTCTCGTGCCGTTGATTTGTTTTGATTTAACGTTAATTGTTTGTGTGCCACATTTTATGGCCAACGCTTTTGTGCACATTCAATACAACATTTTCCACACAACTGCGCCTGGTTTGCCACCACAGCCCCCCGCATGTCCACCAGCGAGTGCTGACAACACGAGTCTTGTCTTCAAATTTTTGTCGGAAATCGTTTACCTGGAGCAGCTGCTGGCGCCTCGGCTGCCAGCCCACCAAACACTGGATGCTGTGTGCTACCAGGCCGCCCTCTAGACGCCACAGAAATCGCTCTCTCGCTCCCTCCCGCTCTTACTCTGCCACTCTCTCGCTCTCTCGCGCTCTCGCTCGCTGTTGTTTTGACATTTTACTGGGCTGAAAGCAGTGTTGGATACTGCGCAGGACCGCCATTTTGACAGATGCCAGGGATGCTGTAAAAGTGTTTGCACTGCACAAAATAAAGAAGCAACAAAAAATAATAAAAACAAAGATAATAGTAAGTATTATAAAAATCAAAATATTTTGAATAATTGGTTTAAAATTAATAATAATATTAATAATAATGGGCCTCGAGCCAAAAATAAAAAGTGTAGCTGTAATTTGTTTACTTAGGTGGTACTTAGGAAGTTTTTCTTAGGCATAGTAAGAACTTCTTTTTGATTTGTATTCAGTCTAACAGTTTTTTATCACTTACTAAAGAAGAAGAAAGAAGTTAAAGTTTCAGTCGGGTGCGACCGACTGCATTATACTCTTACCCGTGTGGTTGGCGCGCAACAGAATATCTCCACAGCATGTTTATTTGGGATGAAAAGAGAAGAAAAAGACTAAGCTGTCAATGCAAATTCCTTTCGAGGTTATAGGTTATGACAACTTAATGATACTCTATTCGTTCACTTTCTTGCAGGGTATTCGAAAAAGGAAACCCCAGGGTGCAGATGTATGCTTGTGTAATAACATTTATAGATCGAAACGGCATCGAGTTGCATATGTTTACTTTTTAGCACTTGTTGCTTTTTGTTGTGAAGGTTGGGCGGCTTGTTTGGGCTTTTAATTATGATTTGCATGTTGTGATTTAATTAATATAGTTAAGTGTTTGTGAAAACGAATGTACTCCTTGCGGGGTCAAGGAACGCATCAAATGTTTTATGGCCAATGAACTGGCCGACAGCCGCCAGCTGTGCAGGTGTTTGCCCAAAATGTTATGGAAATGATATGTGGACGCACTTAGAGATCGGGCAATGCGTTTGCTTGTGCTTGAAATTTGGCCAGGATTTTTGGGTAGGCGATTCTGTGGGTCTTAAAAAGAAGGCTATTTTTGTGCCAAGCGTGGGTTTTGCATTGGGCCTGGTCAAATTCATGAATGGACGGCTTTGTGCAGTTCCGCAGACATGCAAATCCTTCAACTCAGCCTTGGCATAAAGGACATCCTGCAGCGTTGCGCACTTTTGCTCATTAGCCAAAGATGAAAGCATGCAGGATCAATTGGCTGCAACATGTGGGTGTGAGTGTGTGAGCTTGTGTGTGTGTGTGTGTTGGTGTCCTTGTGTGTGTTAATCACACACTGCTGCAGGCCAAACATGGCATTTTTATGTTCAATAATTACAACAACAACAAGAAGCTAAAGCGTAGCCAACGTAAATCACAGCCTGAAAAGAGCATTTCACTGTTGCCCCGCCCCTGATGCTCCCCCCTCCCCCCAAAAGCCCCGCCCACGCGGCGTCCACTTGACTTGGCCTCGCAGACGATTAACAAGCGTTTGTAATGTTTCATTATTGTAAAAAAGGAAGAAAATATATGTGTGTAAAACAAGAAAAAACCAAAAAAGATGTCGTGAAAAAATCGTCTATAAAAGCGGGCAGCGCATAAAGCGAACGTTTCAGTTGAAATTTCAAAGTGTGCACGGCCAGCGGAAAAGTGCATCCAGCCAAAAATCTCAAAAGTGCCAGCAATTAGTCTAGTTAGCCGCAGCGTCCAATTCGACGTTCGTCCCTCAACAGCACACAGAAGCATGCTGCAGCGGCGCTTGGAGAGCCAAAATCAGCGACGCCAACGCCGCCTGCTGCTGGAGAGGAGCAGCGGGGGCAGCAGGAGCAGCAGGTGTCGGGCTAACTATTTGCCCGGCCTGCTGATTGTGCTGCTCGTGCTGCTGCAGAACTTTGAGCTGCACATGTGCCGGCAATTGATGGGCGCCGCTGTTAACAGGCGCAAGGACATGGATACCGATGAGCAGCTGCTGCCCGCCGCCGCCCTGGAGAAGCGTGCCATCGCAGCGACGACCGTTAGCCAGCCGGAAGAGATTTTCAGTGCGCCCAACGATGCGGCTGACATGAGCTATGATGAGTACCCGGTGAGTGATGCTCCCCAGCGGTCCCTTCCCCTCCCTTCCCTCATCGATTGAAACACTGCGTGGGCTTTGGTCAAGCCCAAAATGCGTCTCATTTTACACACAAAATTTGGTAATTGTATATTTTCTTGCATTTGATTGCTTGCCCTGCAGGTGAATTGCTTGCTTTGATATTGCAAAGGGACCAAGCCCTACCCTGCCCCTGCCCTTGCCCCTGCCCCAGCCCCTACCCCTATTCCGCCTACACCAAATTTCTGTTTTCGCAGCTGACGTCACATTGTTTGAGATTGTGTACAAAAACAACAAAAAAAACGTTTAAAAATGTCAAGTCAAAAAATTTGTTCAGTGGGCGTTGAGTAAATTGCGTATACGCGATGTACGCGAAATTGCGTATACGCAAGCTACGCCAGCTGAAATAGTCGAAAACTATTTGAGAGCTGACTAAGTTGGGTTTTGATGAAGTTTTTAACTTATGTAAATAATTATTTTTGTTAATTTTAAATATTTATATTTGCGCTTTTATATTTAGGCTCAATATTTAGTAAATTTTCTATAATTTGAAAGGTTTTAATATTATTTCCAAAGCTTTCATTTTACCTATATATATTTCATTTTTATCTTTTCCCACCGCGAATGAAATTTGTTCTTTTTCAACTTAGTTTGATTATCCCGAAACATATTGTTGGCATATTTTCATTAGGCTCACTTTAAAACGCTTTGGTTGAATAATTGAATTTTATTTGCAGGAAATTTCAGTTTTTGTTGTGGCCATTTTTCTGTAATATATGAGAATATAGTTGGAGTAGATTTAATCTATATTATGAGCTATATAGAAGATCATCAGTTATATAAAACTAAAGAAATCACAAGAAATGTGCGCGGAGCCAGTTTGAAAATACAGCTTTTTACTCTGGACAAATTCTGTTTGTTGTCAGTTTTGATTAAGAATTCTATCGTGTGTTTCAAGAACTGTTGATTAGTTTTTCATTCGCTATCGATTTTTAGCGATTACTTGGCTACGGCAAAATCGATTTTTTTGCTGGTTTTATTTGGCATACAATCTTACAATCTAGCTCTCGAAGGTAAATCCTACTGTCTGCTTCATTGTCAAACTTATCTAAAAGTAAATATTGTAAAGAGCTTCAATTTTGTATAGGATCAGATACTTCTTAAAGGAATTGATTGGAGCTGCATTTCATTGGCATATCTAGAATTTGTAGACATGTGAAGGTTCTACAATTGTTTACTATACTTTATTGATATGGATATCCCCTGTAACCCACACCTTGGGATGTCCTTTGATAAAGTTCTCTACAAACTGAATCTCAATAAGAATCTCACCCTAAATATGAACTCTATAACTTGCATAGATGGTGGTGCCGAAGCGGGCTGCCTTATTGCTGGATCGTCTGATGGTTGCGCTGCATCATGCGCTGGAGAACGAGCGGGAGGGACATCGCATTGGTGATTTCTATGCCAACAAGAATATGATGCAACTGAAGCCCAACGAGTACAAGAATGCGCTGGAGCCGCTGCAGGCGACGGAGGAAGGTGAGCAAAGCTTTACTTAAAAAAATCTATAAGTATTCTTTAAGCTATGATTTTTGGACTTGACAGCTGCCCAGATGCCGATGAGCAGCCACAGCTTTCACATGTATAGCGATGATGATCCTGGCGTGATGTTGGATTATGATTTCAAAGATATAAATCAAATAAATCGCGCGACTGGCGAAACAGTAAGTTGGATATTGAAACCAAAATATGCAATTAAAGATATCAATTAGCATGGAAAATGGTGTAAGAAAATTTCAGTTAATGGCAAAGAGCTTTCAGAGAAGAGCCGGCGGCATTGGCGCTGCAGCAACAGCAGCAACAGGCAACGCGGCGGCACATGCAACAAACGGCGGCAAGGCGTCAGCGGCAGCAGCAGCTAAACCTGGCCCGGGTCCCGGCGCCAGGCGCATCCATCAACACGTCGCCAACGGAGGTGGCCGCATGTATTGGCGCTGCTATTTCAATGCCGTCAGCTGTTTTTAAACCAGCCAACAGCCAACAACAACAACAACAATAACAACCAACATCCATCCAATTGAATACAATTAGCTTTTCGACTCGGCTCGACACCAACAACAATTGCATTTCGATTGGGTAATTTTTGGCTGGCCATGAAAGTTGTTCGCGTGATTAACTGAAATCATCTGTAAACATGAATTGTAAACTCAAATTTTTGTAATTATTATTATATATATACATACACACGTAATTTATCTGAATCGTATACAACTTATCGCTGCAAGTGTGCGTAATAAATAAACTAGAAGTCAACTTGAGCTGCTTCATTAAAAAAATATCTATAGATATATATAGATATATATCATCTGCATAATCCACAGTAGCTGGCGGATTTGTTGCCGTGCGGCCTGCAACAGGCGTACACTAATTCGCACTAATACTGATTGGCATGCTCATAAAAGTTCACACACACACACACACACACGTACACACACACCCATAATCCAGCCATTCATTGTGTTTCATTTTACACGTGCAACGCTTCATATTTGCGGCCTTATCGGAGCGTCCAACTCTGGGTGCAAAACCATAATACTCTTTGTTGTACTTAGTTGAGATTGGCCCAAACGGAAGTAGCACTTAGTTATATTCCACGCACACACATACACACTCACACTCACACACACATACACAGTTGCTATGCTTTCAATTTGCATTTGTACTACTTTTCACGTTAAGGGGAGAATGCCTTCCAAATTTGGCACCTCCAGCTGTAATAATCTCTGAGTTCATAGTTAATGCTAGTTAATGCTCTTTTCGGACCTCAAATCAATTAGTTTAGCTTCTCAAGACTGAAGTTATGTAATATTTCGTTTTATTACTTTACATATCACTTATTACGGATCCATTTTGGTTGGAATTATTGTTGCTTCCTTGTATTTTTTTCAGAATTTAATATGTTTGTTACACAGCATATTTTAAACATTTTGGCTTAGATATTATTCCGAATTGTTACTAAAACAATAAACTTCGTTGTTCATTCAAGATTTTTCATTTGTTCTTGCCGAATGCCAAGTTTTCTTAAGATTTTTCTGATATTTACTTAAAACAAGGCAGCCAAGATTGATTTTCAATTATTCGTATCCCGAGTTCCAGTTTTTCTTGAGAAGTTCCCGATTGTCTGTTATACGATAAGTATCGGCATCACGATAGTTAGTTTTGTATAGTTTTGTCTTTTGTATTATGTATCTTGTATTGTATGTTTCATATTTAATATTTTAATTCATTTTCTATAAGAAACTTGCCATATTTGCTGCAATTGATGCAAATGACGCACGCTCTTCAAGTTAAGACAAGCTGCCGGCCAACTATTTGGCTTTGTGCAGGAGCCAATGCATATCATTATGGCCAGCAAGTAAAGGAATACAAAATGCATTCCCGATCGGTTTTCTTCTTTTTCCCTTTTTGCGCATGCAACTCACGTAGTTGAGGCAACGGCCAAGTTTAATTGCCTGTTGGCAACGCGAGTGTCAAGTTTTATTGGCCAAATTAATGATGTTGTCCTGCAAATTGATGTGCATTGAAGAGCGGCGACTTTTTGCTTAATTGATGAAAAAGTGCTGCCAAAAAAAAACAAAAACAAAATAATAATAATAATAATCGAGTTCGTTTTGCTTATCGGCAGGCACACGTAGAGCGGCAGCTCGTAAATCAAAGTGCTGGCCGCATGACGTCACCGACGGCAGCGCCGACAAGTATGCAACAAGTTTTGCCAATCAACAGGTGAGTTTCTACTATACTCACCACACACGCATGGCTATCAAGCTGTGCGCGTGTGGTGAATAATCCGGCACGTTGCTCATACGCAGCGTTGGCAACGATAAACGACAACAACAACAGCAACAACAACAACAGCGACAGCGACAGCAATTGTTGCAGCTGGGCGGCAACATCATGTAGCCACACGCCTAAGCCAACTTTAGGCCCTGCCTCCGTACCCCCCACCTTTAACAACCCAATGCCCCACACTCCTGCGCCTAGCCTAACACCGTTCCTGCTTCCTGCTGCTGGCGTCGCTGTCGCCGTCGTCGCTGCTGTCGCTGCCGTCGCCTTCGTCTGCTATTTTGTATATAAAGCCGAGCGTTGTTCATGGCTAACATCGAGTTAACAATTTCAGTTCTTGGCGTTCACATCGAGTCACAGTCAACAGGCGACAGCACCGAACCCGAAACGGATCTTCCAGCGCAGTTTCCTCAACAATATTGCATTTCATTTCTGTTTGCAGTTCCATAAATTAGACAATTCTGTTCCAAAAAAAAAATCGTTTTCGCGCTAAAACTTCGCCGTCGTCGCTATTTGTTTAGCTAAAACATTATCCTCGCACTCCTCTGGGTAAGTTGTCGCATTTATTGTATTTGCCCAATTCGATTTATTGTTTGGCTTGGTTTTAATCGTGTGAAGCGCTCGATTCGGGCCCTAATTGATTTATTGATCAGGCGTGAAGTGTGTTAAGTGAGATATTTGCTGAAGACTCTTCCGTGAGAGATTTCTAGAAAATACCCCGAAAACTTAAAAATATTGAAATAGAAAGTGAAGATTGAAGAAGAGAATACGTTTTTTGTAAAATTTCTTATACTTTTAATGTCAAGGACAAATTTGATTGTTTTTAGTGCCACGTATCCTGCAAAACGGATTCAAAAGTCTTAGCCTAATCCAAGTTTAGCTTAGCTGATTACGTTCCATTTGTTATTCAATAATGAATCTGACGAATTTTCCAAGAAATGTCGCGTCAAATAGATTGACATTTGGACGTTAAGGTGGCTGGGAAAATGTGTTTTTCATAACTGCTTTTCGCACAGGTTGGCACAAATGCGGCCAATTAATCATCTGCTTTGGCAACGCTTCACCTTTGCCCAAATTGAAATTCATGCCTAAAAATATGTACTTTTGGGGTTACTTAAAACCTGCCCACGACAGCAGGTCACGGCAGAGCCAGAGCCTGGCCCGACAATAGCTGCCTGTTGCGTGGGGCCTTTGACATGTCACATTATGTCAATCATTTATGAAGCTGTGTAACAGAAAGTTCCACAAATGCAAATGTCACAGGAAATCTCTATGATTTTCCGAATGTTGCATAGTTTTTGCGCTTTTCCTTAAAGCATGTGAATGCGGCATGTTTGCTTTGATTTGAAATCAAACTCGCAATCAAATTGCATTTAATATTTATTACCTTCTCGCTGCCAGGCGAGGGAGCTGGCTAGGCGAGGGAGCTGGCCAGGCGAGGGAGCAACTGGCCTTAGGGCACTTCAAATTAGATGAAAGTCCAAATTGTTAAGAAAGTGTTGACAAACATTGGCAAGGCATTGCAAATAAGAGTTTGATTCAGCTTAACTGCCCAGCATTGGAATTTGAGTGCAAGAAAAAGTTCATAGGCAAAAAATATGCTATGTATATATCTATTATCTATATATCTATTTTATAGATTTTTCATCAATGTATAGAAAATATATTTATTGCTTATAAATGTTGCTATTTTGCTTAAAGGACATTTAGGCATATGCAAAAAGAGTCTTTTGGAAATGAGCTAAACTCTTTCTTAAGGTCAAAACTGGCTTTTGGAAATGAGCTAAATTCTTTCTCGAAGTCATATTTGCAAAGTTGAAGCTGCTCTCAGCATGATTTTGAAGAAAGTACAATTTGGAAGATATCCAAATATTTGTTCTTTATTTTGTCTAAAAGATACTTAAGCATATTAAAAGTGCGTCTTTTTGCACTGAGGAAGTTCGATGAAGAGAATGTACAAAGAAGTTTTACGGACTCGAATCTGTTGTTGTTCGAAGTAAAGCATTCGAAGTGAAACAAAAGATCATAAGAAATGGTCACAACTTTTCACTTTGCTTGTTAAAAATGCAAATATATTGAAGGATTGTCACATATCTGTCAATATATTTGCATTGTTAACAATCAATCCAAACAATCTACTTGAAATGTTTCGCTTTCGGCCCTTACACATAGAAATTCTTGTAGGCAAGTCTCACATTCAATTCTTATAAATATTTCGATACAACACATTTAATTTGCCGCGTTTTGGCTTTGATGTCGCATTTATTATCTTAATTCAAAGGATTTAAGACCAAAAGCCGCAAAAGCCTCAAAAGCCGCAACTGGCAAAGAAATTCGATAGCCCTTGCCTTGAGGTAAAAGTATCAAATGGACGACGTCGGCAGCAGCCGTCCCCAAAAAGTAGGCTACAACCGCGAAGCAGCAATAAGATATTAATTTACAGCGTTAAAATTACAAGAATTTCCAAAAATTGGTGTGAGGGAAAACATGTCACAAGTGCGTCTGACAGGAGGCGCGACGAAAATGCGTACTCATAATTTTCATTTGTCAACAAAAGAACGTATCGCATGACCAATAAATCATAAAGTGCCCAAAGAAAGCGGCCCGAAATCAGCACGGAAAATATTTGGCTAATTTTAAAGCGGCGGCAAAACTGTGAAAAACTGTGAAAAACAGTGTAAAAAGTGTGGAAAACATAGAACTTGGTTAACTAATTCGCTTGCTTGATTTCCCAGCCGTTGCCAAAGAGCTATGCGTAATCTATGGCTAATCCGCAGCAGCTAGTGTGAGCGAGAGAGAGGGAGAGGAGGAGGGCGGGAGAGGGAGGGAGAGTGGGAGAGAGGGAGAGGGAGGGAGAGAGAGATAGAAAAGTGGGGTGCGAGCGAGTTATGCAAAATTGCAATTTGTCAAAGATTGCAGTCTCTCCCTCTGCCTCACCCTCTCCTCCTCCACCTCTCCCTCTCTCGCTCTCTTTCTCCTCCTCCCCTCTCCCTCTCTCGCTATCTCTCTCGCTCTCTCTCTCTCTCTAGCTCTCTCTGTGTACCCCTATATTAAATTTCCAATTAACATTGCCGCCTTATTTATCAGCCGCAATAAAAGTGTCCTGATTATGTTGGCTACCCCTTGCCGCACTCCCCCTCACCCCCTCTCCCTCTCTCTCTTTCCCCGCTCGACTCTTCTTGTTGCTTTATTATTCCATTTGATCTCTCAGTTTTAGCTGACTACCGTATGCTGTTTGCCAATAGCTCACAGCACCCCACAGCTCCCCTCAGCACCCCTCAGCACCCAACAGCTCCCCCCTCCCCCTTTGCGTCTAACATTGCCCACGGCATGTTATTAGTTTTATTTATTGCCAGACTAGTTCGAGTTCTATCTATCAAACATTTTACGACTTGTTGCTGCCTGTGTCCCAGTTGCAGATAGAAGATACCTCTATATATATATGGCATTATAATTATCTATGCCTGAGGTATTAGCTGGGAGCTCCGGTTGCCTTGCATGTCAAACATTTGTTCCTGGCTTTGTGCTGGCATTTTATGGCAGGCTTAAAAGCTTCTAAAGCTAGTCTCAGTTATAGATAGCGTCTAGGCAGCTAGCTAGTTATGGGGGTGGAAACAGTTAAAACATTGTTGGTCTAGTTTCAAGCGAAATCTGAATTGGTTTTTATTTAAGTCTTAGACTTAGGTATTAATAGGTTTTCTTAGCTGAAGGGTTTACTTATGTTGTTCATGCTCTGAAAAGTATGCTATCCAACATCAAATGCTGATCAAAATCGAAAGGAATATTTCATGATCATATAAAACTACGAGACAATCTTCATTGATTAAGAAACTCATAAAGGACACTCTATTCATTGGCTTCGGAGAGAGTTTAGCTCACATAAATTAAGGATATTTCAAACAAATTCTTCATCATAATCATAAGGAAGCTTTTGGGAATTTCTTGGGATAGTATTTCATGAAAATCATCTTTTAGTTTATAGAGAAATCCATTCTAATCTTTGCCTAAGCTCAATTCTAGATACAGATTTTTATTTTCTGCCGCTCTTAAAGTTCTTCCCACAATTACCTTTGAAGCTCTGCACAGTTTCCAGTTGCCAAGATTTGCATTTCTTTCCGAGCGGGCTGCAATTTGAGTATTCACATAAAACAAACAAAATCCTGGCGCATCCTGGCCAGCAGCATGCAGCCGCAAAATGGCCGCGTAAAAAATGGCAGAGGCCATAAAGTAAAGAATGAAAATGAAAACGAAGCGATTATTTTGCTGCTTAGCTGCGGCAGCTGCCACTGCCACATTTTGTGAACTGCAGCCGTCGCTGCAGGGTGTGTGGCACGAAGTCATTAACATTTACGACTTGCCTCATTGAGTTTCGGTTTCGAATTTGTTTATTCGAGACTGTCGCAGACTCTGCCAGTCCACCCAGCCCCAACCCCAGCCCCCTCTCCCTGCCGCCCACTTCACACTCTGTGCCGCATACTTGTTGCATGAGCAGGTGTCGTACAGACACCCGAGTTTTGAGCTTATGGGCTGCTGCTCACATATTCATGCGGCATTTTTGATGCCTTCCCACCTGGCCACGCCCATTGATATCATTAGGGCGGCCGTAATTAGCCGGATGATGGGTGACATGTGGGCGCGTCGAAGGAGCACTTAAATCAGAGCCCGCAAATTGGTATTCACACAAGCGTAAATGTGTTTACCTCTGGTTATGCGTATCCTGGCGTATTCTCCCATGTTCTGGTGTATCCTCCCATGTCCTTGCATGTCCTCCCATGTCCTGGCTGACTTTGATTTTCCTGGACGAGCGCTGGACATGCTTTTGATTTATGTTACGATTCGTTTCGATTCGTCTCGAGCGTAATTAGTGTCCTCTGCCAGTTATCCTGTCCGAGAACGTCCTTTGATTTACTTACCCAACGAAATTGCTTGCATTATGTATTTATATGCACGTTATGTCTCTTGCATAATAAATGTTGACTCTTCGGAGAATTTGATTCTTAGAATTTGATTGACTTGCATAATTTGCAATTTGTTATGCAGATTAGCTGGTTATCTAAATGAATTCGTTTTCATAATGCCTTGAATTAAATGACTTTCATAAAATGAAACGAATCTCGATTTTACTTTACTTTTTGTACTCAAAGAGGTTTTTTTCTATTATGGGAACAACTTTGATTAAACTTTTATGATTATTTGCAATGCAACTTTTTCTAGTCTTATTCTAGTCTTTAAAGCTTATCATAACTTTTCGATAACCTATTTCCACAATATCGATAAATATCGATTTTGGGCCATCCTCCTTTAGACATAACTCGTTAGTTATAAGAGCTACATGCTAGCCACTTGGTATGTAGGTTCTCCTGGGCTATGTTTACGAATATTTCACTTTATTCCCCCAGTTGCAATAAGTTTGAAGAAATTGTCATCCTTTAAGCTGCAGTTTTGCTCCTTTGTATATACACATGTTTAGTAGGACTGCTTGGACTCTGAAAATTTCATAAGGATTGGACGGTAAAGACCCGAGTTATGCAAAACCTTTTTTAACATAGTTTGGGGCAATGGGAGGATGTTTGACAGGCTAGTGCGTGTTCTCAGGGTAGAACCCAAACAGACTCTACCGACTGGAACACTCATTATCAATATTATACTCCACTCGGAAAGGGTTGTAAAATTCCTAGTGCTATTTAATATCTTAACAAGTCAGTTATCGGATAAGATGTGAATACTAATTAGGGGATAATTATATGGATATTGATTAATCCCCTGGTGCTGCGCATCACAATGGAATCCATTTAATATGCCCAACTATTGGTTGACCTTAGTTTCTGGCATTTGGTGTTCGAATGTTGGCCACGCGACAGGTGCGACGTCGGCTCTACGAGCTGTACGTCTATTATGCGATATTCATCGGAGTCACGAGCTATCGCTATGACTTTGAGCTGCGGCAATACAGAAGCTCGAGATGGACTCGGATTGTCGCAACTTTGGCCAATCTGACAGTATTGTTAGTCACGCTTGTGGATTTGTTTGCCGCCTGGTTCGTTATCCTCGAGTTGGACGTGGTCACGGAGCAAACGATACGTCTGGATTCGACCGTGAACGATATCATTTGCCTGGTGCGCGTGCTGCAGCGTCTGCCGCAGGATCGGGTCTGCGTTCAGATTGGGCTGGAGCTGCGACGCTTGCGGCGTATTCATCAATATCATAGGACTGGGCAGGATTCGCAAATGGAGCGGTGGCTGGATCGCATTTATCTGGCCAAGAATTGCGTTTTGTGGGCGGTGGCCAGTTTCCTTCTTGCCTTCATGTTGATTGTCTACCAGTTTATGGGCGTGCCGCCAACTAATTTCTACGTGGAGCGATTGCTGATCATCCTTAATGTCCTGGCCATGGATGGTCAGGATGTGGCCATGCATTTGTATTTCCTACTCAACTGGCGCATCTGCCGTCTATACGTGCGTCTCAATAGACGCCTCGGTCAGCTGCTCCGCGGCAATTACCCGCCTGTGGACACCCTGGAGCTGCTTCATCTGCGCTGGCAGCACGCACAGCTGTCGGCGCTGATGCAACGCCTCACTTCAGCCTACAAGTTGACCATGTTGAGCAATCGCCTCTGCCTGGTCGTCACGGCATCCGCCCTCGGCTACTATATAAGCATATTTCGAGCCCAGCCAATAATCTATCAAATAGTTGGCTTCAGCTTTTTAGCCGTGCTTGCCCTGGATGGCTACATACTTGATCTGCTCTCCGACTGGACGGTGAATTGCCATCGCGAGAGCTCCTGGCTACTTGGCCAACATCAGCAGCGACTCGGAGCTGACAGGCAGCTCTCCAGAGCGGTAGCTAATCGAACTGTTAGATGCTCTTTTGTATTTACTCTACTTTTTCTTTCAGTGTGATATGTTTTCCCTGCAAATAGCCTGTTTTCCACTGCAGATCAAACCCTGCGGCCTCTTCGAATGCGGCAGGGCAACTTGGCTGAGCAACATGGCCTGCATTATTGGCTGGATGGTTGTTCTATTACAATATCGCATCGTGTCCGATAGTAAACATTGAGCAGGTGCGGGAAAATCCAATGAATGTTAAGATACTACGAAATTCTAGCAGGCTCTTCAATTATTGTATAGACATTGTTGTTGCTGATCATAAATATATATATTTTCAAATGCCTTATTGCATCTAATCCTAAGTTCAAAATTGGGTTTACAAGGTTATAGCATGGGCAAAGTTGAAAAGTTTTTCCATTCCCACAACTTTAGTCCAATCCTTCCTTGCCAATGTAGCTCAAGCTGCAACTTTTTACTTTGACCTTTCTTTATCCCAGAGTTTATTCGATTTTTCCCAATTTTCATTCGGATTCGATGCGATATTGTAGGATAACAACCATCCAGCTGATAATGCAGGCCACGTTGCTCAGCCAAGTCGCCCTGCCGGATTCAAAGAAGCCGCAGGGTTTGACCTCAAGCGGAAAGCAGGCTACTTGCAGGGAAAACATATCACACTGAAAGAAAAAGTAGAGTAAATACAAAAGAGCATCTAACAGTTCGATTAGCTACCGCTCTGGAGAGCTGCCTGTCAGCTCGGAGTGGCTGCTGATGTTGGCCGAGTAGCCAGGAGCTCTCCCGATGGCAATTCACTGTCCAGTCGGTGATCAGATCAAGTATGTAGCCATCCAGGGCAAGCAAGGCGAAGAAGCCTAAGCCTAAAATTTTATAAATGATGGAATGGATGTAAAATTCCTTAATGAGGTAGCCGACGGCGGCGGCCGTAACGACCAGGCCGAGGCGATTGCTCAACATGGTTAACTTGTAGGCGGAAGTGAGGCGTTGCATCAGCGCCGACAGCTGTGCGTGGTGCCAGCGCAGATGAAGCAGCTCCAGGGTGTCCACAGGCGGGTAATTGCCGCGGAGCAGCTGACAGAGGCGTCTATTGAGACGCACGTATAGCCCGCAGATGCGCCAGTTGAGCAGGAAATGCATATGCATGACCATATCCAGACTATCTATGCCCAGGACATAAAGGACCATCATCGATTGTATCAGGTAGGCGTTCCATGGCGTCAGGCCCATGCACGGTAAAGCCATCAGCATAAAGGCAACATAAAGGGCGCCCAATGCCCATATAACTAAATTTTTGGCCAAATAGATGTGCTCCAAGCGCGGCTCCAGCTGCGAATCCTGCTCTGCCCAGCGATATCGATAGATGCGCCGCAAGCGGTGCAGCTTGAGCACAATCTTACGGCAGGCCCGATCCCGGGACTGTCGCTGCACAACATTCAGCAGGCAAATGAGATCGTTTACGATCGCATACAGCTGAATCGTTTGAATCGTAACCACATTCGCCTCCAAGAGCTCGAACCAGCACAGAAACTGATCGAAGAACATGACGGACACAATTGCCAGATTGGCCAAAGTGGCGACAATCCGAGTCCATATCGTGCTCCTGCCTTGCCGCAGCTCAAAGTCATAGCGATAGCTCGTGACTCCGATGAATATCGCAAAATAGGCGTAGAGCTCGTAGAGCCAACGTTGAACCTGACGCGTGGCCAACATTCGAACACCAAATGCCGGAAACCAAGTGGCCAAAACTATTCATAGGGCCCATTAGAATGGCCAATCAATAGTTGTTAATACATAATGTGATACCTAGCCAGGGGATTAATTAAATAACATATGATTCCTGTAAACTGAACAGCTTGAAAAATTGGCGAAGAGGGTATAAGGGCTCGTTCAGGAGCTGAGTTCTGAGTAATTCATATTCTTCTACTCAGGCCAACATGCATCTATCTTTAGTTACAACAACATTGACTTTATCTGACTGAAAACAAATATGCCCTTGATTGTCGTGCCAACAGAGTATAAAAATAATTATTAACTGATTTTTATCTAGATCGAACTGTCAGCAGCAGAAACTAATCAGGCAATAATTATTTTAATAAGGTCTATTAACAATTGTTGCCAGACAAAGTCTGGCAAATACCCTGCACTAAACGTGCTCTGCTTTAGCGGGTAGTTAAGACTGTCGTATTGATGAACTTTTATTTATAGCTGATTAATTTGAATGCAATTCAAAATTGCTTTTGTGCAACTGAAGAGCTCTTAAGCCCGAAAGTAAGTGCTTCGATGCGTGGCATTAATTGCTGCCGAAACAAAGGTTCAATTAATTTAATCAGTTGCCGCAAATGTTGCACAGCTGTTGGACATAAATCAAATCAGGCCGAATGCGCAATCGAACACAAAGGGGAAAATTTCAGGCGAAAATAGAAAAAGTTAGCTAAACTGATACCATTTCAAGGCCTTTGTGAAACGCATCTTGAATCACGTTCAAAGCAAATTCAATTAAAATTGGCAACAACATTTCCGTCTGTTGGCCATTTTGTTGCACGTTGCACGTTGCACGTTGCGGCAGGTGGCAAGGGTCTCCATTGTGCTGGCCATTCGAGTTCACATCCGGTCTTAATTGCGGAAATGCACTTATGCCCACGTAGCCGGCCTGCTCCCCGCGCCCCTTTGCCGGCCTGCTCCCCGCGCCCCTTTGCCGGTTTGCCTCCTGCGGCCTTTGCTCTTCTCCCCTTTGCCGCCCTCATCCCCGCGCTTACACAAGCATGCGGGTCACGTTTGCGGCAACAAGTGTTCAGTTTCCGTGTCCCGTTTAGTTGCTTTGTTATGAGCTATTATCCTGACGGACTGTGCCATTGTAGTCGGGAATCTATTAAAATTACGGAGGATACTTTTTGTTGCCTGCATAAATTGCATCTGGTTTTGGACTAACCCTTAAATTCAATTGATTGTTAAACTAAACTGAATCGATTTTCTTTACAACTTTTAGCTTGACAACTCAAACAAAATGATGAAATTTGTGCAAATTCTCCTGTGCTACGGCCTGTTGTTGGCCATGTTCTTTGCCCTGAACGAGGCGCGCCCCTCCACAGCCGAGGCGGGCGCTGTAAGTACTCTCGCGGCACTCCGATTTCGTCTCGAAACTAAGTAGAGACACGTGTTTATGTAAATTCCAGGATACGGATCCACTGGAGACACCGGACGTGGAGGATGTGCGGGCCGCCGCCTACGCCGGCTACGAGATGCCCGCCCAGGCCATATATCCCAACATACCCATGGATCGCCTCCAGATGCTGTTCGCACAGTACAGACCCACGTAAGTCCGACCTAGCCAGATATTATATAAGCACTATTATATGGAGAATTTCCTCTGGGGATTGCAATCAGTTACAGCGCATATCTACGCACTCCCACCTATGGCAACATGAACGAGCTGTACCGCTCGCCCGAGAGCAAGCGCCAGGTGAGATACAGACAGTGCTACTTCAATCCCATTTCCTGCTTCAGGAAGTAAGTTTCTGGAGGAAACCAACTAACCTAAAGAAAACCAAAAAAAAAAAACAATTAACAGCAGCCCTTTTGAAAAATTAACATTTCAAACACAAAAACATGAATTTGAAATATTATAAAACTAGCCTAATTCCAATGCCAATATCTAGTGCGATTAACTAAAGTTAAGACTCAAAGTTATCTAAATGTCTATTCAAATTGTTAAACAGCAACAAAAACAACAACTAAATGCTTCACATAAATATACACTATCTAATACCTATAATAATAAACTTTGCACATAAATAAGGTTTATGTTTTTGCACATGGTTTTCATTTTTCTTACGATCCTTTAAAAAAAACCTTTGCTTGCATATGGTGTGGTAAAATAATATACAATATATACTTAAAAAATATAACATACATATATGTGCGTTAATTAATAAACGTGTATTAACAATATTTATGCAACGTTGAGATTTCCTTTTGTAAATTAAGTGTTTCAAGCTATTGTATAATACATATATAACACATATTCCACATATGGAAACCGAAAGGACACATGAATAGAGTCAAACACTTACATATATAACTATCTATGTAATATACTAAAATATTAAACTATTAATAAAGTTATATATATTTAAAAGAAATGCACAATTCAAATGCATTTTGTTGGCTTCCAAAATTGCCTGGACAGCTGGAGCATAGTTGTTGGAAATGCTTCACAGTCTTAGAGTTCAGTTTGAATATGCTAAAGAGTTGAGATTCTCGGTATATATCTCCGCTTGAAGGTTTGTTTGAAGAGCTTTCAATATTTAGCGAAAAAGAGTCTAGAACTTATCTTAGAACTTAACTTTAACAGTTTCCCTTTTGAAAGTTAACATATTTGATAACAGTGGATAACATTGTTAGAAATGACTTCAAATATGTTTAAGAGTTGAGTTTCTCGGAATATATCTCTGCTTGAACATTTGATTGAAGAGCTTTCAATATTTATCGATAAAGAGTCGTGAACTTATCTTTGGATGAGTTCAATAGTTGAGCCTTTTTGAATATGATTAACTTTAACAGTTTCCTTTTGGAAAGTTAACATATTTGAAAACAGTGGATAACAGTGTTAGAATTGACTTCAAATATGTTCGAGAGTTGAGTTTATCTGAATATTATTCACCAGCTTTAACATTTATTTAGAAACTTGATAATACATATCGAATATGTTTATGTTTATGTTGTTCGTCGCCCTTTCTTTCGATCTGGAGCTTGAAATATATGTTATACAACTCATTTTTATGAAGTGCTTGAGAAGTGAGATTTAAGGCGTTCGAATTCAACCTGAAGTTTCGCTTTTGGACTCCCATTTTCTGGCCAAAGACTTGGATTTGGGGAGAGTTGCAAGTCACGCCTCCAACAGTTGAGCCCTCTCTGAACACGATTCATGGTTAATCCCTGCTCGGGCGCCTTTTATTTAAAAACTCGGAGTTTATTTAGAGGTAATATCTATAACTTAACAGCAATCACTTATTATGAAAATCTTAAATGTAGTTCACAGTGGATCCCTGCGCGGGTAGCTTCTTAAGGGTAAGCTCCAAGAGTTGCCGATCAAATTGGAGACAATATTGACTTAATAACGCTGTGACTTAAAGTTGAGCTGACATTTAATATGATACAGTGTACTAAATACTTAGATTGACTTAGTAATACCTTAACTTAGAGTTAGGCTGAGTTTTGGTGTGGTTCACAGATGATCCCTGTTCGGGCGCCGTCTTCAGCTGAGGTGAAGTGTAAGTGCTTGCTCCAAGAGTTTGAGATTAGTTTAAAGACTATATTGAAATGTCATAAGGTTACGACTTAGCTACGTTTTCCACTGGAGATCCCTGCTCGGGCGCCGATTATATATTGACTTTATAGTGCTGCGATTTATAGTTAAGCTGGGTTTTCCAATGCAGATCCCGGCTTGGGACGGTAACGTCTGGTCTTTGGCTCTCACCAGCCCAGGCGTCGTCGCTGCAGCTGCTGGCGCTTAACTCTGTCGCCGCGTCGCTCCATTTGCAGCACCAGGCGATCAGGTGTTGAGATCTTGTAGTCGCCATTACGTCCCAAGCGCTCCGCGATGCGCAGCGAGGTGGCCATCATAAAGATGGAGAACACGAGCGCAATTAGATACCGTACGACGAGCATGTTGCCATATGCGAATGCGAATGCGATGCCTCACGGAATGGACTGCCTACCCTTCATATACGAGTGCCGGCTTTTATAGCCCGAGCCGGGTACGGAGGAGGCTTAAGGAGCAGGTAAGCCAATGTGACGGGATTAGCCGCGTTTTGTTTGCAAAATTTGCACATTTTATGGGCTCTGGACTTTTCGGCAGCGTATCGTCAATAAAATACGCTAATCCATTGGCCAATTTCCACTTCCTGCGCTCGACTATGCCTAATAATTGCGACTATCATCAGTTAACTCTGATGATGCTCAGCCGGGCAGCCAGGGAGCAACTGCAGCTCATCAGCAGCGGCAGCGGCAGCCGTTGCATTAGTTGCACAGTTCCAAGAAGCCGCGACTCGACCCTGTCTGGATTTTTATGATGCCACAACGCATTTTACCATTAGACATTTTAATTGTTAATTTTGCAAAAATTTAAATAATGGACGCGCTGCAGGCAGATCTTCTTGGCAGAGCGCTACCTGCATTTATTATCTGGCCCAGCCTCCCTCCCCCTCTCCCGTTCCGCCCCGTTCGCCCGATCGCCCGATCGCCGGCTGCATTTGCTCTCGACTCAAGTGCCATCAACGTAAAAACAAGTGGCAACAATTTTCTATAAATTGCATTTGCGCAAAATTAAGTTCAATCTTGGCAAGCGACCAGCTCCGAGTCGCAGGTCCAGTTGAGCTCAGCTCCGGTAGCCGCATCCGCTGCACACCTCGTCGCTGCTGGAGTAGCCAAACTCCATTAACTTTGCAATTGGCCACCATAACTTTTAGCCGGGCTCCAAAGCGACGCTCGCTCGTTTCCCTGCTCACCTCAGAGAGGTGGGGAAGAGCGGACGGCGGACGAGGGGGGGGAAACGCGCATCGCTTGTTAGTTTTTGCGCCAGATCGTTTATAATAATTCGTATGCGAGTCATGTCATGGCCCCTAAAGTGTATCTGCGACTGCGCAGACGACTTGGCAAACACGACGCGCATATCTGTATCTACAAGTTACCTGGCTGCCTGGCTGCCTGGCTGCCTGGCTGGCTGCCTGCCTGGTTGGCTGGTTGGCTGGTTGGCCTGGCCTCTTGGCTCTGATCTGGTCAACTATGCAACCGCAGCGTCTGTGGCAGCCACCGCCCGTTGCATGTGGCCTGCCTCTCTGACTTGGCTGATCTTGCGCCCATTTTTGCGCGCATTGCTTTGGGTCGCCACCGTTCGAATGCCAGCTCCTCACCAGCTACTGCTTCATCTCCTCCCCATCTCTCCAACCCTCCTCACCAGCTGCCTTAACCACTTTATGCGCTGGTTTCGCGTTCTATTGGCCAAAAGGAAGTTAGAAAAATGCTCTGAATTCATGTGGGCATTGGCGCTGGCATTTGGCTGCAGCTGATTGCTGATCGCATTGCCCGGCGGTGGAAAGTTTGTTGTGCACTTGAAAGTATTGCCTCTGCCTATAGAAGTTAGTTAGTTTTACTAACTAAGCCAAACTATGCACAGTTCTAGCCCAAATAGTATATCTTCAGGTATAGCTAAGGACTTGTGGACTTGGACTGTGGAACTGGTAGTTCAATTAACTCTAGGGCTTATTGTTGTTTTAGAAACTGTTATATTTTATTTTTAACTACCTATTTTACTTATTATGCTCCATACTTTCATAACAAAGAAACAACATTCCACATTTTGTGTTATTTGATCTTTGGATAACAATTTTTAGATAATTTCACCAATTTTCCACACTTTGTGGTGGAAATGGGCTGTACACTGGTCCGTTAGTTAATAAGTGAGTCTATCATTCAGTCAATCAATCAGTCAATCATTCAGTCAATCATTCAGTCAATCAATCAGTCAATCAAGCACAGCACAGACTTGAGTACTTAGCTAAAAGTGGCTTTCGAAGAGAGGATAAGTTTATCACAGAAGATAAGATGATTGCCATTGTTATCGATAAATGTTATCGATTGTGCCTGCATACATTTATCGGTTGTATATATGTACATATTAATATATATTATGCGCGTGAACTGTTATCGATTTTTGGCAATTCGAACCAGATTGGTCTAGAGTTAAAAGAACATGATGTTAATCGATAATATTTGTACTATTATTTATTATTATCGGAATTGTCATCGATTTATGGCAATTCAATCGCAATTGGGCAACTACGAGATGAATTTGTATTACCCAAGCGGAACTAATTTGATTATTTGCCTCAACTGTTATCGATCTTAGCTATTTAATCGATCTCCAGCAAGCTCCAATCACATTCCTTTTATGGCTTGCATTTTCTTTGTGTGTTGTTTTTTTTGTTTGTTGCTGCTGCTACGACTTTCTACAAATGTTGCCGCTGCCGCTAACCGCACCCTTCTCTGCGATTTTCAAATCAAATATTGCTGGTAATCGAAAACTTGACACTGCGATTATTTTTTTTTTGGGTGCAGGTTCAAAGATTGTTGTTGCCCACGAGTCGCCACAAAAGGGCAGCAGCAGCAGCAGCAGCAGTAAGAAATATGAAATTCCAGCAGCTGCGGGACACCTGAGGTGGTCAAGGCGGGGCCAACAGCGATTGCCAGCTAACCGGTAGTTGCTGCTGTTGCCTGTTGTTGTTGTTAGTCGTTGTTGTTGCTGTTGTTAGTAGTTGGTGGTTGTAGACTTTGGCGGCGTCGTCTTCGCGGTCGTCGTCACCATGTCGTCGCTCTGGACATTGCCAGCAATGTTGCTCTTATTTCAGAACATGAACAACAGCAGCAGCAGCAGCAGCAGCAACAACAAGTCGTACGGGTCGCAAGAATGCCTTAATTCAGGAATTTAATGAAAAATGCTCTATGAAGCGAAGCAGCAAATTAAAAAAGGAAAAACTTTTGCACAGAAGCAGCAACAGTCGCAGCAGCAGCAGCAACAGCAGCAACAGCAACAACAGCAACTGCAGCAAAAAGGTTAAAATTAAAATCAAGGCAGCAACATCATCTGAGAACTTGGGCTGCCGGGCAAACACTCTTGATGGCTTTTTGCGCACAACAAACTGACAGTGTGAGATCGGTGGCAGGTGAGCTGAAACGGTTCTCCAGTTGACCAGTTGCCAAGTTGTTGCTGCTGCTGCTGCTGCTGCTGCTGCGGCGACTGTTGCTGTTGCGCGTTGTAAATTACATTTTCCAAATGCTTTTGCCATGTCGTACCAAAAACCCATGTACATATGTGGAATCAGGCCGAACTCCTGGCTGCCTCTGCCTCAGCCTCTGCCCCCGGCTCTTGGCTTCCGTTTTGATTTGGAACACTTGTTGCTGCTGTTGCAAGTTGCTGCTGCTGCCAGTTGTTGCTGCTGCCAGTTGCTGCTGCTGCTGCTGCTGCTGTTGCGTTGCTTTAGGATTTGTCCTGCGGCATGAAAATTCCTTGGGGATGTGTACACACACAATGTACACACATTTTGCTGCTGCTCTTTGGCTTCTGTTTTGCTTCTGTTGTTGTTGCAGTTGTTGTTGGCGTTGTTGCTGGCGTTGCAGGGAGTTTGTGATTATGTTGTTGTAGTTTGTACAGATTGTTGTTGATTTGAGTGTTGATTGTTGTTGCAACATAATGCGGTAGGTGGGCAAAGGCCTTCCTCTTTGATTAAACCGAATGAATTATGTGCGTGTGCATTTGCTCTGCCTCTGTGTGTGTGTGTGTGTGTGTGTGTGTGTGTGTGCCTCTGTGTGTGTTTGTGTTAAGTTGGAAATGGTTTAAGACAGTGGGTATTATGGGATTTGCTTGTGTTTGCAACAGGCGCCAAGTAGATTATGGCTTACAGCTGGTTTAGTTGCATTTTCTTTGACCCTGGTCAAGCAACCCGCTTAAACAAATTTAACCTAACCTCACTTTCCAACATAACCTCACTTTCTAACCTAACCTCACTTTCTAACCTAAACCAACTTTCACCAAAATAAATTACATTAAAAACATATTTAAATATCTAAAGTGCATCTTTACTTTGCAAGAGTCTTAATCAGTGCTGCAATCCAGAAAAGAAGAATTTCAAGGGTATTAGATACCCTTTCTTTCTCGTTAAATGAAAGAAGGCGAAAACCAGCTCAATATTGTATTATAAGAATTTTATTTATATTTCATATAAAAAAAGAAAAGAAACCCTAAAGCTATGTCACATTCCTGATTGTTTTACAACTTAAGTGTTAAGTCAAAGCTCGAGCTCTGAACTTTGAACTTCGGCTAAAACATGGTCTCCGGCTCGATGATCTCGTAGGTGGACATGGGCATGGGCAGCACCTCGTTGTTGTAGTAGTTGCCGCCGCCGGGCGATATGGCTAGCTCGGGATAGATGGAGGAGCCGGGCACATGGTAGAAGCGTCGCAGGAACGAGCTGCGCCACTGCTGGGCAGGATTGTAGAAGGCGCGTCGCTGCTTGTAGAAGGCGCCTCCGACGACAGGCGAGGGCATGGCCGAGAATTGCTGCACCATATCGTTATTGATATACTCCTCGTTGGACGTTTCCGGGGAGTTCACCTCGTTGAGGGCGGGGTTATTGCTGGGTCGGCCGAGCACAAAGCTGGCGAGGAACAGCAGCAGCAGCAGCGCAGCAAAGTATCTGAAGCTGGACATCTTGACGGGTTGAGTGTGACGCAGCGAATGTCTGTCCACATGGCCTGTCAACTGGGCTTATATACGTGGACTGCAGGTAGAGGCTGGGACACAGCCGAGCTGTGCGGGCGTTAAGCGATTTCTAATGATGCCATTTAGGGGATTAGGAGGCAGCTGCTTGTCGCGGACACGGACGCGGACGCGGACTACCTGGCAGCTAGTTAGGCGGCCAGACAAAGTCACTTAAATGCAAATCCCCGAGCAGCCGCAGTCAATGTATCAAATGCGTTTGCCCATTTACCATGTTAATCAAACAACGAAATCCATCAACAGGTGACACGGACGCGGCTGCAGGTGGAGGCCAATCCCCCAGACATGTCAGTGCGATAATGGTGCGCCTCGTCTGAAAACAACTTCATTCACAAAAATCTGTAAGAAAAAGAAAATGAAGCAGCCAAAGGAAGCGAGTCCCATTAAAAATATCTTGTGGATGCCAAAGAGCTAAAGATACATTCGACGACGACGACGACGACGACGAAGGCAGGTTGCAGGCTAGTTTGCGGGCGGGGGGCGTGGCATGCAGGGGGGGCAGTCAACAAGTCAGCTACTTGACTACTTGGCTACTTCTTGCCACAATACAGCAGCCGCGGGGGCGTCGCCAAGGGGGCCAAGGGGCACACGGACTGCGACTGGGACTCGGCCTGGGACTGGGCCTGGGCCAGCTTGGATAACGCTGCGCAACATACGCCTAATGCCACAGACATCGACATCCGCCATTTAACTTCTTAACCCCCCAGCGGGATTTTTGTCTAAATTTATGCACAGCCATTTACTCAGGTTGTGAAATATGCGTGGAAAATATATTTCAGCTCATTTTAAGGTTAAACTCAACTTAAGAGAACTGGCCTAGAATTAAGAAGCTTAAGAGTTGGTAAAAAATGATATAGAAAATATAGAATAATATAAATATATAGATCCATTTCAGCGGGAACATACATTTAACGAATGAACTGGTTCTATTTATATCAATGCCAAAAACAAGTTTATGAGCCCTGATTTAACCTCTTTGCTTTTTTCTACCATGCACCCAGCCCTGAAGCGAATCAAATATATGGGTACCAAAGACTAAAGTTGAACGGATTTAGTTCAGTTACAAATTTATTAACACTTTTGTAAAGTTTTTTCTTGAGACTTTCAAAACTTAATCTATAAACAAATAAATAAGTTATATATAGTATAGTTAACTAAGAAAGCCTTTAAAACCAGGGCTCACAAAAAATCAAAGGCAAACATGAAAGCTTGGCGTTAGTTCGCGCCACGCATCACTTTTTTTGCAGCCAAGTTCTCTCTGCCTCTTTTTTTTGATGTCCATTGTAGGGTTAAGCTGAATTCGTCTAGGCTGCTGCGCAGTCGCGACTGTCTACATTTGTCTGGCTGCCTACAGCAGCCGTAACAGCCGCAGTCGCAGTCGCAGCCGCGGCAGCAGCAGCGCGCGGCGTTGTCTTGTCCGGTCTGCAGTTCGGCTTGGTCAGCAGTCGGCTCGATTATTGGACGTCCAGCTTTCAATTTGCAACATAAAGCATCTTCATCGTGGGCCGCATGAATGGGCACAGTCAGGGGGGAGGGGAGTGGAGGTAGGCTGGGCGTGGGGACATGCTGGGGCAGGTGGGGCGTGGGCTGAATAGCTAGGTTGCCTGGCTGCCTGCCTGCCCATCACACTGCATTGGCATTGGCAGCAGGCACTCAGGCGTGCCGTGGCGGTAGTCGCTGACCTTTATTGATTGCTGTTTGACCTCGGCAGCAATCGTTGTTGTTGTTGCTGCCGTTGCATCTGCAGCCATTTGTACTTAGCCGATCGCAGGCGTAGATTATACAGCAGCAACAACAACGACGCCCACAAGCAACGGCGATGTTGACCGCGACTGCAACTGCAACTGCAACAGCGACTGCGGCAGCGGCAGCGGCGTTTTGCAGTTGCAGTTTTGCCGTTTTGCTTTCTGCCTTTTTGCGCAACCTTCATTGTTGCTTTGTGGCTATTGTTGTTGTTGTTGTTGTTATTGTTCCATTACTTCGTTCATGGCAGTTAATTTATATTCGATGCCATCTCTCGCTCTCTCTCTCTCTGCCGCTCTTAATGTGCGCTTTTTGCTGCTGCTTCCTTTTGATGTGTTTAGCTTAAGGTCGTCTCTAACTGACAGCAGCAGCCGCGCAGCAGCAGCGCAGCAGCATCGCAGCGGCAGCTTCGTCATTGACGCCTCTTCTTGTACTTCAGCTCCACTTGCATTGCATGCAAAGCAAAGCGTGTCAAAAGAAAACAATGAAGAGCATAAGAAATCACAGCACACTTTCAGCATTGGCGTATCGTGTAGTTTGTTTTGTTTGACAGTTTTCATCTGCCCCCCGGTGATATTAACAGCGACAGCGTCGGCGACAGCGGCAGACGCCGTCGTTTTGGTTTATTAATTGTTTTCGTTTTTTGTTGGAGAGTAGGAGACGGAAAATTAATTAGCAGATTATCGTCTAGATTTTTGTGTGTGGTAAGAAGACATTTTATAGCTTAGGTTATACAAGGATCTCTATACATACTCATTAATACATACATATGTACACCCACATACCCACATGGATACCGAAAATCTCCAAAGAGTCCTTTGCGTAAACTCTCCCATCCATCCCCCACCTCTGACTTACAACAAATTGGGCTGAAACTACAGTTAATCAATTTCTATGTATCGAAAAAAAAAAATGCACCCATATTTACTCTTAATTGAAAAGAAATCAAAACTCTTTTAAGAACGAGCGCAAGTCAGGCGCATAATCATTATGATTAATAATTATAATAACAGTTGATCGTTACACAGAGCAAACAACCTGCTGCATTAAAATGTACAATTGCTCTTTACCCTTTACACACGCACTCTTAAAACGACGCTCTTACGCCCGTTGCCACGATATTCATTCATCTAAAATACTCAGCACACACACACACACACACACGCAGACGCTGACACACATGAACGCTCCACGAAGTGCATTGGGCACACGAGCCGAACCCGGCACGGCCTCCACACAGCAGAGATGGAGACAGAGCCGCCGCGATCGGCAGCGAGCAGCCGTCAGTTATATTTGCGACGCTCTCGAGTGCGGGTCGTTAACGGTTGTGGGGCGCAGCTAATGCCGAGTGGCGAAGGCAAATAAGAAAAAATAGAAAACAAATACAAAAAATAGAAATAAACAAACAAACAATAATAATAAACGTAATTTAAACAATTAATCAAAACGCGGCGATCAATGAAACTTATACAAAAGCAACAACAGCAGCAACAAGTGCCAGTGAAATTATTGTACTTAATTTATATGTACAAATCGTGAGAGTGTGTGTGTGTCAGTGTATATGTGTAGATTTTGATGCATACATGTGTATGTGTGAGTGCGGCTTTATCAATTGCTCTACATAAAATTTCATTGAAGTGTTTGACAGCAGCAGGCAGCAGCGCAGCAACTACATAAAACTAACGGCATCAGCGGCAACAGCGGCAGCGCAGGCGACGTCTGCTTAAAACGGTAATTAATACAAACACACATTTGATTTGGCAATAAACAAATGATTCAGCAATTGTCAGCAACTGTAAATTGTAAAACACTTGCTGCGCTCGCCGCTCTGATTGAACTGCGTTAGCGTCGGCGTCGCCGTCGCCGTCGCAGTCGTCAGCGTTGGTGGTGACAAAGCTTTTGCTTGAACGCATGTTTGCAATTAGTCTGCGTTATTATTGTTTGCTGCCGGCGTTAACGCTGACGGCGGCAGCGTCGTCGTTGTCGCTGTTACAAAGTAGCACGCGCATAGACATAGAAAAAAAATTATTAAATGCTTGCGCGTGCTCTCTCTCTTGAACTTACGCTCCCCCGCAGTTAAAGCGTAAGAGCTTGCGTGCTCTCTTGTATGTTTATGTGTGTGCACGTATTTAGTTACGTGTTTGCCTTTACGCCTTTTACATACCCTTCACATTATTATTTGCCATTTTGTCGCTTTCATTAATTGGCCCGTGTAAAACGGCAACGCCGACGGCGACGGCGGCTACCTGACACGGCAGCTTTTGTTACTGCTATCAGAAAGCACAGTAACAACATCGCTGCCGCCGCTCTTGAGTGCCACTCACCCTCGCGCGCTCTCCCTGTCTCTCTCTCTCGCTCTTTCGCACTCTTTTACACACTTGTTGCTTTCGCATTGTTTTTACTGTTTTTAAGTGGCGCTCATATCCGGCGCTTGCTTTGCCTGATAAGCGCACTTCTCTCCCTCTTCTCTTTGTTGTTGTTGTTGTTGTTGTGTGCGCTACCTGTCTGCATTTTATTTGCACATTTCTTGTTTTGCTGTTGTTTTATTTTGTGCATTTGCTTTTGGCTTTGGCTTTGTTCTGGCCAAGTGAATCAGTTCTCAGGGCGCCTAATGCGCAACTGTTTTCTTCTTGCTCCCAAATTGTTCATAAAGTGCGCGTGTGTGTGTCTGTGAGTGTGCTTTATGTGTGTTAGCTTAAGCAAAACATTTTTCACTTGTTTTACAGTTTTCAAGTGGTGCACGAAACGCTGACAACGCAATTGGAACGTTTACAGTTCCAGGACGAAAGCTCTCTGCATTGACCGTTAGGCGCTGTAAGTTCAATTAAGTGAGGTTATTAACGTTTCCGCTCATATTCCGATGCGATATGTCAACGGATTTGACAAAAAGAGGGTGGATCTCTTTTAAAACTTGAGAAAATGCGAGAAAATGAGCTATTACATGATTTAAAACAAGAAGTTCATGAAGTAGAGATGTTTTTCTATGAGTTATAAGTTATTGAATGTTGAAAAAAATGATTTGAATGAAGCTTCTAATCAAAAGAAATGCCTTAAGTCTTTGGGAGTGTAATAATGTATTCACAATTTACCAATTAATTAAATATATGCCTTTGCTTCTTTTCAATTTATTTCTTTCACTTCTTTAACTAATTTCAATATTCTTTAAAGCAATATGTAGATGTTCGATGCAAATTTTTCAACACTTTCTGCCCATCAATCTTCACAGATTTGAATCGCAACGACTAAGCTCAAGTCGTGTATTCATTCATAAATAACGCCTAAAAAAAGAGCTTAGACAAAAGATATAATAATATTTATATATATAAATAAATATGTTTATTTTATATACATTTTTTATAACATTTAAATTATGCACGCATCAACACGTTTCGCCTATAAACTCTTAAAAAGCTAGATAAATAAATATACAACTTTTAAGCCTAGGCATTTGAATCAACTGATGGACTGTTAAATACCCTTTTAAAGTGTTCAAGATATTTTGAAATATTCATCTGAAGTATATTTTCTTTGAATATTTTCCAGTTTTTGGTCTGACTTTGGTTTTAGTATTTTTTTCATTTCAAATATTTTTAACGCTCCGTGAATATGCCTTGCCATATACCCTTTATACTTATATTACAGGGTATTCAGGCTTCATAAAAGCACGCATAACTAAATGTTAATCTTTAGTTTTAGGGTTTTGATTCTTTGACATATTTAGTTTGAATTTGTGTTCGCATATTATTTCAAAATCAAATAACCTTTTTCCTAATGAAAACAAACAAATATTTTTTTTCGTGAAGATTTCTTGTCGCGGAAAATTTTTGCACCGTTTCATATGTAAATTTTATAGTTGTTTTTTTTTCGATATTTTTCGTTTTGCTTTTCTAACAATCTCTTGACCTGTTCATGTGATAAGTTTTCGAGTGAACCTTTTAACCTGCGGCTGCGGCTGCGGCTGCCCATCGATTTGTGACGTCAATGGGCCCACTTTGAGATTAACATACTCGTTAATAGGTGACGGGCGGCGTTTTGAACTTTGTGTGGGGACGAGCCATGGCCTTGATGAAACGAGAGAAGGAAAAAATACAAGCGAACCGATCTAATGTTAACCTTCTCGAGGTTTCGCTTTTTGGCTTAGCCGAACGTTAAGTGGATCAACAAGTTCAGGTCAACGGGTTTCAGAATTCGAATTAAAGCTAAGCGTGTGCACAAGTTGGGCCAAGATTATCTCGTGTCCAGCAAATGCAGCTGTTACACTGAGCGAAATACTTGGACCTGAATGTTACTCTTGACTTGTTTCAGTTTTTATTTGTTCTACTTGACTTTTGAATGAGGTTTTCGCAAAGATCTTTACATTGTTAACTTGAAAATGCATTAAAACCAAAGTTCACGTCTATCTGTATTTTTAAAACTGTTTGTTCTGACTTACTGATTGATTGACTGATTGATTGATTGGCTGACGGAAAGACTGAGTGACTGACTGACTGACTAAAGGACTGTCTGACTGAATGACTGATTGACTGACTGACTGACTGATTGACTGACTGATTGATAGATTGATTGATTGGCTGACGGAAAGACTGACTGGCTGACTGAAGGGCTGTCTCACTGAATGACTGATTGACTTACTGGTTGATTGACTGATTGACTGACTGATTGACTGATTGACTAATTGATGATTGAAGGATACTGAAATGTTCACAGTAGTTACCTTATGTGATGAAGGTCCACGCCACGACGAGCTTTACGGAAGTTCCATCCATGTGTGGGAAAAATGTGGAAAACAGAATCAAGCTTATTTCAGGGTAAAAGTTTAAGTAAATTTGTAGGATTATTTATTTCTAGGTTTAATCCCCTAACATTCTTCCCATATTATATAATTATTCTAATTAATTGTTTATGATCCAAGCGTTTGTAAACTTTTTATTTAACAATCCGTTCTCCCAGCTCCCTTTTCCAGCAAGGATATTCCCTCGTTTTCTTTCCAATTAGAAGCAGTATCCTATTAATATTGCTTAACTTTATTCATTTCGATCAAAATTAAAGACAAAATAACTTGTGATTCTCATTTAACGAGTTGTTAGTTCGTGTTTTCTCTCAGTGCAGCGCTCGTGTCACTCGTCATTGTCAATGTGTTCGTTGATTTGTCCATTGTCTGATCGTAATCCAAATATTAAATATTTGCCCATTGGCTGTGACAGGTTAGACAACTATTTTGTTGTTTTTTGCTTTTTGTTATTGTTGTTGTTTTTGTTTTTTAATTTCGTTGTTTAGTTAGCGCATCAAATTTGCTTGTTTATTGAACGGGCGTTGGTTGGTTTTTATATTTATTTTGTTTAAGTTGCTTTTTTTTTTTGGTGGGTCAGCATCGTAAATGCCGCCAAAAACGAGCCAAAAGTCTACAAATGGTGCGAAATTTTTGGCATAATAATATTTGACCTTTGGGCAAATCCCAACCTGCCCCCTGCCCCGCCCTGCTCAACTTCCGTTTTTTTTTCAAAGCTGCTTTGTCAATGGAATTTGCCAGTTTATTGAATGAACAACAACAACAACAACAAAAGCGAAGCGAAGCAGAGCTTTGAGCTGTTTTCTGAAATGCTCAGCATAAAAAGCGTCGCCTTATGAAGATATCGCATAACATCATATCAGAGAATATTTGTGATATAGTGTATTTATGTGCTTGTATATATATTAGAATAATGCTTACCTCACATGTCCTCGACGCTGTCACTTGATAAGTTCAGAGTCGGACCCTAAAGAAGTCAGACTGCAACCCTCTCTCTCGCTCTCCCTTTCTCTCTCTCTCTCTCTCTCTGACTCACTCTCCCTCTCTCTCTGTCGCTGTCTTACTCTGCCTCAATCTCCCCTTTTTGCTGAAATCGCATCATAAAATAATAAAAGCAAATTGTGTCTGTCGTTTAACGACTCTCAAATACCCTGTAAAAGCAGCAGCCATATTGTGATATGTATAGATAGACATAGTATAATAAATCTATGTAGAGATAACTATATGAAGTATTACAAGAACAGATTTTCTAGATATCTAGTCAAATTTACTTTCTGAAGCAACTAAGCCAAGTTTCATGGATAGTTTCGCAGAGCTAACAGTTCACATAGCTCACATATATCACATATTTCACATAGTTCACATAGATCACAAAACTATATAAAGTATTACAAGAACAGATTTTCTAGATATCTAGTCAAATTTACTTTCTAAAGCAACTAAGCCAAGTTTCATGGATAGTTTCACAGAGTTAACAGTTCACATAGTTCACATATATCACATATTTCACATAGTTCACATAGATCTCATAGTTCACATACAGATCTCTATAAAGTCTCATCTAGAATATAGATGTTTATGGATGGCACGTTAACTGATATTATTATAATACCCAACCGCAAAGGGTAATCAAAATAAATGCTAATCATAACAAATGCAAGCAATTTCCTGCACTGTGCGCCCTGTACAGTGAGCCCTTGTCCATTAGAGGGGGGAGGCAACCGGCAGAAGAAGAAGAGCGCCTCACATTTTGCCGTTTCATGTCATTAGCGCGACTCGAAAGCAAATATTTGACGAAGACAAACGAATATACACAAAACTTCATCATAACCCGTTTACCCAAAAAAAAGAGAAGAAAAACGAGAATGATTTAGTACCCGAAGATTTAATACCCTGCCGTAGGTTTGGGAAAAGTGAAGATTGTAAATGCGGACAACATCTGAGAAAACAGAATATTTTGCCCTATAAGATGCAACTATTCGACAGATCTTTCCTATAGCAGAGAAATAGAGAGATGGAAGACGAACTTGGCGAAGATGTCTTCTTCTATGCGAAATTATAATACCCTCTGCAAGGGTATGAAAACGATCTGGAGGAGAGGGTATGGCAGATTGTGAAGATCGCGAGATGAGAGATGAGTATCGCGATCTTTTTTGTTTTTGTTTTTGTCTCTCTTTCCGCTGACTGCGACATTTTTGTCACATGAACCGAGCGATCCTCCGCCCCTGACAAAAGTGAGAAGAAGAAGCGAAGAAACTGTAACCGAAACCCAAAGATGATGCTTTATGTACTCGCACTTCGCACTGCCAGTTGCCACTTGCCACTTGCCACAGTCCACACTTTTTGTCAGCTTTTTTTTCCTCCGACAATAGGAAATCACAGTCTTTTTTTTGTTGTTGTTGTTGTTGTTGCTCAGTTCCCCCCTTTCATAATTGAGCTGCGATCGGAAGATTCACTCGTTCGCTCGTTATATTTCATGCCGTTGCGTTGATCTTGCATTTGTCATGCTCTTATAAATTTGATCCGTTGACAGTTTTTTATCTCTCCTCCTCCCTCTCTTTCTTACTTCATATATATATATATATACTTCTCGCTCTGCAGATCAAAGATCGTTCGGTTATGCGAACCGTTGTTATTTTTGCTATTGACTCAGGTTCGGTTTGGGGGTTAAACATTGGCGCTGACCACAGCGCTTAAGTTTTTGCTAATACACTGTAAAAACTGGGGGATACCATATCAAAATGGATTGAAAAAGGTTGTTACACTTACAATAACTTCTTATAATTCTCAGCAAGTTAAAGCCTTAACTAGCTGAAATGCAGCAGCAAATTTCTAAAGGCTTTGCCAAATGATCTTCAATTGTTACTCTACTTGAAATATATCTTCGATTTCAGGTTTATAGCATATTATTTAAAATTTTGTACAGTGTAGCTTCGTTGATTTGTTTTGGTTTCGTTTGAATTGTGCCGCTGCCTGCTGAAATCATAAATCCATAAAGCATCCCACTTTGTCGGTGATTTCTCAAACACGAAAACTATTTCGCCTTAGTCGTTCAGTTGTTGATGATTGTTCAAATTCAGTTCCAGTTGCCAGTTGCCAGTTGCCAGTTACGAGTTGCCAGTTGCCAGTTGCCAGTTGGCAGTTCAACTGGCGCCCACACTAAACACTTAGCTGAGTTCACTTCAACTTGACTCAACTGATCTTGCCCGAGTTCAGTTTGGTTCAGTTGGGTCTGTTAATGATTGCAAATGTCGTGATATTGTCGAGTGGGTTGAGGTGGGCCGAGGTGCTGCTGAACTTTAATTAAACCGCGGCGCGAGAATGTGTTTATATTTTTTTGCAAATTTTCAAAATGTGAACTTTGATACAACACACAGCTGCGATCAGTTTAAGCTCGTTGCAGATCAAGATCTAGATAGAAAATATCTATGTATATAATTACAACAAGCCTCAATTCTGTGCTAAATTTGCAAGCAAACAATTGCATGCGAGCTGAGAGTTTGAGGATCAGCTGGTAGATCGGTCGAAAGAACTGAGTGAAGATCAGATTTGATTGAAGATCAGTTAAAGGTATGAAGAAAACCTCAGTATAGGTATGGGAAGAACCTCTGCAAGCAGTTCAATTAGTGAGGATCTCGTTTATTGAACACCTACTGAGGATCGATTGGTAGATCAGGCAACAAAGCTGGTTGATCAGTTAACAGATTTACTTGGGGATCAGTTAACGATGTGGGTAAAGATCTGGCTCATCAGTTTCCTACTGAGGATTAGCTGTTAGATCAGTTGAAAGAACTGGTCGATTGAAGATCAGTTGAAGTTATGGTAATTAAAACTATGTCTGCAAATAGTGAAGTTGGTAAAGATCTAGTTTATCGGTAGGTTGATCAGTAGGGGGATCAGTTGGAAGATCGGATGGAAGATCAGTTGGTAGATCAGTTGGAAGATCAGCTGGAAGATCGGATGGAAGATCAGTGGATCGGAACTGTGCGAGATATTGTGTTATCCAAATACATTTGAAAACCAAAATGATTTATCTGATCAAGACCAAGTTCAGCTGGGAACTGGAAGGTCACACGACTTGATGATCAGCTGGAAGATCATTAAACATCGGCAAATTATCTGTGTATACATTCTTATCTAATTCTGGTTTCTTGTAGAATCTGATATAGACTCTAAAGCATTCCCAATGTGAACATCTACAAAGAACTCTTAATTTATTTGGAAAGATCTACAATGATAATTTGTGATAATTTAAAGACGATCTTCAAAGTAACTTTCACTTTTGTATTTATACACATATAAGCTTGGCGTGATCTTAGCTGGAAACAAGCTGCAAATTGTGAATAATATTGTGAACTTCAATTTAATGCGAATGCAATACGATCGGGCGGAATAAAGCTGAACTCGCAGAACTGATATTGTATAATGGCGCGAGAGAGCGAGAGAGAGAGAGAGAGAGGGGGAGAGAGAGACCTTTGTGCATGATAATAATATTACTTAAAAGAATGATATACGATAGCATAGAGCACACTTTATAAAGAACAATAAATAAATAAAGCGGGGCCGAGAATTATAAGAAATGCCAAATGGCACATAAGAAGACCCGAAGAACTGGCTCTGAACTTGCGATCAACAGTTGAACTCAACTGCAAAGGATCAAAGCAGCTGAACCCAAAATGCCAAAAACGAATATTATGTGAATGCCAGTGTGAATGTAAGCGTGAGTGTGAGTGTGAGTGTGAGTGTGAGTGAATGTGAATACGAATGTGGTGCAAACTGTCGTTGGGCGCTGTCAGAGACGTTTGTCAAAAAGCAAAAAGTGCCGTCAGTGCGTTCGTCTGACAGTCAGTCTGACAGTCAGTCAGTCTGACAGTCACCTCCAAGCATCGAAGCGTTGGCGCAGACATCCACACACACGCACACACACACACGCAGAGAGAGAGATACGCTTGAGTGTGTGTGTGTGTGTTTTTGCGCGCATCTAAAAATAAAACAACACTGAAAAATGCTAATGCCATGCGACCGACAGACGGAACAGCCAACCGATCGACATCGAGGCGACCGATGCCAGACCTCAAGCGAACGCCCGTTTGCCCTCACACACACACACACACACACACACACACACACAAACACACACACACACACACTCACGCGCAGCACCCAAAATGACAGCGACAAACAGCGTCGAGTTCACTTCATTTGGTTCAACTGAAAACTGAACCGATCTGAATATATGCAGCACCTTACATATGTGAACTACACTGAGAGAAAACAACCATTTGTCTACAGTAATCGCATGCTAATGAGAACCTATAAAGGACTTCCTTAGAGTTATGGATGGGAATTTGAGAAGACATGAGCATATCTTGCTGATCGAAAGCTTTATATGATTCCAGTTCCAGTTTTCCTGTTGAAAAAGTGATTTAAAGAAAAGCTTGAATTGGTTTGGAATTTTACTTAAATTTAATAAAAGCTTATTAAAATATCATTTGTTCTAGCTACCCTTATAAGATATTCAACAGATCTGATGCCAAAGTTTTTCGCAGTGTAGTCGGCACACGCTGGCCCCTGAAAACTCTGTCTAGGATCTTTGTGTGTGTTGTTGTTGTTGTGAGTGCTCGTTGCGAAAGTTTCGTTTTTGTTTTGTTTTCTTTGGCCTGCGATGCCAACTAACTACAACTCAACTCTGTCACAGACACGGCCACAGACTCTAGATCAGGTAGGGGCAGTCGCGGTGCCAGGTACCAGGTACCAGGTACCAGGCCAGCGCCGAGCCGAGTCGAGTCAAGTCGAGTCGAGTCGGGCGTGTGGGCAGCGCGTGTTTCAGACTTTGCACCAGTTATGCTTGCGGCCTGTCTCTGGGACATGGGCCAAAAGCCGGGCAGCGACTGCGCCAAAGATCGACGCTGTGCATTTGGCTCAGACTCAGACTCTGGTGTCCCCGAGGTCAGGTCGTGTGGCAACTGTACTCTGCGCCGTGTGACACCTGCGTGCGTCTGTGCCACAAAATGCAGGTCATCGCAAATGTTTGCCTTGCCACAAAAAACAATATTTACATTAAAAGTTGACTTTAGAAGATTTGGAACAAGTCTTTTATAGATTTGTACAGCTTGAGCATAAAGGATAAGTTCTTTAGATAAAGTTCTTGTGATATGCCGAGTTCTTAAACAAAATCTTTGGGTATTTATCTATAAATTCGCAATCTATTCCTTTAGCTCGATTTGACAAACTTTTCTGAATGCGATTTGAAATATATTTCTGAATTATGCCCCAAGGAATAAGATTAAAGAGTTGAGAAACATTTCGCTGTCTGATCAACAAAGATAATTTTTAAAGATGATTTCTTAAGATAACTTATAAAGAATATTTTAAAGATCTTTTATTTATTAATGAAATTGATATGATTAAGAATTATTTTCCTTCTGCCTTCGTTCTTGTATTGAAAAATATTATGTTTCCAAGATATATTTCAATATATCTACAAAAGACAAAGGGTGTAGAATCTTCGGCGCACAGAAAGATATCCTTGCTTTCTGCAAAAGGCAAATGTAGAAAAGAAGAAGAAAAGAAACTTTATATCTCGTTTTAAATAACTTTGTTTTAAGATATTAACAAATCGTTTGCTTAAAGGTAGAGCCTAAAAAGCTTTGTCTCTTAACTCTCTGGAACCTCATGGAAGTTGAGCTTCATTCATTAAAGGTTAAAGGGCATCTATGTGTCTGCTAATTGGATATGCTAATACATTAATGCTGTATTAATGCGCTCTCATCGAGTCAATCATATTATCAATCATATGTGCATATAGAGATATCTTCAGCAGTTCTTGCACGGGTTTAATTTCTTTAGTTAAACTGCGAATGTGCCAACTTTTTGGTCAGGGATCATCAAAGAAATGTGACATATGACAGCGCCTGATGCTTAAGCGATGCATTTTTTAAGTAATGATAACAATTTGACGTTTTTTTTTTTACTCTGTCTCATTAGCATATTCCCAATCTGTAGATCTGCCATTGATAAGCGATCCCGAAAAAGTTTTGGTTCGACAGCAGAAATGCTGAAAATGTAGGCGTGTGTGCGTGTATATGTGTTTGTGTGTGTGTGTTGTGTGTGTGTTGTGTGTGTGTTGTGTGTGTGTTGTGTGAGTGTTGTGTGTGTGTGTTGTGTGTGTGCTATGTGTGTGTTGTGTGTGTGATGTGTGTGTGTTGTGTGTGTTGTTGTGTGTTGTTGTGTGTGTGTTGTGTGTGCTGTATGCTGTTTGTGTGTTGTGTGTGCTGTGTGTGTGTGTTGTGTGTGCTGTATGCTGTTTGTGTGTGTGTTTGTGTGCTGTGTGTGTTTTGTGTGTGTGTTGTGTCCATATGTGCCATGCGCTGTGGCAGCTTTTCGGTTGTTGCAACATTTTGACGCGTGTTGGCAAACGAGTCAATTGTGTGGCCCGTGGAACTGCAACTAAAAAAAAACTACAAAAAAAAAACCAAAATAAGAAATAAAAAAAAAGATGAAAAAGCGGCAACGCGTGTTGCTTGTTGTTCTTTTATTTTTTCTTGCTGATATTCATTTTTCTTGTCTTGTTTTTGTTTTTTTTTTCTTTTGCCTTTTTGCAACACTGAAGTTCGTCCCACACACACACACGCACACACACACACACACATGGACTCCTTTTGTTGCCCTCATCAGCAATTCTTCTCCAACGGCCGCGTTGTCAACGTCAAGAGATGCTGCGCCCTCTCACCTTCTTCCCTGCCCCACCTCTGCTGCTTCTTCTTCCCTTTCTTCCTCTTCTTCTTCTTCTTCTTTTTGGCTTGGCTTGTATCTTTGATTCATTGATGTGCTGCGTGAATGTCGTTCAGAGCTATATAGAAATATGTATATACATATTTATATACATATATTTATATGCATCTATATCTGCGTGTTTACCCTCTGCTGTTTATTTATTTATTTTTTGCGTCTTGTCATTTGACTTTTTGGCTTTGCCTGGCCAAGACACACACACACACACATACACTCTCTCTCACACACACCCAAGTGCTTAAATGTGTCGAACCAAAGTTGTGCCAAAACATTCAAAATCCTAAATGTATCAAAAAATACACATATTACGTTTTTGACAAGCTTGACGCATTCCGAAAACGTCAAGCAAATCGCCCAACAACAAAATCAATCCATTTCCTTTCCCACGTTCCATTTCAATTCCAAAGTGTTTCATTGATTCTCAGCTTAAACCTTCGCAAAATGGAACTAATGCAAAAGTTCTTTGTTACGTTAGCAAATAGCTACGTAGCTTCTTGTGGAACTAGTTACGTAGTTACGTTTGTAACCAGTTACGTAGTTCCTTGTGGAACTAGTTACGTAGTTACGTTTGCAACCAGTTACGTAGTTCCTTGTGGAACTAGTTACGTAGTTACGTTTGTGACCAGTTACGTAGTTCCTTGTGGAACTAGTTACGTAGTTACGTTATTAACTAGCTACGTAGTTCCTTGTGGAACTAGTTACGTAGTTCCTTGTGAAACTAGTTCCATTTCAATTCCAAAGTGTTTCATTGTGGATTAATACGCTTAACCGTCTTAAAAAATGTGAAAGCTGGAACTGAAATAAAAGTTCTTTGTATATTTAATAAATACTTTTTATTAAGATTTAATTTAAATAAAAATTATAAATATTTAATTGTCATTTTATTGAGACATTTCCTGCTTTATAAAAAGTTTCCCAATTCTCCATATTTACGCTTAATTTATTTAACATGGGCGAATTCGCTTTTGGGAACAACACCTGAGCCGCAGCTGAGCAGTTTCTTATAAGAATATTTTGCTGCTGTTGTTGTTGCTGTTGTTGTTGTTGTTGTTTTTTGCATGTGGCATGTGTCGCTTTTATTTGCCTTTTGGTCGCGTTTGTTGCGCTTTGTTCTTGCAGCGTTCGCTGAAAAGATCACAGACCTTCTGACCTCACTCGCGCTCGCTCTCTACCTCCCTCTCTCTCTCTCCCACTCGCCCTCTCTCTCTCGTTCGCTCTTCCACTTGCCTTGGCAGCGCCCTGGCAAATGTCGTCCCGCCGCAACCTTAGGGCAGCGTGTGTGTGTGGGGGGGAGGGGGCGCGGCTAGCGGCTTGACACTTACAAAAAAAAAGCTGCCTCAGCTGCTGGGCAGCTGTGGGCAGGCAGGGTTGCTGGCGGGGCGGGTAGGCGGGGGCTGGGGACCTGGGGCTACAATATATGCACGCCGTTGCGACGCGTCGCTGTCGCCGTCGCCGTCGCCGTCGCGGTCGCAGTTCTAAAAATATTTCAGGTCGCTCGGTCGTTTGGTCGGTCGCGATGGCCGCCTGTTCGCTTTTGGTCTCGTTTGGGTTAAGTGTGCGGCGCATCTGTATCTGTATCAGAGTATCTGTATCTGTATCTGTATCTGTATCTGTATCTGTATCTGTATCTGCAGCTGTATCTGTGGCTGTATCTGTATCTGTAGCTGTGTCTGTGGCTGTGTATCTTGGGCCATTATATATATGCACAGAAATATATTGCTGCTGCGTCTTTTGACGTGCTTTTTTATTATTATTTTTATTTTCATTTCTAAAGGTTGTTTAGGTCGTCGTGATATCAAATGATATCGATTTACATTGAATTACGTACTTGTATGTATATGTGTATCTGTATAGATGGTACCAGGCCAGGTTTTTTCATTAGAACGCCGTGCAACGTGCAATTAATATGCATATGTTTTTGCTACATTTTGCCCACTGTTCGGCTGAACAACAACTGGGCAAATAGGAAAAGTGCAATGGAACACAACAACAACAACAACAACAACAACAACAACAACAACAACAACAACAACAACAATTGACAGACGAGGCCAAAGTATCAAATGGACAAGCGATACACTCACAGTCACAGTTACGCACACACACACACACGCACACACGCACACAGACACACACCAGCTGCATTTGCATGTGAGTTTAAGTGCAGCTTTTTTTTCGTTTCACTCTTTTTTTTTGTCGTCTGCGTTGAACTCTGAACCAGCTGACCTTCATTGAACCCTTTTTCAGCTGCGCGCACACACACGCGCTGCACACTGCACTTGGCGTGAGAGCGAGTGGGAGAGAGAGAGAGCGAGCACAAACGAACGCGCGTCGCAAAAGAGAGCGCGTCAACTGATAAAGCTCAAGGCGCGCGCTCTTTGCGGCGCGGCGCTCTTCGCATCAGACGCGCGCGCGCTCTCTCTCGCTCTCTCTCTCTGTCTGTGTGTGTGTGTGCACGTGTTGAGCGGCGGCTCCAATGTGGAGCCGCTGCGGCGACGCTTTGCTGCTCAGTACGTTCCCGTTTGCGCTGCGAGTCGTGCGAATTGCGCTCGCTGCAAAGCACACACAGAAAAACCAAAAACAACGATCGCAGTTTGCCTTCTTTTCGGCGCGCAACCAACAAACAACAACAACAACAATAACAACTCGAGTGCTGATAAAAAAGCGAGCCATAAATTCCCAACTAAAAAACAAAACAAAACAAACAAGCGTGCAACGTGCGTCAAACAGCTGAAAAGCTCAAAGGATTAAGCTGTTATATAGATGCCACACACAAAAAGGCTGAAGAAGCGGCATATGCAACAGTTGTGTTTTGTGCAACAAGTTCACGTGTGCCCCCCACCCCCTCCCCTCGCCCACTCCGGACACGCATAACAAAAAGATACAAATGCTAGCAAATCCGCTGTCAAATGTCAGCGCAGGCAGCACGTGACCAGCGACAACAACAACAACAACAACAACAACAACAACAACAACAACGAGAATTCGGCTTCATGCGTCAAATGTATCTTAGAGATTAAGATACAATATCTGCGAACGCAATTAGCTGCTCGAAAAGTGCAAATGTGAAATGCAAATTAGTCGAAAAGTGAATGCCAATTGGAATGTTCATAAGAATCAAAGCATTTTGCCTAAAGGTCAAAGCGTCAAATCCTAAATGTTGCCCAAAACGAAAAAACGAATCAAATTAAACGCAAGCAAATGAAAGTCAACGCGTGTGTTGTTCATTAAAAATTATATATAAAAAAATTAATAATAAATAAAAGTACAAGAAAATAAAATAAATGTTTATATCTGAAAATACATTCACGGAGCGATAACAACAAAATAGTGCAAAAAAATACAAAAAACAACAAGAAAAATAGGCAAAAAAGTGATTTTTTAACAAGTAAAAAGTTTTGTTTAAATAGGGCCCAAATAAAAGGTTCATATTTCAGCGCACATTTAATACATGTAAATAATTATATGATATAAAATCAAATATAAATAAGGGAAATTAAAAAGAATTTGATAAAAGTTTAAAAAAACCAAAACTAAGTCGAAAAAGTCGTTTTTCTGCATTATTTTGTTGCTGTTCTCCGTGCTTGCGGCCACTTTTGTCAATTGGTTTGACAAATTGACAGCAACAACAGCAACAACAACAACAACAACAACAGCAACAACAGCAACAACAACAACAACAACAACAACAACAACAACAACAACAACAACAATAACAACAACAACAACAAAAGTAATAATATTATTAACAGCTACAACAATAGAAGTCGTTGGCGGTAATCAACGTGAAACAATCGACATAAAACAATACAAAACAAAGTAAGAGATTCTAGTCGGGAGCTTTCGACTAAGAGATACCCCGCACCCTCTTCTTCCAACACCAAATGCAGATATATATACTATGCTAGAAGCTAATTGTCTAGTTTGGCTCTTATTATTTACCAAATTGCTCAAAAAACAGGATTTCGATATCGATTTTTATCGATTGCTTGGAAACGGGGCAAGTTATCGATTATTGGAAACAAACTTGATCTGGGCGGGGCACTACGAGGACCTTAAGCTAAAGTCTCTAGTCTCTAGCTCTTATAAGTTCTGAGATCCTTGCGTTCATACATACGGACAGACGAACAGACGGACGGACGGACGGACGGACAGACGGACAGACGGACATGGCTAGATCGACTCGGCTATTGATGCTCGGCTATTGATGCTCGGCTATTGATGATCAAGAATATATATACTCTATGTGGTCGGAGATGCTTCCTTCAGCCTGTTTCATACATTTACATTTTGCACAAATACATTATACCCCTTTTACCCATTTTTAATGAGTATAAAATGGTAAATTTCAAATGCAAAAAGCTGTTTAAATAACTCGCGACTTTAAGCTTTGTGTATCAATTTTTTTGGCTACACTTTCGACACACTCGACGGTTGACAGCGACAGCCGAAATACCCTGTAAAATTTGAATGCACTTCAAATGGAAGCCCAGCTGCGGCGCTTAAACCGGTTGCGAATTATTATGTGCTTGAAAATGTTGTTGTATTATTATTAACCTTTTATTTTGAACTTTTTGCCATGCATAACGAATATGTGTGTTAAACGCAATTTGACGGCATTTAAGAACTTTTAATTTTCAAACAAAGCACATAAAACCTTAGACAAAGAAGAGCTGTGACTAAGCGTGGGCTAAGGCGACCGAGTGAATACCCTGTAAACTATGGAATATGAATAACTGTTATGAATATGTTTTATTGCTAAAGAAACAAGCAAATTAATCATTGAGCTGAAAAACTAAGCATGTTAAGTCGAGGAATAATCGAAACATGACTTAGATTGACAACTTCTAGAGATTGATTCCCCTTAAATCAAAAGAAAATCTTCTTTTTTCTATATCTCTTTTAAAGCAAGAGAAGCAGCTGTGGTAGTAGAATGTCAAGTAAATTGCTCGCTTTTAACAAATTATTTTCTATTTATTAACAAATTTTAATCTAAAGCAAGCTTTTCAGCGAGCTTTATTCGTATTTGGTTTGTTCTACGAGTTGATCTAGGAGCTTTTTTTTCCGATTTGCTTTTGTACTTGTTAAAAAACATTTGAATTTTATCAAGCTTTTTTATTTTTATACCCTGAACCTATTGAAAATTGGTAAAAGTGGTATAAATTAGATATATTCTTGATCAGCATCAATAGCTGAATCGATCTAGCCAAGTCCGTCCGTCCGTCTGTCCCTTTGTCTGTCCGTTTGTATGTCCGTCTGTCCTTCTGTCTGTCCGTCCGTCCGTCCGTATGTAAGAACGCAAGGATCTCAGAACCTATAAGAGCTATAGACTAGAGAAAATATAGCTGTAGTTCCTTCTAGTGCCCCGCCCAGATCGAGTTTGTTTCCGATATTCAATAACTTGCCCCGTTTCCAAGTAATCGATGAAAATCGATATCGAAATCATGTTTTTGAGTAATTTCGGTTAATAATAAGAGCTAAAGCCAACAAACTTGACATTTAACTTCTAGAATAGTATATTTATGTATATCTGCATTTGGTTTTGGAAGAAGAGGGTGCAGGGTATCCCCTAGCCGGGAGCTCCCGACTAGAACTTCTTACTTGTTTGATATTGTACTTATTAAACAAAAACAAACCATATTTATTATTCAGCTACCAAAGACCGCTTTACTTTATTATATATTATATACTGTTACTTAGGTGTTTTTCGGACTGAGTTTCGGAAACAAATGAAATACACTTTATGGAGAAGAGTCAGAATTTGAAAGCTTCCAGATCAAACAAGAACTTGATGACGAGCTCTATGTGCTTTAATGTGTCGTATTTGAGTCCAAAAGCTAAGTCCGAAAAATTGAAATACCCTTTACAAAAAGTTATTTTTTCATTTCTTCGATTTTATTTTTATACTTATGCCAGAAATGTATCCCTTTTTATAATTTTGCACTTCTTTTTTGGGTCTAAAATGTACACATACCACGTTTCTGTTTCGTGTTCAGCATTTGTGTATCCCTTGACTCCGAAACTAAGTCCGAAAAATCTTTACTCACTTCATAAGCGCGTTCGTAGGTCGACAAAAAAACGGTTTCTAAAGTAAATTTCTTAAGTTTAAGAGTGAGGTTTTATATTTGTATCTCAATTGATTCCGAAACTTAGTCCGAAATATCTGAATACACTTCGGAAAAAGTTGTTTTTTCGATCCATTTGTTCATTATCGCATAATGTGCGAGGAAATGTTGAGGAATTGAAATGAATATGCATTCGACTCTCTGACTAGTTCAGTTGGCCCTCTTGCACATTTCGGCAAGTACAGGGTATTCGAAAAAAGCATTTGCTCATTTGCTTGTTTGACAACAGGTGAATTAATTAAAGAAACACCTAGCTAAAAGTGTCTGATGGGGCATGTTGCATATTTCAGAGGCAAGCTAAATGCATTAAGACATTAACGCAGACAACTTAAGATTAAGTGACAACAACAACAAGAAGAAGAAGAAGCAGCAGCAGGCGAACACAAAGACATGAAAATGGCCAACAACCTGTTGGCCCGGCATAATTGAAAAATTGGCCAAGAAAAAACAAAGGGGAGAGGAGGGGAGGGGGGGGGGGGCGAATTGCCGCAATAATAACTGCAAAATGAAGCAAAGAAAACTTCATTCAAATAACTTAATAAGTTAATCAACACTTAAAGCCAACTCTTGCTAACGCTTTTCCTCTTATTTTTCGTTTTCTTTGTCTATTTCCGGACCCGGCAGGCTGCAGCAGCACGCGGAGCGAGCGAGAGAGAGAGAGAGCAAGAGAGAGAGGGAGAGCACGCGGGGCGGCGACAAATCGAATCGGTGCGGTGCGGTTTTGACAATATGTTGAGCCCACCATAATGAAGGAAATTGATACCGAGACAACAGTAGTATGGCCAGCCTGGTGTTATTCCGGTAAGTGAGACATGCCCCCGCCCCTTAACCCCGCCCCCCCTGGCACCCCCCGCCCCTGTTGTCTAAGCAGCGTTTATCGCGTTTTATTTAACTGCTTCCAAAGACAACAACAATGCATCGAGCTAGACCGAGACCAGACCCCAGACCCCAGACCCCAACTGAAAAAAGAAAAACAAAACAAATGTAAGGTGTCGCACACTAAAATACCCTGTAATAAAAGTATGACTCGCTTTGAGGTGCACTTTATTGAGCGGGACTTTCTCTCTAAAGGAAAAAAACATTCCATATTTTACAGTAAAAACAATGAAGGAATATTATCTTTCATAAGACCCCAAAGTTATTGTGAATTTCTCCCTGGTTTCACACATTTAGCCTTATTTTAAATGAAAGTAAAAAGAATTTCTTTTCCTCAAGGAAAAAGTATATGAATTAGAAATCACATGCAAAGTTTTCCTACCAAAATAAACACTTTAATGAAAAGTTTTCTTTTCGTTGACCTTGATTATTGGTTGTTTTTTCCCATTCTTTAACTGGGATTAACTGGAAAATCTGCATATAAGAAGCTAGATTTCGACTGATTGTTCCTATATCAACTATATAATTGCATCTGATCGATTTCGACATAAATGTATCATGCTTGGAATCAAGAGGTACAACATTTCAAAAGCTTAGCTTGTTTGTGAACTTAGTTCAGATAGTTGAAGAGGGAAGCGGTTCGTCTTTTTATCTATATATATACCTTGCTTACCCTGTAAAAATGCCTAAGACAGGACATGTTAAAGCAACAGATTTCGATTTGTATATAGTATTATATATATATTTCATTATATAACTTATACTATAACGATTTGATTTATAATTTATCTTCGAATTATCGTCCTCAATCAAATCGTCAATTCCTAACCTATCATACCCCATTTAAAGCAGTTTTACAGGGTATCAAGCATAAAACTAGGTGTTGAAAGTTCAACTATCGTTTTACGCTTTTGTTTTTTTTTCTTCCGTTTTTTTTGTGTTTTTCCTCTGTTGTTGTATTTATTTCTCATTTGGCTTTTGTTTGTTTGTGTTTTGTTTGTTGTTTGTTGTTTGTTGTTTGTGTTGCTTTGTCGGTGTCCCCCTCCCCTCCCCTCCGTCCCCCTTACCTCTTCACAGCTTTTGCCACCGTTTGTTGGTCAGTCTGCTGACTTTTTGTGGCCACTGTAAAAATAGACAAAGACCCTTCCCTGACCCGAACTCTGACAGAACCTTTGGTGAGCTGAGCTCCTAAACAATTTATAAATGCTTTGCTTTGCACACATATACATATATTATTGATATATTGGCTTGATTTCAAACTGCGACAACTGCAGCGTCTAATAATTATGATAATTATTTAGAATCTTGACGTCGATGATGTCATCCGGCTCACCTTTGACATTTTTGTCTGTGGCTTTTTGATCTGATGCCGTTCGCCCAAACGCCAATCGCGTGCTCCAAACGAGAATCTAACTCATGATATGCAACTGAAAAGTAAAAGGCAAAATTAGCTAAGAAACATATTGCCAAAGCACGTCTGGAATTCAAATTTATATAACAAAATCAACGCTTAAATGTCTGCGTCTGTGTGCACTGTGAAACCTTCGAAGCTTTCACACATACGACTCGCATGCATGCGCGCGTAGCACGTACTTGCCTATGCATGGCCATAGAGCTTTCAAAAGCTCACCAATACTTGTGCAGCTGCGCAGCTTCCACTGCATTTGCACAACCTTTTGACCAAAAATAAGCAGAAAACAACAAAGACAAAAAAGTGGCTGCCACTCCCCAGTTGAAGTGCGGGCAAATTAAGCATTCAGCATGCAAATTTTTATTACAAACAAAGCACCTCACGCACACACACACACGCACACACACACACGCACGCACACACACGCACGCAGAGAGAAAGAGACGCCCCGAAAAAAGCCACAAATTTCAATGAGACTTGGGACTCGAGTTGACTTTGACCGGCTCCTCAAATAAGGCAACACACACACACACATGCACACACACATGCACACACACACACACACACACACACACGCACACACACGCACACACACACACACACACACACACACGCTTGTTTGTAGAGGCGGGCGGGAAATAAAACGTTGCGCGGCTTTAAAATTAAAATAATCAAAAATAAAGTATATAAAAAAAGAAATAAAAAAAAATAAACAAGCGTGCAATGATCATGAACATGATCATGATGATCGTTCAAAAAAAAATAAGACTGAAAAAAAAACACAGAAATAAAATTAAAATGCAAAACGAGTCGGCGCAACGTTTCGGGCAGGAACAGAAGGTGCACAGCAACAACAACAACAACAACAACAACAACAACAACAACAACAACAACAGCAACAACAACAACAACAACAAGCAGAAGCAGCAGGAGAAGAAGAAGAAGCAACAGAAGCGAAACGCTTTCAAGTCTCTGCGCCTGGCCCCCTCGTGAGGCTAATACAACAACAGCAACAACAACAGCAACAACAACAGTAACAACAACAGTAACAACAACAACAACAACAACAACAACAGCAACAACAACAGCAACAACAACAACAACTTATCAATATGAGAAGCGCTGCATTTATAACCTTTGTCTCTTGTTGCGCTTCACTCTTTGGCACTCTGTATTTCTTATTTTATTTTATTTACCTTTTTATTTTCATTTTTTTCTGCCTGCCCGTCTCGAAACCTTTGACGCGAACTTATGCCCTGCAAATGGCCATGGAATGTTGACTTGTCTGGAACTGAGACTTGCGAGCTGAGAACTGCGAGAACGCCAGTCGCAGTCGCAGTTGCAGTCAGGCAAGCAAGGCAAGGCAAGAAAAAAAAAACACAAAATAATCAGACATGCCGAATACGCAATGCACTTTCTTTACACATTTAAAGTCAAGTTTTTGTTTACCTGGGTAAATATTGACATTAACTTAACCTAAACAAGAGTTGAAATTCTAACGTAATTGATATATAAGCAGACATTTATTTATATGTGGTTAAAAATGCTTTTAAAAAAGCTCAAGTTACTTAAATTATTTCAGTTTTCCGTTAACCGTTTTACACTTTTACCTATTAACAGAATTAGTTTCTGTTATTTCGCCTCTCTGTTAAGGCATTCAAAGATTCGCCGCAAGCCTTTCGCTCAAGTGCAAAGGCTCTCTCTTTAGCAAGAGCATTAAAAGCGCAATGTTGAGTTTCGCCGTTGTTGTTGTTGGTTTTGGTTTTTTTTTATATGCCGATGGCGTGCAGTTGTCGATGACGAGCAGCGACGACTGCGCAGCCGCAACCAAAGCCGCTGCTGCTGCTGTTGTTGTTGTTGCCGTCTCCTTCACCTTACGCGTCCTCGCGCGTTCATTATGTCTGCTCAACTTTGCACTCGGCAGCAGCAGCAGCAGCAGCAGCGGCGGCGGCAGCAGCAGCGACGCCAGCAGTTAAACGACTTGAGACACGCACACTTGTTGCTCTTTTGCTCTTACGCTCTTTGGCATCTTGCATGCACTTATTTATTGTTTGTTGTATTTATGATTTGCGATTTTACTGCCTGTCTATGCAGCATACCCATGCCCCGCCCCACCTCACACCGTCTCGCGCTCTTTAGTCATGGCTATCGATGGCCGCACGGTAGCCGCCGCAGGGCGCAATTACGCCACTTGTTGGAATTTCACTTGAGTCGCGTTGAGAGTTAACTCTTGACGCTGCTTCTGCACTCCTTGGGTCTTATCGCCCTTTTGTCTCTGCCCTCGCCCCCTTTTGTGATTTTAATTCATTTGTGTTTTGTTTCAGCTGTGCGCCCAGAATCGCAAATGAGCAAAACGTGTAAATTATACGCGTCGCGGTCACAGCCAACGCAAATAAAGCAGCAGCAGCGGCAGCGACGCGACGTCGCATGTTTCCTACATTACTTTTGCTTTGCGTTTGCTCTCTTGAGCTTTGCGACACACAGTCGCAGTCGCTGTCGCTGTCGCAGTCGCTGTCGCCGCTGCCGTTGCCGTTCCCATTGTCACCCAACAGCGTTGTCGTCGCCCGCGCCTTTTGTGCTCTTAGCGAAGTTTGGGAGTGGACGTCGCGACATTTATTCATCAGCCTCAACTACTGAGCCACATCAATAATGAGTCGACGTCAACGTTGACTTCGTCTCACCTGACGTTGACTTTTAAGCAGCGCGTCTTGAGTTATGTTTATTGTTTGTTTTGGCATTCCTGGGCGTTCTCTCTCTGTCTGTCTTATTTTTTTTTGTCAAAGGTTTAGCAGCATCTGTGTCTTTATAGCCAGCTGTCGTTGACTTATCCATCATTAAGGTCAGGCATTCAATTGCGCACGCGTAACGGCATTCAAAGCTCGCGTTTAGAAAGCTCTCAATTGTGTCCTAGTTGCCGCCATCTAAAACGCGCTCTGCAACTTAAGAGAGCATCTTTATTGTTAGAGATGGGCAAATATTCCAGCTGAGCTGCGCTTGTGCTGGAACGAAGAGAACTTAATTGATTGAAGAAGGGGATACTTTTCGATCTTAGCTTGAAAAATTAATGGTATTTATGCAAAACGCAAGGCGCCTGTTTAATAAATAAATTCATTTATTATGCCGTCTCGTAAATCGTTTTGCATTTAATTAAATTTGATTGTTTGGCGTTTTTAAAGCTAGTTTTGAAGTGTTTTCAAATTTATTTTATGGAAGCTAAAAATTAATTTTCAAAGAGATGTCAAATAAAACAAGACTCTTTATTGTCTATGATAAACCGAAACCGAAATGCGATAATATTAACAAATATATTTTTTTGTTGTAAATAAATTATTTTTTATTGTTTCTAAGGTTCTTTCTGATTTCCGTCGAATTTATGGCCCAAGTTTATTTCAATTCAAAAGCTTTTTTTCTGTTTTTAATCAAATTTAAACGCTTTTTTAAAGCTTTTCCGTGTTAATGTCGCTTTTAAAAAAAGATAAGATAGCCAAATGTTAAATTTGATTTTATATTTTTTCTATTTTTTTTGCTCTTCTTCTTCTTCTAAAGTTCAATTAAATTTAGCTACTCGCCGGTTGCACATTAAACGCTTTTTGCCGCCGTTTTGCGAGAGGGCAAAAGTTCATTAATTTGCATGACCTTTCGATGTGCGCTCTAATTGAATAATAATTGACATTAATTGAATGCACAGCAAAAGGTGACTTTCCGTCTACTTTCTGCAAGCAAATTTTTCGCCTCTTTCAAAGCACTTTTTCTTAGCCATTTTTTGCGCTTGGCTCAAAGCACGCAAAAAGCGGCAAAAATTGAAAACATTTACAAAAAGCCAAAGCAAATTTAATGGCGTTTGACTTGTGTGTGCGTGTGTGTGTGTGTGTGTGTGTGTGTTGGTGTGTGTGTTGGTGTGTGTGTGTGTGTGCGTGTGTGTGTGTGTCTGTGTGGCTTTTTACATTAACAATTGAACTTGAACTGCTGCCGTTTGTTGAAAATAATAATAATTATAAACATAAAACAAAGCGGGTGTAAAGCACACACACACACAGACACACACACATATAACACTTTGTGGCGCTCATCATATGTGTGTGTGTGTACGTGTGTGTGTGTGTTAGCCGTGACTGTAACAAATTTAACGAACGTCATTGAAAAAAAAATATAATAATATATAGCCGTGTAATTGTCAAGTCCAAGAGCGCGCGAAAAAGCTCAATAAAAGCCACAACAACAACAACAACAACAAAAACTACAACAACAACAACAACAACAACAGCTACAACAACAACATTAAAGTGCGTCTTGTCCATCAACATGCTTTAAGTTTTATATACAACAACAACAAGAACAACAACAAGAAAAGTAACAAGAACAACAACTTAAAGCCGCATACCACAAGGCTGAATATTCTCTCTGTCTCTCTCTCTCTCTCTCTCTGTCTCTTTCTCTCCCTGTCTCCCTGTCTATGTCACCCGCTCTCTGTCTCCCTCTCTCTGTCTCCCTCTTCCTCTCTCCCTCTCTCTTCCCATCTCCCTCTCCCTTCCTCTCTCCGTCTCTGTTCGATTTGATGGACAATCTACCTCAGACCTTATACCCTCTGCCCATATGCTTTATGCCATATAACTGGCCATATGTAGATACCAACGCGTAGCGCCCCAACAACAACAACAACAACAACATCAACAACAACAACAACAACAACAACAACACCAACAACAACAACAACAACAGCAGCAACAATTGCAAACAACAACTGCAACAACAAGAGGAAGAATCACAGCAACAACAAAGAATTGACAACGTTTTTAGAATTCAATTAAAAAAGAATCATTGAACGATTCACGCGTTTCACAGTGGCAGAAGAGGAAGAGCGGGTGGAAAGAGAGAGAACGCAGAGGGGGGAGGCCGACTGATGTTTAAGGTAGGCGTGCAAGCAGTTGGAAAAGGAGAAGGCGGGCGTGGGAGGGGTGAAGCACATATTGACAAAATGTCGCAACGTGATCAAAATATTAATGAGAATTGGCGAAACGCGTGAGAAAGAGAGAGGGGGGGGGGGGGAGAGTTGTAAAGAGAGACAAAAACAGAGAGAGGGGAAGGGAGAGAAACAAAGAGAGGGAAGGCAAGAGTTATGCATGAAATATGTGCAGAGGCGCAGAGGGGCAGGTGCCCAAGTCTCGCTCTGTGTGTGTGTGTGTGCCTGTATGTGCGCTTGCGTGCGTGTGCAAGTGTGTGTGTGTAATTGCCAAAGCTTATTAACATTTCTCGCAGTGTAGACGCATAACTTGGCTTGTAGCAGAGTTGGTGGGGGGAGGAAGGGAGGGGAGTACATGCACAGGTGGGAGAGAGCAGAGGGTGCGGTGCCAGCTAAGGTGAGGCCTTTAACGACCCCAATAACAACAACAACAACAACAAAACGATTGAAATGTTTAAGCTCAAAAAAAATGCTCAAAGTAAGTTAAGAAATGCTGGATTTAAGCCAATTTAAAGTCCGATTGAAATGAATATAAGCAAGAGGCAGAGGAAAGCATCTCCGATCAGGATGATGAACTAGGTCGACCTAGCCAAGTCCATGTTTATGTCCATGTCCATGTCTTAGTAAGGAGCAAGCTAGCACGTTTGTTAGGGTATCTCCCAGTCGGACACTCCCGTTTGAAGCTCTCTTCGCTGCGTGACCCTCAGAAGTGGACAAGGCTCTCGTAACTTGAGTTGGCACCAAACGAAATACGGCTCTAATAGCTTTTGACCAGGTTTTATTGTTATTTCTACTTATGCTGGCCTCGCCAGCTTTATGACACCCAAACAAGAAGAAGACGAAGAAGAAGAAGAAGAAGAACCGAAGCGATTCTCTTTGGCTTATTCGACGTCTTTTTGGTCGTGTTTGATCATTCAATTTGAATGTTATTCATTATTCGATCACGTACGCACGCCCAACGCTACCGAGTGCCCATGCCTACCCTTTTCGCCTCCCCTTTAGCAGCCGTGCCCCCTCGCAACCTCTCTGCGGAGAGGTCAATGTTCGTATGACAGTTGCTGCGGCATTCACTTGGGTTTTTTTTTGTATTTTGTTGAAATTTTCGAACGTTGGCCACAATTACAAATTGAATTTCTGACACGTCGAACATTTGGCGAGTTGGCACTTTTTTTGTATTTTTTTCCGTGTGTTTTTATGACTCGTCTAATGAACTTTTCACTTGCCTTGCCGGCTTTAACGACTCGAGAGCTAACCACTGCTCGCCGCGCCTCTCCCCTCTGCCCATCGAGCAGCTTTGACAACTTCTTTAAGAGCTGCGAGAGATTAGCCAGTCGCAGCTGCCATTAAATGAAGTCCCCACTTCCTGTACGAGTCCTGAAATGACAACAACAAAAAAAATACTAAAAAGAAAGATGAGATAAACGAAGAGATAACAAAAGTTGACTGAAGTCTAAATACACTTGCTGATAAACAAGCGACAGATCTTAGCTAACTTTGCCTGGCTTTTCTTTAAATTTTTACACTTTTCACACTTGTGCGTGGATTTGCCGAAAGGAGTGAAACACGTCTGAGATGTGGGGAGATAACAGAAGTTGACTGAAGTCCAAATAGCCTTGCTGATAATAAGCGAAGGATTCATCCTTTCATATTTCATCCTTTTCCACGCATGTGGGTGGATTTGCCGAAATGTGTGAAACACGTCTGAACGATGAGATACGATAAGTGATAGCAAAACTTATCTAAAGTGTAAATACCTGCCAAACAAGCGACAAATCTTACCTAACTCTAACTGGCTTTCCTTTCATTCATAATTATTTCTGGAGTTCTTTTCTAAAAGTATTCAAGAAACATTCTTCAAATTCTTCCAAATCTTTAATCTAGAAGCAAATATCTACCAGACTGTATCTTTCCAAGAAATCTATAAGATATAGCAAGATTTTCTACCTGTTCTTAAAACATTCATTATCTTAAGCCAAAAGAATGATCCTTACCAAATAACATCAGCCCAGCTTAGCTGAGAGCCGAGTTCAATTAGACATGGACTCTCTTAAAGCGAATAACTTTTACCTCCCGCCTGCTCTCAGCGGCCGTGACATTATGCAATCCAAATTTATTGTACCTTTTGTTAGGGTATAGTTAAGAAAAAGTAAAGTGTAGATTCAACAGAGGCTCGAACCAACATCTAATCTTCATTATCAGCTGGGGCTGAAGCTGCAGCTGGAGCTGGAGCTGGGGCTGGAGCTGGGGCTGGAGCCGGGGCTGGGGCTGGGGCTGGGGCTGGGGACTTGGAGCGCACACGCTGTAAAATTGCTATTAAATTGTTGCTGATTTTTATGTCTGGAGTCTGGAGAGTGGGGCGTGCGGCTCTTGGCCAACTGTGATTCTTTTTCTTCTCCTTTTTTTTTTTGGTTCTGTTTGAGATCTTGCTGCGGATTTCTTTCAAAATGATTTCCAAGCCGAAGACGTTGCTACTTCCTCTGGCGCTTTAAGCCGCCATTTACACTTGCCTTTGGCCCGCAGTCTTTTCTTTTTTCTTTTTTTTTTGCTTTAAAGGCTAAGTAAACAGCCAACTGCAGACGCGCCCATTCAAGCCATTCTCGCAGCTCACCCAACTTTCAGCCCCTGCTGTTGATGATGTCTCAATTAGCTGCGATCTCTTGCGCATTTTTGTGGCCAATTCGTTGCCGTTTCTCGACGAACACTTTCAAATTGGCATTACCCATAGACAGTTGAAAGCGTATTGTGTTTTGGCTTAGCTCTTAGATAAGCTCTAAGCCGAACACAAAACTAATCAGTCGCTACTTTATCAATCGGTCTATTATGAGGAAATCTAACGAGCTCCCTTTTCATGCCCCTGAGGGCTATCGACCAATCTCGCTATTGACTCACTTATCAAATCTTATCAGCATCGGAACTCTATATCATCTACATCATCTATATCATATAGCTGCCATAGGAACGATCTGTTGAGAGGTAGCTTCTTGTATGGCAAAACATTCTGCTTCCCAAGATATTACTCAAGAAGTTATCCCAACGTTCCCGCTAGCTCCAAGAATGCAGCTATATATATGATATTCTCTAGATCTGGCGCTGTCTTTGATCTCTAGAAATATTCAAATGAGTTCTTACCTTAATCAAGTTTGTAAAAACGTTTGATCTTGCGTTCTATTTTATCTCCACGAAGCTTGAACAATCTACTCCACACATATCTCAATTATTTCTTGATGCTCTTTAATCTCAAAGTTCCCACTTTTTCATTTCTTAAATCTGCCTCAATCATCAATCCTTCAAATATACACTACATAGAATACTTTCTTAGTTTCGTCTGCTTTCTTCTTTTCACATCTTTTGGCATACATACATAAAACTTAACATATCACATCGAAAAACATCTCGCACCCTAGATGGGACATTACTTTCATTTCTCACGCGCTTCAATCACTGTCAATCACGCGATTCAAAGTCAATTCTAACCTCAAATTATATAGCCATTTTCAAGCTAACTGTACAAAAATGCATATGAGCTGTGCCCGGGCATTCATTACACCCAGCGACATTCCATATATGCAGCGCATAATAGTTCAATCACTTGTCACCGCATAAGACGCAACTTTTCTATGCTCCCCCCACCGCCCATTGCCCCCCTCTAAACTCCCCGCTCGGGCTTACCTTCTGCTCGATTTGTCACAAACACCAATTTCGTGTGACAAATTTGTATGGCTGAGCGATTCAGCAGGCAGCTTTAAGACAATCTTTTGGGCCACGGCCAAATAAGGCGACTCCTTTGAGCCGCGACTCGACACTCGAGACTTGCGACTTGCGACTTGGGGCAGAAGGAGTACTTTATGCCACATGCAACAAGACTGTCGTCAGTTTGCGCCAAGTTTTGCGCATAGTCTTCGTTTCGGTATTCAAATGGCCAAAAGATGCCATCGTCTTGGACTTGCGGCATATACCCTCTATGCATTGCAAATGTCTAAACGGGGTATTTTGAACTTGTGGCAGAAGGTGATAAGCTGCTGCAGTTTTTTTTATAACATTTTATATGCATATATATGCTTTGTGATCCAGATTCTTTCACTTACGATCTGTGATTAACATATTATGCTAACATCTTAGTTTAACATTCGATCATTCTGTTAACAGCCTAATATCGATAAAGCTGTTAATCGATAAGTCATCGATTTCAGTGTTGCCTAACGTAGTCACGTAATACATGAGTGTTGTTTTAAATACTATTATTTGTTGAATACTATTATTATGCTAATCAACCATTTACAGGGCATCTGTTAGTCAGTCCCTCTCAACTTAGTTTGGTTATATCTTTTCATTTTTGTCGTCTTTACGTGCCGCATTGTCGCGCATTTAAAATGCAAATTATCATCATTATGATTGCATATCATCCTCATCATCCTCTTCCCCATCATCATCATCATCATCGTCATCGTCATTATTATGCTGCTCATCATGATCAAGGTGCCGTCTCCTGCTTCGTTGTGTTTGAAAAATTGTTGGCAAATTATTGCCTTGGCCCCAAAGATCATAAAACATTGGCGCGTCTTCGCGTGCCGCCGCCGCTGCCGCTGCTGCTGCTGCTGCTGCTGCTGATGATCATTATCATCATGCTGGTGATGATCATTATGGCCAGGAGACAAAAGTCTGTCATAAATTTGTCAACAAAGCAGCCCCCGCCGCGCCCCCTCGCCCAGCCGTTTGCCGATTTGTCAATCCGTCATTGGAGCGCCGTTTGGGCCAATTGCAATTTATGATGCAGCTGACTGCCTAACCCCTCCCCCTCCCCCCCCTCTCTCTCTCTCTGTTAGCCACCCTTTCGGCCCATAATTCACCCACATATTTGCGACTCCTTTGTTTTGTTTTGTTTTGTTTGTTGCTTTTCTTTGCAATTGCAATTGAATTGCTTCGATTGGGCCTGCGTCTGCGCCAGAAAGTAGAAGGAGGATCTTGGCAATCTTTGTTGTTGTTGCCTTGATTGTTTTTGTTGTTGTTGTTGTTGTTGTCACGCGCTGTTATTATGCAAATATTGAGCTGTTAAATTGCCCGCTGCACGCGTCATTTAATCGCATTGTTGTAGCTCTTTATAAACACGCTGGGCCCCAAAGCGCAGTTGTTGTTGTTGTTGTTGTCGTTGTTGTTGTTGTCGTTGTGTGCATCATTATGGCCATTTATGTTGCATAAATTACGGCGTTTATCTTTTGTCACTTGCCTGAAAATTGCTGCCAATTCTCAATTTGAAAGGCTATATTTAAGATGAGGGGGATAAGGATCATGAATGTTTGTACAGTGAATACTCTTCAAATGGACATTCCTATTGGGCAGACACATATGTTCGTTGTCCGCCCAAGAGAGGTTTCTCGGTATCTACTGAAAAGAAGTAGATATCTTATACCTAATTTTACTTTGTTTATATATTAGTTAGCTTTTTACCTTAATCTCATTGAGGGAACTTTTTGTTAAGCTGTTAAAACTAAAGTTATAAAGCAGACTAATTGCATTATATTAATCGGACAACTAAGTTTTACCACTTTTATGGTTCCCTTATCTCAGCTCAATCCAGTTCATCTTGGCAAGAGTTGACATTCTGAGCTCGGGAATACCCAGAGAACATACCCCAAATGTACCCCAACTTCTCTTATTTATACGCCCAAAATTTTAAACAAAAAACATCAAGGTACACAATAGAATAACAAATATAAACAAAAGATATTAATTTTCTATTTGTTCAAAAAAAAATGCTTACATCTTGACGTTCGTCAAATGCAAATAATTATGATTAAATAGTCGCCGACTCGTAGTTGACCCAGTTTCGCTTAGAGCTCAGCTCGCTCGCTCGAAAGGAACTTTATTTTGTTGCTTATTTGCGCGCAAATTATCCCGCATTGTGACACGTAGCTCGCTGCCCACCCACACACACACGCACACACACACATACAAGTATTCGCACTCGCACCCGCACCCATTGGCACACATGCCAAAAAAAAATAAACAAATACAACAAAAATGAACTCTGCTGAACTGCACAAAAGCTAAAGTACAGCGGACACAAAGGCAATAAAAAGAAAATGGGCGAACTGCTCTGCTCTGTTCGTATCAATCAATGCGAATGCGAATGCGAGTGCGAGCGCGAGGTGCGAACGAAAGCGCATTGCGCATACGTCGTGTGGCACGTCAAAGGGGACGTAAGAGCGCAGCACAGCGCTCTCTTAGCTAAGCGCGCTCTCTTTGGCACGAACACACACACACACATACACGCGCGAGCATGCATGCTGCAGGCTGAGAGGCGTCCGCATTTGACTCGGCCAGTCAACGGTCGTGGACGTTGGCGTTGCCGTCGGCGTCGGCGTCAACTGTTCGTCGTTGCTGTTGTTGTTATTTTTGTTGTTTTTGGTGTCGTCGTCTATATTTACACTTGTGGCCTCTTATCAAATGGCAGCGGCGCAGTTGACTTTTTTGACGTTTGTGTATATACTACGTGTTGTTGTTGCTGCTGGCTGATCTGTGTACTATACATGTGTAGCCCGACAGCTTGTTGTTGTTGCCGCCGCTGCTGCTGCTGCTGCTGCTGTTATTTGCTGCTGCTGCTGTTGAATTTTGTACGCGGCGACCGCTTTGCTGCTTTGACTTTTTGCTCGGTTTTTGAAATATGTACATACATACATATATACACACATGTGTGCGTATGTGTGTGCGTGTGTGTGTGTACAGGCAAAATGGGAACAGTCAACACAGCAAAAGTTCAAGTCAAAGATATTTATTTTATATAATCAGGCGCGACATCGTTGCTCGTTTGTTGATTGTCGTTATACTTGTTGTTGTTGTTGTTGCTGTTGTTGTTGTTGCTATTGTTTGATTATAAATACTTTACGAAACAATCAAAATACTAAAAAAAGCGAGTACAATTGTATGTTTCGAAAAGGGTCACCCCACGCACATTGGTGCCAAACACACAAATAATGGGGGTATTCCAGCAAATATATTATTGGCATTTCATTTGCCAAATGTATTTCATATAATCGATTGGTATCGATAAGATATCGATTAGCTTTATGCTATAAATCGAATCAAGGCAATGGAATCGATATACTAAAGATGAACATAAAATTATGCTCTGGTAATATATCGATAAATGTGATTTAATTCATTATCGACTATCGAGTAATCGAAATATATCGATACAAATATGTAACACGTGCATCGATAAATAGAAATAGAATAGAAATAGTTTTGTGCAAGCTTTTATTTATTTATGGCTGACTTATGCTAAGGCTTTTAGATATTATTTATAGCAATCGATAGTCATCGATATATTTACAACATGGATGACTGTAAATGAGCAGAAAACAGCTGCTTGCATCGAAGATTCGCATATTTTCTCATTTTTTAAATATCATAAGACTCATCATGGGATTCATCAGAGGTTTTTGATTAATTGAATCTTTATACGTAATAGCTCCAATGGATTTTGCTTTTTTCATACAACACACAGATTTTATTGTCTGTATGTGTGTGTGCTTGTGTGTGTTTGTGTGTGTGTGTTTGTGTGTGATTGTGTGTGATTGTGTGTGTGTGTGTGTGTGTTTGTGTGTTTTTGGGGCCACTCTAACCAGACAATGCTGTCGAGTGCCTGTGTCGCCGCCACAACGGCGATAAGTTCGCGTGCAAAGGTTCTGAACTGCTTGAACTTGTTGAATACAAGGCAACGGCAACAACAACAACGACAACAACAACAACAACAAGAAAAACTTGTCTCTGTATTAAATATATGACTCCTCTATATATTGCCAACTCTATATATAAAATCGTGCGATGATGTGTTCTATAGGAAATTATCAAAGAACCTTTGTGCGGACAAAATGTTATTTATAATTGCAAAAAATAAATGTCAACTGAAAGGGGGAATCGAACAGAGCCCTGAAGATATATTGTTCGACTGGAGAATATAGGGAACTTTTAGAATGAGACGAGTTCTAGTTGATATGCATTACGTATACGCAGCGGGGTTCGTTTGGTGTTTACAGAGGTTTCCATTTGAAATTTTTTACTCATATGCCGAAAGCACTTCCAAGTTGAGAAATTTAATATACAAACTTGGGTGGAAGAAATCTCAGATATCAACCCTGCACAAGTAATTATTGTATACATATTCGATCCTTAGACTGTTAACTTGTGGGTGGCATCGAAGTGAAATAAATCAATCACAATATCATTCCGTTTATAATTCCCAAGTGGTTTAAGCCCTTAAAGCTTTGAAGCTTTCGACACAAAAGCTCTTCCAGCTTAACAGGAAATTTATCTGGCGTGTTGAAAGCAAATTGAACTATTTGTAAATATAAAGGGGATCGATCGGAAGCATATTGATTTCTCAATAGGGAAAGTCAACTTAGTGCTATAATTCCCAATCAGTTTTCTTTTGTATGCAAGCTTTAAAGCTCTTTGAAAAAGAACTTTAAAGGACCTAAGAGCTTTTGTCTTAAGGTTTTGAATGAGAACTTGCGGCAAAAGCATGAATATTTCTATGATCTGTTTGTCTTTTCGCGACTCCTGTGTCAAATATTATTGCTTGCAACATGTGGCAGACACACACACTGGCATTGGTATCATTAACAAGCAACACTCACATGTTGTTAACAGGACAGCGCACACAAGGCACACGCCCCGCAATGAAAAAAAAATATATACATATATATAGATGAAAAAAGCTGGGACCAGCTTTTGCTGCCACAGTCGCTGAGGCAGTTGACTGCTGCCATAAATTTGCGGCAACAACAACAACAAGAAGAACAAGGCTTGAACTCGATAAAATTTATGTGCAACATGCAGCGATTTTGGCCAAGCTCGACTTTTACCAGGCAACGGGCAACGGGCAACGTGCAACGTGCAACACATGTTTGCAGCTCTGATGCTTTGTGGCGTGCAGCGGCATTCGCTGCTTTATCGCCCAAATATCAATCAAAGCGATGTTTGGCTGCACAACTGCGGTTGCAAGTTGATGTTGCAACAACGCGCTGCCAAATGCCAATGCCAAGAGACAGTCTATAAAGTTCAGAGTTTGTGGCTTTTATCGGTGGCAGCATTTGAGCGAACTTGCTGCACACACAACACGCTTGATAAATGGCACGCGGCAAGCTCAAGCAGCAACTGAGGGGTGTGTGTGTGTGTGTGGCAAGGTTGGGGGAAGGGGGGCAGCGGTGTGTGCGCTGAGGCACCTGCCTCATTTAATTGCTGACAAATTTATAGAGCGCTGCGCATTAATTCGCTGCGCCCAAATCACAGAAATGCATTAGACGCCGCAACGGGGCAGCCTCGATGTGCAGCCAAGCTGCCAAATGCTTTTGGCTGCAAAGCAGAAGAAAACAAAAAACAAAAAAACCAACTTGCAACTGTGCAACTGCAACACGATCTGCGCTCAACGTTCGCTGCGTTCATTTAATTATCGAATTTAATTAATCTGCACTTGATTTTTTACGCCACAAGCCGCAAGGCGCAAGACACCAAGCTGTGCAGCCAACTACCTGTGTGTGCCAAGCCCCCCAACCTCCCCTCTACCCCTGCGCAGCTGGTTTTTCTTTTACTTTAGTTTTTTTTGTGGCACAGCAGTCGGCATTAGCCGCTGCCCCGCCACCCTCCCACCTGTGCGCCTCTCGCGACAATTGGCAAATTGTTTTTCTCTTATCCTAGTTTTATTTATTTCGGCTTTTTTCTATCCATTTGTTGCCACGTTTCTGATCAACAAATGTTGCATAATCAAACAATTTCAATAAAAAAGTTACTTATTTAAGCATAAGAAAGAAACTTAAACATTTACTTAATTGAAACGAAGTAGAAAACTGCTTATAAATCTTGTTTCCTATAAAACATTTGTAAAGAAGTTCAATGAAATATTTAAGTTCTTGGAAAAGAAAGAGTTGTATCCACTTTTCAGTTAAAAGACCAAGTTTTTTATGTCTGGACAAAAACTATATTTCTACTTAGAAATCCAAGAATACTTAGATACAAAAGAGTTCTTTCTCTTCTTTCTCTCTATAGGGGAAGACAAATAGGTTTTCAACTTCTAAGAAAGGGTACGATTTTTATTTTTAAGCGACAAAGTTAAATAATGTATAAGTATAAAGCAATTAAAATCAGTTTAGATTTAGATTGTAGAAAGTGTGAAACATAAAAACTAAATGACTTCCAACCTAGTCCTAAGAGCTTGAGCTTGATCTTCAATCCTTCAATCAAACTACAGCTACCTAGCTCTAAGGAATTGGGCTTGATCTTCAATCGCTCAATCAAACTACAGCTGCCTAGATCTAATAGCTTGGGCTTGATCTTCAATCCCTCAATCAAACAACAGCTATCTAGCTCTAAGAGCTTGAGCTTGATCTTCAATCGCTCAATCAAACTACAGCTGCCTAGATCTAATAGCTTGGGCATGATCTTCAATCCTTCAATCAAACTACAGCTACCTAGTTCTAAGAGCTTGGGCTTGACCTTCAATCCCTCAATCAAACAATAGCTACCCAGTTCTAAGAGCTTGGGCTTGACCTTCAATCCCTCAATCAAACTACAGCTTCTAAGAGCTTGAGCTTGATCTTCAATTGCTCAATCAAACTAACTGCATCTTTTTATTGAATGAGCTTTCTATAATTGTAGTTTGCTTATCTATACAGATAAGTTTTTATGCATCTTTTTAAAGAAAAAGTTGGCATTCTTCGACTTAACTTCTTTACTTCTTCAAAGTCTGAATTTGAACTCCCAGTTGTAAGCTCCTTTTCGCATTCACTTAATTCCAGTTTAACCCTGCCGAATTTCTGATTTGAACCTTTTCAAACTCTTTCAGTTCAGTCTTAACTACATTTTGTCTTGCTGCACAAACTCCCCCACATAACTGTAGCCGGCCACCCGCTGTGCGCCGCGTGCAACCATTCAATTCCGTTGGGTGGTTGCCTTTCAACTTGCAACATTGCAACTCGACGTAGATCGTTTGTCTCAGCTTGTATAAATTAACAATTACTTGATGAAAAAAAAAGTCGAATAAATAAAATGAAATCAACAAGAAACTGTTCTAGTTGATGACAGCTGAGAGAAGCGAAGCTAACGGCGGCTGTCAGCAAAATTGGAAATTCGAATTGAGTTGAGGCAAATTTCATAAATGATTAACACCTTCTGCCATTTGAAGTGGACAAACTGGAACTGGAACTGGAACTGGAACCAGAACTGTCTGCCAAACTTGAATTGATTTGACGAGTCGCTTGGCTAATCAAAAATTCTAATTACGTGCCATGGGCTAGAAATAATAACATTTTCGCCGTTCTCGGTGATTCTCAAACCATGTTGCCAGGAGTTGCGGCTGTTGTGATTGTAATTGCTTTAATGGAATTTGAATTTGAGCTCGGCGCAAAAGCGGCACATGCAGATAAAATACACACACACACACACACACACACACATACAATCGCACCACCTGTGGACGCCCCTGGTGACTGCTGGGCAGTGTCTTTGGCTTTTTGGTCCATTGCTGATGATGTACAACTACTATTAGCATTAAAGTTTATTATCGACGACGCTTGCATTCTGAATTCCTGTAAAACAGGTGCAACACACATACACACACACACACACACGCACACCCATCCCGCTCTGGGGCCTTTCAACTTTTGCAGATTTCTCTGCTTCGGCAATGCGTTTGACTGTGGCGCAAGTTGCGCGTTGCATGCAATGCATTTGGCCGCTAAAAGCGCCTTATTTGGTTAAATTGGTGCAGATTGCTGTGGCAGAGGGGCCGGGTCTCGAGACTAGAGAGACTAGAGAGAGCCTCTTGTGGCAACCGAGCTGTGCCACTGGCTGTGCCACTCGCTGGCTCTGTGTTGCCTGAACTGCACTAAATAATAATTAGCACAGGTTTTTTTTTTCTTCATCTTTTTTTTCTTTCTGTTCACTTGGTTGTTGTTTGGTTGCTCTGGTTGGCCGCTTGGCTGCCTTAATGCGCTTTGGTCATTCACCATGAGGCTCGACTGCGCTGGCATCTTGTCTCCCCTCCCTCGCTCCCTCTCGCTCGCTCTCGCTCGCTCTGACACTGTCTTTCTCTCCTTGCCGCAGCCATTTGTTGCATGCCTGCTACGTATACGGGGTGAAATTTCCTTAGAAATTTTCGTGCTTGCCTGCTCTGGTTTTAATTTGATTTTTACTTTGAGTTTGGTTTGGTTTTCGCCTTGTCTTTGGCCCCCAGGTTCAGGTTCATAAATTAACGAGAGATTCGCTTGTTGTTGCTGCTGCTGCTGCTGCTGCTGCTGCTGCAACTGTTGCTGTTGCAAGTTGCAAGTTGCATGTCTAATGTTGCTGCTTGGCTGCATATTTGCGTGTGCGCTATGCCCACATGAGCTGCACCAACAGCCCCTCCTGCCACTCCCCCAAATCCATTTACTCCTTTTTGGCGCGCGCCTTCTGTCTGTCTGCCTGCCTTTCTGTCGGTCTGTTTGGCTATTCTTCTTTTTAATTGCACACCGTTTGAGGTTTTTATCACTCAACTCAACTACACTCATTGCTGCTCCTCATATATCTATACAACATGCACATAGATACAAATGTATCTGTATCTGTAGCTGTGTCGACTGTCGGCAATTAGTTTGTTTATAACTAAAGCTAAATGTGTGACGTGGGCTGACTACAAGCGCTTTCGCATAAACTCTCTAGCTATATATAGCATATTATATTAAGCCAATAGTTAGCATATCTATACAATATTATAGTAAGCATATCCGTGGGTATGTTGCGCAGTTTATGAGCCTATTCTGGCCGTAAAACTAAAAGGTAACGGCAATTGTTTAAGTTGTCATTTGGGTTAATTGATCGGAAACTTGGCTAAATGAGTTCTACTCACCAGCCTTGTATAATATATGCAAAATGAATGCATCACAACTCAATAATATTTATTTTATTTCTTACGCTTGACTTGCATGGCGCTTATTTTATGGCAGAAATGCGTTTATTTTGCGCATAATATATGTTAACTTACCTACATACCAAATTTGCTGAGCATAGCTTTTGTAGTTTCCGAGTTACCTCAAGAGAACTCTACAATATCGTGTTGGGCCTGTCATAATTGGCGCATTTAACGCTTAATAACTCACAAAACCAATTTTGTTAACTGTAGCCCTTATAGTTTCTTAGTTACTTGAGGTAGGTTCCCTTAAAATACTGTTATAACTGTCAGTTCCTTAGTTTTGCTTTTCATGTACGTTTAGGAAGCTATATATGAAATTTGTTGGTTATAGCTCTTATAGTTTCTTAGTTACTTGAGGTAGGTTCCCTTAAAATACTGTTATAACTGCCAGTTCTTCAGTTTTTCCTTTAATATACGTTTAAGTATCCACATACCAAATTTGATGACAATTGCTCGCTGAGTTTCTGAGTTCCTTGAGAACAATCTTGCATATGAAATCAGTTAATCTTTAGCTCTATTCTGATCTGTTTATGACCTTTTAAAATATGGTATAAAAGTATTATTTTCTGTGTACGATCTTTAGGTATTGGGCTATTCTCTCTGTGTTTCCCCATATTTCGCAGTTTATAAAATTGTTTTCTTTGTGATATTGTATTCCCGAACCTCTCTAAGACTATTGGGATTGTGTCTCGATTTGATTTTTGTTTATAAGTTTTTATTTTCGTATACTTTTTGCTTTTTATAATTTGCTGTTGTTGTTTTTGTTTTTGTTGTTGTTGTTGTGCACATTTGATAGATAAACATTTCTGTGGGTTCTATCAGCGACTGCATCAGTAGTTGGGTTTTTAGTTTCTGTTTCTGTTTCTGTTTCTCTCTGTTTCCATAGCTCAGTTTCAGTTTTCATTACGCTTTACTTTGTTGTTGATATTTTGCTTTATGCTTAACGTGATTTCTTGTATCTCAAGTGTTCGTTCTGTCGGTTATTTGGGGTCTTATCGCGCGATGTTTGTCCAAGTGCCAAGTTGAACTATACGAGCGTAAGTAGTCCATATAAGGCCTGAGCTGTTTGCCTGGCTGCTCTTGTTACTTACTCGAGTACTATTATTATTCCTTTTATTATTATTACTATTATTATTATTGTTATTCTATTTCGCTTCTTTCTTAAAAGATTGCTGTGTGTGTGTGTGTTCTTAATTTTCGTTGTGGTCGCATTTTATTTTCTTTTTGTAAATCATGTCGCATTTATTAGATCATCAAGGTGTTAAAGATTGTATACCATGTGTGTGCCTGAGAGTGTGTGTGTGTGTGTGCCTGAGTGTGTGTGTGTGTGTGTGTGAGTGCGTATCTGACGCGTTTCACTGATAATATTTGGTCTGAGTTGCCCTCCTTTTGTGCGTTGCCCTCCTCAACTATTGTGCGGCTGTTGTCGGCGTTTGCCTTTTGGACAAGTGCGACAAGCGCGAGATGCGGTGAAAGCAATTCAAAAGTTCATTAGTGTGTTTGTGTTTCTATCTGCCTTTGACACGCCCACCATATACAATAAAATAACGCCCCAAAAATGTACATATACATACAAATATGTTTCATGCTGTATCATTTATCAGATGATGATGTTTGCATAAAACTCATAAAAAAAGCCCAAAAATAACAAAAATTCTTTATCTTTACGCTGACAATCGCCATGGAATGCAATTTCCCTGTGGAAATTTCCAAAACAAAAAAAAAGCACAACGAAAATTTGTTCGAGTTCAGTGATCTAGGCTGTTCATTTGTTTTAATTCTAATGCTAGCGGGTATTGCCCAGCTTTGTCCGCTTCAAATTATATTTCTTTTCCACCCATTTTCCGCCTGCGAAGAACTGAATATGATTTATAAATATATACATACATCATTTTAATATAATTTTTATAAAAAGTAGCTCAGTTTTTCTCATTTTCTTATTAATTAGGCCTAAAGATGAAAAGATGAAGTTTATGCTAAGTTCCAGTCCACATTTTGTGTGTAATATCTTCAAAAGTGCTTTCGACAGAATATTCACAAAGATTTTTCCAATCGATTTTGAAACCGAATAACAGTTACGGCTGGAATATCAAAATCTTTTGTAGAGCTTTAAAAATAAGTCTTAAGATTTTCGGTAGAAACTTGAGACCTTGCCCAAAAAACGTTTGTACCCATTTTCAACAAAAAAGGAGTGGATGTTGCAAGAAGTTTCAGTCAAGTTTCAAATGAATTTCCACACAGATGCTTGGAGGGGAATTGTTATTAAATGAGATTTCATCCAGCAATCCGCGAATTTTCCACAAGCGAAGGTGAATATTCCACAAAACCTTTTTACATTACAAACCTACAGTAAAATGTTGAGCTCTCTCTGACGTCTTGTGTCTTGTGGATTAATCACCAATCAGTCTTTTAGTTAGTCAGTCAGTTAGTCAAGAGAAACTGTTTTATATATAGAGATAATATATGACAATCTATTTTATCTAACTAGATCAAGATAAATGCCTAAGAACTTTGGATCACAAAGCGCATTTGCATATAACAAGCTTAAAGAACTTCAATTTCCATTGTGCGCCAGCACAAAGTTGAGACTAGTCTTCCCCCACACGAGTACATCCCCCCACCCTCTCGCTTGGCCCCGCCCCCGCTTGTGAGGTGATAAGGCGTTGAATTCAGTAATGTGACGCGTCTCAAAGTTCGCATAAATCGTTGGGGCACTATTTGCTCTCGAGCGTTGCGTTTTATTTGGTTTTTAAATGAGGTCAAAAGCTGATAAGCTAAGTGTGTGTGAGTGTGTAGTGTGTGTGTAGTGTGTGTGTAGTGTGTGTGTGTGAGTGTGTAGTGTGTGTGAATAATTTTAACGCCCCGACTCGAACCCGTGGCCCGCCTTTGAATGTCAAATTGCGGCCGCGTAGTGGGTTTGTTTTTTAATTTTTATTTTTTTACACAAGGTCTCTCTGGAGTCTAGACGTTTTGTAGCTGACCCGACGAACGGGGCGGCAGCTGCAAAAAAAAAACGGACTATTTATCAAATCGAAAACAAATTACATCAAAAAGATACGTATTGGTACTTGCAACAGGGCCGCAGTTATGCGAGGTAGGTCTATGAAAAATGGTCACATGACGACAACGACAACGGCAACGGCAACGATAGCGACAACAACGACAACAACAACGACAACAACGACAACTTTGCTGCGACTGTGGGTCGGCAGCTGTGTTTGTCAACGTGACGCTGCCGTTGTGTGAGAGAGGGAGAGGAGGTAGGGAGAGTGGGGGAGAGGGTTACGGTGGGGGCACCGTGACGTGCCCCAAAAGCCAAACAGCCAAACAGCCAAACAGGCAAATGGCAATGAACTTTACCGTTGTATTTTCGTTTTTCCAGAACTCTGTTAACGTAGAACGTGCCCAGACACTGGCTCCGGCCTAGCCCACAGCCAGAGAGAGAGCCTAGCCCCAAAGTCGCGCTCGTCTATTAGTACTATTGACACTTGTCGACCCAACATGCGGCCTGTCACTCTGCGGATCACACATACCCAATACACACACACACACACACACGTGCAAACAAACGATTAGTACGATAATAACGTGACAGAAGGCAAGTCGACAATTGAATACCCTAGCTGACGTGTGGCTATATTATGATATATAGATATCTATCATTTGTGAAGTGCATTGTAAAAGACAACAAATTGTTCCTAGAACTAAGAACCTTCTTTGCACCTGATTATTCCTATGACAAACTATATGATATAGTCGTGGCATTTTGAGAAGATTTCCAAGTTTGGTCACGCTAACTCGAAACATCAGAGAGTTATGCGAATATGAAAATTGTTTTTCCAGCGATCGGTTCTATGAGATATCGGGCTGCAACAGAAAGTGAGATCTATGCAAGGTTAGATGGGAGAATATTTTTAAAGCTGAGAGACTGCTTTGTATAGAAGCCGAACGATCGACTCGATTGATCAAGAATTTGTGTACCTCGATCGTGATCGAAGATGCTTCCGTTACACAACTCGTGACATTCGTCAAATACCTTCTGAGAGGGTATTCAAATCAGCACAAGCCCAACTGGAAAAGTCAACAGCGGCGCGCATGGCGCATGTCTCTCGTCTTGCGTCCGGCGTCCGGCGTCTCACGATGTCGGGGCTCTACGTTTACAATCTCCCATACAGTATAAACGGTCTCTATATAGAGTCTACGGTTTAGGGTTCCTCTGCTTTCTGTAGACCCGGCACTTAGCACCATTGGCACCAAGCGCGATGCCAATCAGCAGCCGGGCCGCAGCGGCTCATGATGGTCACCTGTGTCACGGCCAGCGAGAGGGAGAGAGAGGTAAAGAGAGAGAGAGAGATAGAGAGCGGGGTGTGGACGATTACCCGATTGAAGAGCACCAAAATGCTGGCACAGTGGGTTGCGAGACCTAATTACACAGTCAAATGCACGAAAAGTGTGTGTAAATTATTCCAAAAAGTAAATTAAACAACAAAAAAAAAACTAAAGTCAGGAATTGAAATACTATGTCTAGTTTATACAGTTAGATAAGCCCAAAGTCTGTTCATTAGTCGAATAGAAGAACTTTAATCAACAAGAAGAACTTTAATCATTTAAACAAAAGTATATATCGAATATTTGTCATTACTTTAAAATTGAGAATCTTTTTATATGATATGCCATATATTGCTATAAATTGTACTCATTTCTGACTAGGCCGGGCAACGCCTGGTGAATTCGCATATCCCTTAGACATATCCACACTTTACATTATGCTGAGTTTCAAGCTCGGCTATTCTAACTTCTTCTCAACTTATCAACTTCACTTAACTTCTCTTTAACTTTTGAGCACATTTTGAGACGTTTGCTCCACTGTGCCAAAAGCATTTTTTTGAAGCGAAAATCAACACAACTTAATTTTAGTGCTAACTAATGATAAATTCAATTTTATGATAAGGCCCGCCAAAGTTTTTACTGTATATTTATACTATTTCTATATGTTGTGTTTGTGTGTGTGCGTGTGTGTGTGTGTGCTTGTGTGTGTGTTTGTGGATATTTGATACACGCACAATCCGCAGGGGTGCCCACTGGGCAGTTCCAGTGAGTACTAGACTTGGGTCTAAAGATTCACAACTGGTTTTTGTGTTTGGCTTTGGTTGGAGCTGCGATTACCGATTCTTATGGCCAGTCGAATGGTTCCAGCCGATCCTAACGATCCTCAGCTACAAATTGTTGTTAATTTCGCTTGTAAATATTTCATTTTATTATTTATGCAGCTGCTTCTGGTGTGCGTGTGTGTGTTTGTGTGTTAATTTGCACCTGGTCTGCAGCCAGACCTGCACACCTTCGCCTTTCGCCCCTGCCCAGACCATGGAAAAGGTCAATGTTTTGGGCCGCTTGTTGCCTTTGGCTTGTATTGGGACTTGTATTTGCTTTTTAATTTTTGCCAGTCAAATTACAATTAAATTATTTGTATGCCAATAATGAGAGAGAAAGAGAGAAGAGAGAGGGAAAGACAGAGAGAGTAAGGGAAAATAAAGAAATGTTTGTGCTATGTAAATAAACAATTTATGCGATGGGCGCGACGGAAGCTTCAACCGCACCATAAAGTTCAATGTATGCCACTGCGGTCAGCAATATAAATTTGTGTGTGCGTGATTTTATAGTGTGTGTGTGTGTGTGTGTGTGTGTGTGTGTGGTGTGCGCTATAATAGCGCAGAGAGGGCATATTGACTAGATAATTGATTTGGCCTGAGCCTGTTTAAAGTTAAATCTTCTTATTCAAGGGATTACCAATAAATATAAAATGTGGCACAAATACTAAACCGCCGTGCAACGCCGGGTATATACACATATATCTATATCATAAAATATAATGTTAACTTCTCTCATGCCCACTTGCACTCGCTCTCGTATGCTTATTCTCTCGAGAGCGTATTGAATTCGTCAATTCTTCTTTGTGTCGCATTCGTAAACGTTTGCACAACAAATACGAGCGTAATCATAAAGTATAAATAGGAAACTACAATGGCATTTGTTCTTGATGGGATTATAGCAAAAGAAAGCTAAATACTTTTTAATTAAACTCTTTTATATTAAAGTCAATTCTTTGTGCTAACCGAGGTCTATTTTAAAATAGGCCTTGCTCAAAGGTCAGACCTTACATATATTACGTAAATCTACATTCTCTTCTGCTCTTTGATTTAGCTACTGGGATACACATTGGATTCATGTATTTCCCTTAAGCATATTATCTTCCCTTATATTCTTCTCTTCAATAGCTCTTCATTTGAATGGCTTGCGACTTAAGTCTTATGTATTATGAGGTGGAGAGAACTAAGTTTTTTTATCAAAATATATTTTTAAAAATATTCAAAATTTTACTGAATTCTTGTATTGTTGGGGCCTTAAAAAATTTCGTAGAAATGCGATTTGCAACCCTTCCTTATCAATGGCTATTATTGTTGTACTCTATCATTGTTGTAGCTGTCATAGTTCTTTTTCTAGTTGTTGCTGTAGTTGTTGTTGTTGTTGTTGCTGTTGTTGTTGTTGTTAGAGTGCGTCGCCATTTGCTGGCTTTGTGTCCGGCTTTGCACTCGACGCTCACCCCGATAATTAGCTTAGGGGTTCAACATTGCAGGTCAATGGTTTTGTTAACATATTATAAGTTATTTTAACCTTTGGCCGATTTGCATGCGAGCCGTCTCAACTCGACACCGAAACGACACCGAATCGTTGACAGTTCGGACTGGGTACTCGGAATCGGATTCGGATACGGATTCGGAATCGGATTCGGTATCGACATTTACAGCGAATGTTTAGTAAGCTCTTGACGCGTTGCGCGCACGGCACAGCTCGACAAACTGGCAGCCCAGTTGCCCTCGCTCTCGCTCTCGCTCACACACGCTCTCTCCCCTTCTCTCTCTTTGTCTCGTGCAGGTAACACGCCCACCGACATACTGCAACAGAAGCCCGCCAAGGCGACAACGGCAACGCCAGCGAAACACCACAACGAGGAGCAGGCCCAACAATTCAACTCTCTGCCCGCGGCGGCGGCCACCAAGCGCAAGCATCTCGAACGCCTCGCCAGCGACTTGCGGCAACAGCAGCAGCAACAGCAGCAACAGTTGCTCAGCGGCGGCAGCAGCAACACGGCAAACATGCTCAGCGAGCGTTCGCTGCTGCTCAGCGGCTACGGAGCCGTCGACAGCGCGAAGCAGCTGCGCGAGGCCAGCAGCCCGACCACAGCATCTGCTGCAGCAACAGGGGCAGCAACTGGCAACAGCAACGCAGCAGCGACGCCGGCAACGGCAGCGAATACCTCGAGCCTTGCAGCCTCAGCAGCGGCAACAACAGCAACAACAACAGCAGCAGCAGCAACGGTTTCAAGCAATGCAACGGCCGCTGCTGCTGCGGCCGCCTACGCAGCTTTGTACTTTGACAGGGTGAAGCATGAGAAGTTGTCGCCGTTGCATATGACGAGCGCACAGATTGACTCGCTCAAGGATGCGCTCATGGAGTCAACGGGCATGGCCAATATGCACAACAACAACAATAACAATGCAACGCTCAGCAACAACAACAGCAGTAGCAGCAGCAACAATAACAACAACAGCAGCAGCAGCAACAGCAACCATCATCATCATCATCATCAACATCAACAACAGTTGCTCAGCATCAGCAGCAGCAATGTCAAACGGGAGCGTCTCAGTCCCGGCAGCAACAACAGCAACAACAATAACAACAACAACAACAGCAACAACAGCAACAACAACGGCGAGCTGTCCGTTTCCGCGGCATTTGCCAGGTGAGTGTTTGCAGTTGTCGCAACATTATTAATGTGCATTTTTTTAGCGGGATTTTAGTTGCGTAAAAGAAGCTTAAATATTGCGTCAAAAGCTTAGGGCTTTGCGTATTCAGGTGGTCCTATATTGGCGTGTGCCGTGCACTGTTCAAAATTGAAACTTAGTTGAGATTTTACCTGGGCAATCGACAATATCTATATATTAAGCCAACATATGCAAATATATGTAAGGCTTTCGAATGTTTTCTTCTAACTGAAATGACTTCAAGATGAACGGAGCTTTGACTAGTTGTTTGAGGCTTAAAGCCTAGCTTAAAGCACGTGGTCTTATACTGAGCAAATTTTCTCCATTCACAATGCAAGCTTTAAAGCTTTCTATAAAGCTGCTTGAAGCTGTGCTGAAAGCTTTGTTTAAGCCTGAGCTGATAGCATAAGAAAATTTATATTTATCTTTCACTTCAAATCTTAAATCTTAACTCTTTCGTAGCATGGAAAGGTATTCTCGACCTAACCTAAGGTCTTCTAACTCTATGTCGTGTCAGAGAGCTTGCATCTAGCAGCTTTAAGCTGAACTGGTATTTGACAATCTTAGACATTTTATCTAAGGCTTTATTGGACTTGAAAAAGTTGGATCTTGTGCTTTTAAAAGAAAGTTTAATTCCGAGCCGTAAAACTTTGTATCTTAAAAAAAGTTTAATTATGCTTTAGTTTTTAGCTGTTTTACAGCTTTAAAATTGATTGTCTGTTCTTCAAAAAAAGCTAAGAATTAAAGTGTAAATTAAATTACTTTTAAATGCAGCTTTATTTGTCTCGCCCTTTAAAGCTCTTGCGAAAATAAAGCTTAAGTAAAGGCTTTATTCCTGCTTTTGCGCTTGTGATTCCTTTTTGGGGTTCTGTGAGCCCTCCCGCCTACTTGGCTCCCTGTCCGCTGACGACCCCGTCGTTGGCGGCCTGCTCAATGAAGTTTTCTGCACGCTCGGCACACCTTGCCGCATACCCAGCCGCTGCCCGTGGACGGTGGAGAACATGTTGTGATAGTGTTCGCGACGCAGCTGCTCGAACTGCGCCCGCCGCTGGCGGCTCTGCTGCTGCGCCTGCGCGTCGCTGGCATCGCTGCCCGACTCCCGGACATCGGCGACATCCGTGGGCAAATTTATAGTTATCGACGGATGGTTACTCAGATGACTGTTCCGATAGCTGCCACTGGCGCGCAGTATAGAAGCGGGGCGGGAATTGAGCTGACTTTCTTGCTCCCGATTATCGTCCATGAAGGGTTACTTTTTGTTGCGTCTCCTTTGTGATTTCAATTTAAATTTAACGCTTATGGTTTTTTATTTTTAAATACTTTTTTGATTTCATGGAATAACCAAAAAAATGTCAACAGACAATTTTGTAAATGCTTCAGTGATGGATTTTCATTTAATGCCTCGCCCGCTTTCTGTTGTTGGCCTGTCGCTCGCCTGACAAATTAATTAACGTTTTAACAAATTAATGCCACGCAAAATTCGTATTGATATCAGCTTTGTATTTCTTGTGTTTTTCTCTATTCTTTGTTTTCGTTTTTTCTTTCTGCTACTGTTTGTAATGGCCCCAAAGACGACAAATTAATCAAAACGCTTAAACACAAGCCGCACGCTTTTGCTGTCAAAAAACAGCTACAACAAAAGGCGAATAGGCCACAGAAAAACGCTGAAAACTTGAAATTTAAATATAAAACAAATTAATAAACTCAACGCCAGCAGCCAAAACAAATCCAAAAAAAAAAAAAATGTTCATTCAACAAAAGTAAACGCAAATACGAATTTCAATACCAAAAAAATGTGAAAAATACGCACAACTTAATTAATAGCGTTGAGAATTTAAGCATAGATTATTATAAACATTAACTAATATAAACAATTAATCAAAATTTAAAAAAAATATATATATGAAAACCGCAGAAACATTTGCGCCCACTCTTGCCATGACCTAGCTACAGATACAGATACAAATACAGATACAGATACAGATACAGATACAGATACAGATACAGATACAGATAGAGATAGAGATACAGATACAGATACAGATACAGATACAGATACAGATACAGATACAGATACAGATACAGATACAGATACAGATACAGATACAGATACAGATACAGATACAGATACAGATACAGATACAGATACAGATACAGATACAGATACAGATACAGATACAGATACAGATACAGATACAGATACAGATACAGATACAGATACAGATACAGATACAGATACAGATACAGATAGAGATACAGATACAGATACAGATACAGATACAGATACAGATACAGATACAGATACAGATACAGATACAGATACAGATACAGATACAGATACAGATACAGATACAGATACAGATACAGATACAGATACAGATACAGATACAGATACAGATACAGATACAGATACAGATACAGATACAGATACAGATACAGATACAGATACAGATACAGATACAGATACAGATACAGATACAGATACAGATACAGATACAGATACAGATACAGATACAGATACAGATACAGATACAGATACAGATACAGATACAGATACAGATACAGATACAGATACAGATACAGATACAGATACAGATACAGATACAGATACAGATACAGATACAGATACAGATACAGATACAGATACAGATACAGATACAGATACAGATACAGATACAGATACAGATACAGATACAGATACAGATACAGATACAGATACAGATAGAGATACAGATACAGATACAGATACAGATACAGATACAGATACAGATACAGATACAGATACAGATACAGATACAGATACAGATACAGATACAGATACAGATACAGATACAGATACAGATACAGATACAGATACAGATACAGATACAGATACAGATACAGATACAGATACAGATACAGATACAGATACAGATACAGATACAGATACAGATACAGATACAGATACAGATACAGATACAGATACAGATACAGATACAGATACAGATACAGATACAGATACAGATACAGATACAGATACAGATACAGATACAGATACAGATACAGATACAGATACAGATACAGATACAGATACAGATACAGATACAGATACAGATACAGATACAGATAGACTTAACCAGATGCAGATACAGATACAGTAACAGACACGGAGACACAGTTACAAATATAGATACAGATACAGCACACAGTTAAAGATACATTTCGGGCCTAATCTCATAACTTAATTAATGGCGTTAAGAGCAAAGCATAGATTAACATAAACATGAACTAATATAAACAATTAATCAAAATTTAAAAGCTAAAGAACGACTGGAAACTATTTTCGCCCTGGCCTAATATAGCTGCAGATACAGGTACAAGCACGAACTACGGCGCCTCAGATACATTTGGGGCCTATTCGTTTTGTGGCTGGCCTAGCTTATTGGCTTATTGTCTTATTAATATTAATGAGACACGCCGCTTGTCTCATTCAGCACCTGAGGTGTTCGCCCAAAACTTTATAAACAAAGTCACGATAGTTTTCATTGCCTTAAACATCTACACGGTTCTGTATCTTTGTATCTTAGCCGAGTCGCGCTTGGAGGGTGGTCTTTGTTCTGGCTTAAAAGCCTTGTGGCCGCTTGTGGCGCATATCAAAAAGATTGCTTCAACAATTTATTGACTTGATTTTAATTGAGTTGCTAATGAGGCGAAGAAAAAAGCTAAAAGCCAACAGCTGTCGCCTTGTCTTTCAATGTTATTAATTATGTGGGAAAAGTCAATTAACTAAATACCATTTTATAAATTTATAAATATATAAATATTTAATTCAACACGTGACAAATCGAATTATGACTTGAGCCTTAGAAATTAATTAATGGCATATCACGAGCGTTGAGCATGATTAACGCTTAAATATGCGTGTTTATTTAAACGATATGGCAACTTTGTTTATGCCAAATTTGGGTGCTGCCACGTTTTCAAAAAACTCAGAGATAAGTGAATCTAATTGGAAGTTGTTAAAAGAAATCTATAAATAACTAGTATAATCAATTGATATAACTTTGATTTGTCTTGAAGTCTTTGATATCTTACTCTGCTTGAACCCGTTGGGAATTATAAGCGCAGTTTGTATTTGAAAGCCTTCTTGATTGTTGTACAATGCAGAGCTCGTCTCGTTGTCATTAAATATGTGCTTACGCTTAATTCTAGCTTAACGTTTTTCAATAGACTAGAATATTTTCAAGAAGAACTCAATAGCATGCCCCCCACTTGAGCTAACGCTTAACCTCAAGTGTCCGAATACCCTTCAGGCTAAAGACAGAGGCTGCTTAGCTTACACATTAACTTTGATAATTCACTCTCCAGCAAATGCATTTAGTCAAGTTCAAGTTGACTCTTCAAACTGGTCCTCAAATAGATAGATCGATGTTGACTTCAATGTTCGCTCAGATTTATTCAACACTTCTGACGCACTTCCAAGCCAAGTTCATGGCAACGCCCCCCCCCCCCCCCTTTGTGTGAGCTGTAGGAAAAAAATTAATAGTCTATTCATTTCTTAGACTAACTCTTTTTTATTAATATGTTTTTATGTTTATTTTCCTTTTCTTATAAGTTCCACTAAATGGTTTTTGTGTCGTGTTACGTTTGGATTTCTGTTTCTTTTTTTCGTTTCTTCGTCTCGAATTTGCGCGACATTCATTGATAAACATTTTTGATTGTAGATATATGCAAATTTCTGCCTGTTGTTTTGCCTTTTTTATTATTAGTTTTATTCTTTTCCTTTTAGCGATTTATTCCTCGCAAGAGGCGTAGGCGTAACAATAGACACCATTAGCATATGTCTGACTGATAGAGCCTAGCCCCAAAGCCAATTAGCCATGCCATAGATCAGCACCGTTAGATACACACACACACACACACATACATACACACACGTGTATATATATATGTAAGCATATATCTTATAGATCGCAACGGTAGCTGGTATATACATATGTTGGGTTAGGATGGGTTTTGGGGGGGAGAGGCTTTGAGCAGCGCAGTTAATTTGCCGATCTGGCAACATAATCGCACCATAAACAATTTCAACAATTGCTAAGAACAACAAAACACAAGCAACAACGACAACAACAACAACAACAACAACTAAGTAGCTGCTACCAATCGCCAAAGCAATTTGCAATAATCAACATTGTTTTAACAAACAAAACAAAACAGCAAAAAAAAAACATTACAAAAAAACTTAAGCAAAAAATAAAATAGAAAAAAGACAACAGAAAATACACTTAACAATAAAAACAAGAGTGAACTTTTAACAGCCATTTGTCGAAGTGCAAATACTCTATCTAACATAGGGCATTTGTGCTTTTGAAGCAACAGATCTTAATCTAATTCTCGATTGATTCTGATTCTGATTGTTTTCTATGTTGTAAATAGTATATCGATTTCGTAGACAAAAGTTGTTAAGGTAAAATGTATCTCAACATAACGTAAAGTTTTCTGTTTAAAAGAGACATTGCATTAGATACTTTTTCGACCCATTATTATCTTGTTCAGTTAGCTTAGATATTGTCTAAAACCCCAAAATACTTCATAATCAACAAAAACTAAATATTTTATATAGAAATGTTCTATGAGCAGCTATATGAGGAGGTTTCTAGCCAGTTCCTATGTGATTATAGTCAACCAATTCAACAGCAGCCACAAAATTGGAACTAGGCCGAAATTGAACTAGTTGAGAGCTTACTTATTATATTTCCTCTGCATACTACGATCAGGTGTTTATATATTTAATGGTATCTGAGAAATGTGTTGGACATTTGGTGACAATATTTCTAAGACTCGCAGTTAGAGTATAAAAATGTTGCAGTTGTTTGTTGTAGAGCAGCGGCAACAGCAGCAGCCGCAACAACAACATAAAATCGACAGCCAAACAGATCACGATAAATCAATGGCTGTAAAAAGCCAGCAACAACAACAACGACAACAACTGCAACAACAACAACTGCAGCAACTGCCTTTAGCTGCTTTATATATAAATTTGTGGCAGGCAGCAGCAGCAGCAGCAGCAGCAGCGGCAGCAGCCAACACGAAATGAGCGACGACGTGCAGCACGAGTTGCACCAAGCCAACCAATGCCAATGGCCCACATGCCCCAATCCCCCTCTACACTGTCTCTGCCACACTCTGAACCTGGCTCACTTGCATGCGCGTCCCGGCCAAAAAGCACTTGCAGCTGCCAAACATGAGGCTGGCTGGCTGGCTGCCGCAGGAGGGGGCAGCAGGGCTTCAGCTGGGTGTATTTGGGGCCTAGCTGACCCAATGCTGATTATTAGCTGTGGCTCGTGGTCCGCGAGAGCTGCAACTGCGAATTGGGCTGGGGCTGGGCTTTGACTTTAGCTGGGGCCATGTTGGTGGCATGTTTGAGTTATGGCCACGTTAGGAGCTTGTTGCAAATGTGTAGCATTTGCCTCAACTTGTGTGTGTGTGTGTGTGTGTGTGTGTGTGTGTTTTGCTCGTCCAGCTACACCGGGGGTAAAACTATCCGCAAAAAAATGGATATCATTTGCCTCTGGTTACTTAAAGTTGTCCCAAGCCAAGTCAAGATAGACAAACTCTACTTAAAGTTGAATTTACACCTGTCCAAAATTTGCATATTATATTCATAAATAAAAAAGAAAAATTAAATTAATCAAGCTTGTAAATATATGATATATGACTAGGATAATTCACTTAGGAAAAATGTATATATGATGGTTAAAAAGATTATATATTTTGTATAGGAAATATATAAACTTGGTCTGCAATATTTTAGAGAAAGTTTCAAATCGAATAGTTTTTGATTGTTGGTCAGAATATAACCTAGAAAGTTAGCCACACAATGCTGAAACTTGCATGAATGTGGCCAAACTTAAAACTAAACGAAGAAATATCCAAGAAATTCAAAGACAATGCAAGTCGATATTTATCGATTATATTCAATAGGCAAATTTGATCTTCGTCAAATTATTTAATTATCTTTTGGGTTTTTTTGACAATACATATTCCATTTAAAAGAAAGCCTTGTGCATGTTATAAAATCTTTAAGATTTATGCATAATGATATAATGAAAAGGGAACAATAATCGTTAAACTTATCGATTGTTGCCAATTAACAATCGGGCCTGACAGCTGCGATGCTGGCGATGTGGCAACGCCGAACTCAACTTTGTGCTTTCTTCGCGCTTACAAATTGAGCAAATCGGAGTAACAGTCCCAGCTTATTAATAAGTTACGAAGGAAATCGAATAAGTCCACGTTTGTGGTACCCTGTCTGGGAGTTATCTGGAGTGATCTTCGAGAGGAGCGCCAGTTAGCTGTACATTTGCCGGAAAAGTCGCAGTTGCTGCATCAGCTTCTTCCTGATGGCGTTTCCCATGTCAACTTTGTTTGGCTATAGCTCAACGTAAGTCGTAATCGCATTAAAAATGCCTTTCGCAACATGCAAAATAAATGACTAAAATAAAAAATATCAAACGTCAACACGGATCAGATCGGTTTAGTTTTGGCCCCGGTCCACAACTTGACTCGCTCGCTCGCTCGATCTTCTCACGGAAGCTGCTCATTAGCATGTCAAATGGTACGACAGCCTATGGGGACGGGCTTTAGATAGCTTCTAGACGGGCGAACTTGACAAATAAGCGCCCGGCTGGGGGGAACAACTAATTAAATATATTTAATTCCAATTTATATGCCATAAATTAGCTTAAGCTAGGCGCAGTTTTTAGTTGAATTTTTTTACCTGACTTATCGAACTTCAACTTGAATTCATTCTCTTTGCAGATCTCGCAGCGCCACGCCCTCATCCGCAACATATCGCAGCGGCAGCGGCGGTGGCATCTCACCCAATCAACAGCAGCAGCAACAGCAACAACAACAACAACAGACGCCCCAACAGCAACGCCTGAGCCCGCCCAGCTCCCAAGCCCACATGCCCCTGCACAATTTGTCCACGAATCTGTTGAACAGCTTTCAACAGGCGGCGGCCGCCAGCAGCAGTCAGCGCAGCAGCGCCGCCGTCGCCGGCATCGGCAGCAGCAGCGCCAGCAGCAGCGCTGCCAACAATGCGGGCAGCGGCGCTGGCAGCGCTGTCACCAGCCCAGTTGGCACAGGTGCCGCAACAGCAAATGCCACAGATTTCTCCACGCGCAACTATTCGGATATCATGCGCTGCCTCGCGGCCAAATACAACAATGCCAATCCCAATGAGTAAGTGCATCCAAATAGTTAGAGTATCCAAAAGGGCATTGTGGGTTTAATTAAATCATAATTGGATATTATATAAATGCATCTAAAGTTCATTAGCTATGTTTCAAGTCCAATTTAAGAGAGTGAGACACAGATCTTGGATTAAAAACAAACAGATTCTCAAAAAGTCAAGTCGCCTTAAGATCGGCAGAACTGAATAAATAGCTTTGACTCAAAGACAGCGTGAGTTCAAAATAGACCCAGAAGGTCGCAATGCAGGGTTATTCCAAAAAAAATATTAATAATAGATCTGTAAAAATGAATTTAAATAGTTAGTTGGCCAGTTTCTACTACAATCTTCATGGGCTATGATTCAACACAAGATAGCTATTTCGAATATATTTAACATAACAAAAGATATTGTTGTGGGTCAACATTGATGTTGTTTTTCTAAACCCAAACAAATATGTTGTTCAAGAAAGAAGTTCGAGAGTGACTAATCTGATCAAAAGTTGTAGAACAGGACTTTTATATCTCATCATAACCATAATCAGCAGCCGATTAGAATATCATATGCATTTATATTCCTCTCAAGAACCATGTTGATACAACCAATATTTTATTTTCTCAACTTTACCAGCTCCACAACTAATCTAACTACATTTATTCCTTGACTCTTGCAGCCACCATGCAACCCGTCGCAATTCCTACTATGACAGCAGCGGCAGCAGCAGCGCTGGCGTCGGTGTTGCTGCAGCCGCATCGACTGGCGGCACGGAGCGCAGCGGCGCCAAGTCGAGCAATGTGAACTGTAGCAGCAGCAGCAGCGGCGGCGGCGGCGGCAGCAGCAGCAACAGCAACAACACAAACAATGCGAGTGGGTCAACCAAAAAGCTATCGCCGGCAACGGCGGCCAGCTTGCGAGAGGTCAAGGATTGCTCCGTGACGTTGGCGGGCGGCGTCGGCGGTGGCGTTGGCGGTTCCGTGGGCGTGGGCGTGGGCGTGACTGGTGGATCTAGTGCAGCTGGCAACAGTCTGCCGCCAGCTGCGGCGCAGTCACCCACAGAGCAGGCCAAAAGCCAAATGGCCGCTGTGGTGGCCGCCGCCAGTGTTTCGCCTTTCATGAGCAACTTTTTGCCCTTCTCGGGTGGCATTTTTCCAATGATGGACATGAGCAGCACACAGGCGCTGTTAACGCTGGTAAGTTGACCACCCAAAAAGATGTTCGGCCTGTCTCAGACAACCCTCCTCTCTCCCTCTCTATTTGTGTTTTTTGCAGGCGCGTGCTGCCAAAGATGCTGAGATACAGCAAATATTGCGCGGCAAGCAGCAGCAACAGCAGCAGATGCAGCTTAAAGGCAGCAGCTCGAATGCCTCATCGCCCAGTGCCAGCGCCTCGAGCACGCCACGTCCCAGTTTAAATGCCGCACTGCAGCAGGCGGCGCAATTTGTTACACCCGCTTTAATCTACTCGGCGCAACTGCAACAGCAGCAACAACAATCGCATCACGCCTCGCGTCAGTCTAGTCCACGTTCCAATGCGGAGGCTGCTGCGGCGCCCAGTGCTGCAGCTGCGGCAGCAGCGGCGCCGCTAGACTTGAGCTCCCAGCCGCCAGCGGCCAAACGTTTTAAGGCTGAATCATCCACAACAGCAGCAACTGTTGCTGCAACTGCAACTGCAACATTGGGCTTGCTGGCGGCACGTCGTGCCAGCTCAACGGCAGCAGCAGCAGCAGCAACAACAACATCATCTAGCACACCATCCCCGCCACTTACGGAGCAGAAGCCAACACTGGAAACGGCCGAGGGCCAAAACAACGCCAACGCAGCAGCAACATCAGCAGCAGCAGCAACATCGCCAGCGGGCACAGTGCGTCAGTGTCAGGCGCAGAGCGAGGAGGTTAACTCCTGGTCTGTGGACGATGTCTGCAACTTTGTGGGTGGAATTGATATATGCGCCGAATACGTTCAGGTAAGCCACATTTACCAGCTATAAAACCAGCTTAGGCCCAGTTTCGCTCAGTTTTGCACGGCCAACTTTGGTTGATTAAGCTTCGATTTCGTAGCCACATGCAAATTGCTTTAAATTGCCACCGCCCCACTCCGCCAATCCATCCAAACTTCTAATTAATGTTTATGGTCTGCAAGCGCAACACAACACTGTTTGTTTGTTATCTAGATACAAGCCCACGCTCGATTAAGATAGTGCGCAAGAGAGAGAGAGGGAAACCTAGTGGTGATAGAGAGGAGGGGAGGGGGAGACAGTCGGGGCAGAACCAATTACCATGTACTCAGAGTGTATAACCAATCAGTATATCTTCAAATCTTTCAACTAACAAAATGGCAACGCTTCAAAAAAAAAGTGTTGAGAAAGGATAAAGTTGATTGAGGTTAAGATTGACATGAGATTGTTAAGAATAAAGAATGAGAGATTCAGAACTCTGAGCAAACTAACAAGTATCTAGAAAATTAAAAAGAAAATCGTTTTAAATATTTTTTTATTTGCTTTAACAATATATTTTTCTTCATTTATTTTTGAACATTTTCTTGATTCTCAAACTATCTTGATAGTACTAGACAATAACAGTTCAAGTGAATAGTATTTCAAAACTAAACTTATCACCGTAAACCCCAGCAATTGGTTTGATAATAAACTAATATAAAAGACTGAAAAGCGCACGAAAAGATAAGATAATTTCCCAAAAGAAATTAAAACAATAATCAAAAATTCACTAAAGAGCCCGAACGTAAGCGTAAACGTAAATCAGTTCTTAGTTATAAATGAACCCAAACCTATCGCATTTATCTGCCCCTATACCATTTATGCTATGATTAAATATTGAAGATTTCTTGTTAGATTGTCAATAGATCGGTTTGAAAATCTTGCCAATCAAATCGTTTACAGCTACCCCTAAACCATTTATTCTATAAATAGATCCCTAGTTAAATTTATAGTCAGATCAAATATGTAAAATATCCTTGGTATACGAACCATATACGATGTGATTCCTAGATGGTTTGTTGAAGGAAGTAAGGAGACTTCATCTGTATTATCTTCACAAGGAATGGATATCATCTCAGCTTTGGTTGATCTCAGAGAACCTTAACTAACTTTAAAGTTAACAAATCGAAAAGTCGTTGATAGACCTCAATTGAAGTATATCCCATATATAGCTGCATCTATACCATTTACTCGATGGTTAGATCCTAAAGAGCTTCACCTTTTATACGGATCACAATACAGTTGCCCCTATATCATCCATCCTATGGCCCCATTACTGTCAAAGTTCATTTACCCAATGGCAATTCGCACTTTTCAAAAGTCATGAGTCCGCAAACTGTCGGCCCAGCTTCCTGTCAGCCCCATTGGCATGCCGCAAGATTAACTATGCGTTTGAACTTGGCAGGGAGGGACTGGCAACTGGCAACTGGGAACTGGGAACTGGGCTGTATGTGCACCGGGATTTGAACTCCATTGGCGGCCATTAATATTGTTTGTGTGTGTGTGTGTGTGTATGTGTGTTTGCCACGCGAGCGTCGCCTCAATGCGAATGCTTGTTGTAATAAAGCTGCGAATGCGGCCAAGTGCTGTGGCATCTATCTAACTGGCCTAGCCGAGTGCTCTGCCCGTCTGCCCGCCTGTCCGTCCGTTTGTCTCTCTGTCCGAGCTGGTTGGCTCGGCTGCTGCTGCTCCACATAGCTCGATGTTGTACGCTGTTGTTGTGGCCCAGGTGATCTTTTACGACCAGTTCCGGCAAGTTGAACGACTTTTGATCGGTCAGCCGCTTGCGGTCGACGATCGGTCAACGTCAGGCGTCATTAAAGCCACAGTCAGAGCCAGAGCCAGAGCCACAGCCAGAGCCAGTCCACAGATCCTGCTACACGCGTTAATGGAGGTGAAAACACGGCCACAGTCGCCGCAACGCGAGCTGGCCTCGACTAGCCTCGACTGCAACTCTTGCAAAAAAAAATAAATAAAAAAATATAAGATAGCGTTAACAATTAACATGAAGCTGGCTTAAGGTGTTGACACATTTTGATGCATATTAGCCGCTAACATGCTCGCATGGCCAGGCCTCCTGCCATCTGCCGCTTGCCGTATGCCGCTCACCACTTGCCGCTTGCCACTTGCCACTTGCCACATGATGATGCGTCAAAAGTCGCCTAATTAGCGGGGCCCCAAAAGCCGCTTAACAGCAACGGCCCATTGAAATCTGCTTAGCTTTGGCCAAAACAGTTCAAAACCGACATTTGCTGATATGCGCGAACCAGTTTAACTATCAAACACACACACACACACACACAGACGATGAATCCGCCCCGCCCCTCTTCCCACCACACCCTCTTTTTTTTTTGTAAGAGCGCCAACAACTCCGCCCCATTTTGCGATAGACAAAAAGCCAATTGGCGTAATATTCAATTGAATTTATGGCCACAACGACACTTGGCCAGTTTCTGCCCCAAGACTTACACCTTTTGTGGCAGCCAGCGCTGAGTTGCATGCAACTTGTTGCTGTTGTTGTTGCTGTTGCTGTTGTATGCCACATGCCTGCTCCGGTCGCACGTTAGAAGCAACTTTGTCGCTGGCTTTGGTGCTGTCTGGAGGCTTTTGAGATATTGCGGAGGTTGTAAATATTTAGTGCAGAGGTTGCTGCGCAATCCAATATATATGAAGACATTGAGAACTGGTTCAGTGACATTGGCCGGGCCTAGACCTGCGACTCGGACTGCGACTGCGACAGCGACTGGACCCGGGGCCTCGGCCTGGGCATGCGCTGCTCCGCTTGTCGCATCATGTTGCAGTCGGGGCCCCGAAGAGCGGCTGCAGCAAGTGTTATTGATATTGCTCAGACTTTGGTCACAGATTGGCATGCACTGAAAGACAGCACACACACTCGCACACACGGGCAGCTAGATATAACCATAAGTTGAAAAGATCTCGAGTCGAGTTTGCTGACCAACCAACCACGCATGGGTGGCTCGATGCGACGGTTTATTATCGCCACACCATTCCGTAACGTTCATGCCAAATGCAGATGAAGTTATAACTAAACTTGACCATCAGCTGCCTTTGCTGCCTTTGCTGCTGCTGCTGCTGCTGCTGCTGCACCCTACAGCTCTGTGCCAGCAGGATGCGATATTTTTTATATATATAACTATTTTTTACATCTCTCTTTTTTTGCATTTTAAATGCACTGATTTATGGCTATATTAAGGCACAATAATAATTTCTATGCGTGATCACAGCAGCTGCAGCTGCTATGCAGCCAGCCATCTTCACCCCTCTCTCTCTCTCAGTCGGGCTATCTCTCTATTTAGAAGGGTAAAAAGGGTATAATGCCTATGTGCAAATATATGTGAGAAACAGAAGAAAGGATTTTCGATACTCATTAAGTATATAAACTATGTATATTAGCACTAAATAAGACACAGATTCTATAAAAAATCCTATAATATAACTATTAGCACATAAAAATTATATATATATATGTATATATATATATTATGTGTGTGTATGTATGTATGTGCGTGTGTGTGTGGTGTTAGTGTATGCATGCATGTTTGTTATCTAATACCTAACGCAGAGACCAAGCTTATTTGTCGCTTTTCTGCAAATTAAAATAAAAACGAATTTTGTGCTCTTCTCCTCGATTCTCAAGAATTCATATAGGCTCTGCAGTTTTTCATGCTTAGCCAGTAGTGTAAAGTTTTTTTTTGGTGTTTTTTTTTTGTGTGTTTGTATGTTCATTTATATGTATGTACTTTTGTGTGTATGTATTTATGTATGTATGTTAATATGTATGTATGTATATATGTATGTATATATATGTATGTATATATATGCATGTATGTATGTAAACAAACATACATATATATACAAACGGAATGCATTGCTTAAGGGTATGTCCTAGTCGGAGACTTCCAAATCTGTTCTTTTCGACTGTGCCTCGTGCCGCATTTCAGAATTTGTTTGCTAAATTGCCAGCGATTGAGTTTGTGTCTCTTGCCTTGAATTATGCCTTGATTTAGTTTGCTGAGACAGCAGGTTGCTTTGCTGGGCCAGAGATCATATTAAGATTAAGATGTGCATCAATATCGAACAATATCCATAACAACTAGAAGGAGATTGTGAATATGATGAAATGAGAAAATTAACTTTTAAGGAATTGCTCTAAGAACTGAGCATTATCGTTCGGAAGAAAGCCTGATGATGTTTTGAAAGCTAGTTGAAAGAGAATTTGAGTATAAGCAAAACTACTTTTATTTCTCAAGAGAGTACAGTGTCAAGAGTTTTATGGGGATCAAAACTTTTATGTTAATTCGATATTAAAAATTTAATCTTTTACTAAGACTAGCTACTACGTCCCTTATATTGCGATTCGAACCCTGAACACACATTTTCTGCTGTCTCTTTGACCTCGCTCTCTCAATCTCGCACTTGTCAAATATCAGATATATTATTTATATACTGTAATATCTCAGAAGCTCAACCCCAGAACTGCTTTTTCACCTGTATCTTAACTCTTTATTATTATTTCATCTGTGTATTTTACTTGTTTGTCCATTAGTCACACTTATCTATCATGTGAATTCTAGTGTACTTAATCAAAATGTAATACTGTAATTTCCCACCTGAATGGTTGAGCATTTTCTGCTGCCACTTCAAAGCTTAAGCTTTGAACTTGCCTGCCCTAAATGGCCCGAATTAGTTTTTGCTGTTGTTGTTGTTGTTGTTGCTTTTGTTGTTGTTGTTTTTGCAGTTGTGTCTGAGAGTGTTTCTGTGTGCGTGTGATGACATTCAGGAATGTTTCCCAAGACCAGACACAGGCTACAAGCTCTGAACCTCAACAAAGCTGTCAAAAAAAAGAGAGAAAAAAAAACGGCAACCAACGCGGAACTGTCTGTCGCCCCCCCCGCCCCCCATCCGCCCAGCAAGCCAGACAAACTTCATAGCCATTTGCTGGCTTGTTTGTCTTGGCTTGTAGTATCTCCATCTTCGGTGTCGGGGTGTTCGGGTCTCTCGGCTCGGGCCAAGTACTTAGTTGTACTCGTCGCCATCAGGCCGTCATAGTCTCGGTCGTACTTATTGTATTTGACATGCCAAATGCCAAAAGTACACGTAGGCGTCATAAGATTCATGACTCGAACTCGAACTCCGAAAACGAAAACCAAAATACGAACAAAAAATAAAGAGAGCTTGTCTGTTTCGCGCCGAACTTTGTATACCCTAATGAGAGCTTGTTCAAAATCTGTGATAGATATAGATAGATAGATTAAATCAAGGGAATTAGGCTGAGTTTTCGTGGGAAGTCTTTGAGTATGTAAACTTTACTTATATATATACTACAATTGAACTTTGCTTAAGATAATATAAGGAAGAAACACAACTTTTTAATATTATATATTTATATATAAGTTGTCAACTCTTTGAACTAGTTCCATTATATTGATACATCAGTTGCCATCTTTTTGAACTTCTTATAATATAAGTATTTACTTTTCATAACAATAACACATCATGAACATAACTCCTCAACATTGTTAGTTAGGATGGAAGAGTAGAGTAGTGTATCATTAAAACAGTATCAACATTTTGGCAACTTTCTGCTTTGCGAGATATCACTGTAAGACGCTTATAACTATTAATTTTATCGCCTTAAACCTCATCATTGATATTCTTAAGTACGTTGTAAAGAATGTCTGTTACATATTTAACGACGCCTTGTTAATGCCCGTTGTGTTAGGGTATTCGAAACGAGAGAAAAAAAATCATGGCATGCTTTGCCCACGGTGTCGTGTCGCGGCCGCTGAGAGTCGAACGTTCTGCCCGAGCTGAGCAGACGAAGACGGAGACGTAGACTGAGACGCAGACTGAGCCCAGGCACAAGACAACGTGTTATTGTTGCTTGGGTTCACATAAATGTCAAGCAGGCAACAGCAAATGCATAACTCGAACTCGTACATGCTCGCATATATAGATATATATATATGTATATATAGAGTGTAGATCGCCTTAGCTCTAGATATTGCGGCACAGTTAACGCCCCCGCTCAAACATTGCAGTTGGCCCTCGACTGCAGCTCGTATGCATTTCAAAGTCGACCCTATTATTAGGCGCACAGTTTCATATTTCAGCCTTATAAAACTAAACAACGCCGCGCAACATCATCATCTGCATTATAATAACGATCAGCTTTAGCATCATGATGATCATCGTCTGCGTTTTGCACAAAATGTCAAGCTCCTACTCCCGCTCCCTCTCCCCCTCTCTCTCTCTCTCTCTCTCTCTAAAGCTCTTTGTATATGGCGCAGGTTTCGCACTTGTCACTTGAGCCTGGGCCCAGAGGTCTGTGTATGTCTCTTCTTTATCTATTTTCTAGCTGCATCTCTTTTGCGCATTATTTGTTGATCTCGGCTCGTATTAAAGTTCGATTTTTTATCGCATAGTCTCGGTCGTAAGTTTGGCTTTTTGCATAGACCTTACCCCCATCCATAACTGTCACACATGCTGGCTAAAAGTTTTATTTCATTTTCGGTTTTCTCAATTTTTCCCTACTCTCTTTCACTCTTATTGGCCCGTAGCTATTGCCATCTCGTTCTGTGCCCCGATTTCGGCCTATTCAATTGATTTGGAAAGTTGCATTAAAATGCAATTTGAGCCATTTGGGGCAAAAAGCAAATTGTTGCATATGAGTTGGCCTTTTGCAGGAAGTGGCCGCGGGAAATGACTTGGCTTGCAGCAAGTGCAGTCTGCTGGCTTTTCAAAAGGCAAAGGTTTCTTTTCGTTTCTTATTATTATTATTTCTTTCGGATAGATAGAAGTGAATTTGTTACAGCACTTGAATTGTGTGACTTGCCGCTTTTGTTGGTTACAGCTCAATAGTTAATGACATATTAAAGATCAGAAGTTAAAGCTGACTCTGATTGTTCTCTTTAGTCAGTTTTAACGACTTGTGGGGACTTACACTTCTATGTTGGTCATAAATCAATAATTTAAATTGTTTAGTGTTGGGCAAGGCCTTGTAGAAAATGCACTCTCAATTTTGGCACACTGAACAAAATTATGGTGCAGTTTTTATCTGTATATAAATATAGATATTATTTCTTCTTTATCGATTTTCAATCTTTATCTCTCAGTTTTAAGCACTGATCCATGAACTTTGTTAGTGCTGCAAAACTCTTAAAGCGTTATCGCTAGTATTAGTTATCGATACTCAATATTAACTCGAGCACTATCGATATTGTGAAAAACATCGTTGACAGTAAAGAAAAAACAATTTGTTGATACTTTTGCAATATTTACAATATATTTACCCGACTACTTTTTATTTTTCTATCGATAGTTTTTAATCGTTAATCCAATTCAATTGCGACTATCGATAACTTTTTCACAAACAAAATGTTCGATTTAAGATACATACTATAATCAACAATATTTGCACTCATCTCTCGCTTGCCGATTTAATCGGATCGAAAAATCTTGTAAGTGTTATGGTTATAGCGCCCCAAGTTGCGTTGGCTTTATGCATACTAACGGTACGCTTGCCTGTACGCTGAACTTTCATATAGCCGCAAAGAAATGGCTGGCCTAAACAAAAACTGGCCTAATGATTATAAACGTAACGATCTTGGCCAGGTTGCAGTTGTTGTGCTTGTTCGTGTTGTTGTTTTGCGGCGTTGGCGGTCAACGCATTATCAGCTAGCCTCAGTCAACAGCAACAAAACTACCGCACACGAGACAACAGGCAACAAGAGGCAACAACTACAACAGCAACAACAACAACAGCAACAACAAGAGGCAACTGAGGCACGTGCTAAACATGCAACTCCTACTCTTGCCACGGCCAAGGCAGCAGCCAGAGCCACAGCCACAGCCACAGACACGACCGACCACCATTCAGTCTTAGTCAGTCACTTTTGGGCTTCATGTTTGTGGCTGGATGCGGAGTGGGTGCGGAAAGGTGTGCGGCCCGAGAGCAATATGCTAGCCATTAATCCATGAATTACTTAAAACCACATTCCGTGCCCGCCCCGGCTAACTGCTGCTGCGACGGCGGCGCGGGGCAACATTTAAATTGCCCGCTTACCGCCATATTTCAATATATTGGCAACTCGTCGTCGTCGTCGTCCTCATCCTCATCCTCACCGGTTGCTGGGGGCCGCCTACAAAAATCGCAACGACAAGCAATTTCTTGCTGCTCCTTTGGCGATTTTTTTCCCCACTTTTCTTTTTTGCTTTTGATATTGTTGCACGATAATGATGTCGTCTGTTTGATGATGTTGGCCATGGCCAAGGAGCGCAGTTAGAACAATCACCTACATTGAAGAACTTGGCAACTTTGGGGCAAAAATCACAGCACGAAAGCAAATGATTGCAATCGACGACGAGAATGTTGCTGCTGCTGCTGCTGCAACTGCAACTGTTGCTGCTGCTGCTGCTGCTGCTGCAGGCCATGCAAGTTGCAGCCGCCGCATGCTGGTGCAGAGGTTATATGCAGCGAAGGTTAAGAGGTGGCCACACGGCGCACAGAGCTGCCATTTAACTGACAGCCAGCAACAGCAGCAGCAGCAGCAGTAAAAACCAAGTCAGGCAGCAGCGGTCCGAGAGAGAGAGTGAGATCCCAGCCTGGAAGCAACAAAGAAATCACCAAAAAGTGTGCTCTTCTTAAGACTGACCGACTAGACAATACCTTACCTCATCTGAGCGACAAAAGTTTAGTTTCCGTTTTGAATTTCGTGAAAATGGAGGAGTATATAAAAGAATAGGTCTCTATTCTTGATACCTTGTGAAGGTAGCTCCAGAATTGGGTCTTATAATAAGCAAAGACTTACATATCCGGCTCTGATCAGGATTCTATATAGTTTATGTATGAATGCCTTCGTAGGCAACTTGTGCTGCAAAAATTTGCATTAAATCATCATACCCTTTCTATCAGTTTTCAATAGATGCAGGGTATTCAAACCCCAGTCCGAGACCGAAAGTCAAATGCCAAGCAGCAGAGATCATGGTTCGGGTTCGAGTTGGAGTTCGGGATCCCGCGTTGCCGGATTCGAAAAAAGAAGCAGGGCCACAAGTCCCGGCAGGTCGGCAGCGGCGTTGACGTCGACGTCGACGTCGCTCGTGGTGTGTTATCAAAACTGATGATGATTATACCCACTTGCACGCCTTTTTTTGTGAGTCTCCCCCCAAACGGCGCACCAGCAGCCGTTGCCTGCGCCCCTCTCGAAGCCAACAGGAAGCCGGCCTTAGCTGAGCCACTCTTCAAAAGCCTTTGCCAATTGGCTACTCGTCGTCGTCATCGCCGTTGCCGTTGCTGCTGCTGCTGCTGCTGCTGCTGCTGCCGCCGCATACCCTGCAACACGGTTCCTGCTGCTGCAGCAACAGCTCTCGCAGCTCGTTGCATGCATTATTATTATGCGCATGCGCACAGTTGGGGCATATAATCTAAAATTGTATCTTTGGCGTGTAACCCGGGGCACTTTCTGCTGCCGCTGCTGCTGCTTTTGCTTCTCCTTTGCCTTTTCTTGTGGCAAAAAAAAAAAAACAAAACAAAAGGTAACCAAAATAAACTGATTATGTGCCCCACTCGAACTCCGCGCACTACCTCAAGATGCTGCCAAAGAAAATTAACAGCGCTCGCTGCATTCGAGGGTCTTCAAGGGTCTTTGGGGTTCTTCGAGGGTCTTGCCGTTTCTTGGCAGCAGTTGAAACCTTTTGTTTGCTGCTGTCCGTTGGGTCACATCAAATTTGCTAATATTTTGACCTCAAGATATAATATCGTGCTGGACATGATTGCACGCTGGGCTGGAAGCTCTTGAGAGCTGCATAAATATCTATATTTGTTTAAATATTATGGCTAATATAAATATAAGTTTAATATATTAATAATGTTGTTTATTATTTGAGAAGCTGCAGACATGATTAAGATATATTTTCGATAAATTTATCGATAGAATTGGGTTATTAATAGAAGTTAATGTAGATACATTCGATACATACAAAAATCTGAATAATTACACATTCGTAAAGTTGCCAATCGATTACAAGATATTGCAATTTTATCGGTTTTCGATATGCCGATAAATTTTTCTCAGTTGAATGCAATTTGCCTATATATTCGATAGCTTTCGATAAGTATATCGATCGTTATTATGCATTGCTTCAATTTCTTGACAATACAGAAATAATGTTGCACTCATTGATCGATAAGTTATACTCTAAGTATATACTTGCACAACATCGATCTACTTTCAATAACGTTCGATATGTTTTCTAATCGATAAGTTAACTATGAGCCGTTATCGATGTACCTACATTTTGGAAGAGTTGAATAACTCTTCTCATACAGAATATCTTCTTTGAAAACAACTTGCAAATTTATCAATATTATTTTCCTTTCGAACCACTGTAGCACGACTTCATTATGCTCGCGGCAGTAGCTGTGAAAAGAAAAATCTTATTTATTACACAGCCCAGACTCGGACACTCGGCCAAAGACTGGAAAGATTTTGATGGGCCCTTAGGGCGGCCTTTGTGTAATTTACTAAACTATCTAATAGAATAAGCGAGCTTTTTGTTTAAGGCAGCAGCGCAAAGCGTTGCCCGACTGTTAGAATCAATCAAGCGCTGAACTAAACTGGGTTTAAATGCCAGAGCCCAAGCCCAATTTCCAACACCTTTCGGCTAGTGCGCGTGCCCAAGCGATTGCCATTTGTTGCAGTTGTAGCTGCTGCTGCTGCTGCTGCTGCAGATCTTGTATATGCCACATAGTTTGCCATTGTTGCTGGCAACATGCCCATCAAGCTGGCGCAGTTTGCCGGATGCACTGGCCCAGCCCTTGGATTGGCCCTCGGATTGGCCTGGCTGGGCTGGGAGGGGGATGAGCCCACCTAGTATTGCCTGAATGCGTAACAAGATCAAACCGCAGCCACCGCACAGCAGAGGATGTTTGGCATTAAGCGTAATTGCTGGTTGCTCCGGTCACTCGCCAGTCAGCCAGCCAGACAGCCAGACAGCAGCAGCAACAGAGAAACGAAATACAAAATCATTAAATACTCGTACTTGGTAGCTACCAAAATCAAAGCCAAAGTCACAAGTGGAGTGTAGCCAAACAAGTCAACTTTTTAGGTGGGCAGATCGGACCAACAACCAACTGGGCAGCAGCAGCAACAACAGCAACAACAACAACAACAGCAGCAGCAATGGCCAGCCAAAGGTTGTTGATGGGCCACGGCGACTGTTGCTGCTGCTGCTGCTGCTGACGGCAATCAGGTCGAACTCGTAGCCGCAGTCGAGTCGCTTTTGGCCAGACATGAAGAATTACAATGAGTAGGTAGTTGGGCGCAATTGCCACAGCAGCAGCAGCAACAACAACAACAACAACAACAGCAACAGCAGCAGCAGCAACAGGCCTCAGTTGCTGTCTTGGCAGCAGGTCGGCCCACGTTCCTCGAGCCGACGCGGCTATGTGGACTGCTCCCGGGCATAGGTAGCACAAAAAGCTGTTCAATTTAGAATTCAAATTGTTGTCTTCGCTTGTGCCCCTTGTGCTGCTGCTGCTGCTGCTGTTGTTGTTGCTGCTGCTGCTGCTGCTGTTGGTGGTACATTTAAAGTTGTTGCTGTTGTTGTTGTTGGGCTCCGGCTTTAAGGTTAAGCAGGTCAAAATCCGTACAACTAAATTGAGCGCAGAAATACAATTGAGCTGCTGCTCCGGCTGCAGCTTGAAATTCATTTTTGTGTGTGTTTGGGCCGTTCAAATTAAAATGTATTTCAACAGCAGCAACTGAGAGAGAGAGAGGGAGAGTGAGAGAGAGGGAGAGCTTGCGAATGAGACAGCAATCGATGACCAGAAGCAGCCAGAAGCACTTTTGTAGCCGCTTATTAGTGAGCCCTTGTGTATATTTTTGTATTTTATTCGGTTTTTTTTTATTGCTGGGGTTTGCTTTGCTTATGAAAAGGGTCCGCGGCACGTTTCGCATTTGACGCTTGAACAGGATCCGAGCTCAACTTTTGACTTGCGCACGGACTGCTATTCATTTAACTTATTTTGCTTCTCCTTTTTTGTCGGTTTATTCCTTCTTTTTATTTTTTGTTAATGGTCTTTCAAAACCCCCGAAAAAAGTAAATCTAAAACTTGAATTGCTTTTTACGAGCCTCAAAACTGGCCAGTTCTATGTAAATATTGCGCAACAAAATGACTTTATTTGGCCGAAATTCATTTTTATTGATCTATTAAAGGCGCAAAAAAAAAAAAGAGAGACAACTATTAAAAGAAAAACTTGAAATGTCATAAATTCGAGGCACACAAATATTTACGACTTCTCTGGCATCCGAATCCAATCAACAGTTCACGAGCCCATTTTTTTCGTCGGTCGACAATCTCTGAAACTTGAGTCGGTGTCAAAACTTGAACTATAAACTTGATTAGATTGAAAAGTTGTAGGCCGCGCGTTGATCCGATCGATCCAATGCTGAGATGAAGCATTCACGGTTCGAGGGCTCAGGAATTAGACGGCCTACAGAAAGAGTTGTGTCATAAACCCAATCGAAACTTGAGGAATTTCCATTCATTTGTCTTTTGTTCGAAAATATCTTTCTGGTGTGTATATTTATTTTTGGCACACGCTTAGGAATGTATAATTTATGTTAAGATTCAACTAACTTTCATATGCTAAACGGCTGAAAACATTTTAATTTGTTGTAGAACACACACAAATCGCTGATAATTTTTATCTTAGGCTTCTTTCGAAGTCACACCAAAAAATTAGCATTAAATGGTGCTTTCAGATTATTTACTGGATTAACTGTCAGCCGAATCATTTAGTATGAAATTTATTTACGATATTTAGCGGGAAATAAAATGGTTGGAAATAAATTTGTAAATGTAGTTTTTAACCCTTTCGTAATGTGCTGCCAGACTTGTACGATTTTATGTTAACTGCCAATTCGACTGCTTAAACGATCTGGCAACACCAAATAGCTGTTGTTAAGTTGGCTGCGCTTGAAATATTTGTTGAAATGATGTTAAATGTGTCTAACTTTCTGTTAAAGACTTGTGGCAGCAGTAATACTAGACTTTATCTAGACAAACGTCTATAAGGGAACTCAGGAGAAACACATTATGGGCTAGAACTTCAAAAATTGTTATGCAACTTCTTTATTGCATGCAGATCATGTTTATTTAACATGTTAACATGTTTTGGCGCATTTCTGAATTCTAATTTATCTCTTAAACCTACAACTAACTATTGTTTATATTCGTAATAAGCTAACAACTGGCCTGCTGGGTATCTGCTAGTCGAGTATCTCTTAAAGTTAAGGTCCATTATTGTCTTTTCTCATTTCTAACGCTAACAACTTGGAGCACAGTTGCATTTCGTTTGCCTTTTGTTTGATGCTCCAAAATGATTTGCATATTTCCATATTTTTTTTGTAAATTGCCCCCGTTGCCGGCGAGTCCAATTACATTGCGTGCAGCAGCAGCAGCCGCAGTAGCAGTAGCAGCAGCAGCAGCACACATGGCCTCCAATTGGAATTGAAGTTCGAGTTGGAGTCGGAATTGGAGTTCAAAGTCAAGACCGAGTCGCACATTCAAATCTGTTTTCGATGGTATTGTTATGGTTAACTTTGCCGTCTAGTTAAAGCCAGAATCTGTTGCTGCTGCTGTTGTTGTTATTCTTATTGTTTTTGTTGTTCTATTGTTGCGCTGGCGCTGCCTTGTCAATTATTGGTAGAACAGAATTTAGAACGCAAAATATAGTTGGTAACCACAAAGACACCAAATCAAAGCCTCCATTCAGCCAGTTTTTGTTGTTCCTGCTTTTGCTGTCTAGCGAATTATGACAGTCCAAGTCCACATCCAAGTCATACAAGAAGCCACCAATTTCCGGTATGCATTCAATTCTCTGAAATCTTTTTTGTCTCGTTCTTACCTAGGTTTTGCTGGGCGATTTTTTAAGCTAATTCAATTGTAAGCTAACTATCAATCGTTTCTTGCAGCGCAGCTCTGCTTGGGTTTTACAATAAAAAAAACTAGTTATTTTTCTTATAACTAGTCTTAAACATTATCAGAGTTTTTAAAGCATTTCTTTCTTACAAATTTCCCCTTAAAGCTCTTTTTATACATTCACCTAATAACCAACAGCTATCAAGCGATCTGGCAACGCTAAATAATTTTATTGCCTTATTAAGTTGGCCGCACGTTCAGTAAGTTCTTTTGTTTAACGCGCCAACACCAAGTTGCCTAACTGTTATTGAATGTAAGCAAAAAACGATCTGATCAGTAAATAAGAGAACAGAATATAAGTTTTAGAGAAGAACTAGTTAACTCTACACTTTTAAATTACTTACCACCTTTTCTTAAATTATTTTGTATTGTTTTCTGATAGTTTAAATGATCTGGCAGCACTTAATCATATAACTGCCAATTGAAACTAAACCTAAGTTATCTTTTTATTGTAGTTTATAATAGTTTTTGGTCTATCTTTACTTAACCTATTTAAACTATTGAGTCTTCAAATTTGTTTTGTCTACTTAAAGCTACGTTTGCGTATGAAATCTGCTACGTTTTGGTCATTGACTGATCTATGGTCGTCAGGGTTTTGAATTTTAAACCATTTGTTGGTTGATAATCGCCCTGATAGAAAAATTCGACACGGCGATTCATCTCGTCTTTGACTCTCTTCTTATTGAGAAGAAACTCTTGCTCCTTAGCCTCATTGTACTGTTTGAGATCATTTTTTTGGCTAGCCATAAGCTCGAGATCTATTGTAGAGGCCCAGGGACGGCGGGTGGTAATTTCGTCTTCGTAGAAAGCTGTATTATTAACCTCAAACGGACTTGGCTTGATAAATATGGCCACATAACCGGGCCGATTGATGTCACGCTCAACAGGAAATACACTTGCAGAACAGATTGGGGATATAAAAGAAAATGAATTTGATGTGAAAACAATTCCAATTCGGAACTTACCAAAAGTTTCGCTTTGAGCTATCCCACCTGGGACCCCACCAGCCGCCCAGCACCCGAAAGGGACACGAACGATTCCTGCCCGCGTCCGACTCGATCACCTCACCCACCGAGACGAAGAGCAGGTCCGTTGTGTTCGCCTCGACAAGGTGCGCCTTGCGTAGCATGAAGAGATCATTGAAACCGGAGATGACAACATTATCGTATAGATTGTAGACCAGCTCATTATTGTTATCCTGGCCAATGATGAGCATGGCCACCCGCATCGTATTTATGATATGCGCTAAAGCTAGGAAGTTGATGTTCATGTCCTTATAGTCGTCGGTTAGATAGCCAAAGAACCAGTGCCTCATGTGCAGCCGGGCGGGCAGCTCCATGCGGTTCATCAATAGCCAAGGACCGCCCCAATCATTCTTGAATTCGCACAGAATCTTAACGGGCAGACCACGGTCGCGGGCCAGGGTAACGCCAAAGACCTCATGCAATTGCATATCCTCGTGACAGATGGCTTCCGGATAATCGAAAAATTCGGAAGGATGCGGCGTGGCCTTCAACCAATGCGGTGTGGTTGTCTCTGTAGTTGTCCCTGTTGTTGACTCTGTGGTCGTCTCCGTAATTTTCTCTAGAGGTTTCTCTGTATTTTTCTCTGTGGATGCATCTGTTGATGTATCTGTGGTTTTCTCTGTAGTTGTCTCTGTATTTTTCTCTGCAGATGTATCTGTTGATGTATCTGTAGTTTTCTCTGTAGTTGTCTCTGTATTTTTCTCTGCAGATGTATCTGTAGATGTATCTGTAGTTTTCTCTGTAGTTATCTCTGTATTTTTCTCCGTGGATGTCCCTATTTTTATCTCTATGGTTTTCTCATTGGTTGTATCTGTGTATGTCCATTGGTTTATTCCTGTGGTTGTCCCTTTGCTTATCCCTGTGTTTGCCCCTTGGTTTATTCCTGTGGTTGTCCCTTTGCTTATCCCTGTGTTTGCCCCTTGGTTTATTCCTGTGTTTGTCCATTGGTTTATTCCTTCGGTTGTCCCTTTGCTTATCCCTGTGTTTGCCCCTTTGCTTATCCCTGTGTTTGCCCCTTGGTTTATTCCTGTGTTTGTCACATTGTTTATCCCTGTGGTTGTCCCTCTGTTTATCCCTGTGGTTGCGCCTTGGTTCATTACTGTGGTTGTATGGGTGATCAGGTCTGTCGTCTTCCCAGTGGTACTTGGCTTCGCAGTAGTACTTCCCTTCGTGGTAGTCCTCGTGGTATTTGGCTTCTTGGTGATAGTTGTAGTACTTGTGGGCGTATAGTTGCCTTTCGGTGGAACTGAGGTTTTGTTGTACTGTAAATCTGTCTTTGGCTTCACTGTTAATTATTTGCTACAAAATATTTTTTCATTTTTTTTTTCAATAATTACCTCCTCCAATTTCATTCGTTTCGTCGGTGTTGGGATGCACGTGCTCTAACCTTCGATTTTCGCTAACTGACGACTCATTCGTTTCGTCGGTGTTGAGATTTACGTCTTCTAACTTTAGATTTTCGCTATCTGGCGGCTCATCTGATGGGCCGATCTCCTTCGAGCTTATCTCTAATGTTTCCTCATCCACTACATACTGTGTCTTGTCTTCTTGGCTCTGTCGCTTAGTGGATGCGGTTGTCGTATTCTGATCTATCTTAGTTTTATAGCGATAGTTATTGAATACAAAATTGATGTAGTACGTCTGACCGAGCACCACCACCACCAGGGGCAACGCTGTCCATAGGTAACGAAGCAGCATTGTCTGAACCACCCAACCACAAAGACGCAGAGGACGGCACTGATTGACACGCCTCAGCATTGGGTTCTCTTTATAGTTTCGGTTCCCGGCTGGAACAGATGCGTTTAAGTCCCACTTGATTGCGATATCGCTTGGAATTAATGGGGTGTGAACACTCATAAAACTTTATTCGATTTGCATTGGCTCGGCAACAGAGTTGGGTGAGCATGATAAACACGAAGCAAACCAGAAACCTTTGAAGCAGAGGTGCTGCAAGAAATTGCAAGGAAGATTAACAGAAGGATCCTAACGAACAGTAGCTAAAACAACTAATGGAAGGAATTGAAAACGAACAACTTGTGACTTATTATAAATATTTAATATGCTCCTAAATAAATATTTTATTTGAAATTGTGACTAGTGAAAGATTGGTGTGGGCAGAGTATTTGTGACCCGATCCCTTAAAGATCATCAGAGAATCTTCTCGCATAAGCAAGAATAGTCAACGTTTCAGAAGAAGGCACAGCAAGACAAAGATTCCATAAAACGTTTATAACTTATTTCCCCTTCTTAAATTGAGGCTTGAAAGTCATAAAATTTGAAAACAAAGGCTAATTAATGTCTCCAAGGAAGAAATGAAAAAGTAAAAGCTATTTTTATCAGATGGAATATATATGGGTCTCGCTTGATGGCCACAGTTCTACAGAGAATGATGTTCGAATTTTCATAGTCCTCCAACTAAACGGAATAAGGAATAAGTTGTAAAGGAGTTTCTTCCATTCCAAATCAATTCTCCATACCCAATTTGCTTCGATCCCTAATGTGAAAAACTAGAAAATGTTGTTTGGATTCCTTCTGGAATATGCCAAACTTTAACCAAAATATTAACGACTTGCTCGATCTTCATGTTTGCTTAAACAACTAATTTATTAGACACAACAAATTTCACAGGTTTCCTTTATTTATTTTATAATTTTTATTGCGCAAAATTCATAAATTGAAATGTCTTTGGCCTGCAGCCACAGGATGCCGTAAGTGCAGGTGCATGAAAGAGATAAAAGGCTGAATTTAGAAATGCGAGGGAAAGGGAGAAAGGAGCACTTACACAACTTAGCTTTAATTCTCGAGGGGCTCCTCATAGTCCTGGTCGCCGAATTCCTTTTGGTCGTTGCCCTGTTTGCTATTGGAGCTTTCGTTCTCCTGATTGTCACGGCCGGAACCGGCCCCGCTGGCCTCATGGCCATGGCTCTCGGAGCTCTCGTAAATGGAGCGCACATAGCGACCGCCGAAGCTATCGTCAATGCTGATCTCATAGCTGCTGTGATGGCTGTGCTCCTTGTTGCCCTTGGCAAGCGCCTCCTCCTCTTTCTGGCGCCTATCCACGGGGTCAAGGCTATCGCTGTCGTCGTTATCGTCCACTCCCTGATCCAAAGGCGCACTCTTGTCCTTGTTTTGTTCGGGATGATCCGCACTGTCGCCGCCGCTGCTAACACTCTTGTCATCATCCTTGCCACCACCGCTGCCTCCCCCGCCGCCGCCGCTGTTTGCGTGATCGTCGGTGCTGCTATCGTGCTTACCCTTGTCTGCCTGTGGACTGCTGTCACCGCTGGGATTATTGTGCATATTGCTGTGATCCCTACTGGTAGGTCCTTCTTCGGAGCCTGCTCCGTTTGGTGCATCCTCTGGTGGGCCCGATGCTCCGCCGCCGTCGGCATCCGGATTGTTGTTGTTGAATGCGAAATTCATGTAATACTTCTGGCCCAGCACTGCGGTGGCCTGCAGTTGCCAGAACAACAGGCCTAAGGCGAGAATGCGTATGCTCAGCCGGGTCCTCATGATCCTCAACAGACTCTAAACAGCAGCCGTCCGGTTTTCTCTCTTATATAAAGATGAGGGCCGTTCAGTGCAGCGAATCGCATTGCCCGCCCGCAATCGATTACGATTGGGTCAGCCCCAGTCGACCCCACCATGAAGTACTCCCCGCATAAAGCATGCACTGCGCAAAGAAAATTACCCAGTTGTTCCAAGACAAGTACAAAAGACGGCTCCAATGTCATACTTTTTTTATTTTTCAGAAAGGATATATATTTAAGGAAAGGAAAGTGGAAATAAGCCTTCGATCACTAATCGATAATTTCGATAGTTTTTAGCATACACATGAGTATATAGAATGTATATAATCCAATCGTTCGATAACACATATATTTATCGACAAATAATCGATCATTTATGGACTACTTAATAGAGAATATATGTTTTAAGGTTATATATTCTTAATCTATATTTGATGCCTTACTTTCGATTGCTTTCGATTACACTTAAGATTTCGATATTTCATAGAGTAGACAGTTTTTCCACATTATTGAACCCAGAGACTTATTACTTTTAATATATAAGCCCGATTTCGGAGTCTAAAAATGTTGCAACAATATTTTAAATTAACAAAAAAAAACAAAAACTTAGTTCGTTTCGGGCTAAGGATTGACTATAGACTAAGCAAACTCTTCCTAACTTATGATGTGATGATAATTATGGAATTATGTAAGACTTCTTCTAAATTTTGGTATAAAAGCACAACTTTGATAAGGGATCACGTATTTTGGCCAGTGTGTGGCCGCTGTGGAGGGCAACAGCGGCCGCGCTTAGCTTTGTTGCACAGTTGCACAGTGGCAGTTCGGTTGGCAGACGGCAGCAGCTGTGTACGGCAAACAGGTTAAAAGACGCGGCCGCGGTCGCAGCCACGGCCATGGAATTCAATCAGGGCCAATCTATAATAGAAATCTCATGTGGCGGGGGGCAACCAGCAGCCAGCAGCCAGCAAGTAGCAAACAGCAACTGGCAACTGGCGACTGGCAACTGGCAACTGGCTGTGCCAGCCCACTTTCAATCGCTGTTGGCGTCGTGCGTTGCAAATATGAAAATGCTACTGCGCTCCAACTCAACCAGGGGCAGCAGCAGCTAAAAATCGTTTTTCATTAACAATTTTAAAAGCTGCGCATTAATCACACACACACACATACACACAGAGAGAGGGGCACACGCCCTCCGTTGCAAGCAGCAGCAGCAGCATGTTGCAAGCTGGTCATGCCGCATGCATAAATTTTGTTAGCTACAAAACTAATTCTTGCCTCCATATCTTAGCTCTCTTTCTTATTCTCTCTCTCTCATTCTTTTTGCAGCACTTTCGTGATCAGAGCATAGATGGCACGGGCTTGCCGCTGCTAACCGAGGATCATTTGGTTAGCTCGCTGGGCATGAAGCTGGGGCCGGCGCTGAAGCTGCGCTCCATATTGGCGAAGAAATTGGGCGGGCCGTGTCCGTGTGTTGCGTGCGTTGCGCAGGCGCAACAAATGCTGGCACTGCAAACGGGTGGGGCAGCAACAGCAACAGCAGCAACAGCAACAACAGCAGCAGCAGCAGCAACTACAACAACTGCTGTAACTAGTTGCAGCAGTTTGTCCAACAGTAGCAACAGCAGCAACAGCAGCATCAGCAACAGCAACATGGCAGATAGCTGCAATGGGCCCAGCAACATGGCCAGCGACAACATTGTTGCTGCAATAATGTTGCCCTGCAGCTTTGATGCTGCCGACAGCAACAATTACAGCAACAGCAATAACAACAACAGCAACAACAACAAGGATGCTGCCAGCTAGTTATTTGTCACAATCGAAATTAAATCAAAATAAACAAATATCAAATTAACAAAAATATATATATATATAAATATAGTTATATATAGTTTATATGCTAACAAATTGCATTTCAACTGCAAATGTTGTACCAAATGAGCTTTCAAATGAAAAGAGAAAAAAAACACACACATAAGAATTAATTTAAATCAAAACTAAGATTAACTGAAGTTTAACTAGGCTTAGCTAAAGTTGTGAACTTTAAGACAGCAACAACAATCGCAAAAGTCTTCCATTTGCATAGAGAAAAATAAAACAAAACAAAAAGAAAACAGATTTTAACAAAAACAACACTTAAAGTTATAAAACAATCGCATATGAATAATTAATTAATTAATTAATGAATGAAGCAATTTAGTCAATTTAAATGAGTTTTTATTATGAATTACATAACGATTTATGTACTTAAGTGCAATTGCTTTGCACTCAATTTACGACATAAACAATTATAATTTATTTAAAATATATTTTTAATATATATATATATTTTCATTTCTTTGTTTATAACTGCTAGTCAGTAATTATTATTATATTTAAATAACATTCAGACAACTTTAAAACAACAACAACAAAAATTACACAAGTTTCAATTATAAATTTGATTTCCTTATTTGTTTAGCAAAGAAAAGGCTATTTATTTAATATTTTTATAACAATATATGATAAACATTTTATATAATATTTAAAGCTAGTTAAAAATCATTTGTTAAAAAAAAGAAAAACTGTTCAAATTGTTTACAATTATTATTTTTTTTGTATATTTTGCGGCCATTGCACATTGGAATTCAAAATTCAGCATTAATTTAAGAGCTCCAAGACTTGAAGACAACAACAAACACACACACACACCCACACCCACACACACACACAACAGCAAACAACAAATGCAAATGTATATATTGTTTATTTAATTATATTTAGCTTTTAAATACTTACTATATATATAAATATATATGTATCTTAATATGTATTTTTAACGCTAGGCATCTGCAACTGACCAAGCCGCGTCGGTCAACTTAAAAATTATGTTTACGTTTAGACAAGAAAACAATTGATTTATTTTATTAAATATATATTGTATATTTAAACAAATACTTAGCTATTTTTCACAAGCAAATAAATTATAAACAGTAAATACAATACAATACATGGCTGCCAGCGAATGCAGTTAACTGGGCGCTACGCAGAGCTGAGCTGACCTCCAGCGATGGGCGCCGCGGTCGGGTCAAGCGTAACCGTTGCGCCAAAAGCCAACCAAGGATGCACCACTGCAAAAGCAATTAAAAGCACGCAGCTGGAGCCGTGTAGCCGCACTTCAACGTCTAATTACAAATTGGAGTCATTGAATTTAATCGCTGCAAAATCCGCATATGCACTTCTTATGCACTTGAGACACGCAAACTGATAAGTCCGCGGGCCCAACGCTCTGTCTTCATTCATCGGTCATAACTCGCTGACTCTGGCTAACTGGAGCAGGGCAATGCCAACGATTCCCCAAGTTGACCTACCTCAACGTAGTATACCAAAACAGACTACTTACAAAGTCAATTAAGCCAAGCTAAAACTCCTAAGCATGTATTATAGCCCAGAAGCATACTTGCTCTATTGATTGGTGACTGCTCTGGCTGCCTGGAGGTATTATCAATTGGGTCTGTAAAGATATATGGATATAAGAGATAATTGCTTTTAAAAAAAAAATCATTTACCTACAGAAAAGCTCCTACTTGGCCATTTCTCATGCAGATTCCAAGGGATTCGTTGAAATATCGAATATCTCCGCCCGGAGATATGACGTTTGAATAATTTCAAGCGGAGATATGTTGTGAAAAAATTTGAGAAAAACAGCAAGGGGTTACATCCAATTTGGCCTAATTTGGGGCCGTACCAAGGGTAAATAGTATTAGGTTTTTAAAATACATGATACATGAAATAGAGTCCTTGAGTTGACTACCAATTCTGTTATTTTAGAAAATTTCTTCTCTGTTCGTAGAGCGTCTGCAGAAGATGTATCAATAAATTCAATATTCCAGGATAGGGGGAAAGTTAAACCTTCATATAATACAGAAATGTTTGTTGTTTTATTCAAACGTAATACTTTTAATGGAATTAATGAACTTTAACATGATTGTGTAAGTAGTGTGTATTTTATACCTAGTTAAGTCGAACTTTAAGCTTATCACATTAATCTATGTGGAAATGGGCATAGCGTCATTTTCGCCAAGTGGTGTTTTTCCGTTGCCATTCTGCTGCTTAGCCAGTTTAGCTTCTGGTAGTTCCTTGACGCCAGTTGAGCCAAAGCCCGCTTCACCACGCTCGGTATCATCCAACTTGTCCACCTCCTTTGGCTCCGGATAGAAGATAAGCTCGCAAATGAACTGAGCAATGCGATCTCCGCGCTTGACCTCAAAGTCAGTGTCCGAATGATTAAACAAAACAACCCCAAGGTTACCGCGGTAGTCCTCGTCCACAACTCCGGCGCCCACGTCGATGAAGTTCTTCACGGCCAGACCCGACCGGGGTGCCACTCTGCCATAGGATCCCTTTGGCACCTGTACCTGGAGATCTGTCTTTACAACAGACTTGCCACCAGCCGGAACTATTAGGTCGTAGGCGCTGCGCAAGTCGAGCCCGGCGGCTTTTTCGGATCCACGCTGTGGCTCCAGCGCGTGCTCCGTGAGTTTGGCAAAACGCAAAACGCATTCTTTATCGAGTTGTGTTTTTGCGCTGACAATCTGTTCCTTGGCACCTGGTAATTCCTTGACTCCAGTTGAACCAAAACCCGACTCGCCACGCTCGGTGTCATCCAATTTGTCCACCTGCTCCAGCTCTGGATAGAAGATGCGCTCACAAATAAACTGAGCAATGCGATCCCCTGTCTTAACTTCAAAGTCGGTGTCCGAATGATTAAACAATACAACACCCAGGTTGCCTCGGTAATCCTCGTCAACAACTCCGGCGCCCACGTCGATGAAGTTCTTCACGGCCAGACCGGACCGGGGTGCCAGTCTGCCATAGGAGCCCTCTGGCACTTGCACCTGAAGATCTGTTTTGACTATAGCCTTGCCACGAGCCGGCACCTTCAAGTCGTAGGCGCTGCGCAAGTCAAGGCCGGCGGCTCTTTCCGATCCACGCTGTGGCTCCACCGCGTGCTCCGTGAGTTTGGCAAAAAGCAAAGCGCATTTCTTATCGGTTGGTTTTTTTGCACTTACAATCTTCTCCTTGGCTCCTGGTAATTCCTTGACCCCAGTTGAACCAAAACCCGCCTCGCCACGCTCGGTATCATCCAATTTGTCGACCTGTTCCAGCTCCGGAATGGATATGCGCTCGCAAATAAACTGAGCAATGCGATCTCCTCGTTTGACTTCAAAATCAGTGTCCGAATGATTAAACAATACAACACCCAGGTTGCCTCGGTAATCCTCGTCAACAACTCCGGCGCCCACGTCGATGAAGTTCTTCACGGCCAGACCGGACCGGGGTGCCACTCTGCCATAGGAGCCCTCTGGTACCTGCACCTGAAGATCAGTTTTGACAATAGCCTTTCCACGTGCCGGCACCTTCAGGTCGTAGGCGCTACGCAAGTCAAAGCCGGCTGCTCGTTCCGATCCACGCTGTGGCTCCAACGCATGCTCCGTGAGTTTAGCAAAAAGCAAAGCGCATTTCTTATCAATTTTCATTTTCTTAGCTGCTTGAATATCTTCTACAATGGGCGAAGCCATCTGCAATGTGTATATGCGTATTAATCACTGAAATAAATGTGAGAAACACCCAAAATGGCTATCACGTAAGTTGAACCCTGGATCGACGCTAGAATATTGGCGGAATTTTGCAGTCAAACCAGCTGGCAGCTGCTAGATATAAAATAGTCGATATACCAAAATGCAGTGTTGTAAAGTGTTACACAACCAGGGCCGCAAAAATTAGTTGAGTTTAATATTTTGCGCTATTATGCAGTTTGCGTAATGGAACAACCGCAAACAAATTCAAAACTTGTTGAAAAGTATTTTTGATTTGCTGCTTCTAATTGTTTATAATAACATATATAAAATATATATTGACATTGTATGAATTTTTAACGCGCTTGCAGAGTTGCGATAACAGGATATCGGTGGACCACCACAATATGCTGCCAGCTGTCAGAAAGAGCATCTACAAGGCCAAATGACCGGGCCATCGGGATACAAATATTGATTTGCAATAATTGCAATTTTTAGATTAGAGCATTAGCAAGTAGCCTTAGTCATGGATTTCACCGACTTTGAGGTGCGCAAGGTAAGCAAGTGTTGTCTCAGTCTTGACTACTTGCTAACCAGCATAAAACTTGCATTGCAGTGTCCATCAACAGTCATGTACATTCCGAACTTCATCACCTCAGATCAAGAGCAATCCATATTAAGTCACATTGAACGCACACCAAAGCCACGATGGACGCAGTTGCTCAACCGCCGCCTGGTCAACTACGGCGGTGTTCCGCATCCCAACGGCATGATAGCCGAAGAAATACCCGAATGGCTGCAAAGTTATGTTGATAAGGTCAACAATCTGGGCATCTTTGAGTCGCAAAAGGCCAATCATGTGCTGGTCAATGAGTATCTGCCGGGCCAGGGCATTTTGCCGCATACGGACGGACCACTCTTCTATCCAATTATATCGACCATTTCATGTGGTGCCCACACCGTGCTGGAGTTTACCAAGCGCGAAACCACCGGCGAGGCAACTGGCGAGGTGCTATTCAAGCTTCTCTTGGAGCCACGCAGCTTGCTGATCTTGAAGGACACACTATATAGCGACTATATGCATGCCATTAGCGAGATCAACGAGGATACGCTATGCGATCGCATCTGTAATTACAATCTGTGCGAGAATACATACAAAATTGGGGATCATCTGGTGCGTCGCGCACCGCGCATTTCGCTAACCATACGCAATGTGCCCAAGACCAGCAAAATGAAGCTGAAGTTCTGTTAGACTTACAATTGTTGCTAAATTTGTTAACTAAATGCACACGTTGCGAATGTCACGTAGCCCACTGAAGTCAGCCCACGAGTTGCCAAGGCGCAAAACTGTAACTAACTTAAACTAATATGTATGTTCAACTTTAAATCTTCCGCTAGATATTTAAGCACCACGGACACACTGACACACACACACACACCTTTGAGCAATGTTTCATAATGCAAATTGCGTATTTTTTGAGCAAAGTTTCAGCATTGCCCACCAAGTGCTTTATTTTTGGTAACCAAAAAAGATGTTTACTCAATTATACCAATTATGTACATATATATATAGATAAGTATATGTCTAATAATTTATAGATTTAGTTATTGAAAGCAATATGCATACATATTCAAACATTTGTTAAGTGGCATATGTATGTGCGTTTTTCCACAAGTCCTTTAATATTTTTGTGATCTTTTTCACTGCGCACCAAAAGACAAAAAAGAAAAGTAATTCCAAGCCAAATTTGAAATGAAATAAATTGTTGTCCACTGTTGTGCTTGTTAAATCACCAATTGTACCCACTCTAATCCTGAATCTCTTTCTCTAGGCTTCATCCTGCCACTCCAGTCGAAACTCGCGCTCGAACACCAGACGATCGTAGAGGCGCACTTCGCTGATGCGCGCCGAGATGTCCAGCCGGAGTTCACTCACAGCCAGATGAAAGTTCTGACGCACAGCGCGCTGTTTGTCCGGCGTCAGCTGGTTAAGCGGCTTTCGGAAGACGCTAATGATGCGCTGCAAATGATATTCAACGCTGGCGCAGCGTCCGATGCAAACCCACAGATTCTCCGGATCGTGTATGTTGCCGGGAAAGCGTGTTCGCTGATCAAATGGCGCCTTGCCCGACAGCAAGGCACGCACCTCTGCGACGATCTCCTGGTGCGTCTTCAGATCTCTCGTGCTGAGCGTCTTGAACTCGTATTTGTCACAGAAGTACATGAGATCGCTGATCGCACACCACGGCTGGCCACTCAACGTTGTGTGATTGCTGCTCCAATTGCTGTAGCCGGCGGCCGTTTTGCTTGCCTGTTGCTGCGCCAGGGCGGCGGCCACCGACGAGACGGTACTGCTCTTGGCGGCTGTGCTACTGCTGCTTCCAGCTGCGGTGTTGCTGCTGCTGCTGCTGTTGCTGACTATGCTGGGTCTGGTTAGGTCCAGGCTGGCACTGCCATTGCTGCTTCCTTTGTCCGCACGCTGCAGCTTCTCCATTTCGCGCTCGTGTTCGCGTGCCCGCATATACGCCTCCTTCTTTTGTTGCAACTCCTGCAGCTTGGTCAACTTGGGCGGGGAGTTGGCTTTAAAGATCGAGGGTGGCGGGGAACGTGCTGGGGCCGTTGGATGTGCTGCATCGCGCTGTGGCTCCGTCTGTTGGCTGTGTCCATTTGTATCCAGCGATGCACTGCGTCCATATTTGGCGCGATAGCGTTCCAGCGTGTCCAGCGAGAAGCTGAGCTCCTTTTTAAGCGTTTTCTGCATATTTCACTTTATTATTTCGTTGGATTTATGTAATCGCCTTGAAACGTTCAATGCACGCGCCGCGCGTTCGTCTCAAGAATTTACAAGCAAATGCAATCGAGATTCGAGATGCGAGCAAAATAAAACAAATTCTTGCGTGGCATACTCTTTATTTTTATCTTTTATCAATTGGCGGCACCGACGCCGCCGTGTTGAGTACTTGGGCCATGTGCCTCAGCGCTCGCCGTGCACTTTATTTTGGTCTCTGCCGATCATTCAATTGGCTGCACTAGGGTCTCAGGAGAGGAGTAGGGCAACGCACACAACTAAGGCACATACAAATTATATATATATATAGATATATATACATACACTGCCAAGAGGATCCCAGTTTAATAAACAGACATGGATGCACAAAATTTATAATGAAAACTATACAGCACGATACACGCCACACGCAACAAGTTGGGGATCGGTTGAGGAGATTCCTATTGGCGCTCATTAGTGCGACGCAAGCGAATACGCAGCCGCTTCAGCAGACGCTTATAGTGCTTATTAGCCCGGCCCAGATGACGGCAATTCTTGCATGTTGGACGACGATTCCTGCGCCGCAGCGTGGATAATGCAGCCTCGGCTCGAACGTGCAAATATCTATGCCCGTGTCCATGTCCATGTCCATGTCTAGGGCCACGCTGATGATAGCGCAGCATGGCCGATCGTTCCCCTCCATTCGGACTACTATTTCCAATTAGGGCACGCTCTGATCGAGATTGTGGCAGAGCCGAAACCATCTCCTCCCAGTCTTCAAGAGCATTTGCTTGTCGTGGCTCAATGGGATTTATATTCATGTTTCTCGAATCCAAGAATTGTCGGCGATATAACAAAAACAAAAAAAAAAATTAAAATTGTGTGACTAGGAGTTCTAGAAAAATATAAGTACTTTCTTGTTGTGTTCTTAACTGTTTTGAGTGTTCTACTGATATTTTGAGCCAATGTCGAAGCTCTCAGAATCAAAGCTTGACATTTCGTAGCCTACTCTCAGCTAAACTTAAGGTCCCATATATTTATAATTACCTTGTACATAATATAGGATCTGTTTCGATACTAAAAACAAGACGTAGATGCTTCAATCATCAAAAAAGGTTGATTTTACAAACGAATCGATTGTTGGGCAACAACTTTTTTTAACCCTTCGATTTTCTATTTGTTTTAATGCCAGTTGAAAGTAGGCATCCTTACGATATCAAAAAGATGTAACATTTAAAAATCAAACAATATTTACCCTTGAGACATTCAAAAAAATCATTAAAAATGTTTTGACTTTCGAGCCGACCACAATTTTCGAAAAAAACGTGATGTAACCTTGCCATTGGGTCGAATTTGGTAATAAGTTTAGAATTCAATTTTTCGATGCAAATCGCTAGTACTGATCCTTACGAGTCCAAAATGGTATAAAACTCAAAATTTGGACATATTTTAGCCGAGATATTCCAAAAAATCATCAAAGAAGGTGAGCTTTACAAACCATTCGGATTTTGGTCTACAACTTTTTTGAACCAACCGATTTTTGATTTGTTTGAATGCCAATTGATAGTAGGGTTCCGTACGAATTCAAAAAGGTATAACATTTAAAAATCAGACGTTATTTACCCGAGATATTCAGAAAAAATCATCAAAAAAGTTTCCATTTGCGAACAGACCCCGATTTTGAAAAAAACGTGATGTAACCCCTTGCCATTTTGACGATTTGGGTCAAAATTTATGTTTTCACACTTTTGATGCCAATCGATAGTACTGATCCTTACGAGTCCAAAATGGTATAAAATTCCAAAATCGGACAATTTTTGGCCGAGATATTCCAAAAAATCATCAAAGAAGGTGTGCTTTACAAACCATTCGGATTTTGGTCTACAACTTTTTTGAACCAACCGATTTTTGATTTGTTTGAATGCCAATTGATAGTAGGGTTCCGTACGAATTCAAAAAGGTATAACATTTAAAAATCAGACGTTATTTACCCGAGATATTCAGAAAAAATCATCAAAAAAGTTTCCATTTGCGAACGGACCCCGATTTTGAAAAAAACGTGATGTAACCCCTTGCCATTTTGACGATTTGGGTCAAAATTTATGTTTTCACACTTTTGATGCCAATCGATAGTACTGATCCTTACGAGTCCAAAATGGTATAAAATTCCAAAATCGGACAATTTTTGGCCGAGATATTCCAAAAAATTATCAAAGAAGGTGTGCTTTACAAACCATTCGGATTTTGGTCTACAACTTTTTTGAACCAACCGATTTTTGATTTGTTTGAATGCCAATTGATAGTAGGGTTCCGTACGAATTCAAAAAGGTATAACATTTAAAAATCAGACGTTATTTACCCGAGATACTCAAAAAAATCATCAAAAAAGGTTCCATTTTCGAAAGGACCCCGGACAAACCATTCGGATTTTGAGCTACACCTTTTTTGAACCAACCGATTTTTGATTTGTTTGAATGCCAATTGATAGTAGGGTTCCGTACGAATTCAAAAAGGTATAACATTTAAAAATCAGACGTTATTTACGCGAGATATTCAGAAAAAATCATCAAAAAAGTTTCCATTTTCGAACGGACCCCGATTTTGAAAAAAAAACGTGATGTAACCCCTTGCCATTTTGACGATTTGGGTCAAAATTTAGGTTTTCACACTTTTGATGCCAATCGATTGTACTGATCCTTACGAGTCCAAAATGGTATAAAATTCCAAAATCGGACAATTTTTGGCCGAGATATTCCAAAAAATCATCAAAGAAGGTGTGCTTTACAAGCCATTCGGATTTTGGTCTACAACTTTTTTGAACCAACCCATTTTTGATTTGTTTGAATGCCAATTGATAGTAGGGTTCCGTACAAATTCAAAAAGGTATAACATTTAAAAATCAGACGTTATTTACCCGAGATACTCAAAAAAATCATCAAAAAAGGTTCCATTTTCGAAAGGACCCCGGACAAACCATTCGGATTTTGAGCTACACCTTTTTTGAACCAACCGATTTTTGATTTGTTTGAATGCCAATTGATAGTAGGGTTCCGTACGAATTCAAAAAGGTATAACATTTAAAAATCAGACGTTATTTACCCGAGATATTCAGAAAAAATCATCAAAAAAGTTTCCATTTTCGAACGGACCCCGATTTTGAAAAAAAACGTGATGTAACCCCTTGCCATTTTGACGATTTGGGTCAAAATTTATGTTTTCACACTTTTGATGCCAATCGATAGTACTGATCCTTACGAGTCCAAAATGGTATAAAATTCCAAAATCGGACAATTTTTGGCCGAGATATTCCAAAAAATCATCAAAGAAGGTGTGCTTTACAAACCATTCGGATTTTGGTCTACAACTTTTTTGAACCAACCCATTTTTGATTTGTTTGAATGCCAATTGATAGTAGGGTTCCGTACGAATTCAAAAAGGTATAACATTTAAAAATCAGACGTTATTTACCCGAGATATTCAGAAAAAATCATCAAAAAAGGTTCCATTTTCGAAAGGACCCCGGACAAACCATTCGGATTTTGAGCTACACCTTTTTTGAACCAACCGATTTTTGATTTGTTTGAATGCCAATTGATAGTAGGGTTCCGTACGAATTCAAAAAGGTATAACATTTAAAAATCAGACGTTATTTACCCGAGATATTCAGAAAAAATCATCAAAAAATTTCCAATTTCGAACGGACCCCGATTTTGAAAAAAAAAGTGATGTAACCCCTTGCCATTTTGACGATTTGGGTCAAAATTTATGTTTTCACACTTTTGATGCCAATCGATAGTACTGATCCTTACGAGTCCAAAATGGTATAAAATTCCAAAATCGGACTATTTTTGGCCGAGATACTCCAAAAAATCATCAAAAAAATTTCCATTTTCGAACGGACCCCGATTTTGAAAAAAAACGTGATGTAACCCCTTGCCATTTTGACGATTTGGGTCAAAATTTATGTTTTCACACTTTTGATGCCAATCGATAGTACTGATCCTTACGAGTCCAAAATGGTATAAAATTCCAAAATCGGACAATTTTTGGCCGAGATATTCCAAAAAATCATCAAAGAAAGTGTGCTTCACAAACCATTCGGATTTTGGTCTACAACTTTTTTGAACCAACCGATTTTTTATTTATTTGAATGCCAATTGATAGTAGGGTTCCGTACGAATTCAGAAAGGTATAACATTTAAAAATCAGACGTTATTTACTCGAGATACTCAGAAAAAATCATCAAAAAAGGTTCCATTTTCGAAAGGACCCCGGACAAACCATTCGGATTTTGGTCTACACCTTTTTTGAACCAACCGATTTTTGATTTGTTTGAATGCCAATTGATAGTAGGGTTCCGTACGAATTCAAAAGGGTATAATATTTAAAAATCAGACGTTATTTACTCGAGATACTCAGAAAAAATCATCAAAAAAGGTTCCATTTTCGAAAGGACCCCGGACAAACCATTCGGATTTTGGTCTACACCTTTTTTGAACCAACCGATTTTTGATTTGTTTGAATGCCAATTGATAGTAGGGTTCCGTACGAATTCAAAAAGGTATAACATTTCAAAATCAGACGTTATTTACTCGAGATACTCAGAAAAAATCATCAAAAAAGGTTCCATTTTCGAAAGGACCCCGGACAAACCATTCGGATTTTGGTCTACACCTTTTTTGAACCAACCGATTTTTGATTTGTTTGAATGCCAATTGATAGTAGGGTTCCGTACGAATTCAAAAATGTATAACATTTAAAAATCAGACGTTATTTACGCGAGATATTCAGAAAAAATCATCAAAAAAGTTTCCATTTTCGAACGGACCCCGATTTTGAAAAAAAACGTGATGTAACCCCTTGCCATTTTGACGATTTGGGTCAAAATTTATGTTTTCACACTTTTGATGCCAATCGATAGTACTGATCCTTACGAGTCCAAAATGGTATAAAATTCCAAAATCGGACAATTTTTGGCCGAGATATTCCAAAAAATCATCAAAGAAGGTGTGCTTTACAAACCATTCGGATTTTGGTCTACAACTTTTTTGAACCAACCCATTTTTGATTTGTTTGAATGCCAATTGATAGTAGGGTTCCGTACGAATTCAAAAAGGTATAACATTTAAAAATCAGACGTTATTTACCCGAGATATTCAGAAAAAATCATCAAAAAAGTTTCCATTTTCGAACGGACCCCGATTTTGAAAAAAACGTGATGTAACCCCTTGCCATTTTGACGATTTGGGTCAAAATTTATGTTTTCACACTTTTGATGCCAATCGATAGTACTGATCCTTACGAGTCCAAAATGGTATAAAATTCCAAAATCTGACAATTTTTGGCCGAGGTATTCCAAAAAATCATCAAAGAAGGTGTGCTTTACAAACCATTCGGATTTTGGTCTACAACTTTTTTGAACCAACCGATTTTTGATTTGTTTGAATGCCAATTGATAGTAGGGTTCCGTACAAATTCAAAAAGGTATAACATTTAAAAATCAGACGTTATTTACCCGAGATACTCAAAAAAATCATCAAAAAAGGTTCCATTTTCGAAAGGACCCCGGACAAACCATTCGGATTTTGAGCTACACCTTTTTTGAACCAACCGATTTTTGATTTGTTTGAATGCCAATTGATAGTAGGGTTCCGTACGAATTCAAAAAGGTATAACATTTAAAAATCAGACGTTATTTACCCGAGATATTCAGAAAAAATCATCAAAAAAGGTTTCATTTGCGAACGGACCCCGATTTTGAAAAAAACGTGATGTAACCCCTTGCCATTTTGACGATTTGGGTCAAAATTTATGTTTTCACACTTTTGATACCAATCGATAGTACTGATCCTTACGAGTCCAAAATGGTATAAAATTCCAAAATCGGACAATTTTTGGCCGAGATATTCCAAAAAATCATCAAAGAAGGTGTGCTTTACAAACCATTCGGATTTTGGTCTACAACTTTTTTGAACCAACCCATTTTTGATTTGTTTGAATGCCAATTGATAGTAGGGTTCCGTACGAATTCAAAAAGGTATAACATTTAAAAATCAGACGTTATTTACCCGAGATATTCAGAAAAAATCATCAAAAAAGTTTCCATTTTCGAACGGACCCCGATTTTGAAAAAAACGTGATGTAACCCCTTGCCATTTTGACGATTTGGGTCAAAATTTATGTTTTCACACTTTTGATGCCAATCGATAGTACTGATCCTTACGAGTCCAAAATGGTATAAAATTCCAAAATCTGACAATTTTTGGCCGAGGTATTCCAAAAAATCATCAAAGAAGGTGTGCTTTACAAACCATTCGGATTTTGGTCTATCAGACGTTATTTACCCGAGATATTCAGAAAAAATCATCAAAAAAGGTTTCATTTTCGAAAGGACCCCGGACAAACCATTCGGATTTTGGTCTACAACTTTTTTGAACCAACCGATTTTTGATTTATTTGAATGCCAATTGATAGTAGGGTTCCGTACGAATTGAAAAAGGTATAACATTTAAAAATCAGACGTTATTTACCCGAGATATTCAGAAAAAATCATCAAAAAAGTTTCCATTTTCGAACGGACCCCGATTTTGAAAAAAACGTGATGTAACCCCTTGCCATTTTGACGATTTGGGTCAAAATTTAGGTTTTCACACTTTTGATGCCAATCGATTGTACTGATCCTTACGTGTCCAAAATGGTATAAAATTCCAAAATCGGACAATTTTTGGCCGAGATATTCCAAAAAATCATCAAAGAAGGTGTGCTTTACAAACCATTCGGATTTTGGTCTACAACTTTTTTGAACCAACCGATTTTTGATTTGTTTGAATGCCAATTGATAGTAGGGTTCCGTACGAATTGAAAAAGGTATAACATTTAAAAATCAGACGTTATTTACTCGAGATATTCAGAAAAAATCATCAAAAAAGTTTCCATTTTCGAACGGACCCCGATTTTGAAAAAAACGTGATGTAACCCCTTGCCATTTTGACGATTTGGGTCAAAATTTATGTTTTCACACTTTTGATGCCAATAGATAGTAGTGATCCTTACCAGTCCAAAATGGTATAAAATTCCAAAATCGGACAATTTTTGGCCGAGATATTCCAACAAATCATCAAAGAAAGTGTGCTTTACAAGCCATTCGGATTTTGGTCTACAACTTTTTTGAACCAACCGATTTTTGATTTGTTTGAATGCCAATTGATAGTAGGGTTCCGTACGAATTCAAAAAGGTATAACATTTAAAAATCAGACGTTATTTACCCGAGATATTCAGAAAAAATCATCAAAAAAGGTTTCATTTTCGAAAGGACCCCGGACAAACCATTCGGATTTTGGTCTACAACTTTTTTGAACCAACCGATTTTTGATTTATTTGAATGCCAATTGATAGTAGGGTTCCGTACGAATTGAAAAAGGTATAACATTTAAAAATCAGACGTTATTTACTCGAGATATTCAGAAAAAATCATCAAAAAAGTTTCCATTTTCGAACGGACCCCGATTTTGAAAAAAACGTGATGTAACCCCTTGCCATTTTGACGATTTGGGTCAAAATTTATGTTTTCACACTTTTGATGCCAATAGATAGTAGTGATCCTTACCAGTCCAAAATGGTATAAAATTCCAAAATCGGACAATTTTTGGCCGAGATATTCCAACAAATCATCAAAGAAAGTGTGCTTTACAAGCCATTCGGATTTTGGTCTACAACTTTTTTGAACCAACCGATTTTTGATTTGTTTGAATGCCAATTGATAGTAGGGTTCCGTACGAATTCAAAAAGGTATAACATTTAAAAATCAGACGTTATTTACCCGAGATATTCAGAAAAAATCATCAAAAAAGGTTTCATTTTCGAAAGGACCCCGGACAAACCATTCGGATTTTGGTCTACAACTTTTTTGAACCAACCGATTTTTGATTTATTTGAATGCCAATTGATAGTAGGGTTCCGTACGAATTGAAAAAGGTATAACATTTAAAAATCAGACGTTATTTACCCGATATATTCAGAAAAAATCATCAAAAAAGTTTCCATTTTCGAACGGACCCCGATTTTGAAAAAAACGTGATGTAACCCCTTGCCATTTTGACGATTTGGGTCAAAATTTAGGTTTTCACACTTTTGATGCCAATCGATTGTACTGATCCTTACGTGTCCAAAATGGTATAAAATTCAAAAATCGGACAATTTTTGGCCGAGATATTCCAAAAAATCATCAAAGAAGGTGTGCTTTACAAACCATTCGGATTTTGGTCTACAACTTTTTTGAACCAACCGATTTTTGATTTGTTTGAATGCCAATTGATAGTAGGGTTCCGTACGAATTCAAAAAGGTATAATATTTAAAAATCAGACGTTATTTACTCGAGATACTCAGAAAAAATCATCAAAAAAGGTTCCATTTTCGAAAGGACCCCGGACAAACCATTCGGATTTTGGTCTACAACTTTTTTGAACCAACCCATTTTTGATTTGTTTGAATGCCAATTGATAGTAGGGTTCCGTACGAATTCAAAAAGGTATAACATTTAAAAATCAGACATTATTTACCCGAGATATTCAGAAAAAATCATCAAAAAAGTTGCCATTTTCGAACGGACCCCGATTTTGAAAAAAACGTGATGTAACCCCTTGCCATTTTGACGATTTGGGTCAAAATTTAGGTTTTCACACTTTTGATGCCAATCGATAGTACTGATCCTTACGAGTCCAAAATGGTATAAAATTCCAAAATCGGACAATTTTTGGCCGAGATATTCCAAAAAATCATCAAAGAAGGTGTGCTTTACAAACCATTCGGATTTTGGTCTACAACTTTTTTGAACCAACCGATTTTTGATTTGTTTGAATGCCAATTGATAGTAGGGTTCCGTACGAATTCAAAAAGGTATAATATTTAAAAATCAGACGTTATTTACTCGAGATACTCAGAAAAAATCATCAAAAAAGGTTCCATTTTCGAAAGGACCCCGGACAAACCATTCGGATTTTGGTCTACAACTTTTTTGAACCAACCCATTTTTGATTTGTTTGAATGCCAATTGATAGTAGGGTTCCGTACGAATTCAAAAAGGTATAACATTTAAAAATCAGACATTATTTACCCGAGATATTCAGAAAAAATCATCAAAAAAGTTTCCATTTTCGAACGGACCCCGATTTTGAAAAAAACGTGATGTAACCCCTTGCCATTTTGACGATTTGGGTCAAAATTTAGGTTTTCACACTTTTGATGCCAATCGATAGTACTGATCCTTACGAGTCCAAAATGGTATAAAATTCCAAAATCGGACAATTTTTGGCCGAGATATTCCAAAAAATCATCAAAGAAGGTGTGCTTTACAAACCATTCGGATTTTGGTCTACAACTTTTTTGAACCAACCGATTTTTGATTTGTTTGAATGCCAATTGATAGAAGGGTTCCGTACGAATTCAAAAAGGTATAACATTTAAAAATCAGACGTTATTTACCCGAGATATTCAGAAAAAATCATCAAAAAAGTTTTCATTTGCGAACGGACCCCGATTTTGAAAAAAACGTGATGTAACCCCTTGCCATTTTGACGATTTGGGTCAAAATTTAGGTTTTCACACTTTTGATGCCAATCGATAGTACTGATCCTTACGAGTCCAAAATGGTATAAAATTCCAAAATCGGACAATTTTTGGCCGAGATATTCCAAAAAATCATCAAAGAAGGTGTGCTTTACAAACCATTCGGATTTTGGTCTACAACTTTTTTGAACCAACCGATTTTTGATTTGTTTGAATGCCAATTGATAGTAGGGTTCCGTACGAATTCAAAAAGGTATAACATTTAAAAATCAGACGTTATTTACGCGAGATATTCAGAAAAAATCATCAAAAAAGTTTCCATTTGCGAACGGACCCCGATTTTGAAAAAAAACGTGATGTAACCCCTTGCCATTTTGACGATTTGGGTCAAAATTTATGTTTTCACACTTTTGATGCCAATCGATAGTACTGATCCTTACGAGTCCAAAATGGTATAAAATTCCAAAATCGGACAATTTTTGGCCGAGATATTCCAAAAAATCATCAAAGAAAGTGTGCTTTACAAGCCATTCGGATTTTGGTCTACAACTTTTTTGAACCAACCGATTTTTGATTTGTTTGAATGCCAATTGATAGTAGGGTTCCGTACGAATTCAAAAAGGTATAACATTTAAAAATCAGACGTTATTTACCCGAGATATTCAGAAAAAATCATCAAAAAAGGTTTCATTTTCGAAAGGACCCCGGACAAACCATTCGGATTTTGGTCTACAACTTTTTTGAACCAACCGATTTTTGATTTATTTGAATGCCAATTGATAGTAGGGTTCCGTACGAATTGAAAAAGGTATAACATTTAAAAATCAGACGTTATTTACCCGAGATATTCAGAAAAAATCATCAAAAAAGTTTCCATTTTCGAACGGACCCCGATTTTGAAAAAAACGTGATGTAACCCCTTGCCATTTTGACGATTTGGGTCAAAATTTATGTTTTCACACTTTTGATGCCAATCGATAGTACTGATTCTTACGAGTCCAAAAAGGTATAAAATTCCAAAATCGTACAAGTTTTGGCCGAGATATTCCAAAAAATCATCAAAAATGGTGTGCTTTACAAACCATTCGGATTTTGCTCTACAACTTTTTTGAACCAACCGATTTTTGATTTGTTTGATTGTTTATTGATAGTAGGGTTCCGTACGAATTCAAAAAGGTACAACATTTAAAAATCAGACGTTATTTACCCGAGATATTCAGAAAAAATCATCAAAAAAGTTTCCATTTTCGAAAGGACCCCGGACAAACCATTCGGATTTTGAGCTACACCTTTTTTGAACCAACCGATTTTTGATTTGTTTGAATGCCAATTGATAGTAGGGTTCCGTACGAATTCAAAAAGGTATAATATTTAAAAATCAGAAGTTATTTACCCGAGATACTCAAAAAAATCATCAAAAAAGGTTCCATTTTCGAAAGGACCCCGGACAAACCATTCGGATTTTGAGCTACACCTTTTTTGAACCAACCGATTTTTGATTTGTTTGAATGCCAATTGATAGTAGGGTTCCGTACGAATTCAAAAAGGTATAATAGTTAAAAATCTGACGTTATTTACCCGAGATATTCAGAAAAAATCATCAAAAAAGGTTCCATTTTCGAACGGACCCCGATTTTGAAAAAAAAAACGTGATGTTACCCCTTGCCATTTTGACGATTTGGGTCAAAATTTATGTTTTCACACTTTTGATGCCAATCGATATTACTGATCCTTACGAGTCCAAAATGGTATAAAATTCCAAAATCGGACAATTTTTAGCCGAGATATTCCAAAAAATCATCAAAAAAGTTTCCATTTTCGAACGGACCCCGATTTTGAAAAAAAACGTGATGTAACCCCTTGCCATTTTGACGATTTGGGTCAAAATTTATGTTTTCACACTTTTGATGCCAATCGATAGTACTGATCCTTACGAGTCCAAAATGGTATAAAATTCCAAAATCGGACAATTTTTGGCCGAGATATTCCAAAAAATCATCAAAGAAGGTGTGCTTTACAAACCATTCGGACTTTGAGCTACAACTTTTTTGAACCAACCGATTTTTGATTTGTTTGAATGCCAATTGATAGTAGGGTTCCGTACGAATTCAAAAAGGTATAATAGTTAAAAATCTGACGTTATTTACCCGAGATATTCAGAAAAAATCATCAAAAAAGGTTCCATTTTCGAACGGACCCCGATTTTGAAAAAAAAAACGTGATGTTACCCCTTGCCATTTTGACGATTTGGGTCAAAATTTATGTTTTCACACTTTTGATGCCAATCGATATTACTGATCCTTACGAGTCCAAAATGGTATAAAATTCCAAAATCGGACAATTTTTGGCCGAGATATTCCAAAAAATCATCAAAGATGCTGTGCTTTACAAACCATTCGGATTTTGGTCTACAACTTTTTTGAACCAACCGATTTCTGATTTGTTTGAATGCCAATTGATAGTAGGGTTCCGTACGAATTCAAAAAGGTATAATAGTTAAAAATCTGACGTTATTTACCCGAGATATTCAGAAAAAATCATCAAAACAGTTTCCATTTTCGAACGGACCCCGATTTTGAAAAAAAACGTGATGTAACCCCTTGCCATTTTGACGATTTGAGTCAAAATTTATGTTTTCACACTTTTGATGCCAATCGATAGTACTGATCCTTACGAGTCCAAAATGGTATAAAATTCCAAAATCGGACAATTTTTTGCCGAGATATTCCAAAAAGTCATCAAAAAAGTTTCCATTTTCGAACGGACCCCGATTTTGGAAAAAAAACGTGATGTAACCCCTTGCCATTTTGACGATTTGAGTCAAAATTTAGGTTTTCACACTTTTGATGCTAATCGATAGTACTGATCCTTACGAGTCCAAAATGGTATAAAATTCCAAAATCGGACAATTTTTGGCCGAGATATTCCAAAAATCATCAAAGAAGGTGTGCTTTACAAACCATTCGGATTTTGGTCTACAACTTTTACAAACCATTCGGATGTTGGTCGAGTACTTTTTTTTACCAATCGATTTCGACTTTGTTTGAATGCCAATTGATTGTAGGGATCCGTAAGAACTCAAAAAGGTATAACATTTTAAATATACTTATATACTGAGAAAAATTCGTTCATGCACACGGACAGACGGACGGACGGACACACGCACGGAGGGACAGACAGACGAACAAGGGATTTCGCCTTGGCTATTGATGCTGATCAAGAATATATATACTTTTAGGGTCGGAGATCTTTCCTTCTACCTGTCACATACATTGGAGTCTTAATGAATTCATGGTATAAACATTTAAATTTCGTTATAGATGTACTTGATTCTTTCGCAGCATCAAATATATCAAGTTTTTCCTTAATCTAATGTTTCTTTAATTGGTCCAAAAGATGTTTTTTTTTAATATGGCGAAATTCGAAGACAAATTTTCGCTAATTTTTTTAATTAACACAGTGAACGAATGATTTTTACGGTTTGTACAATTTTATTTTATAGTACTTTTATAAATAGTTTACAATAATAATAGAGTAGAAATATTTGCAAATGGCACACTTTCAAAATTGAATTTGTTTTAAGTACAAAAATTACTTTGCGTTTTTGCGGCTTGTGTGCATTTTCATTAAATACAAACATAAATCAGTTAATAAGTGCTTAAAAGCTAAAGTTAACAAATGCACAAAGTACATTTAATACTTTTTATTGAAGCCGACTCAACCAGCTTTATAACGAAGATGCCATCTCTGTAGTCCAGAGCTGTTATTAGAAGGTTCTCGCTTTTGGATGATGTATATATATTGCCTTAATTGCTTAAAAGTACACAAATTAAATTATAAGTTAATAGAAAAATATACAAATCGTTGGTGTTATTGTTTATTTTTTGTGACTATAACATAAAATGTTTTGGTTTATTTAAGGAGACCTCACGCAGGTTTTAAGTTATCAAAAATACAACACTCATGGGAAACAAACTTCTCAATACGGATCTGACTATAACTACAAAGGAGTTGGCAGAAGGCACAGCATACACAGGAGACGGTTCAAGTACACGTTGCAGGTCAATTGAAGTAGAGTTTGACTAAGGTCCAAGGCTCTTAAATGTACTAGCCTAGTTCATTTACATTGGGTTCTTTAGCTGTGTTTCACCCTAAACACAATACGATGCAGGCACTTCGAAGATGATGTTGCCAGCGGAATGACGGAAACTTGGATTCTCCACATTGGCCGCCGCTTCGACGACAATGGTGCGCGACTTATCGCCCAGCCGACAGGCAATGTTGTTGCCCACATTCACGCGAAGCTCGGTGCCGGTTACGCTGTAAGCGAAAATGAATACGTTATTTGGTTAGATGTGCTTTAAGGGATATATTAAGATACATACTCGTGGTACTTCTTGCACACAATGCCCACCAGTTCACCAATGCGATCCTCTTTCAGCGGCGCCGTCGACTCGCTTTGCAGCGCAAAGACCATGTCGTTGTTCTTGGGCGAGTGGAAGACAATAAGCTGATCCCGACCAGGCGTTATGCTAATGGAGGTCAGCTGCAAGTGGAAAAGCAGAAAAGGCAGGTTTCAGGCATACGAAATCCAAGTGAAAAATGCTGTCACACATTACCTCTCGAATGGGCATACAGCGCCCCATGTCGCGGAACTTCTTCTTGATGCCATCCAACTTGTAGATGTTCGTATCGGTCACAATAAAGGCGCGATCCGCCTGCTTGTTGTGCTTGTTGAACTTCTTTGCGAAGCTTGAGAACAGCACCTGGCGGAAGCTTTCGCCGCCTCCGGCTCCGCTGTTCTTTAGTTTGGTCACACTGGTGCTGTAGGCATCGTAACCGCTGTTGTCCTGCGAATTGGCCAGATAGTCGCCCAGCCATTTGCGCTGCTGTCCCCAGTAGGGACGACGGCCGGCAATCGCTGTGGCCGCAATTATCTGCAGTCGCAACTGGGGCCATTCGTTGCGCGGATATTTACGCAGTATCATGTATGCTCGCCAGAAGTCAAAGATGCGATGAAGCTTGGCCTCTGCCTGGCGGCCGGCCAGGGGCGGCTGGGGCCACTGAATGCTGCGCCCATAGTCGCGCTGATGCTTGGCATTCCGGAAGCGGTTGGCCAGCTCTTGCACATAGCTGCGCAGCTTATAGGTCTTGTATGCACGCATTATGGTGATGGCGGCCTTCATCTTCTTGTAGTTGCGCCTGGCGATCCAGCCGCGCACCTGCTTCTGCAGCAGCGTCACAATGTGTGGTATCATCTCGTTGCGCTGCTGCTCCAGGGCAAAAAGTGTGCGGGGCGAGCGTATGAAGATCTTGGTGTGGCCATATTTAACATCCTGCGCAAAGCCCTTCTCCTCGATGAGCACACGTACGCCATCGCGTTCGCTACCAGCACGGAAATTGGGCCACGTATACTGAGAGATCATCTTGTAGCGCAACAGGAACTTGTCGTAGCGCTGGCGATGTACGAAGCCGGCGCGACGCACGCGCACGTTCTCCAGCAGCCCGAGATAGCGCACCTGATGCTGGACGCGCTCCTCGTCGAACACCGTGGAACTTTTTATGTCATTGGGTTTGATGCAGCGCACATAGAAGGGCTCCTTCTTCAGCAACGTGGCGACGAGATCGGCCATGGAGCGTTGGAAGAGGGTGCCGGCGGTCAGTGGACGTTTCGTGGTCTTCTTAATGTCCTGTGCGCCCTCAGGCCACATCTCGCTGAGATTGGCATCCTTGGAATTGTGCAGCAGACGCTTAAAGTCCTGATACAGCGTATCCCTGTTCTTCTCAATGAATCCATTGATATTGTAGATGACATCGCCAGCATAGTGCGTGATGCGGAAATCCTCGCGATGCTTTAGCTCCTTGTCGGTTGGCTTCAGCTGGCGACTGGTGTAGTGGGGATGCTTGTTCAGGTTCTTGTCCATGGCGCCCAGCAAGGTGTCATCGGTGACATTGCCCACGCTCAGACAGGCCTCGTCCATAATGGCTATGATGCCCTTGTGCGGTTGCTCAACGAGATCGCAAATAATCTGTAGGAAGAGATCAGGCATGAGTTGTTGTGCACGGCAAGCATTGAATAGAATTGCTCACCTTGTTGTTGAAGTACTCAATGTTGGTCCATTCGATGCCCTCGCGTTGATACTCCTCCTGCTCCTGCTTCAGCACCAGCTCTGCAATGGATGTAACCCAGTTAAAGATTCTGTCGTGGGCAACTGCACAGGTAACTCACCAATGAACAGCTGCTGCAGCTTCTCGTTGCAGTAGTTGATGCAGAACTGCTCGAAGCTGTTCGAATCAAAAATCTCAAAGCCATAAATGTCCAGCACGCCGATAACAGAATTGAATCTCGCCTGGGTCTTACTGCCGCGGAAGAGTATGGCGCGATTAATGCGCGATATGATCCAGGTGAAGAGGCGATCATAGATGGCCTTGGCCAGTGCATCCTTGCCGTACTCCGCTTGGACGGCATCGTGATCCTTCTTCATGACATTACCCCCAGCGGCAATGGTGCGTTTGGTCAACGCCGCCGACAGCTCCGTTTCGGTGACCTGCAGCAACTTGGCGGCTGACTGTAGATGCGACTTGTTGCTAATCACCAGCTCATCCTCAATGGCTATCGCGAAAGGGAAGTTTAGTCGACGAACTTTGTTGATCTTCATCTAAAAACTCACTTTGGAACTCCACATTGCCCAGATGCAAGACGGATGCAATTGTACGCCAAATGGTTTGTACTTCGTCCGCCTGGAAGCCTAACGTCTTGAAGGCATTGCAGGTGCCCTTATAATCGGACTTCTCGGTGAGTATGTCCATGCTCCCCTGGTTCAGATAATGATACTTGGCCGTTTCCTTATGCAGGTCATATTGACGCAGCTCATTGTCATTGGCACCACGCAGCAGCTGTTAAAAAGCACGGTAATTAGAATATGTTTAAATAATAAATCAAATTTGTTGTTTAATAGTAAATATTGAAATACAAGTTCATCAAGTCTAAAGTTTTGCGCTTGTTAATATCCCTTCTCTTTACTCAGTTTATAATGTGATAAAATATAGAATGTCATGCAGGACGACTTGCAAGACAGGTCATCAGGAGTGTCCTGCATGACTCGCATAACATTATTATGATAACACTTTTGGCAATCTAAGCTAGATATCATCGAGTAAAAGGCCATGTCTTGATGTCATTAGTTTCTTTATCTGCATTCACATTCATGGGCACAGGGCAAATAACTATGTCCACTCACTCAGCTGAGTTCGCATTTGGCTTGTCCATATCCAAAACAGAATGTTCAACTATTTATTACAGCAGACAATTAGCACAAATGCTGACCATAATTGAACTTCCGCTTTAATTGTCGCCAGTTGCCATTTGCGAGCCGCTGAAAATGAGCTACGGAATTCCACAGTCACATTCCCAGACACTAATTTTTGTATTCCAAAAAACATACATCAATAACTCTGGCTAAAGTCTGTAGACAACAGGTGCAAAATGTTTGCTTAGATACCACGCACAGCACATAAACAAATACTCTGCAGCTCATAATATCTATAAGCTGTCTTTGTTCACAAATAAATAAACAAAGACATGTGCCAGGAAAAACCCCATAAGAAATGCTTAGCCAAAATGTAGAGGGAAGAAATCAAATCAAATCAAATGAAATCTAAGAGTCGCTTAATTAAGAAATTTTATTTAGTTTGGGTGTTAGGCGGAGAAATAAAGCTACAAATTCTTTGGCTACATAAATGGTCTGAAACAATTAACGCCTTCAAGCTAAATTTAACAGCTAGAACCAACAATGGGCCCTCTCTTGTTTCTTTTCGCTTTGCAAGAGTAACAACAACAAGAGTTCCAAATGGGAAGTGAGTAGATAAAATCACATTTACTCGAAAAATACATATGCTATATAAGAACAGGAAACAACAGTTGGGTTAGGCACACCGTAGATTGAATACCCTAACGGGCATGTGTACTTGTTCCTATTTGACATAGTATAAAAGATATTCCGAGAATTAACTATTCTGAGCTGAGTTTAATAAGGATATTTATCTTTTCAATAACAACTTCTTCATATGGCGATTCGATCTTACAAATTGTTACCAAAATAGTCACAATGGTTGAGTTCAGATAGGATATCTTAAAGAACTGAATGAGTAACTAACTACTCATTGAAGAACTCAATTTTTGATAGATGGCTTCTAAGTTAGTATGTTATAATAGTTCGATTTGGACGATTACGACACATGTGTTATCTGCGTTCCCAGAGCTACATATAATGAATAAGCGAATGTTGACTCGCTTACACTTCTTATGAATAAACTTTCTGTTATCTAAGCTTTCATACAATTCAAATGATATCATACATAAATACTATGTATGAATTTCAGCAGCTCAGCACAATCAGTTGATTGAGATTGTGAGCTCAGCTGGCGGCGAATGTAATTGAGTTAATTAATGAATTAGTTTTGGGCTTCAATTTCTGTTCCACATATTTGTAGTCAATAGAAATTATGACATGTGGCTAATTTGCTTAAGATTTTTCTGAGAGCAGAACACTTTTAATGGTCTTGGTTAAGAATCCACAAATTCTTGGACTTATCGGGAACCCTGTTAATTTGTATTTGTAATAAGCTTTTATTGGAATGTTTACGATTTTCTTGATAGCTTTTATTGCTGAATCAGCAAACAGCTATGATCGGAGAGTAATAAATATTTATAGCTAGGCATATAGGCAACTTGACACCCTACTAAAATACCTAGAATATGTTACAAATATTTATTGTAAATATATATGCTTTTACATGCATATGTATGCATATGCATAAGAGCCGCGCCCCGTCGTTGACCTCACACCAGGCTGTGAATTGCCACCCACCTGGCTGAATCGCCCCGCATTACCAACGCCGTCCCGCTGACTCACTTGGGTAAATAACAGCAACGCGTCCACACACACACACACACTCATACATACACTCACATTCACACTCACAGTATTCACACTCGCATGTGGGCCAACTTCATTTGGCCCACACCCTTCGCCTTGGTCTTGCATCGTAGTTTGCCCACCTGATAGAAACTGTGGAAATTGCGCTCGCCGGGCTGTTGCTGCACCACACGCGACTTCTCCAGCAAATAGTTGGTTACGATGCCGCCCACTGGATCCGCCTTGTAGTCGAACTCGATGTCCATGTACTTGCCAAAGCGACTCGAGTTGTCATTGCGATTCGTCTTCGCATTGCCGAATGTCTCCAGTATCGCATTGCTCTGTATAAGCACGTTCTTAACTCTGAAAGCGAATAAAAAAATCATTTTCCATTATAATTGCATTTTTATTAGGGTGGACCCATCCGACCCATCCCAAAAACTAATTAAGAAAATGGCACTCGCCCTAATCCCTCGTCCAAACAGACAATAAATGTCTGTTTAAATTGTTTTAAGTTTGAGGCACTAAAAATTGGCAAAGTGGCAATTAAGCTAAGGCATTGACTAGGGTTTGGCTGAGTTCCCCGCGCCCCATCTCTATCTACTCTGCGCCCCGTGCCATATAGTTTTTATGGTTCGCCCTAAATTGCCATGGAACGATTAAATGCTTTCTTGGACTGGACTGGGCGAAATACGTGTAGTTGGAAGCGTGAGCAATTAGCGGTTCACTTAATTTTGTTAATTCTATTATAAAGTCGTATTCGCAGTGATGTCATCTGTCCCCGGGTCAAGGAAAGCACACTATATACACTATATAGTAGGGGTATTCGTATCTGGGGAATGCTGGCTGTGCTCTAATGAGGCGCCGCTGAAAGTTTCATTTAAAATTTGCATGCAACACAATGGGAAATTTGTCATGCCTTGACATTCACGAGTTGGTTACAGGTTGGTTCCCATTCAAGCGCCAGTTCCCAGTCTCATGGTGAATCTCTAACCTATTTAACATTTCCATACTAGCTGCATTTGTGAGCGCGTTTGAATACAGCGAAGTGAACTCAAGTTCAGCTTTTTATTAGCTTATAACATTGAACTTTTTCTAATTGAAGTTGCTTTATTTGTAATTAGTCCTTATGAGAACTAGTTCATTGAACTATTTCTATTCTTAACAACTTTACCTCTATCTTTACAAGCTTGATAGGATCCTTCCCCAAAACTACTCCTATACTAGTTCACCTGCTTTTTGAACTAGTTCTTGCTCTAGTTCTTTTATCATTGAAAAGTCCTCCCAAGATGAACCACTTGGCAAGCTCCCTTTTGGAAAATAGTTCACTTTACCAACTGTCGCTCTTTGAAACTTGCTCTCATCTAGTTTAGGTCTACTTTTGATTCTGTTAGCTCTGAACGCTGGCTGATTTACTATGGGAACTAGTTCATTTTCATATTTAGAACTAGTTCTTAGGAGAATTATTCGCTTACCTTTCAATTTCATTCTGTCCCTGTGCATTGGTCACCGCCGCAATGTACTTCATGATGATCTTGGAGGCTTCCGTTTTGCCCGCACCAGATTCACCAGAGATGAGTATGCACGTGTCCTGGTGGCGCTGCTTGAGCACCCTGTATGCGGCATCTGCGATGGCGAACACATGGGGCGCATTCTCGAACAGCTCACGACCCTTGTACTTGCGTATGGTCTCCGGCCCATAGATGTTCATCTGTCTGTAGGGATTCATCGAGACGCACACCTCGCCAATGTATGTATAGATGGAGCCAACCTGAAAGCTGCAAACGAAAAAGTCTCACATTAGTTGAATAAGAAACTAGAAGCACAACAAATTCCAATGTTTTGATATGCATTTTAATATACATTTCCCCATGTAAATTATCAGATCTCCTGTGAATATGCCCAATAAAAATACAGGTGGGTTGCCCTGCCTATACGCCCGCTGGGCAACTGTCGATGATTTTGATTCGAAATTTGTTTTTCAACAGCCAAATTGAAGTTTGTTTTTGGAGCTGGACATTGATGGCTTAATTTGTCTTGGACGCCGCGGGCGCTGCTCAGTTGGCGATGCGATTAATTCTTGTTGTTGTAGCTGTTGTTCATATTGATTAAATTACAGACCCGAATGCGTTTGTGTGTTTATTTGTTCGTATACAATTAAATAGGCGCCAAAAGATTTAGATCGACAGTTGCATAGATGCGGCAGGTCGAAAATTTGGGTCACTTGAACAAAGGCGGAGCCAAAGGCAATGTCTAGCGTTGGATATGTTATCAATTTATAAGACTCTTTGTAGGTATTTTGTAGATAGAATTGATTTATAGGATATTCACTTAGATCGTGAAGAAACGCAACAATTCTGAGTGAATAAAGTGAGGATTGAAAAGGATGCCAGCTTACTAAGTACCTAAACAGGTAAGTCAGAGCTTAATACATACTTAAGGAACACACAAACTGTTTTCGTTTTCTTTCTATAATATTTCAATAATTAACACCTTAAATCAACAGGCTGCTTTTGTATATATATACCGAAAATGAAATCAATTTAGCCGCAGAGCAATGAAAACTAATTTCCACGAATTTTATTAATGGTTTGGCATATTAAATCAGAAGTTCATGGCAATTAGAGACTTGCGATTGCTTAACAACCACAATCAAATAGGTAAGCATGGCAAATTGCATTATTACGAGTATTTACTCAAGCTACCAACACCTGCTTAATGTTACTTAATTTCCGAAAATACACTGCAACAACAAGTGCATCATTTGTGGACCCCGTGTAATTACTAAGTCGGGGGGAGTTGCACTGTTACAAATACAATTACATCAAAGCAGCCGCAAAAGAGTTTGGTAACAACAATAACAGAAAGAAAACTGTGTGCAACAGGTAAGCTCTCTTACAACATTATGTTTGGGCGTGCCACGCCCACTTAACAGCTGACTGCCGAAACAAAACGCTGCAAATTAACAAGCAGGTAGGAAAAATGCAGCAGCTGAAATTGACCGGCTAGGAAATACTCTGTACTGTAATATCAATTGAACAATCTATATAACCATTTATCTATAAATCTATGTATCTATGTCTCTATGTGTCTATGTATCTATGTGTCTATGTATCTATGTATCTTTGTATCTATATATCTATATCTATATCTATATCTATATCTATATCTATATCTATATCTATATCTATATCTATATCTATATCTATATCTATATCTATATCTATATCTATATCTATATCTATATCTATATCTATATCTATATCTATATCTATATCTATATCTATATCTATATCTATATCTATATCTATATCTATATCTATATCTATATCTATATCTATATCTATATCTTTATCTATATCTATATCTATATCTATATCTATATCTATATCTATATCTATATCTATATCTATATCTATATCTATATCTATATCTATATCTATATCTATATCTATATCTATATCTATATCTATATCTATATCTATATCTATATCTATATCTATATCTATATCTATATCTATATCTATATCTATATCTATATCTATATCTATATCTATATCTATATCTATATCTATATCTATATCTATATCTATATCTATATCTATATCTATATCTATATCTATATCTATATCTATATCTATATCTATATCTATATCTATATCTATATCTATATCTATATCTATATCTATATCTATATCTATATCTATATCTATATCTATATCTATATCTATATCTATATCTATATCTTTATCTATATCTATATCTATATCTATCTATATCTAACTCTAGATCGAAAAGTAAATCTCCATGCAACTATTTATCATACCCTTTATACCTAGTTTTGTTACGAGGTAGAAAAACTCAAAGACAAAGGCGTCAGAGTTAGAGAGATTGTTTAAAAACAAAAAAAAAGTGAAAAAAGAAAACAGCGAAAAGTTTTGTTGGCCCGCAGCTTAAAGTCGTGTGTATAAAAACAATAGCACTTAATATTAGTATTTATTGTTGTTGTTGTTGTTGTGGTGGTTGTTGCTTAGCTGGTTGTTTTGGGGCAAACGGCAGTCAACACATGTTTTTACTTAAGTTTTCAGTATTTATTTATAGAGCTGCCGCTTGGTGCTACATTTGGGTCAAAATGTGACAACCCAGACGGAGGCGAAGACAAAGGCAGACGTGAGAGCTGCTCAGAGATGATTATGTGGGCCTCCAAAGTTGAACTACTGAACTCCAAGAAAATGTGATGGGGGGCACAAGCGTTTAGCACGCTTGTTGACTTTCTAGCACAGCGGGTCACATTTGAAATCGGATGCCGAATCGGAACCACACATCGGAATTGGCATAAGAAAAGAAAAGGGCAGTCAGCAAGCCGCTTAGCAAAGTGACTATGTGATTTCTACGATTTCACCCCCTACCCAACCCCTGCACACAAAGCAACTGCTATGAGCGACACCTGAGGCGTGCGGTATGTGGGTGCCGTGCCCATCGCCCACGTGGCGTATGATTGACGGACGGCCAGCCGAAATGCTGACTGCCCAAATGAGCTAAGAAGAAATTGCCTGAGGCAAAGGTGCTCCAGAATGGATTTAAAAGCACGAACTGAAACACATGTGATCTAATCTCGCCGCAAAGTGGGCGGCATTCGACATGCTGACAGGCGGATAAAGTTGTCATATTTTGAGTGAGCTTCGGGGATCAATGCCCCAATAAATCATACGATTATTGTGTTTGATCACACAGCCAGCCAGCCAGCCCAACATCAAGCGTTAGAAGACTAGAAGGTACTTGGTTCAGTGCCCCGAAAGTGCTTCAAGTGGACACTAAAAGTCTTGGGAAAGAACTTTCCCAGTTGTCAAAAATGATTTAATTGTCATGCTTTGGGTTAAGATTGGGTTAAGATAGAAATGAATCTTATTTATTTATATTTTATGTTTATCTTATATTTAATATCTTTTTAATATCGTAAGCTTTTAAATTTCCCCTCAAATCTGTAAAGTTTCTTAGATTTCCCTTTCCACAATGTTTGATTTTCGAGAAATTTGATTATATCCACAGAAATATATATTTTATATCATTTCATTTGAGTATGTTTTTGTTTTGGGGGAACTGGTCGAACACTCCTGTTGTTTTTTTCTCAACTAGTTTTACGGAATTCGGAACTAGTCTGCGCCATGAATATTTAAATGCTCATCGCTCGTCGCCTTCACGCATTCACAATATAAAGGTCGTTATTCATTGCTATTGTCGATGCTTTTGATTTTTGCTTAGTATTCGAAACGGCAAATGGCGTCATCAAGATACAAAAGTTCTAAGTGAAAAGGCGCCAAAAATATCAAAATGCAAACAGTCTCGGGTATTTGTTATTGTTATTATATTGTTTACACAATTTGTTTGTGTCTTTAGTTTTAATAATTTTATAACTATGTGAATCATTCACACGATTTACTCGCTGCCTGCCAAATACTGAGCACATGGCAAAGTTATTTGCCAGTTTTTCGCTACTTAAGCTGTTAATAAAAAAGGCTTGTAACACGTTTGGTGACTAATCATTTGTTTAATTGCCAATGTCTATTCGCATGCAAATTGCATTTGTTCATATATATTATCCAGCCTGATGATTCACTGATGATTCGCATTCACACTCATTCATTCATTCAATTATTTAAGATTCGCCTGCACTAAATTGTTGAAACGCACTTTGGCTAAGCCTTGAGGGGGATGATCCAAAGAAAATCAATAAGTTTAGTCATTCCACGCTGCATTTTTCACTGGCTAAGGCGGCACAGACTTTACGTGACGCTGACGTCATAATGGCCAACAGACTTGGCTTTAAGTAGGTCAATGTTTTATTTGCTTTTTGTGGATTTAATTGAATTTGATGCGATTTATCGATGTGCCAAGCAGAGAGCTTACAAAATTGAATAGTGCGTTACGGGGCGGCTGGTCTTGATGAGAAGCGCAGAGAGGGGCGCTAGACAGGCCCATGAGATTGTGAGAAGCGCATAGAAGGGCACGCTTGTGAATAGACAAATTCGAAATATTTGATTGTTTGCCAAAGATTTTAGTCATTAATGACACACATTACAGCTGAAAAACCATCTGCACCGAACAAATGTATATGAAACTGACAACAACACTTTCAATTTTCATTTGCAATTGAGTTTTTCCTCTCGGTGCTCGATCTTTTTGCGCAATGCCATTGCAGCTTTCAAATTAACTTCAATTTACACCCAGAATTGTTTGCCATGGAGGCAGACGCATATCAATTAGCAGAGCACAATCTTCTTCTCTCCTGCTGCTCGAATGCCTGGAAGACTAAACAGGCGCTAAATTCTTGGACTCGACATGGGCATACATTTTTATGTAAACGTTGCCTTTTTCTTAATTCTGTTTTTGTGTGTTTTGTGTGTGTGTGTGTATGTGTGTGTGGGGCAGCTGGGAACGAGTTGCAGATGCCCCCAAGTAAAAGTTATTGCAACGCAAATGACAAACATGAACGTTCTACGCTGTGTAAATAAACAACAATGCAGACAGCGACGTTGACTGTGAGATGTGCAAAGGCGGGCAGCAGGAGGCGGGCTATTGAACTGCTACACCTGATACCTGAGTCTGCTGACTCTAACATTTGCTAGCTGTTTTTCTGATTTGTATACCCTGTAGACATGAAAATTGTTTTAGAGAGTAGCATACGACTAAGGCCATACATTATGCATACAACTTTGATTAGAATAAGAAGTTAAAATGAGAAGAAGATTACAGAAAAGCAATCTTTTATATATGGTCTTTGCCTTTTAATGTGGGGTTAACTTTTGTTTAGCTGCGATATATATTTAGTTTATTGTAGGGCAACTTCTAGTCGAGCACATGGTTAAGCCAAGCGGCTGAGTAGTTGTTCTGGGATTTCAGATGCATTGTGCCTGGGTCATTAGTCGCGTCTGCTGGAGTTTGCACATTAGTGCCAAGAAAGCGGCTCGATTTGTGGAGCGCCAACCGTTGCCGGTGGCAAGCGTTTTGGCCGTTATGTAAATGATTTGATTTCCGCTGCGCGACAGTATCGAATGGGCTTATCAGCGCCCAAAGGGGCGGCATTTGATAGCAGCTTATCAGGAGCCCAGTGGCATGTAGGCAGACATATGGAATGTGTCGATTCGCAGCCAACTGTCTATAGATATGAAGGCGTATCTATAGATGAAAGTAACTCAAGGTGCGCTTTGAACTATGCGATACTATACATATATATATATATATAATCTGTTGCATCTGGACGACGGGCCATGCCTAGAATGCAGTCTTTAATTAGGGTATGGGCGGGGCAAAGTAACACTGGCCTCTTGTACAAATAAACAGACAATCTTTGATAGCAATCGGAAATTGAAAAGCAGAATTCTTAAAGTTTTTAATAGCCGGAGTAAAACTACGTAAACACCATTCTTTTTCTTCTATTTCTCTTCAAGTTTTTCTTTTCATCGTCGCGCCCTAGAGGCCTTTAATAATTTTCCGAGACGCCTTCTTTGTAATCAAGTCTTGGCGAATGCAATAAAGTTGCATTTATAGACAGGTCGATCAGGTCGAATCACGCAGTTCAAAGGCCAGATGGGCAAAGCAGAAGAAGAAAATGATGTGTATAAGAAATATTATGGCACGAGAAAACCAATTTCTTTATGCAAATATGCACCAAACAATAAGAGAGGGTGCTGGTTCAAACTTGCTTCAGCTGTAGCTAGTGCTAATTAAAATTAACTAATTATATTTATACTCATGCTCATGCTCATGCTCATTGCATAACAAATTGAAGAGAGCTGCTTATCGGGCATACAGCTAGCTATACGTGGATAGTCAATACTTGTACCCAATATGTGCTTAAAGGCGAACCCAAGGTTATTCATACATATATATATATACGACGAGTACGTATCTGGCACATGCATACCTTGGTAGGTTTAACACTTCTTCGGGTTCATGCAATCTTATCAAGACTGTGGCATTATTTAACAAGTCGAGTCGCGGCTATTTATACAAAAGCACAAATAAAGAAGGAATAAAAGCATGCCCAACTGATATACCCTATAAATGTTTGTTCCACAAAAAAAGGGAATAAATTATAGCAAAAGCAAATTTAGCGATAACCAACGATTTCTTCTAAGCAGCCTGATAAGATTAGGCCACGCCCAGACGTGCCAAGGGTTAAATAACTTCAATTTACTTTTATATATGGACGGGGTAAAACACGAAATCGTATATTTAAAACGAGGGGTAACTTATAAAAGTGTCAGAAAAGCATTTGATGGGATCATAAATTTGGGCAGAGATAATAATTAAAATAAAAATTGTTAACTGGCACATTAAATACAACAAATGCCTCTGTGGAATACTCAAAATGCACCTTGAACAAGCCAAAAAAATAAGTAAAAATAAATAAATATAAATGAATAAACAAAATGTTTATGTATTTGACATGCATTTGGTAGTTGTCAAGTGTTTGCCCGTTTGCATTGACAAACGTTTTCTTGGCAATGAGTCACGGCTTGGACGATATGAAGCTATAAATATTCGAATTGCGAACAAAAATTTGTTTTCCTTTTGGGGATTTTGGCCAACTGATAAGACTATCAGGTTTGCTAATGATAAAAAGCCCAAATTCTTGCCGAAAGTCTGCACCTGAGTTCCCAAGAACTGACAAAAGAAACCTATCCAGAGGTGGGCACAGGCACCACCTGTAACTCGCACGGGTTCAACGGCAGTTCATGGCAAAACGCAGTTGGGTAAATAAACAGGCAGCATTAGATAGATGAGATGCTGCTGTATAGATGAAGCCGAACAAACAACAATAGCCAGAGTAACAACAACACACAAAATGTAGGCCAAATAAATGAGAGGCGGCGCATAAACAAAAGTCAGCTCGAAAACTAAAAGTATAAACTTATCAGCGCTACGTGCACATGGAAATGCACTCGGTACAGTGCACAGATTGTTGTTGTTGTTGTTCTTCTTCTTCTTATTGGAAATAGTGCAATCAATCAGTGCAAGTTGATTTATAGATACTCCTCCCCAAACCACACACTAAACGGGGCTACGGCACAGCGGTGGGCCATAGACCTGGACACTTGACTTAATGGCCCGCAACAGTTTTGGCGATTCGATGGAAGAAGAAAAAACAATAGAGAATCCCTTAAAAAGCAGCTCTGAACTTGAGATAACAAACGAAATCTCTTTCAAAAGGAAGAAACTTGTCTTTTTGCGAGAGTTTTTTATACCTCTTCAGAAGGTACTTTAAATTTGTCACAAAATGTGTAACGCATACGTTTTTCTGTTCCTGTAAATATCTTAGCTAAATGCAGCAATAACATTTCCAGTTCTTCAACAAACCTCCCACAAATCGGAAAACTATATTGAATGCCTCTCTGAGAAGAAGAGAGACAACTTTTGGAAGGGTATTTCGTCTTATTCGAGCCGCTTTTTAGTTTGGGGTTTGCAAACTGACGCCATCAACCGGTTTTGTGCGGCTGCCCCTTTTTTATAATCTTATGTTTTTTTTTTTTGGGTATGCCAAGGCATTTGTACACGTATTTGCTATGTGCGAGCGCCAAAGTATCTTTAAGATACACACCGCGTGACTCACAATCCTCGTATGCGTAGTGCAGCAGAGAGGCAGCAGCAGCGCAGGCTTTCCATTTCATTTTCGAGATACATCGTTTTGAAACACACACATATTTCAATCGACCAGACACATATATACATACGTATATATGCACATATAGAGAGAGAGATATATGTTATATATATATATAAGTGCGTCGTGCGGCTATTTCGGGATCGCGTTTATATAGGTCTGTGTGGGCTTATGGAGCATGCAGGGGCAGAGCATTCACATATTTACTATATTTACTTATGACAGTGCCAAAAAGTATATATATATATATATATATATATCTATATAGCTTAGCTTTTACTGGGGCTACAAAAACTGTGTGCGTTTGCTCGCGTTGCATTGTTCAAGTCCCTTTGTGTTGAATGACAAATTGTCAACTTTGAGTTAAGACAAATGGAAATAAATAAATATATATTTATATATAATCTGAGCTAGATGCATTTTAAACAGATAGTCCAACTACATTGTGGAACAGTCTGAAGACTTGAGCTAGAGTCTTAAAGTATGCTTTGGACTCCCAAAGTCAAGGATTTTATGTGCGTTTACAATAGCTAAGTATCCCAATAGACTTTAGGGTATATAAACTGCGGTTCGTCCACACAATTTGCATATTCTTTATTGTTTTTTCTTGTGGTTGTCTTTTTATTGTTTTATGTACGCAGCACATGATGTCATAGCACAGATAGTTGGTATAGAAGAGCGGGCAAATGAAAAGGGAATAAAAGTCATTTCTGGCCATAATACATAATGCAGTTTTGGCCATTTCTTAGTTTTCATTTCATTTGGCTTTTGTTTACGCTTTGCTCTTGTTTTGCTCGCCGAGTTGTCTGCTCGATTACAAAAAGAAGAAGCGGAAAAAACGAAAGTGAGTTATTTATTTCTCTCTGTGTGTGTTTTGTCTTTGGCTTTCTTCATCATTTTCCATTGCGAATCGCATTTTGGCTCGTTTTCAAATAATTTGTTATTTTGTTTTTGAATTTGGCGCGTTTCTGACCCTCAACCAATGGGTTTTTCCTCAAAATTGATATAGACATAGCCGTATTTAGCTTATGTATCCAGCTATTTCTTTGGCTGATTTTCCGGTTTGGCTTTTGTAATTTCTGTGTTTAAAAATTACAAATTGATTTGTATTTTGTTACGACTGCATTATGATTACATGTGCGAGTACGTGGTACGTGCTATTATCGCTTCCGAGGGGTAAGTTGTGTAATTAACAGTTTATGGAGCAATTTTAGATGTGAGTGCGACTATTACTGATAACTCTTCAAAGTTGTCCAAATGAGTGCACTTCAGTTTTGGTATTAATGTTAAGTATTCGAAAATATCGCAAGGCTCTTAAGACTCTGTTATACAATATGTCAAAGGTATGTGTTATGGGGAATACTAGATACATAAAAGTTGTGGGGAATACTAGATACAAGTAATCATAAATATATGTTCCTGATGTATACAACGAGTTAAGTCAATCTATTTAGGTCCATCTGGTTCTTAGATAGGGAATACTAGATACAAAAAAGTGGGGTTCCATAGAAATATGAAGCAAAAAGAAACTTGTTTTTCCATTCCTTAAAGGTAATCATACATATATAGTCCTGATGTATATCAAGAGTTGTCAATGTACATACATATATCTGGTTCTTAATCTTCTTATCCTATTCAATATAGAGATACAAGTCAAGCTAGATACTTTATCTTAGTATGCAGCTTCTCATATAGTCTTATGCAGTTGGGAGTTCAGTTCAAGTCTTACGTTGAGGAATATATATATGTACATATATGGGTATACATAGATGTATTAATAGACTACGAACACTCGCCCACATTCCCATATTCAATTCGTCTCTATTTGACTGCCCTGCATCGTATCTACCATTGTTGTTATTGTTATTGCTACCGGTCAGTTCTCTGGCCCACGTTTAGTTAGTTACACGTAAAGTTGTGGCGTATTTTATTTCATGCAGCATGTGTCAACAACTTGTTGCATGCTGCCGGCATTGTCAACATTGGTGGCAGCCAACACGCTTTGGGCTCTGGGTCTGGCATGGGTCGTTGCATTGCATGCCTCGCTGGGCTCTGATGTTTGTGGTTCGTTGCCTTAACGATGATAATCATCATGTTCATTATCACAGTCAGAGCTGGGCAAACAGCGAGAGTTCTTATTGTTTATTTAGTTTGTTATCAGTGCGTCATGAAATCGGATTCGCTTTTGCCACTTTATGCGGCACTCTACGCAGCTTCGCTCTTCATTATAATGATTAATGGGCTTGATAGCGATAATGAGCTTTACTTAGCGCATCTATTCAAATGGTAATTGATTCATTTAGCTGACGCCCGCCTTACTCAGAGTGGCTCACTATACAAAATCGACCAGATCATTCCTTATTTGGTCGTATTTAAATGTGATTCTATTGCTGAAGCTGATTCACTGTCCCACAGTCAATATGTATACTAAGTCGACTCAAAGAGGAAATTAATCACACTATGTATACCAACACTTGTCTACGATAAGGTGCGCCGACGTTAAGTGTTGGCTAATGGATTTTGCAGACGGATCGTTTTGCGGATCGTAAATGTATTGCATCATTTCTCCAATTAGCAAATGTTACGATATCGGGATTTGAAACTCTCCTATTTAATTGGTTCCCCAATAATTCTAGTTCTAATTTTGACAAAGTGAGATATAAGCATTTATTAATCTAACATGACATTTTTGTTTTTTTTTTAATATTTTCTATTTTAAGCAATTTTTAAGAATTCTATTTAGTAGCCGGAAACAAAAACAAAAACAAAATTGGAGACCTGATAGAAAAGTTTTTATATGTATGTATGTAAGTCATTTTTTTGATAGATAATCAAACATAGATATAAACATGATTTACTTTAAAGAATTTGACATTGATTCTTCAAAGTTCGTAAAGAGATAAACCAAAAATAGGTTCTTTAATTACTAAAACATTAAATGAGTTAATGCTGTGCTTAACAATACCCAATTAAACATTTCAACACCTTAGCCAGCACTTCATTAGAGCAAATCCTAACTCATTAGAGAACCGTTTCGTTACGGTTCATGTGACAAAGTGAAATACATACAGACAATGGCTAGCCCGCAAATGTGGCAGTGGGTCAAAAGAGTCTGACACCTTGATGGGGCTTGGGAATGGCTCCATTGAGTACGCTCTCAACTAGAACTGAAGGGCAAGAAGCTGCTGCCGAATCAGGTTAAGGTTAAGTCAAGGGGGGCAACCAGTTAGCGGCAGCCTTGAACGGGACACAATAACACGGGCTGTGTGGCCAGAGACTTTCGTACTTACCGCTTGCGCAAGTTGTCCATGAACTTCTCCATGTTGACCTGGTCCAGCAGGACAAAGTCCGCCACGCCCGCCTCCCGTTGCATGGCCATGTTTGTGCGTTTTTGTTTTGCTCACAAGCCGCAGAGAGCAACGCCGAAAGAGAGAGGTGGGGAGAGAGAGAGAGAGACGCCGAAAAACGTAAGGCCTCAATTAATTGCCGGCTGTGCGCGCAATTCAGGTAACGAAGCAGCTGCCAAAGAGGACGAGGATGACGATCACGTTGGGGAAGAAGCAGCACAATATTCAGCGAAAACACACACAAAACGAAGATCGAGAATTCACGGAGCCTTTTTGGTTTTTGTTTTTGTTTTGCTTTTGTTTGCCCGTTTCGAATTCTTAATATATGTATATAACTCTTTGCGTTTGCTTTAATATTATTATTCTTTGCGCCTTATGCTTTACGACTGTTTTCAGCTGACATTGCCAAAAAAGAATATGAAAACTGAAGTGTTCTTGAAACACATGTATGTATGTTGTATTGTAATCAATAAATATTTTGTGCCAATTGGAGGGTGGTCGAATTGTTAATGAAATTCCGCCGAAATCTAAACACGAGAACAACACAAGACACACGCGGGGCAGACGCAAATAAAGCCAAGCACAATTGGAAAACCGCAAAATATGCGTCGTCTTTGGGTAACATTTAATATCTGATTCGATCGAAGAGCTTGTTCAGGCCGCGCGCGCAACTGCCAGACTCAGACTCAGAGTCAGAGTCAGAGTCAGAGTCGGAGCCAGATCCAGAGACAGAGACGGAGCCAGAGCTAGTAAATAATATTGCCCCTAGCCACAGCCAGCTGGTTTTTTATTTATCGTTACAGAGAGCCGCACCACACACACGCACACACACACACGCTCACTGGAGGAACAACCACTCGGCTGCGCGTTCGAAGAGAAACTGTTCGGAGTGAAGCGACCTTACGCCACGCACAGCCAACATAACCGCTCGCAAGTGGTTGCACTGAGCGAAAAAAAAGAGCGCAAAATCAATAAATACTACACAACGGCAAGAACGTGCGCTGCAATCTTAAATATTTTATAAGTACAACTTTTAATTGTTGTTTGAATAAATAAATGCTTTGAATATGTTTCATACATATATACTAATATATATATAATTATCTATATATAAATTTATTTTATATATATATATTTCAAACTTCTAAAATAATATACTCTTATGTGACCAAAGCTGATCAGGGGATATACACATATTTTATGTATTCTTATCATTAGATAATATTTAAACATATCAGAAAATAATATTAGCATATGCCTTTGAAAACCTCATTTCCGAAAGTAACTACTTTTCAAATCAGCTTTTACAACAATAAAAATAATTTCTCCGAAATTCATTGCCATCACTTGTCCAATTTTGTTCAGTGTGCTTCGCTTGGTATGTACCAAAAAAAGCAGGGTTGTTATTGCACTTGGCTTACAGACTGACAAAGGTTTGTGTCCGTGCTAACGAGTGGGTATGGGACGCAAGTGTTTCGTGGCGGTAATTTCTGGTGAGTCATGTCAATCGCTTTGCACAAATATGACGTATAATAAAATTAGGTGCAGCTAATTATATGTTATAAAAACTAAATTGTTGACAGAGTAATTCTGTCAGCAAGAAGGTAAAACGCAATTGCAATTAAAACAATTTAATTAAAACCATATTCATTGCATACTTTCGGGCAGAAGCGGAAAATGATACAACTAACGAGATAATATTAGTTTAAGAAGTAACAGTAATTATTATAATCTATATTCTATTTCTGTTCTATTTCTTCACAATAAAAACAAACAACATTAGATTTTTTTTAACAATTGATTTTAATTGAAGAATTTTACACCAGTCAATAAATAAATCGAATAGTTTGTTTTTTTTTTCGTCAAGGTTTCCGGTATCTGTAATACTGTTATATTTTTTACCGGTCTGTTGTGTATACCTGACCATTTTTTTTGGTAATATTTTAAATTTTTTTTTACGTTTTCTCTTTTGTATAGTTGTGGAAGCAGTTAACATGGGGAAATGCAAGCAGGAACATCCTGTCTAAGCCCAACCCGTATTCTTCTTGGACAACACCACCTTCTGCATGTGCTCATCGGCGGTGTGGATGGTGTGCAGGCCGCCGGCGTGACGTGGTACACACTTGTTGACAGGCACTGAGCCGCTTAGGCCCTGGGCCCAAGCATTGGCCGCATGCGGAAACTCATCCTTGCGGTAGTAGCCCATGATGCCCGATTTGCGGATCTGGCCCAGCTCATAGGTGACTATTGGACCAATGCTGGTGGAGCCCTTGGCGGAGGATGGTCGCGGCAGCTTGGAGCGTTCCATGGTGCGCATCACGCAGGGCGTGTCGCAGGAAAGGCAGGCCAAATCCTGCATGACCTTGACGCGGCCGGCAGCAGCGGCGCAATCATCGTTGGTCATCTCCATGTACTTGTGCAGGGCCTCGGCAATGCGGGCGACACGCTTCTCGATCATCTCACGGAAATCCTTAAGACCCAGCTCGAGCGAATCAATGCCCAGGGTCATGCGCAGGCCGTCAATGATCTGGAGAACGTTCTTCTCGTTGACATTGATGATGTAACGCACCTCGCAGAACTGCTTCTCCAGGCGCTCCTTGTACTCCTCGAGCTGCTCCAGCGACACCTTTGTGGCCAGCTGTGGAAAGTCAACCTTTTCGGCCAGCAGCAGCTCCACATCCGCCTTGTCAATTTTAATCTCGTCCAGATGCGCGACTGAATTCTTAAGCGTCTGAATCTGTGTTGTCGCCGTATTTAACTTGGTTAACATGCCTTGATTTGTCTCCGAAACTCCGGATGTGGCCAGCTTCATTTCGCGCATAACCATTTGCATTTCCTGCATCATTTCCATTAGACGCTTGGCATCCTGTTTCATCAGCTCAGCGGACAGTTCATTGACCTTGTTGGTGAGTGCGCAGAACTCGGACTTGAGCTCCAGCAGCTCGTTGAGCATGCGCTCGGGTCCATAGCAGAGATGCTGGTCCAGTTCAAGTTCCTCTTCGACCTTGGCCAATTCGGTGGGCGAGCTGGACTCCTCCATTGCCATTTCTTCCTCCTCCTCGCCGCCCTCCTCCATCTCAACGGCACCATCAGCGCTGCTCCAACTGATGGAGACCTCATCGTCGACCTGCATCAGCACACGGAGCTGACGTGCAATGTTCCGCAGCAGCTTCATGCGTTGAGGATTGGGCTTGCGATCGAGCATCAAGTGGGTGACATTGTTGAGCTGCTCCATGGTTAGCTTTAATTGGCCCGTCAGCAAGCTAACGAAGTTCTGAAACTCGAGCTCCTTCTGCTCCTTCATCAGCTCAACCTTCGAGAGGCGTCGCTCCAGCTTGGCCAAGGAACCAATCACAGAGCCCTCGGCACGCCCTTGGACTCTATCCTGCCTGGAGGTGCGAGAGGAGGCGCGTGATGGCATGGCAGGTGATGAAGCGCCCAGATCCGTATGTTGATCCGGCGTGACTAGCTCCAAATCTGCCTGTGGCTCCGCTTCTTCAGTAGCAGGTGTCGGTGCTCCCGAAACAGCTCCCGAAGGAACCGGAGCCGGAGTGGGTGCTTCCAACCCATCAGCCGGGTCGGGCGGTGCCTCCGCCTCAGCTGGCGCGTCTGCTGCTGGTGCTTCCTCTTCGGCAGCTGCTGCTGGCTCTGCGGCAGCGGGTTCGGCGGGTACCTCAGTGGGTGGTTCCTCTTCGCCGGCGAAGAGTCGATACCTGGAGGACTTGGCAACTAGGTGCAGGCGCACAGCTACAGCTACGCCTATATCAACAGATTATCTCAAGGAACTTACTCAGGCTGCTTTGCAGGCGCATGTTGGCCAGCAGATAGTCATCCTGTTCCACCGCCTCGTCGATGCATTCCAGCTTCTGGGCAAAGTTCGAGAGCAGCACGTGCAATGCATAGAAATTGACGTGGCCCGACTCCGGTGAGCCGATGGCCACATCTATGAGATCCTTGTATGTGAAGCTCATCATTGTTGTCCTCAATGAAGCTATGGGATTTCTATTGTCTCTTGGAGTTTAATAGCAGCTCGAATGTCCACCAAGTTTTTACTACTCTAACCGTTTGATATTTTGTAGAACTAAGCTGTTTTTTATTTTTTACCAAAATCTAGAATTAACTGAGAACTGAAGAGTTTACTGTGTCATTAATAATACTGAGTGTATATGAAGGATATGTCCAGGCAGCCTTATTTTTACATTCATATCGAAAATCTTCTTTGCTTGAACAGTTAAGTTTCAAAAGTCTATAAAGTTACAAACAAAAGGGTTCGACTGAAGATATATATAGCTTCGAAGTGCTTATATACGAAAGCTGTATATACTATATACTATAGATGGATATCTATCTATCTAGATATATCTAGATATCTTGAGAAATCCATACAAAAACTATATTCGTATTGAAAGTTTCTATTTTAGTTAAAGGATTTAGTGCTTCGACACGGCCGACATCGAACAACATACATATGTACAAACTGCACTACGAGCACGAACATGGAGTTGTTGTTAGTTAGCAGGGCTTTACTGTACTAGAAAGATTTTACTGCTCTACTTCTACTTACTCTTAAAACACATTCTCGCTTTTTATATATATTTAATTAACTATTTTCTTGTTTAGTTGGGCTTCAATGAACAATCATTTCTATGACTCTCTTTCCAAATACACACACTTTTCATATACAGCCTGAGTTAATAACTTTCTCATTTAGCTAGGCCTTACTGTGCTAATATTTGTGTTCCAAAATAAATGGACTTAACTCTAAAAACGTACACACGCTTTATGTATGTAGTTTTTGATTGCTTAATTTTAGTAGATTATATTCTGGTTTAGTTAGGCTTCACTGTACTATAAGTTGTATGTCACGAAAATATGTTCTATTCTTTTAATAAACACACACACGCTCCACTTTTTAATGTGTTTTAATTCCTCAGCCATAATTAGTAGCTTTCCCGTTTAGCTAGGCCTCACTGTACTTCTCTTCGTGTGCCCTAAAATGGCCTTTATCTGTTCTAATGTTTAATGAGAGTATATTACCTTCTCGCTTAGTAAGGCTTCACTGTGCAACAACTTGAAGCACGCACAAACACACACTTACTCACACACAAACACGCACACACACACACGCAGGCACCAACACACGCACATTGGCTACGTTATCACAGCACACTGATGCGTAAGGCAGAGCTTTCGTCGAAGCTTTTACTACTGCCAAGCACGGAGGGCAAAACTTGAACGTTAACAAATTTTATCATTGCGGCACAAACGCTTGTTGCTTCAACGTGTGTGGCGCTCGGGGCGGCAGCGGCAAAGATACCGTTACCAAATTATAGTTGATGCAACAACACAATTTGGCGCGCGTGACGAATTTGAAAAGCGAAAACATAATCAAAATATAAGAATTTGTTTAAAAATAGCGCAAATGTTATAAATTGGAAATGCAAATGGAAAAGCAAAATGAAAAGAACAAGAAAATGTGCGTGTGCAGTCAACTATTATAAATCATATTTGCATAGAAAGTGTGTGTGCTCGGGTGTGTGTGTGTGTGGCATAATATAAACCTATTTGCATATACAATTGAGAAAGATAACATTTTTTTTTGGGAATTCCAAGAATTTCAAGGAGGAAAAAGCACAACGGGCTAAGTGAAAAGTGAGAAAACAGTTCTGTGAGAAAAGAAAATTAATAATTGCACGAAAAATTCGATTGCTAAAAAATCGTTTAATCACAATTGCCCAAAACAAAGTGTTTCATATTTGTATTGGGCCGCAATAGTTAAATGGACAAGTGTTGTGAAACGACAACAAATACAAATAACTCAGTGTCAACAATATCTAATGCCCAATTCTGGTAACTCTTCAGAGTGAGCAGAGTTAACAAAAACCAAAGGAAAAAAACAACAATCTTATTGAAGAGCAAATTGACACAACTCTGAAGTGGACTATTCTGTTAAAACTGATGTGGTAAGTGCTCAAACATGGGTCCCACTGTAATTCGACTATTTCATATTTGCCTGGCAATATTTGCAAGAATTTAAGTGAGAGTTCAGCTGAACTTTTATCAGTCAATTAGAAGTACACCAGACGGCAGATGCTCTGTACCCAGCGTCGAGCTGTCCCATACGAGCATTATTTTATACATAGATTCCAATACATTCACAAACACACATACACGAGCACGCACTTTACGCGCTTACAGTGCTTCTTCTTGCGTTAGAAGTGTTAGAAAGTGAATAACTTCGGTATTAAGAGTCCGATCTTTATCAAATTTTCAGAACTCAAGTATGAAGCACAATTGCTCGTCTACCCTCAGAGAGAAGATATATTTAATTTCTAGAGCCGGAAATTCCTCTTGCGAGTGAGCCCTTTACGCACATTTTGACTGGAAAGTCAGTGAATACAAATTATGTTAATTTTAATATGCAAACGACTGCAATGAGAAATGGGCAAATTTGCAGGAATTTCATAAAATGTTATATTCTTGTTGTATAAAAATAGTTTGTAGTACTTGAGTGCACAATTTTTGGCTGCGAATTGGTAAACGGAATCATGGCTGGCAGCAGACGCTTGGCCTTGATTAGATAGCAACGGCAAGCCACAAAAAAAATAAGTGCAGAAGAAGAAAGGCTGCGTCAGCTAGAGTTTGCCGAATATTTAATGCCCCTACCTCGCCATATTTAAGGTATATATTACAGGAGAACAATGAAAGTGAGGTGAAGTAATTAAAGTCGAATTATTAGTTCTAATGAAAATGGTTTTCAGTTCATTTAGATTTAAGGAGAATGGGGCTTTAACTAAAAGAACAACCTTTAATCTATAATAGTTAATGATGTTTCGTTTAGAAGCTTTAAGAAATTTTTGATCGGGCAGTTCTTGTTTTATATACATATTTGTATCTATATGTATTTTATGTTTCATTAGTTGATATTAATGTAAATCATTTATATTAATCATTTATATAAAGAGAGATATACAGATCCTTACTTCCACCAGCTATATGATCAAGTAATCTATTCTGTATGACGAAGTATATATCTATATACATATATAAAGAGAGAGAGAGAGAGAGAGAGAGAGAGAGAGAGAGTGTGTGTTGAGTTTATAGGTCAAGCCTCAATTACCCTGTAATTTGCTATAAATGAAATTTACCAAGAACTTAGATATCTGCGACTGATTTACGCAGAGGATAATTAACTGAACTCCATGTCGTCGGGGGGTCAGTTCAGTCAACAATCTGAAAATCATGATTTCAATTGTTTCGACTGCGCAATAAATTTTGACTTGACTCTGAACTCAAGTCAATCGACGATATATATACATGTATATTTATACGATTGTATGAGTTGCGGAGTAGGGGGGTGTGGCTCTGGGCTGGCGGCGGGGCTGGTGCTGTAGCTGTGTGTGTGTATGTGTGTTAGGTACAACTGATTGGGGTTTTTTTTTTTGGAAGGTGTCGGAGGGCATGGAGAGCAGCGGCCCCGCGCACCCCTCACTGCCGCCCACCACTGCTTTAAAGCATAGCCCCTCAGCCCACTGTGCACAGTGGCACACTCTTATAAACAATTATTATTGTCTTTATGGCATTTTAGTTCTGACTACCGCGTGCTTTCCCATGGCTTGTTTTTTGTTTTAGATTGTGGGTAATTTTATTTTTTACTTTTATTTAGTTCTTTTTGTGGACAAATTAAGCAACGGCCACTTGAAGTGATAAGCAGCGACGCCATTTTCTACGTGCGTCTGCGTGTGTGTGTGTGCGAGAGTGTGTGTGTGTGCGTGTGTGTGTGCGTGTGTGCGTGCGTGTGTGTGTGTGTGTGTGTGTGTGTGTGTCGATTAATTATCGAATTGGCAGCTACCTTTCAAATACAAAATTTGTGGGAAAGGTCGCTCTCGCTCTCTCTCTCTCTCTCTCTCTCTCTCTCTCTCTCTCTCTCTCTCTCTCTCTCTCTGTCTCTCTCTGTGCTGTTGCTGCTTCTGTTAGAAATGCTTAAAAGCATATTATTTATTATTATTGAACAGTTGCCCAGTCGCAATAACAAATTTATACATACTTCAACACACACACACACACACACGCACACACACACACACACTATACTAATAAATATATGTATATGTATATATGCCTATGAAGGCAATTTTTAATCTAAATAAACAGGCACTGAAATTGATAAATTAGGCTCGAACTATTGGGCTGGTTGTTGGACTTGCTTCTAAAAATGAAATTTTTAAGTTTTTAGTGGCACGTTTCTATTATTTAGAGGGATGCCCAGCCAATTGCTTGTTGTTTTTAGCCAACAAATATCCCGCTGAGCCGCAGCCAAGATTTCGCTTCGCTTTCGCTTTCGCTATATTTAGTCAAAGCGCGTCAAACTTTTGTTAATGAACGCCCACACACATATGCACATATGTTGTGTGCTCGTGCAATATAAACAAATAGTTAAATAAAATAAAAATGCGTACATAAATACAACAGAACAAAACAAAATGTGCAAAAGAGCGGAAGTGTGCTTTTTCTATGAATGAATGAAGAGTAAACGCCTTTGGCTCTCTCGACCTTGCTCTCTCGAGAGAGCCGGGTTTTTATCAATTCTTTACTATGTCTTATTCGTAAACGTTGCTTCTTAGTATCGAACTGAGCTAATGAACAGATTTATTTGACATTTACTATTATATGCATATATGAATCAGGCCCGAGTATCTGAACTTTATGCAATTCCCAATAACAAGAATTATTAAACAGTCTCTGTTAATATTTTGAGTAATTGAAGCTTATAAAGTGTTGCTTGCAATATTTTTCTCTTGAAAGGGACTTATATTTGTTGAAAATTAAAATAAATAACGCTCAGCTGAGCATATGAAGGATTAATAACAAATAATTGAAATGCAATTTCAGAATACGATAATATTGAAGTCAACTTTTGTTGCCTGGCAACTACAGGAATTTATCGCTAAAATGCGTTCACGCTTGCAAATCGCACAGATATATCTTTTTTTCTTCTGCATTTGTTTAAATGGAATCGGCATTACATTATTATACGGCCAATGTTGAACATTTGATTGCAATAACATTGTTTTATCTGCTGTTGACATTCGCCGGTTTTAAAAGGCAGCAACGATTTGTAAGGCCGTATATATGACACACATATACACACTCACACACACTCACACTCACACACACACACAGACACTCACACACACACACACACACACACACAATAGCAGCTGCGTCAATCACACAGATAAAATTACGCACACATTAATTTAGGCTACGTTGAAAAAAGTTAAATCAGAGTTTTTCCGAATTGTTTAGCACACGAAATAACGATACAAAAAGCAAACATTTTAAAATAATTTTCAGCAAAAGGCATGCACATTTTTCAATTTTAAAATAACATATAAAATATATGTATATATAACGCATACGCAGCGTCTGCCCGTAGGCTGCCAAAGGCAAGGTTTGCGAGCTGTTAACATTTGAAATGCAGCATAAAATAAAACAATATCCGTTTACAATTTTGTTCTGTTCTATTCAGCAAATCAACTTTATACCTTCAATTGGATCAATTACTTAGATTACGTATACGCAGCAACAAATCCAATTAAATTGGCAAAGTTTGGCCATAATTGCATAAATAATCTGTTAAAATTTGAAATAGAAATTGCCGATAGCAAAGAGAAATCGTAAAATGATTTTTATGCACCGCCCAAACAATGTGCTCCGATAAATATTTGTTTTTCCCACCCGTTTTGTTGCCGCTGCACATTTGAGTAATGCGTTTATAAAAGTGGTTCCCGGACGAGTCGAAAGTTTGAAGTTCGATAGTCCACAAGCAGGCGAAACATGGCCAAATTAGTGGCCTCTTAATACTTGTTAGGCCCCAGCTCTTATCGCCTGCCGCAGCGTGTCTGTGTGTTCAACAGGTTAATTCACAGTCGCGTGACAGTCCCACCTCACACCGAACACCTCACACCACCCACCGCCCACCACCCACCGTCCACTCCACTCACAGCCAACAATTTGCCAGTCAGCCCAGTGCTGTTGGCCAATGGTTCGTTATATCGATATGGCCAAATGGAAAGACGTAAATGGTCTAGTGCGTAGCCAAAATAATGCCAATTGAAGCCACAACACGCCACACATTTCTGCACATCTGTGTGCAGCGCCCACATTTGGCCATTGTATTTTTTTTCGTTGTTGTTGTTGTTTATTTCTAGTTTAACCAGAGAAAAAACCAAAAGCGCAAAAACAACAAACACAAAATCAACAATAAATTTGTTCAAGTTGGCATAAAATAGAATACAAATTGAACTTATCAAAGCATCGAATACGCGCGCACGATAACGATTAAACGTAAAAGAAAATATATATATATATATACACATATATATGAAACTTATCAACAAACAGAATTCTATACATATCATAAAATGGGCGACATTGAACTGTTAAGGGCGATAACAGCTTTAAAGTCGATTCATTTGTTCCCTGTTCCGTACTTGTATTGAGCATGGAGCGAACAAGCCCAAAAACCTAACTCTGCCAAGACGAACCCTTGAACACTCTAACTAACTTTATTTGAAAACAAGTAAGAGTAAGTCGGGAGCTTCCGACTAGGGGAGACCCTCAACCCTCTTCTTCCAACACCAAGAGCAGATATAAGTATATACTATCCTAGAAGCTTCCTGTCAAGTTTTCTGCTTCTAGCTCTTATTATATACCAAAATTGCTCAAACAACCTGATATCGATATCGATTTTTATCGATTGCTTGCAAACGGAGTCAGTTATCGATTATCGGTAACAAATTCGATCTTTAACCAAGTGCGAATAGATTAAAGAGTTTGAAGCATGTTGCTTTATAAATCTGATATGTCTTCCTAAAAAGGGTATAAATTATCAAATTCTATGCCTGGCTGTGAATATTATCGGATGTTTAAGACTGCAAAATGAATACAGACGGCCGTCTGCAGTGAGAATATATGTAGATATATAACATATAATATTACATACATATATATATTTGAATTCTATCCGTGAGTCCCATCCATAGTTGGCTCAAGAGCTGCCACTCGCAAAGCTCGCAACAAATATACATACATATATAAAAATATATATGTATGTGTAGATGTTGTTTATCGCTGGCCACAGACCGAAAGCATTTAAAGCTACTACAAATGGCTTTTTAATACTTGTAAGCGAAATAAACAGCCGCACCCGCTGAAAGTGGGTAAACAGGGTATATCGGGTATACAGGCGAAACGTATGTATATGCTCTTGATGCTAATGACTGGCTGCATTGACACATTGGGAGAGCTTGATACTGGGTGGAGAGGGCATCTTCTAGTCGGGCGAACTCCACTCGAGTATGCTTACCCGTGCGTACTTCAACGTTCTTCACCTTTTTGTGGCAAACTCGGGCTTTAAATTGTGGCGTACACATCAAAATTGAAGGATGTTGAAAATATGTGTGCTTGACGGGACTTTTTTTTGTATTTCAGTTTTATATTCATGCGTTCGTCGGCTTACGTAATTGCATTTATATATCCTGTAAACAGAAATACAGCCAACAGGAATTTACATTTCCGATAAATAAGTAGACAGCCTATCTGCCAGTCGCGAGATGCGCTCAGCTTTCATGGCTTCGAATTACAACAGATCCCTGATTTGCCCATTAAGTTGAATGGAAATTGTAAACAGCATCCCTAAGGCCAAGGCACAAGCAAATACGACTTTTCCATTTCATTTGGCCTGCCTTGGTGCCTTAGTTGTAACTCGATATTGACGAAAGGTATTGATTCACGTAAAATGCAAAGCAAGAAGGGTAAAAGACAGCTGTCAGACAAATGTAACGGGCAAAAGATAACATTTGCAAGCGCAAGAGAATTTTGTATACAGTTTGCAGCCTTTAAATGTTCAATTGAAGATTTAACAGTGTTGAGAAACCGATAACTTTCGATTTCCAGAAGGGACTCCTTATTGATATTAATCGATTAATATCGATATTTGAGGTTAAACCTGATTTAAATGGTTAGAGAGGGAATCCCGAATTATATATTGAACGATATATATGGATATATTACTCCACATTTTTGATGCTTAAAATGATTTACATGATCATCCAAAACTAATATTTATCGATAAATATCGATATCTCACACCACACAAGTTACAAGCTCTAATATGCTAGTCCTTCTCCACTTTCCCTCAAACTGAAAAGAGTCTGCCTTAGGAGTTATCTATGTCTTGATTCTTTTATATGTTAAAGGTATAAATATGTTAAAAAGAGGTTGGCTTTTATAGGATATCTGCTAGTCGCACGTAGTTGGGCCTTTCACAATATTAACTGGAACGAACGTTGACTTACATATTTTGGTATATCACAGGCAAGGAATAAGTTTCTTTTGAACATTTCACACATCAAATTAATAAAATGCATTTACACTTTAAAACTATTTGCCACTTGATGAGCAGGACTTTGGTTGCATTTGCACTTACCAAGTTTTTGCGTAGCTGTCACTGGCTTTTACGTAAATGCTATTTGGTTAGATAACATTCATAAATTTGGCTAGGTCAAGAAACTTTCAGACTGTCAGCGCAGGCCAACGTCATGGGCAAATAGGTGGAAACTATTTCAAAGATTTCGTTGGAACGGTGTCAGTTCCGGTGAGTGTCTTGCGAACTTGAGATAAACGCGTTACGTCTCGGATGATTTACCCATCCATAAAGATTGGGAGACTGCAAAAGCTGCGGAAGCTTTAGGCGCCGCAACACCCAGCCAGGGACCACATCCCAGCCACATGTCACACTTCTAACTGAATTTCGTATTTAGACAAAGATTTAGATACGTCTTGAGATATCACAGCTTGCGCTTTGGGTATAAATAGCTCCGCGATGCTTATTTCGCAAGTTATTTTAGACAACGACTCGGACGCGATCTTAACACTCGAGTGCATAGCATGGAAAAACCATATCTGAGCAATAAATTCTCGAGAAAAAGTTTTAAGGAGCTTTAAAAGAAGACAGTTCAAGAACTGAACTAAGACTGTGATATTCAAATCAAGGAGCTATAATTAGAATTGAAAACTATTTAGATTAATAGTAAAAAAAAATACAAAATGTTTCTTAACATGTTCAACTCGGGCATATTCGAGAAGAAGTTTCGTCGCCAGCTGCTGGTCACATTGAGTGGTATGTTGTCTTCTTGCATAGATTGTTCGGATTATAAGGTAGAAGGATATAAAGTTGTGGAAAATATTCAAGATGATTAGCCTTTAAGAAAAGAGAGGGAGTGAGAGAGATAGAGAGAGAGAGAGAGAGCGAGGGAGAGAGAGGGAGAGAGAGAGAGAGAGAGAGAGAGATTTAACAATAAGGTTAGGCTGTCCTGATATCGTAGGATCTTTCAATCAATCAATTTTTCAATTAATACCTTAGAGCATACGAATGCCTAAGGGTCTCACAGCACAAGAGGTATTTGGGTAATATTTTATAAAGTATCTATATCATTTTCTTATTAGTGATGGTTTTTCAAGTGGTTCAATCAAATAATTCCCAGAAACTTGAGATAACAAAGTATGGCAAAGTGTCGAATAAAATCTACAAAAAAATATTTATGAGTGTGGTAATCGGGAGTGTGAAATTCTCAGGGCCCAAAAGCCTCTTTGTTATATGAAAAATGGGGAGCTATCCACAAATCCGTTTTTTTTTTGCAATTTTGTGTAAATGAGAGGGAAAGTAATATATCCTTAATCGATGTATCTTAAATGAGAACTTACATATACATAACATTTTCCAACTTGTTTTGCGTATGGAGAGTAAATATACTCTAGATTCTGATCAAGAATATATATACCATATTGTGTTTCAGATGCTTTCTAGAGCATCATTTTAATACCCTTTTTAAGAACTCAGACTTTCATAAGCTGTTCTATGTATTGCACTCTAGCTGCGCATATTTCTATGACGGGGTCACCTTCAATTCTACAATCTACAATCTCTAAATTATCTTAAAGAAACAAGCTAAGCAGCTAAAGATTGCCTTGCGGTGGGACTGCGTACGCAAATCAATTACATTTCAAAGGCTTGGTGTGGCTCAAAGGGAAATATTTCCCGTTCAGGTGTGGGCTGGAATTTGACATTGGAATTTCAGGCAGGTAGCAACGATTTCCCTTGCTTCGATTGCCACACAATTGTTCATCAAAGTTGTCAAGCTGAGGCTTGAAAGCCTCACAAGTGCTCGGGATTTTGTTCAAGTAGTTATCGTTGCTGTGATGGATGTTCTGGCATGGAAGGGAATGAAATTGATTGGGAATAAACTTGGAATAAACAAGTGCATGAAAAAATAAAGGAATTCTGAAACAATTGACCATCCGTAGCTATACTTATTACGCTCTGCCATGGCATTGGACTGGGCTGGCTGTCGCCGATGCTGCCCAAGCTGCAGTCGGAGTTGGAGACGCCTCTCGACTTTGTGATTGATGTCAATGAAGCCTCCTGGCTGGGCTCAGTCATCAGTTTGGGCGGTGTCACGGGCAATTTCTTTTTCTCCTTCATCATGAATCGCTTTGGACGCAAAGTGGCGCTCTACGGCATGGCGCTGCCGAACACGGTTAGTTCGAATAATAGGTCAGGAATGAGCATCAAAAGCAATTGAATTATCCAATGTTAATTCCGCAGTGCATTTGGTTTCTGTTCTATTTCGCCGAATCCATTGAATGGCTTTATGTGGCCAGAGTTTGTGCGGGCTTAACGGGCGGCGGCATGTTTGTGGTCCTGCCCATTTTCATTGGCGAAATTGCCGACAACAGGTGAGTGGATATGCGAATGTGGATTTGGACAATTAAAACTTTGTGTGGCATCCATTTGCAGCATTCGTGGTCGGCTGTGCTCCTTCTTTACCCTGGCCGTCAATACGGGCATATTGCTGGGCTTCATTATATCCTCCTATGTGCCCTACCATGTGATACCCTGCGTCGTGGTGGTGCTCCCGCTGTGCTATCTGCTGCTAGCCACGCGATTCCCGGAAACACCGCAACAGCTGCTGCGCTGGGGACGGGACGAGGACGCGCAGCGCTCATTGAAATTTTATTGCAATTGCGATGGCCCCGCGCCCAGCAAGGAGTCCGAGCGTGCCTATCAGAAGCAGTTCGATGAAATGCGCCAGGCCATACAGCAGCAGACCAAGGACGAGCACAACGAGGGCCTCACCATAGCGGACTTCTGTAAGTGCCCCAACCCAAAAACTGCATTAATGGATTTCTATAACCTATTCGGAGCGTGTTTTAACTGTGTCCCGAACTGCGCGACCCACAAGAAAATACATTCCATATCGACAATTTCTCTTAACGCTCTTGTCAGTCGGATCGAAAGACTATATCAAGTTGTTGCTATAGGAACGAAGGGTAGAAAATTAAGTTCTTGTTTTAAGATCTTATTTGTCTTCCGATTAAGCTTGACTAGATACTAAGCTAGATACTCTTCATCTTATCAACATCCGATTACTATATCATATCACTTTATAGTAAGAATCGTCCGAAAAATGATATCTCGACCAAACTCAGCAATTACATGCAATAGCATATCTGCCAAAACTAGTCAAATCGATCTACTACGTCATAGGGCTCCTTTAGATAAGAGTATTTTAAGGGTATTTAACTTTCGGCGTGCCGGAATACAGCAGTTCCTGTTGGTTAATTGTGTTGTTCTTGGCTTTTGATTTCTCTTTTCAAAATTCCCATTCAATTTGGGGGCAGGCAACAAACGCGCTTTAAAGGCCATAACGACTGGACTCATGCTGATGATAGGCAACATATTCACGGGCACCTTCGCCTTTATTAACTACATGTCCAATATCTTTGAGCGTGTGCACACCCAGCTGGAGCCCAACACTAATACCATTATCATTGGCGGCGTGCAAATTGTGGGCACGCTGGCGTCCATCTATCTGGTGGATCGTTATGGACGCAAGATACTGCTTGTGGTTTCTTGTGTGGGCAGCGCCCTGGGCACGACTGCATTTGGCATTTATGCTTTCTATGCGGAGGAAACGAATACGGATCTAAGCGCATTTTCCGCCTGGCTGCCCGTCACAATTATGGCCATTATTATCTTTGTGGCTAATGTGGGCATCATCTCAGTTACAATGGTGGTCCTGGTCGAGACGCTGCCCCAGAAGATACGTTCGGTGGCCACAAGCGCCTGCCTGGGCTGCCTCAGCTTCTTTGCGTTCACATCGCTGAAGAGTTTCCCGCTGATGATGGAGTACCTCGGACTGGCCGCCACAATGTGGGGCTGTGCAGCGGTTAGCGCCCTGTGCGTCTTCTATGTGGTTGTCTTTGTGGAGGAGACCAAGGGCCGGTCCATGTACGATTAAACAAAGCATATTAACACTAACAGCTCAGTATTAAGTGCAACATTTATCATGAAATCATTTGTATCCATATCATATCATAAAGTCTGACACTAATCCGAACAAAGGTTGTAATAAAATGTAGTTTTTAAAAAAAGAATGGCTTGTCTTTTGTTTTTGGAAGTAAAGTGTGAGGAAAGTTAGCGAAATATGAAATCAATCAACAGACAGATTTTGACTACACCCATTTTGACTGACCCAAGTTGATCTCAATCATATATAAATGATAATAATTTATAAGAAAAATGAATCACGCTCTTGTCGAAAGTGATAAAATTATTAATTCAATAATGATAATATTTTTTGCAGACTGTATTAATTAGACAGCTGCTGTTCACAATCAAGAGACTAACATTTTTACAACTACATAAAACAGGGTACATTTATGGCCAAGCTCTAGCTGTTGCTGAGAGGGGCAGGTGGAGGCGGGGGGTGGTTGGGTGTGCTGTTGGCACACGGCTCACCGATGAGCGTTAAACCAAAACAAACGAACGGCAAGCAAGCCATAAAAACGTTGTGACATCGTTTAATTTATGACCTGGCTACTGCCAGGCTCAAACCCCAGCCGCCGCCCAACCAACCACACCCCCCCCCCCTCCCTCCCTTGCGTAGCACCAGCCTCGCTGCCGTTAATGTCGTGTCAACAATTAGCTTTGTTAGCATTATTATATATAAATACGCGCATTAATCCTGCCCGACTAAAGCGACGTCCCACCGTTTAGCAAGTGCCAAGCGTTGACAGTGCGCCAGTGTGTGAGTGTGTGTGATGTGGCGCCAAACACACACTCACACACATGAAATACACACACATCCACACACATGCTGATGGGAAACACTTAGTGCGCGTTGTAAATGGCGTCGTGAAAAACTCAAATGTCAACAGTTAAAGAGAAAAGAATGTGAAAATGCGAAATGGAATCGTGGTGAAATTGCATAATGCAAATTCAATGGGCATATATTTTTTCTATTGTTATCGCAATGACTTGAGGAATTATGAAAGCCAAAAACATATATTATTCTCTAGAGCTCTCACACAACTGCTTAATCATTGTGATTACGATTCCCGATAACCATACTACGTTTTACCGTTATGACATTCTACTCTATAGCATATATTTATATGTATATACACCATAGTATTGTATATGGGCACTACCAACAGATGGCATCAAATCTTTTGTGCCAATCGAAGTGCTCCTAATGCATTCTATCCAATGCGAAACGATATTCATTTCCATATATTATTGTGCATGTGCCATTGAAATTGGAATCAAAGAAATACCAAAAAAATGTGCATTTAAGCATAAATGATATTTCATTTCAAGGCATTTTGAATCTGTTGATAAATGACAAGACTTTTTGGAAAGATATATTGAAAACGATTCTTGCAAAAGAATTATAGCTTTTACTTTAAATTATATAGATATATAGATATATATATCTGATCATTGTCTCTCTTATATTTTGCATAAAGTTGAGACAAAACCTATTTGTCCCTTCTTCGAATTTGCAGCCATTAAATGCGTTCGGTTTACAAGCTTTATTAACTTTTTTTTCGCTTCACAATTTTTGTTATTTACTTGAGCACAATATGCATTTTAATGCTTTTTTTTCGAGCTTGACAACTTCAGCAAAGGATTCATTAATTGAAGTTAATTGAAGTGAAGTTAATTAAGATTCCGTTTGTTCCTTTCTTCTGGTCTCGCATTGCTATCCATATAGCTATTGCAAATAACCTTGCATGACCTTATGGAAACATAGAAAATATTGTATTTTATTCTTATATTGCTATCTTAATAAATGGGTTTCGATTAAAGTCGAACCACGACCTCGGGTAGCTCTAATGATAGCGATCGCTCAAAACATAATCAGCTTGTTAAATAATCATACGCCATGTGGCCCTCTGGCACCCCAAAGCCCCGGCGAGCCGTAAGCTGTGCGGTTGATTCGTTTAAGCAAAATTGTCAAAAGGCATTGCGCCTTTTGTCTGCTAGATAACAGGCGACAACACACGCACACACACAGGCAGACACAGACACACACACCTGCACACCTGCACACCTGCACACAAGAGACAGCTAACAAATGCAAAAGCAGTTAAGTGCATTAGTTGTTGCATTTGTTGTTTTTGTTGTTGTCGCGTGTTTTAGTTTGCTTGACGAACAATTAAATCTAAGTGCTCACTGGCTATTGTTTTTAGCTCAAAGTTTTGACTTTGACAGCAATGTTGAACAAACTGTTCGCCGATTGCCATGCAAAAAAAAAAAACAAAAGAAAACATAATAAGCATGCTCTAGTGTCGGGTGTGCTCAGTTAGCAGATACCCTAAGCCCATCGCTAAGCTTACAAACGTTCTAGCTTCCCTCAATTACATAGATTCTTTGCAAATCTTTTATACCAAAAGGTAGTTCCCATGTTTACAATATGCCCTTGGACTTATTTAACGTCTTCAAGCGTTTGCTGCAAATTTTCGATGAGTCCCGTGTATCTGTGTATCGTGTATCTGTGTATCTTGTATCTGTGTATCTGTGTATCTGTGTATCGTGTTTCTGTGTATCGTGTTTGATATGAACTTTTGGCCGTTTAATCGAAACGGCTTTTTGAGATGCAGGGTATAACAACAGGCTTATTCGAGGTACCGTTCGAGAGTGTCTATCATAAAACAATTTGGAATTCTTAGGAAGTTTAAAAAACAAAACATTTTGATAAATATCTACTCAAAACTAACGAATGATGCATAGATAAGTATTATCCAAGCACTATCTTATAAAAGTTTGGGTTTCTTTATGCAAAGTTTGGCTAAGTTTATTTACTTAGCCCAATGTTGGCCCATTTGCTTACAGGGTATCAGCCATCAGGCATAGAATAATACTAATTTGTTGAATGTCCATTTTTGTGAAATTCCGTCAACCTGAATAAAGTTCGCGCTGACCGTGGGTAGTGGGAAATGAGAAATGGCCAGGACACGGCAACGGGGCGTATGCGCAACTCGCGCTATGCTGCTTTCGTTTGAGCTGGCGCTCTTAATGAAATGCAGCTAATTAGCTTTTTATTGTTTGTCTCTGTTAATGTTGATTTAAAAATATATCATTTTCATTTTAAATTCAAACATATCAAATTGCACGCACTTTCGCACGGCTCTTTTAATATTATTATATTTGGTCGTAAAATAATTAAAACAAATTGAAATGTCAAAAGAAATATATTGTGATTGTAACTCGAGCAACTTGTGATATTATTATTTTTCCACACAATGTAGCTTGCAAAAGCCACGCAGAGTCGGTTAATTAATTCATGCAATTGAATTCGGCAATGAAGCCACAAGTGAGAGCGAATATTTCTATATGAATGTATTTAAACGGTTGCGAAAACATTTTAAAATATTTATGAATAGCGCTCATTTGAATATATTTTAGGTTAAAGTTTTAAGTTGTAAATTTGGTGGAAAGTTTAAGCTATTCTAACTATGCGATTTCCATTTGTCAATTGCAGCAGGCGTCGTTCTCCCAATTTTAACTATGAGCAGAGCAGATTTCAAGGATGCTGCGGCTAAAATTCTTTAACTTTCTCATATCGTACGCCGCGCTCCTATTGCTGCCCAGCCATGTGGCCGAATTGGTGGCGGGCAGGAACGAAAGCGGCGCCTTATCAATGCCTGCGATGCCAACCTTATTGACGACCATCGCAGACCAGGCAATAGCCGGGGCTCAAGGCTTTAAAGGCCCAACTATGCAAACAATTTTACTCAATGCTGTGCACAGCAGCAGCAACAACAACAACACCATCAACAGCAACAGCAACAACAACAACACCATCAACAGCAACAGCAACAACAACAACACCATCAACAACGACAGCAACAACTTCAACAACTTTGTCATCAACAGTAAGACAAATAACAATAACGCAGAGTTAGGTTCCGCAGAGGAAGTGAACCGGAACAAATTAAATGTAAGTACTTTGCAGATATTTCAGAAGAAATATCAATTTTGTCATCATTGGCCGCCTTAAAGCCGATTACCTATGTACTGAGAATCTCATTATTGTCCAACAACAGAGCATTCGAATATTGGTAAAGCATTTCTGACACATTGAGTGCGAAATGTTTTACACCTATTGAGCATTAAGACTGAGAATACTTAGAGAAATACGATTGTTAATTGTATTGTATCAAAAATAGCATACATTATTATTACAACACAGTTGATTTGGGTGATGTTTCGCCTAGCCTGTTTGAGTTCTCAGGCTTTATCGTGGCTCTATATGACGAATCGGTTGAAAAGCGAGTTGTCAAAATATCTTGATCAAAGTCAGGAATTGCAAGCTTGACCCAAAGCAGAAACAATTGGTCGCAAAGAAAGCTTCGTCCATGTCCATGTCCAAAAGGGAATTAAATTCTCGGCGTGCCGACGATGCAATTTCTATCTCCTGTTAACTACATGCTCAGCAATTATAAATGATTTGTGGTGTACCAACATGTAGAAAAAAAAAAATTCATCTCTCTGGATGCGTAAAAGTGCAACTTTCAGTGCAAATTGATGAAATGCTGATTGTGGTGCAAAAAGCTACAGATAAGCTTCAAGGAAAACATTCCAATTAAAACAATAATGTGGGGAAAGCAAAGAGCATTGACAGTTATCCTGCAGCATTCGGTTTAAGCTCTGTAAACAAATACATATACACATATATATTTTGTTTTTAACTATTGTTTACTCAAAGCAGCTAAGTCCATCTAAGGGCGAGATCACGGAGCTGACCGCAAATGTAACGTTGTTCATGCAGAAAATACCTCGCCTGCAGGTGCACTGGGAGGACAACCTGCCTAACGGTGAGTCGCAGTGTTTATAACCAGAATGTGGGATAAAAAGAGCTTTGGCATACCAACAGGCACCACATACAATGTGTTGGTGAGCGCTGTGAATAGCACTCGCTGCCCGGATGCGCCCTGCAGCGAGTACACCATCAAACAGAAGCCCGCCAAGTACATCTATCTGCCGCAGAGTCCCAATCCGAATGTCGAGTCTGTCGACTGCAACTACATGTTTGGCTGTCAATACAATGTTACCGTGGAAACGTCAAATCTTCTCGCGCGTCGCTCCATGCGCGTTTTCATTCCACGTAGGTGGCGATGGCTGTGGCGTTGGCGTTGGCGTTTGCGATGGTTCCGCTATGTTTTATCCTATTCGTTTTGCTTGCAGATTGTGTTGCCGGCAAGTGCTCCTGTCAGCTATCGCCGACGCCACCCAAAGTGCTGGCCGTGGCCAAGATGCAGGCGAACGACACCATTGGCATCAGCTTCACCATACTGGCCAGCGAGCAGCTGCGCAAGGAGCAGGAGCATCATCTGCATGAAGCCCTCCAGTCATACAGAATGCAATTAAAGTGAGTTTCCTTTGAATAATACCCTGTTGCCTATTGTCACACGAATCGAATGTCAAGACAGCCAGCTACAATTCCAATGTTCTGCAAGTAAGTAAAGCTATTCGCCGGATGTTCTCGAAACCTTGCAGACATACAGCCTGGTCTGTAAGCCCGAAAAGATTTGAATCGGTTAAGGATTTGGCTTAACTGTTATTGGGACAAAGTGCGGCTAATATTAGAAAAGAAAGGGTTAATTTGGGGTAGAAGGAGAACTTTGACATAATATATCGGAGCTTGATGTTAAAAATGTATCATATCTTTGAAATTTCGATCCCAAGACCCTCCGCCAGGGCTTTAAAGGTCTTTAACATATTGATGTCCCTTCCATATGAAGGACAATCACTGACCTGAAAATCAGTTTTCATGGAAATTATGAAAATTAGGTTTATTTGAGCATGAATTTCGACAGAGAAATAATTAAACTAGATTTAAAATCAAAATCGCAGTCGCTTGGTCCCAAAATGGTCAGGGAGGAGAGCAGGGGATATTTCCAACAAAAAAATTATGCATGCAAGTGTATATTAACATAAATATATGTCAACATTTAAATGATGACAAAATCATGACTAAATTTGATAAAGTTAGATTACGAGGGTCATTCACGCTGCAACGTTGCTTAATTAAGCGCTTTGCACAACTTATCTAATTGCTTCTCGCTTCGATAGTTGCGGCCAATTTCTAAGAAACTTTCCATATTCGCTGCAGAATCAACGAGGAGAGCAATCCCTCGCTGCCTTGGGGCGGTGTTCTGAAGAATCTATTCAATCGGATTTATAATCTCAGCGAATTGCACTTTCGGCCCACAGCCAAGGGCTTTGATGGCAACATGAAGCTCAACTTGGGCACACAACTGAAGGAGAAGTCCTCGCTCAATCTGCAGGCGATGATAATAGATCCCGCCGGCTGCGAGGGGCCGCGCAGCGTTACCAAAGTGCCAGGTAAGTCAAAGAGCTGAGCGAATGTTTGCAAAGTACTCAGGAACGTCAAGACTCATAATTTGCTTTACCCAGTTCCCGCCAGTCCCCTGTTGCTGAACAACAATGTCAAATTGGTGGGTATATAAAAATAACTTTGCCCACAACATTGTGGCTCTATTAATATAATTCCTTCACTGCAGAATAATTCGCTCATTGTCATGACCACATTACTCATTGCCGTCATATTAGCGGGCTTATTGACAATGCTGTTGCGTCGTCGTCGCCGTGCCCGGGCCAAGGAGCAACAGCAGAAGAATCAAATTTACATGCAATCCTTTGCGGCAGCACCCGTCGCGTGAGTTGAAATCCTATTAGTTGGCTGCTGCAACTACAGTTTGCCGCATTGAAAATATGCTTTTCATTTTTCCAGAATGGAGGACAACATCAACTACGTGGACAAATATGTCGAGGTAAATAATAATATTCCTTGGCATAACAAGATTTTTCATTAAATATGGACAAATGAAAGGCTCAATTTCCAGTAATAAGTTTGTTGACAGACATTTTAATGGAAATCAAGAGAAAAATTGCGAAAAATTTAAACAAGGTCAAGTCAAAAAGTCGGCCAGTTTAAGGTAGAAAAACAGTTTGCAAATATGTGTAAATAATGTGAGAGTAAATTCCGGCAAATATTTGTTTGATATTTAAGCCTAATTAATTTGAATAACAAATTGAAAGGGTATGCAAATATCACAATTTCCTACTTTCCAGATTAAAGGGATTTTGAAAACTCAAAACTTTTACAAAAAAGAATCATTTCGCTTCTAGTTTCAACTCTCATTCCTCAACATTCCAATAACTATCTATGTCATACTTAATTATGTGATATTTTTCAGTTTTTTTAAAACGAAATATTGAAATATAAATATGCAACTAATTGGGAATCTTCGACCTAAACAACTGTTCGAGAGCTTAACGAGAAAGAAAGGCTATCTTCGGAACGCCGAAGATCTAATACCCTTGCAACCTTTTAATGCCGAGAAAATGGTATATGCCGAGTTTGGTGAAGGTATCTTGATAAACAAAAAAGGCTTTTAATCAAAAACCTAGTTTTCGACCGATCGTTCCAATGGCAGATATATGGTATAATAGTCCGATGTAAATACGATTTTGCAAAAATGAAGGGAGCATCGTGAAATCTTGAAATGCCGAGTTTGCTCAAGATATCTTGAAAAACAAAATGTTTTTTCATACAAAAACTTAATTTTCGACCGATCGTTCCTATGGCAGCTATATGATATAATGGTCCGATTCAGCTGGTTTTGACATATGTGCTGCGTGCAACAGAAAAAGGGACTTCTGCAAAGTTTCATTAAGATAGCTTTAAAACTGAGAGACTAGTTCGCATAGAAACAGACAGCCGGACAGACGGACATGGCTATATCGACTCGACTGTTGATGCTGATCCAGAATATATATACTTTATGGGGTCGGAGATGTCTCCTTCTATGCGTTACACATTTCACGACAAAATTATAATACCCTCTGCTAGCGTATAAAAATGATGTTATGCATACAAATGGAAATCGTTCAAGAGTTCAATTGCGCTATTGATAGAGAAATTGAACTCAAACTGTCTTTAATTGTTTAATTCCCCCAAATATTATCTTACTTCCACAGCAGTCGCAAGCTCTGGGTCTGGCGGACATATTTGAGGTGCCGCATTCGGCGATTCACATTGGCCGAATGCTGGGCGAAGGCGCCTTTGGCCGTGTGCACGAGGCAACTGCCATCAATATGCGACGCATGCGGGGCACAACGATTGTTGCGGTGAAGCAGCTGAAGGGTATGCCAATTAATTTAATGTAATTAATGCATAATTGAAATATTGCATGGAATTTAGCCAATCCGTCGGCGGATGAGGTAGCCGAGTTTCTCTCGGAAATTGAAATGCTGAAGGGCGTCGGCACGCACCACAATGTGGTCTGCTTTCTGGGCTGTTGCACCATTCGAGCACCCTATCTGATGATTATGGAGTATGTGGGACGCGGCAATCTGGTATGTATTATGCTCCAATGCGGTTGGCCAGGCAAGCGAAACTATTTCTCATCTCCGTTCAGCTGAGCTACTTGCGTATGGTGCGCCAGGAACTGGGGCAGCCAAAGGCAAGGAATGCCAACCACCCGACCGGCAGACTGCTGACGGCCAACTCGAGAAGTGCATCTTTACCGCGACCGCAGAGTGTTAATTACATTGAATTGAAGGCTTCCAATCAGAGCAATGAATTGGAGTCATCCGCCTCCACGAACAACTCAAGCTCGCAGCATGCCACATCGAATGGTGTCGGCGCCAGATTGCAAAAGCCCTCGTTTGCAGAAAGTAAGTTGACACATAAAGCACGCCAGCTTGTAACTATTTATTTTTACCTTTTCCCGGTCTATGCTCTGTTTTGTTAAAGCTACTTATACCATTGTGGATGATGAGGAATCATTTGAGTACATACTCGACAACAAGGAGCTGCACAATTTTGCCCTGCAGATTGCAAATGGCATGCGCTTTCTAGAGGAGCAAGAGATTACGCATCGGTAAGTAATATTAATACCAAACCAAAATGAAAGTAAAGCACACAACTAAAAGTGATCTAGAGGGGAGAGGTCAACTTAGGGATACTCTGAGCTAATATATATATATACTGAGAAATAGAAAGATATTTATCAAATACATATACATATCATGCTGAAAGAATATATGATATATATATATGCGGACAACATTTTCCAAATCGCTGAAAAGTCGCATTCATTAAGTTCTTCTGTAGAGCTCTGAAAATCGGATGAGTTTTATGGGGCAGGGAAATTTTGACCAATGTCTATATGAGATATTTGAGGGAACCATTTTCCTATGAATTTGGAACACGCATTATGTTGCCAGATTTAGGTGCCAAATTGATCTAGAGGCCAAACATTGGACAAAACGCCAAACTTTATGAAAATCGGTTGAATTGTATCCAAGTTATGGGGCTGGGAAATTTTGGCCTATGTCTATATAGGACAATGGCCCGGCCTTGCCTATGGCACGTTTAAAATCAATTCTCAGTCAGGACAGAAAGTCTTATACTTATATAGAGATTGTCGCAAATTGCTTATGAATATAAAATATATATAAATATTTTTTTCGTTTCGCGTCCTGCTAGTCACGACACGCGCTCAGCTCTGTGGCTTTTCGAGCATGTGTATGTTTTTGTTGGTAATAACATGGAAAGCTTAGCCTTTTGTTAGCCCGTCTTCCCCAGTCCCCGTGACCGCAAGTTGTTTCGACTGTAGTCGACAAATGAATTTTGGTTAAGCCAACAATTTTCTAAGCGCATTGTAGAATATTTTCAGTCGTTTTACATAAATTGTGAATGCTTTATACCCTGTAACCACTGGAAATTGTTCTTGTATGTTGATTTATTACACAAATTAATCATTCAAGCTATTCGTGTGTGCGCGTTGCGTCGTCAGAGACATCACGCAACTCTATTAAGAGAAGATATAAGACATGTTCTTCTTCTGTAATAGACGCATTTAAACATGTTCCTTAAGCCCTTAAAAGGAGTACAGGGTAAATCAAAGGCAACCTCATATATCCACATATGTTTAGATCTATGAACGGAATTAGGTTTTAAGCTTCATTTAAATATCTGAATAGCCGAATTTGGCAAAATGCGTAATTAAAATTGAAATAATAATAAAATCGCTTTGTTAAAGAACAAATTGATATTGTGTGAGATTAACTGAATAACTGTGACATGACAACAGACTACACTGGGCTACATATAATGGGTATAATAGTTTACTTATATGCAGCATTTATATTTATACAACTTGAATAGACTTACCTAATTAAATATATGCAAAGTGAATATTGTAATACCTTTGAAAATCCTAATCCCCAGCGACCTGGCAGCGCGCAATGTACTAATCGACAACAATAAGACATTGAAAATATCAGATTTCGGTCTGTCTAGACATGGCATCTACACAAATACCAAAACACGCAAGGTGGGTCCTTCGAATGAAACAAAGTCATAATTATACGTTAATGTTTTATTACTTATTTAACATGCAGTTACCTTTGCGCTGGCTTTCCATTGAGGCCATACGGGATAATGTCTACTCGAGCAAGAGCGACATTTGGGCCTACGGCGTGGTGCTCTGGGAGATTGGTACGCTGGGCGCATCGCCATATCCCACCATAAGCAACAGCGAGCTGATACCGTTTCTATTAGCGGGCAATCGCCTGGAGCGACCCGAGATTTGTACACCTCAGGTGTATACAATAATGCTGCAGTGTTGGCTGGAGGAGCCCGAAGAGCGACCCACATTCGATGCACTTTACAAGGTATTAAGCCCTAAGACCACCTATGTGGACATTAACAGTCTGAGTGATGATTATGTGTTTCCACCGATTAAAGAGTAAATGTTGAAATGCAATTTAATTAGTACAATTGTTATTTAAGTTAAATCTAAATGTATTTTTAAAAACTAATTCCAACCTTTTGTCATGCTTTTATAAAGTATGCTGGAGGCAGCTTGATCAAAAGCCCACTAGAACCTAGTCGAAATCTAAATGTTATTCAATTCAAATGTATACGAATACAAATTTTGATGTGCTGTGAGCTAGAAAACACATATTGTTAATTAACATAAATGTTTTTAAACCCTCTATAAGTAGCTCTTAATATGTCTGTAAATGACAGTCTATGTCATAGCATTCCACAATATGTTTATATATATATATCTGTATATATATATATATGACAACCTCGACATTTATTCACGTTATAAATGTAAGTAAATGTGAATATAGCGAAATATAAGTACAAGCAGTGTATCACTCTACCTGTCAATATATAAGCGAAAATATCGCTGCAAGGATTTCAATAAATGCGTCAAAAAAACTCAGCATTGTTGTTCTTATTTAATGCTTAATGCCATAAATTTCATTCCACGCCACGTAACGCTCCACATCATCCGGCGAGACGCTTTTTGATACATGCTGCAGTGCGCACATAAAGTCCGACATGGTTACGGCAGGCAACTGTACAGAAATGAAAATTGCGCAGAGTTCTTCCCAAGCTTAACAACAAGTTTTTACATAATTTACTGCGATAATTTACCTGCTGTGCGTCAATTGCGTCAATTTCTGAGCTACTTAGAGCTCGCAGTGGCTGCATGGCCGCATAGCGGCACAGGCTATCCATGTCTGCGCCCGAATACCCTTCAGTTAACTCCGCTAGCCCTTGAACCTGTGCTTCATCAAGGTTATGATGCACTTGCTGTATAAGTTTCTCGATTATCTGCTGACGTGCTGACGCCGCAGGTAGCGAAACGTAGATACGTCGCACAAACCGCCGACGGACGGCTTCGTCAAGCTCCTGGGGGCGGTTAGTAGCACCAATGATAACAATGTGATCATCTTCGTTTGTTGCAGCGCCATCTAATTGTATAAAAAACTCGTTTTTCAATCGCCTTGAGCTTTCATGCTCATTATCCGAGCGTTGCGATAGCAACGAATCCACCTCATCCATAAATATAATCTAAAAGAAAGTAAAGCTCTCAATATTGGTTTTACCAATTAGGCTCCACCTACGGCTGGTTGGTGCACGGCGGCAACAGCAAATAGCGTCTTGACCAGTTTCTCTCCTTCGCCCACCCACTTGGAGGTAAGCGAGGACGGATTGATGCTAAAGAACGTTGCCCTTGACTGAGAGGCAATGCACTTGGCTATTAGAGTTTTTCCAGTACCAGGTGGGCCAAACAACAAAACACCGCGTGGCGGACGACGCACACCCTTGAACAGATCTGGACGCTGTAGGGGATGTATAATGGTTTCCATAAATGTTGATTTTGCATACTCCAGACCGGCTATATCCTCCCAAGCTGTAAGATGATGAAACAAAAGCCGTTATTCACATAAACGATTCTCTCTAAAACTGCACTCACCTATTGGCTTGTACTTATGCATGCTTTCTCTCATAATCTGTTCAACCATTAGGGGATCCAAATGTGCCAAAGTGGGTGGCACGGCCACGGCAGGCGTAGCCGGGATATCCTGCTTCACAGGCACAGCAGCAACATTACTTGATTAAAGAGTAAATATTAGCTTCAAATGATTTTAACTTCACTGTTTATACTTACGCATCAGTTTGTCCAATGGGTTGCACAAATTTGGCATTTACACTTCGTCCCCGTCCACCCAGCGTTTTTTTTCTGTAGTTCATGATATCACTGGGTGCGCCACCAGCACCACCTGCACCGCTGCCTAATCCAGTTCCAGTTCCAGCTGTAACATTTTGTTTGCTCTTCTGAAATGAAAAACGATAAGGAAGTAGTATTTTTGGCATGCCGAAGATTTAATACCCTTGCCAACCCAACCTTAGTGCCCGTTTCTAAGAATCATAGGGTAGATTGGTAAATGAAACAAACGGAAGGATGGACAATGGCAATATCGACTCGACTCTTAACGCTATCCCCTTCAATGCATTATCCGTCTTACGACAATATTATTCTATTTTCTGCTAGAGTACGCACTTTCAATAATTGACTATAATGAGATGCATGGTTACCTTCATATCATGCAGCATTAATTGTTCACGTGCCGTACGAAATCCATCGAAAGCTGGAGACGCTGTTGCTGTGGACACTGGCGTGCTAAGTGGCATCCTGTTGTTGTTGGCCATCGGCCGCCGTATTTCGTTTGTTGTGATTTCATCACGTATGCAGCTTTCATATTTGCCACGACACTGACGCTCGAACGCATTTTCAGGGGGTACGGCCAATTTCACGGGCATTCCAGTAGAGGCGCGTCGACGACGACTCTGGGCCAGCAGCTCTTGACACCCAGTTAAACATTCTTGCATGTACGTCTGCGAGCTTCTGTCATTTTCACGTTTATCTTGATGCTGTTTAAGCACATCATAATGGGTGGCTTCATTTGAGTTGCTGTAAGATTAAAGGATTCTTTAATGCTAAAAAAGTGCGATTTTTTCATTTCCAATAACCATGTAGCGTGTGCCAGTAACAATTTTTGTGCGCGCCATGCATTTTGTTTGTCGCCAGCGCTGGCATCGCTCGCTAGCCATATTGCTTCATTGGCTGCAAAGGCCGCAGTCCATGGCTGCGCGGACATGATGTTTAAAATTAATTAATTTAAGACACAACAAATTAAAATGTTCCCGGCCTGATCTTATGCTGAAAGTGGCGGCTGGTCGATAACTGTTCGATTAGCAGTGCAACTCTGCTCACTGCTGCTCACAGTCATAGCAGTCAGCTTTTGTCGTGCTGTTCAGCTATTATCGATAACAAACGATCAATTTTAAGGCAATATGTGTTTAAATTCAAAATTAAAGTTTAGCTTAAGCTTAATGCTTTGAAAATGTAATGCAATATATAGGCATATTTGTTACATATGCTGAGTGCATGTGATATTTGGTGTGTCTCTTTAAATAAATATGCATATGATTTTTGCATACAATTGGTTTCAATTGAAATTAATTGATGTTTAATTACCAAGTTTGCGTACTTTCATTCAATTGAGTTGCGTCCCAGTGTTCAATAGTTGCCTGAATACCCCTCACGGCGGCACACACACACACACAGCTATACATAAGTCTTTGGGTAGCCCAGGTAGGTTATCTGCTCTAGGTTAAATCAGATTTCTTCATCAGTAGCTAAACGTGTAGCCAGACACAGACGCATTTTATCGCGGCATCATTTGTGGACTCACGTTGTGCAAATATATATAACTGTATACAAAACTGCCACATCTAACAAGCTGGACGCAGTTACGGCCCCGGTGACTGGTTTCGGGTTGGGTTCAAAACATGTTGCGCACAGCGTCAGATCGCCGTGCAAGTCTCTTATCGCACGCGGCATTAAGATAAAAAGTAGCTAGTTATAAGATAAATCTGCCATAAAAGGCGCACTGCATGCATTGAGAGCTTCTCAGTTTACATGCACTTCCGCACGGTTTTAACAGCATTTGCACGCAACACGGCTTAATTGGATTCCAGGCAACGCCACAGGACGACTTCAAGATGTGCCTGCCTAAGCGCGTCAGCGGCGCCGCCATACAAAGCTTGACTACAGCCATTGGTGGGTGAGCTTCTCATAAGATGCTGCCAACATCTTCTAAGAAACCGAAACTCTTGCAGGTAATCTGATTTGCTTTAACTTCGGCCTCATGTTTGGCATTACACCGGCACATATGACTCTCTACGAGTCGGAGGCACTAACGCCCCTCAACACGGCCACAGATCCGGCGGGCACCGCCTGGTTAACTGGCTATCTCTTTCTGAGCGCCGCATTGGGTGCCGCATTTTCCGGCTGCCTGGCATTACGCATCGGTCCCAAGTCCGTGCTACTCTGCTGCGGACTACTTCAGATTGTAAGTCATCCAGAGCTTAACAAATTTCCGGCGAATCGCATTTACTCTGCACTTGTTCCTATTTAATGTATCGCAGTCACGACTAATTAGTGGCATTTATTCTTGAAGACATTATTCGCACAGCTAAAAGCATTGACTAATTCTTGGTACTTAAATGTTGTGTAAGGTTACGCTGAAGGCGACGAGATATAAAAGATGTGCATATATTTTCGACAAGCTTCAATTCGATACAGCCACAAAAGTCTTCTGAATGTCTAAGAAGTGCCAATTCATAAAATAGAGAATCTTGAATTCGAACATAACTTAAGTATTAGCAGACCATTCACATACTCTAAACACTTCATAACGATATAAAAATGAGATAACTCCCAACTAAAGTTTGTATTCATTTGAGGAACCAAACTGGCAAAAACATTTTTGTATGATTCGAAAGTATCTTACATATCGGAAACTCCGTTTAAAGTCCATTTCGCTTAACTATTTCTCTGCTTTCAGTTCGGCTGGTTCTCCATACACTTTGGCTTCGACATTGTGCACATTTATGCCTCGCGCATTTTTGGGGGCGTGGCAGCTGGCGCAGCATTCGTAGTGCTGCCCATTTTTATCAATGAAATTGCCGAGACTCGGGAGAAGGCCGCCCGTTTGACCTTTACCATTGAACTGTGGCGTACATTGGGCATACTATTGGGCTTTGTGCTGGGCTTTTATGTGTCCTACGATTATGTGAATATTGTGGGCTGCATTTTGTCCTGTGCCTTCTCGCTGTTGTTCCCTTTCGCGCAGGAGAGCCCGCATTACTATTTGCGCAAGGGCAATTTGGCCAGTTTGGAGAAGTCGCTGCGCTGGTACCGCGGCATACGTGACCTGGATGACCGCGACCAGCCCGAGTATCTGCACGAGCTGGACGAGTTCAAGGCGGAAATGAAGGGTCAGGGCAAGGGCATTGGCTCTGCGCCCTTTTCCCATAGCTATGTGGTGCGTTTGATCTGTGTTAGCTTTCTGCTAACGATTTGCGGCAAGCTGAGCGGCGTCTTTGTGGAACTCAATTATGCCGCCGACTTCCTGGGCCGCACCGGCTACTCCACGGAGCTGAACTATGTGCTGCTCGCCGCGGCGCAGTGCGTGGGCGCCCTCTTCGCACGCCTTGTCGGTCCGCAGCTGCCGCGCAAGGTAAGCCGTCACCATTTTCCCGACTTTCCCAAGCCACATTTAATTTCCTTGAATATTTGTCATTGCAGGTGCTGCTTTGCCTTTCCTCGCTGCTCGCCGCCGTTCCAGTCATCACCTTGGCCCTGTTCAAGCAATTTGGATCCAGTTGGTCTCTGGGCATCTGGTTTGAGCGTTATCTGCCCATCGTCCTGCTCGCCGCACAGCTGTTCTTCGTCAGCTTTGGTCTCTATCCCCTGGCCGCTGTCGTCAGCAGCGAAGTCCTGCCCACAAAGGTAAGAGACATATTGATAACATTTAATATTTTCTGCAGGTAGGTGTCGTAAGATGTATTTATATCGTATGTCCCTGCACGAAAGTGAAGCTAGAAATCTCTAAATATATATTTGTAGAAAAGTCTCTGGTGATTGACTAGCTGATTGATTGATTGACTAACTGACTGCTAACAGATTCACGTACTGCATAAATTGAAAATGAAAATTTTCCCTGTAGCTCTCTTTTGTGACGTAGGTGCACACTGAAAAGGGATTTAGGAAAGGGCTCCGCAAAGATGAAAAATTTATGGAAAGCAGCTTGTATTTAATATTCTGGCCTTGCATCCGAGTGGCTTAACTATTTCCATTCACTGTCTATCATAGAATGCAGCACTTTATTAAACTGAAAATCATAGCTTGAATCATTTCTCATTTGCAAAGTGAATAGGAGCATATTGGTTTGGTTGCCTGCCATGCAGTCCGTCTACTGAAGCTATAGTCTTTAAATATGTTATAAAATATATATTTTATAAATATAAAAATATATATATATATATATATATATATATATATATACTTTACAGTCTTAAGACGGAACTACTTAAAATTTACAAAAAATTCACCCAAACCCACGAAATAATACCATATATTGCCCAGCTTACAGTCTTAAAGTCACTGCCTTACAGTTTTGGAGTCACCAACTTAATCTTTTAAGAAGATTCTCAAATATTTTCACAAGTATTTACGCTGTGAGCAGAGTATTGCGCTGTCCTGATGGTTAAACCTTTAAATAATGTTGTGCATTTCGCATTAAGCAAATTCCTCTGTGGCCAACAATGCCAACCAAAGGTTGAATTTCCCTTAAAGTCCGTTGTGATGTCTGAAGTTTTGACGCATTTGTTTGCGTAGAGATGGAAGGTAAAATGCAACTGGCGAATATTGCTGTACTTGACTTTAAACAAATTTGTAGCATACTTTACAGCGCAAGGTAAAACACATGCACAATTCCCTCAGGGGAATTGCGTTGCAAGCTCTTGTAATTGTAATGCAATACTACGAACGAATATTTCGATTAAACAATTTGCAGGTGAACTGCAAGAAGCTTAGCCTGCACTGCTAGATAGGGTTCGTCCGTAGAGTTATGCAGTTCAGGGAATCCTGCAGTCGAGCAGAATGCATGAGACTATTGTTTACATAACTTAGTCATAACCTAATCAAAATATAAATATTAAATTGATTATACTAGGGAAATAGGACTAGTAAAATATGAAATATTTTTGCGATAAATTGAATTTAGAATAAATAAAATTGATTGTTTGTTGGCAGCTACATGACCTGCTCTACTCGTTGGCCTCGGGCGTCTCCTGGCTGCTGCTCTTCGGCATGATTGAGGTGAGTAATGAAAAGGAGGCCAGGAACAATGCTATAAGGAACCAAGCAATTTATATATGCATGCATCGTTTTTGGGCAGGCCTTCAATGCGGTCAAGTCAACACTGGGTCCTGGTCTGGTGCTGTATCTGTGGGTCTTTGCAGCCGCTTCGATATTTGTGGGCCTCATTTCCCTGCCTCTGCTGCCGGAGACACGCAACCGTCGTCCCTCGGCCGTGCAACGTGAAATGGGCTATGTGGGTCAGGAGGGCGTGGCCAAGGTGGCCGGCGCAAGTAATGGGCACATCTCGACTCACATCTGAACAATCACAGCCAACTGCAATTAGTGTGTAAGCTTTCGGTACATAATATAAGTAAAGCACAAATTAATTTAAATGGGCTAAAAGACCATTGCACGGTATTTAATTTGCAGCATGTTAATTAAATCATGTTAAGTGCCGTCCCAATTATTGGCCTATCTACATGACAACCGACCGGCATGATTCGCTCTGATTAAATTGACATTCATTTCGGAATAACAGGCCAACCATAAGCCTATGGATCTTGGCTTATCTAATCTTGCCTCAGACTTTTTATTTCAATGAATATGCCAGGCAAATGTGCAGAACTCTGTGCGATGGCAGCTGCAAATAGCTTTAAATAAAAATACCTACGAATATATAATAATTTCTTGGCTTTCCTCTAAGCAATCGATCTAACTATAGAACAGCTTAATTTAAATTGATCTACGCCCAATCAATTGCATCAATTTGCAATAATTTAGATAGTTTGGCACTTAAGTGATCGGGAAGCGTAAACAAATACTTGCATATGCAAATGCATCTTAAACATTCAGAAAGGTGAGATGGAGCATGGTATTTATATAAAATACAAGGTGATCTAAAGGTATTTGAAATCTATTCTTTTCATTAGTTTTCTTATTGTTATTGTTATGATTATCATTATTATCATTAGTTCTAATATTATTATTATTATTATTATTATTAATATTATTATTCTTATTATTATTATTATTATCATTATCATTATTATTATTATCATTATTATTATCATTATTATTATCGTTATCATTATCATTATGATTATCATTATCATTATCATTATCATTATCATTATCATTATCATTATTATTATCATTATTATTATCGTTATCATTATCATTATCATTATGATTATCATTATCATTATCATTATTATTATTAATATTATTATTAATATTATTATTATCATTCGATTTTCGTATTGCCTCATATGTCCAGTATTACATATGTATAAATATATATACCATCATTAATTCTTATGATCTTAGGGAAATTTATAACAGCCTCTGCTCAGACATTTTTAACGGAGAATCTTAATCCTAAGTTTATTTAACAGTTCAGTTACCCAAAATAAAAATAAATATAAATAATGTTTATTAAGATTTATGAATGCATTCGAGATAACCTGAATTTGCATTTCCTACTAACCAAAATTTGCTCAAAAGTAATGATTAAACAAAGATTTTTCCATTTGACACACTCTAGAAAGCGTGACTCTCTCCGAATTGGATTGAATGAGCCACAAGCCACACTTTCTCCTGTCCCCGCCCATGGCAAACAGACAGGGCAAACAATGCGAACATTTAGGGCCTCGCCCACTAATCCAAATTTACGCGCCCAATTGTGAATATCATCAAAGATATGTGTTATTCATAGTTGTACTGACGTTTGCCCCTATCTCTAGCAAATACACGTATTTGAATAAAATTTAGAATGGGTCTGTTTAATCTTTTTGGCTACTGATATGAAAGCGCCATGAAAACGTGATTAATGCGCACCTAGTGCTCGACACCCGGCATTAAGCCACCGTCCCCTCCCGCCAAATGGTGCCATAACAATGACGCGCCTCTATTGCATCCAGGCGGGAAGCGTGCGGAAACAGGAAAACTCGTAAATGTTATAAATTAATATATAAGATGAAAAACAATAATGGGATCTTGGGAAGATTAAATGCCCCATTTGCCTGATTGTCACTTTTATTCCCCACTTTCTCAAGTATTTTTTCATTCTTCAGACAATATAGACATACATGAAACACACACGTGTGACACTTTCAATGACAACGATTGGAATACAGTTTCTAAAGGTAATCACAGTAGTCGCCACTAAAACAAAACAAAACAATGCGCATCGACAGTCTCGACTGAGGCAATTTGAATATTTGCTGCTGTCGATGTTGTTGTTGTTGTTGACGTAGGTTTACCCAGCTCTCGATGCGAAGAGCATAATTACAGGGTGAGAAGAAGATTAGTACTGTGCCTGTGCTCTCATGTCTCTGTATCTGGGCTGGCTTTATAATCTCTACTGGGATTTTGTGCGATTTTAATAGCATATATAAAAGTTATCATGCAGTAACTACGCTTGGTTAGTTCGCCACGAGCATTGGCCCAGGCACTCAGGCACTCAGACAGCAGGCAGCAGGCGTGGACCGAATCCCTGTACCCACCCACACCGACAGAAAAGGATAATGACAGGCGCCTATTGAGCCGGCAAATTCAATCGTAAATTGAATCGCAAAAGTTGTGCTCTCCCCGACAGTTAAAATGGATAAAGTTAAGAGCACAATGGAAACGAAAGGCGATGTTAAATTTCAATATCTGGCTGCAATATTCGGTTAGTAAAATGTGTCTGTAATTCGAATTAAGCCAATTGATATAACCAAGCCGTGAATTAAATATATATATACATGTGTGCGTGTGTGTGTGTGTGTGTCGCCTGGATTTTCCGTGTCGTTAAAAGGCAGTCAATCGCGAATTTAACACCCAGCCAATTATACAATATATACAAACTTTTTTTAAAATGTGAAAAAAATCTCTATAAATGTATTAAAGCAAAAATAAGTTTAAAATTGCAGACAGTTCGTTTTTTATCAACGCTTCAACTTTTCCATTTGCAAAAAACAACAAAGGAAAGCGATAATTTCCAGCCTTAGCTGCATAAAATATGTATACTATTCTCGTGCATTCAACTCGGGGCTGAAACAAATTGTAAATCTCGGATATTCCAGTTCTCAATGCATTCAAATTGTTAGAATCGCAAAGTCAACAGTATATTCATGCATATTAAATTGTATATCCTGGCTGATTGAGTGATTGACTGATTGATTGGCGATTCGTTAAGCTGCTAACACTAAAAGCTGGGAGGCTGAAAGAAGCTTTTCAATGCAAGTATTTGCGTAAAATTCACTCTACTCTGTTCAAATTATGCGTCAAAATGGCATTGGTATAGTTCAATTATTAAAAAGGTCCGCGCAAAGCCTGGTAATCCTGTTATTATTTCGGATAACAACCTTTACTTATGCTGGCACTGGACTAAGGGGTCAATGTTGGTCAAAGCCAACAGGCAACAAACTATAATTCGTTGTGAATTTTAACACATTTAGCGACAAGAAGGCAAATCGAGCTAACCAAAGACCAATTTGTGGGGCATCAATACACTAAGACTTTTCTTTCTCTTTCTTAACTCTACTTCACTCACATTGTAGTAAACATCGTATCCGTATCGTTTGGCGCCTTTTGCGGCTGGCCTTCCTCTAGTTTTCTGGAACTGAGCAGCGATGCGAGTCCGCTGGAGACGGGTCCCCTGACCAAGCAGGATCAGGGCAATGTGGCATCGGTACTCTGCCTCGGCGGACTTGTGGGCAATGTGTTCTTCCTGTGGCTGGCCGAGAAAATTGGCCGAAAGCAATCGATGCTCTGGGTGGCGCTGCCCTCGCTGGTAAGTGAGCGCCGCTTGGCCAAAATGAGATCTATCTTAGCAGAGAGTATTTTCTGCAGCTGGGCTGGATTGGCATACCCTATGCCCGCAACCCGACGCATCTGATAGCGGCGCGATTTCTGGGCGGCATGGCCGGCGGTGGCTGCTTTGGCGTGATACCCGTTTACACGGCGGAGCTGGCCGAGGACAGGTGAGCGGGTGGCATCTAGCCCAGCTACGCCTGCTTTAATTTCTACAACCTATTCTGCTTCACACAGCGTACGCGGCATATTGGGCACGCTGTTGGTGCTTTCCTGCAATGTGGGCGTGGTCACGGCCTTTGTGCTGGGCTATTATTTCAACTATGCGACCGTGGCCTGGATTGTGTCCGTGCTATCGTTGGTGTTTCTGATTTGCTTCTGGTTCATGCCCGAGACGCCGCAGCATTTGGCGCTGCAGCACAAGCTGCAGGAGGCGGAGCATGCCTTGCGCTATTATCGCAACATTCGTGCCCGCCCCTCCAAGGAGCTGAGCGAGCAGCTGCAGCTGGAGCTGCACAAGCTGCGAGCGCCCGAAAAGGCCGACGAGGCCGGCGACGATATCGATGACAGCGCTGTCACCTGGTCGGACTTTGGTAAGCCAAATGCAGCCTGTAAAATTGATCAGCTCCCATCTAAATTCAACCTCATTTGCCACCCACAGCGGATCGTAGGGCGCGCAAGGCGTGCTTCATTGGGCTGGGCCTGCTGGCGGCCAATCAGGGCTGCGGCTGCTTTGCCTTGCTCAACTACACGGCGATGATATTCGAGAAGTCCGGCTCCAGTCTGTCGCCCACCGTCTCCGCGATAATCGTCGGCTTCATACAGCTGGTGGGCTCCTATGTAGCCACATTGCTGGTGGAGCGTGCGGGCCGCAAGCTGCTGCTGCTCGTCTCCGCGGTGGGCATTTGCCTCAGCCAGGTGGTCATGGCCAGCCACAGCTACCTGAAGGTGCTGGGCTATGACACGGCGGGCTTCGATTGGGTGCCCGTTGCTGCGTTCTCCTTTATGCTGTTCATCGCCTCGTGGGGCCTGCTGACGCTGCCGTTCCTGGTCATATCCGAGATAATGCCGCCAAAGATACGCAGCACGGCCAGCATGCTGCTCATGTCCATACTCTGGCTGCTCTCCATGCTAACCATTAAGGTGAGCCCCAATCAATGGCCAACAGCTGCCAGAAACTAACCCTTTCCTCCTGTTTATTTGCCACACTTAGCTCATACCACTGCTGACTCATGCGTGGGGCATGCATGGCACCGTGCTGCTCTTCGCTGGCTGCTCCCTGGCCGGTGCGCTGTTTATTGCCATCTTTTTGCCCGAGACGAAGGGCAAGACAATTGAAACCATTTTGGCCAGCTTATAGTCATTTAGCTATGCTAAGCAACAACTGTTAATTGTTTTCTTTTTGTTTTTAATTTAATTTCTATTTTATTACAATACTGCGGGTATTACCCACATTTTTCAGGACTTTCATTGCATTAGCGTTAGAAATTAAACATAATTTATGTGAATATTACAAAATGGGTTCGCAGTCGATCGTCCACATATGGATTAACCAAGGTAGATGCTTTGGCTTCCATTTTCCTCCCTCGAGTGGGAAGTCACCTCTCTTTAAGTCTTAAGAAAGATCCTTGTAAATGAGAAGACCCGAGAAGACCCTATTCAACCTTTCAAAAGAATTCGCGCAAAGATCATTGAAAATGAATATAAGGCTTATCGGATGGAAAGCAAAAAAGTGTCAGACAGCTGCTTTCCGCGCATTTTCCACACTTGCGGGTGGAATTTATAACAACGCCATCTTAGTGTACGACACTTAAGATCAATGCTGAATGATCAGTGATCAGTCAGCTAGTCAGTCGGTCAGGACAAGCTGGTTTATATATATAGAGCTTAGCTGTTATAGACATTTCTTATATAAACAATATCATGTATACATTCTCCAGACAAGTCGCGTCTTTGTCATAAATCTAGTCGGCCGTTACACACTAGATTCCCCTTGAACTTGCCCTCACCTACACACATACGCACGTATGTGGGCGTCCAATAAAAGACTTCTTTGATTAGATTAAAGAGTTCTCTCTACAGATAAGCGCATATTTACGCCCTGAGCACAGCTTCAATCGTGCGGCAGAATGCAGGTGCACTAAAGATGAGCGATATTCTTTTCTTGTATTTACTTTTAAATATAAATGACAAATTTCACTAACGAAATATGACCCACTTTAATTAACTTTTTGCTATATAAATTATCTTTTTGTTAATGTTATCGGACTGTGACTGTATATATTAGGGCCATTTTTGACTGCATACATTCATACATACATACATACATCCATACATCCATATATACATCCATACATCCATATATACATCCATACATAATCCATACATACATCCATACATACAATCATACATACATCAATACATACATTCATACATACATATGTACATACATACATACATACATACATACATACATACATACATACATGCATGCATGCATACAGACATACATACATACATACATACATACTTACATACATACATACATACATACATACCTACATACCTACATACATACATACATACATACATACATACATACATACATACATACATTCATACATTCATACATTCATACATACATACCTACATACATACATACATACATACACGCATGCATACTTTCAACAAATAAAGGCTTTCAAATATAACACTTTCAAAAAATATAACAGTTGTAATTGAAGCTTGAAAGCCTGCAGCCCTTACCTGAACTTATGAGAATCGCATAGGGGGCCAAATTTTTAAATCATTTTGTACTCTGCTTGTTTACCAGCTGAAAAGAGCTTGTGAGACTCCCCGATGGTTTCGCGCGTATATTTAAACAATTTGTAGACCCGTTCTTATAAAATCTCTATTATCTCAGATTAATTAGAAGACCCATTTTTAGATGGGTTTTTGCTTTGGCTAGTTTGAAAAAGCCAGCTTCATCCAAAGTAGATATTAGAGTCTACTTATAGGAGTACACGGAATTGGAACACGGAATCGCTGGCAAGTGCTTTCTACAACTGTGTAGTACCAGATAGTAGCTATACGCAGACATAGCTGTGGTTATGGGCTTATGATACATTCTAGAACGATTACGGCCCTGACCTTCCCCAATACTATTTGACCTTTAAAGTTATTTCGCAATCGAAAAACTAGCGCAAGCTGAGGAAAAGAAATAGTTTGTTTGGCTTGCGAAACTCCAAACAAGCTCAGCAAATATTTGGCTATAAAGTCTAATTGCTCGTCTGTCGTCTGGCGTGAGTGTTATTTATTTAGGTATTACCCATATGGAACAGGGTATAATTTGGCACATTTGTAGAAAACAGTTTCAACGACGGCCGAGACATGCTATCTGCTTTCTTTTAATAAGACTTAATTGCTTGTCTTTTCTCATTATAAAACTTTCACTTTACCCCCACACTTACGACATTCAAATGGGTTTCTGGGCCCGTTCCCCGATGGACTTGCACAGTCTTTAGGGAAATTTCATTGTAGTACGCAAGACTTCTTGCTTAGCAAATAGCTGATGGCAGGGCCTTATGCGGTATAGCAGGAAAATCTATTTCATCAGATAAATATCTAAAATGTATTCCGCATAGCAGTTAGTCTTCTAGTTTTATGATTTAGGGCGTCTAGGATTTGTCTGCAGATAAGAAGGAGATCTGTGAAAAGAGAGAAGGGTTTGTGTAACCCTATCGCAACGGTCGGACAAGCCTTCTTTTTGGAGAACGCCATTTCAACGTGTACCATATAAATCATCTCGTACATAAGCTCATATAAAATAATTCTAATCTTTGTTATTCTTGACTTTCCTTATGAAATACTCGCGCTCGCACCAGGCATCTTTAATCTTTATATCAACTATATCTAATCCATTAAGTGTTGCCCGACTTTGGCAAACACTGATCTTGCGGCTTGCCATTTGTGACGTCTCTTGAACGTTTGTAATATGAAAGCCGTAGACTAAGTCCACACAATAACAATTTTATAGTTTGTTAACCATCAATTCAGCCTTCGTGGATGTCGAAATGATACAAAGGCCCGCACATTCGCATTCTTTGTCGTGCCATGCAGCTATCGAGACGTTTTTAAAGAGTTTCACAGAATGTCGAACTTCTTGCAGAATTCGCTGCTGAATCAGAAAACGCGCTACCAACTCTTGGCGACTGTCATAGGTATGTCATAAGCAGCGTGGAATATTTTTAATCTTCAGCTTGGATTTACTAGTTTATCACTATTTACTATTAAATAGTAAACATTATAACATTTGGCCATGGCGTTGGCGTGGGCTGGTTGTCGCCGACCCTTACCAAAATACAAACACCCGACACACCCCTCGACTTTCAAGTGGGCATCGATGAGATATCCTGGCTAGGTTCCATGCTGGGTTTGGGCAGTCTCTTTGGCAATTTAACGATAGCGTTTCTGCTCGAACGGATGGGTAGGAAATTCTGCATCTATTTGCTAGCAGGACCTTATGCGGTACGGCAAAGCATTTGATTTATAACTGAAAGTTTTGCTCATTCAAGTTTATCTTTAAGTGTCTGTGGATTCTGATATATTGCGCCTCGAATGTGAGTTACTTGTATGTGGCTCGCTTTCTGTGTGGATTTACGGGAGGTGCGGGCTATTTGATAGTTCCGATCTATATCAGTGAGGTCGCCGACAGCTCGTGAGTACTTGAAACTAAAACGAGGTCCATATTTTCTATATCTATGTCCATATTTTCCATCCACATCTTTTCATAACTTCATGATCTGTACTTTGATCCCTTTCAGCATTCGCGGTTCCTTGACTTCTATGGTAATGTTATCTGTCAACTTGGGCGTGCTGGTTGGCTATATCCTAAGCACCTATCTGGCTTATCATGTTGTTCCATTCTTGGCCATAATATTGCCTATAGCGTACTTCTTAGCCAATCTTTTGCTGCCCGAAACGGCGCCGTATCTCCTAAAACACAAGCAACTGCACGCAGCTGAAACGTCTTTTAAATATTATCAAAATCAGCGAAGGGGCATGGGGCAGGCATCCAAAGCAGACTTCGAGGAACTGCGATTGGCCATAGACGCTCAACAGGCACAGAATACGACAGCTTTAACCTATAAGGATTTAAGTAAGCGCTCCCACACCCCAAAGCTGATATTCCTTGCTGACAATCCTTTACAGTTACCAAGCCGGCACTGAAGGCCTTTGCAGCGTCTGTTGTGCTCTCTCTGGGCTACCAGTTCAGCGGCATCTTCAGCTTCATCAACTACATGTCGACGATATTTGAGGCATCTGGCTCTATACTGGATGTCAATACTTGCACCATTATCATTGGCGTGGTGCAGATTGTGGGCGTCTATACCTCGACCATATTTGTGGACATTATAGGACGTCGCATACTCATGCTGATCTCCACACTGGGCGTCGCTTTGGGCTGCATCGTCTTTGGCTGTTTCACCTTCTATGCCCAGCAATATGACCTGAGCGATGTTAACTGGCTTCCATTGATGCTGATGATAATTATTATTTATTTGGGCAACGTTGGACTTATTGGAGTATTTTTCGTAGTACTCGTGGAACTCTTTCCAGCGAAGGTAGCAATAATAATTAGTTAACTATAGCCTACAACCATATTACCACATTTTTCATTCTTCAATAACGATATATATTATTTGAACTGTCCAGAAACTGTCCAATTCCTGTTTTCATTCCTTTAACATTCATCATAGGCAGGTTTGACTGTCGGCATTGCTTGAAGTGTAAATTCCTATTAATACTCTCGTTTCTCTAGATACGCTCGCTGGCCACATCCATTTCGGTGGTGTTTCTGAGTGTTCTGGTCTTCTGCACGCTGAAATTGTTTCCGCTGCTGCTCCATTATTTTGGTATATCGGTTACCATGTGGTTTTCGGCGGCATCGAGTTTCTTAACTTTTGTATACTTTTTGTTGTTCTTGCCGGAGACCAAAGGCAAGTCTATGATTAAGGACTGAGAAGTCGGCGTGTATCTATTGCAATAAATTAATTTAGACTTAACCTAAACACAAAACTTTTACTGGACGTAGTAAACAGCTTTATCTAGCTTTATCAGCTGCTGGGTCAACGTAACACACAGCCTAGACAAATCTTTATTTTAGCCAACTCTTAAGCTGTGCGCCAGTCATTCGAGGCATGAGATTCGACTGGACACAACACCATGAAGTTGACATCGGGCGCATTGTTTGAGCACACGAATTGCCTGCTGAATCGCAGAAATCGTTACCAGTTTCTGGCAACGTTTCTAGGTGAGCTGGCCATACAATATTTAGATGATTCTCTAAGGGACTCTCTAACGCATTTCGTTCTGTTCAGTGAACATATCGACCTTCGCGCATGGCATCGGCGTAGGTTGGATGTCGCCGGTGATGCGGCAACTGCAAACCCCGGAGTCGCCGCTCAGCTTCGGGGTGTTCGTGGAGGAGCTATCCTGGATTGGCTCATTGCTGGGCATAGGCAGTGTCATAGGCAATTTACTGGCCGGTTTTCTTCAGGATCGCATTGGACGCAAGCCCATCATGTTTGCTTTAACTGTGCCGTATGTGGTGAGTAGGCATTTTAGCAGGCCACGCGTTGGGCGCCACACTTATCCTTTGGGCTTGCAGTGCTTCTGGCTGTTGTCCTACTTCGCGCAGAGCGTGGAGTATCTGTACTTGGCTCGTCTATTGGCTGGCATAACGGGCGGCGGAGGCTATATTGTGTTTCCCATATTCATCAGCGAAATCTCGGATGCCAAGTAAGTTCACCTAATTAAAGAACATCCCTTTTGATTAATCGAACACTTGGTTATCCTACAGAGTACGCGGTCGTCTTAGTTCCTTTGTCATGCTCTCTGTCAACATGGGCGTGCTAGTGGGCTATATATTATCCACAAATGTTGACTACTTTACGGCACCCTTTTGTATTATACCTCTGCCCATTTGCTATTTTATAAGCAACCTCTTCCTGCCTGAAACGCCGTTTCATCTCATAAACAAGGGTAAATTTGGTGCAGCAGAAAAGTCATTCAGATTCTATAAGAACGTCAGAGAAGATGACAAGCGTTCCATGTCGGAGTTCGAGGACATGAAGCTAAAGCTGATCAAAGAGCGTGCTTTGAACGAAAATGCCTTTAATTACAAGGATTTCAGTACGTACTTGAGATCCTGATTATCGCTCTTCAATTGCCGCAACTTATCCTTTGCAACCTTTTCAGCCACCAGATCTGCCCTCAAGGCCTATGCCATCGCCATGGTTCTGATTCTGAGCAATCAATTCAGCGGCACCTTCTGCTTTATCACCTACATGTCGGACACCTTCGCACTCTCACACACCACCCTGGACATCAGCATGTGCACCATTGTCATCGGAGCCGTGCAGATTGTGGGCACCTATACAACCACATTGATTTGCGATAAATTCGGGCGTAAGATTCTACTATTGATCTCCACACTGGGCGCTGGCATCTGCCTGGCAGCCTTTGGCTGTTTTACCTACTTTGCGAAGCTCCACGATCTGTCCGCGCTGGGCTGGTTGCCTTTGGTGCTGCTCTCTCTGGACGTGTTCCTCTGCAACATTGGTCTGGTGGGCGTCTTCTTTGTGGTGCTGGTGGAGGTGATGCCAGCCAAGGTAAGTGCAATATGCAACTCATATAATAGCTTCATTTTAAATGTTGCCCATATCTATGTTCTATATTCCTTATAGATCCGCTCGATAGCTGTTTCCACATTTGTGGTCGTCCTTAGCTGCACCGTCTTTGTCTCGCTCAAAATTTTTCCACTCTGCATGCAATATTGGGGCATCTCCATAACCATGTGGAGTTCGAGTCTTGTTGCATTTGTCAGCTTCGTGTATTTTCAGTTGTTTCTCGACGAAACTAAGGGCAAATCCCTGCTGGATTCTTAGAAGACTTGGTTATCAGATTGGAATAATTTTAAGAATTTAATTTAAAGATATAAATTATAAAATTTAATATTTAATAAAAGGTCTAGGATATTCAATCTTATGTCTGACTGCTCTACAGGAAGAATTGCGGAAGATGGGCTTATTTTAAGAAAATTTGATCTAGAAACTCTTGCTTTTGAATCTCAACTATATGCTGCTTCACAACTCGAAGACTATAAGAGCAAGTTTTGTTGTGCTCGTTAATATAACTTCACAATAGGGCAAAGCTTATTAAGAGAGAGGCACAAAGCTTAGATCACAATCGTTCGATTGCACTGTAAAAGCTCTGCCTTGCAGGTGTACGGTAAGCTGCAGATTTTATTAGTCGGTCATTAACTCAAGAATTCTAGCGACGAACAGACGTCCGAAAGAGTACAGACGGTCCCACATCGGGAATAATTAATAATAATATTCAGAGAATATAGATCAAGGATAAAGGGCGATATAAAAGTTCTAGTGGTGTTCAGCTAGACAGACGGTTCGTTAATTTGTCAATGGAATGCATACCCTAAGCGCGGAATTCAGCGGGAAACAAAAACGCGGCAGCCCGGCCCCAAGCTCGGCTGTCTGGTCATATAACCCGGAGCCAGTAGGCCCAGGGCTGTCCCGGCGTTAACAGGGTTTTACCTTTGGCGCACCGCACAATCGGCATCCGGCACAGCTAACAATAAAGAGACATCCAGCCGTCCCCTCAACGATCCGTCGCGTATAACTGACAATTGGACGTACCTAAGTACCAGACAATAAGGTATTTTGCACTTATTGAAGCCAATTTGAAGCTCAGCATCAAGCAAATTAAGGCCCTTCTGGCTCAGTACGAACGGACGAACGGATAAAGGATATGAAGAAATAGTTATTAGGAGGTCAGTTATTTGATTTCCTACACTACCTACACTAGAAACTTGGTCATCATGATCATTAGGTTTGAGCCTCTAATCATTAAAAGTAAAGATATTGAATTGTAAATGCGATAAAAGTTTTTTTTTATGGCCTGTCGAGTAGTTAAGAACAAACGTTTTGAAAGGGTTGCAAAACCTTTGCTCTTAGGGCAACATTAACATTTCAACAACTTTCATGGTTGGGAGCGTAATGGCATGGGATCGAGACACCTGATCCCCTCAATGGAGCGTATTAACCGTGGAAGTCATTTTCCGTTTTACTTGCGTGTCGGCACACCTTATATTATTAAGTGTGCACTTTGGAAAGACGAACCACGAGCCGGACCAGAGCATATATAGAATGAGAAACTCAAACCAAATTGTACACTTTAACTTCTATGTCCGATTTCTAGGATCTCCGCCTGTACACTGCAGGTTCACCAAACTTGGTATGTACGATCTCATTTCATTTTTTGCCTATGGTAGCTCTGCGATTGGTTCAGGGTAGAACAATCATGCATATTCATTCCATATATTCTCTAATCTCCTTCCATATAAGCGCTTAGCTTCAATTCAGTATGCAAATATCAAAGGAATTTTGCCATTTTCTGAGGGTATTTCAAATGCTCTCCCTCTGAACATCTGTGTGAACCAATGTGACACTGCACTTATCGGATTTGAGTTAGTTGAGCTACTTTTTGGTAAGACATTAAATGGTCAGATAACATTCGCTACCAGCATTTCATCAGCTTGATTTACAGGCTTGCATGAGCAGGGCTAATCTTTATGGCAACATGTGCTCAAGCACAGAAGCCTCCAACCTATTAAAGTCAATGGGAAGCCAGGCGAATTGTTAGTATTCAAATGTGCGGCCACAAACTTACATTAAAGCTGGGAATATACCATATTTAACTTGAAAACCTGCTACAAAATGTTGGTTAAATTTGTGGAGCACCCAAATTGTCTGCTGAATCGCAGGAATCGCTATCAACTCCTGGCCACCATGCTCAGTGAGTCTATAGGAGAGAGAGAGAGAGAGAGAGAGAGAGAGAGAGAGAGAGAGAGAAGGGAGAGATCATCTAAGAGATAACTTTTGGACTTATAATTTCCAGTCAATCTCATATGCATATCGCATGGCGTTGGCATCGGCTGGCTCTCGCCTATATTACGCAAATTACAATCCAACGAATCGCCGCTTGACTTTCAACTCAGCATTTCGGAAATCTCCTGGGTGGGCTCTGCGGTGGGCCTGGGCGCTGTGGTGGGTAATGTACTGATGGGTTTGATTCTGCCGCGCATGGGCAGCCGCCTGTGTCTGCTCCTCATAGCCATACCACACTCGGTAAGTAAATGAGTATGCACTTGAATAGACACCCATATAAGGAATCAAATTATTCCTGCAGTGCCTGTGGTTTCTGGTCTACTTTGCTCAAGGCGCGGAGTATCTGTTTATTGGACGCTTCTTGGCCGGCATCTCAAGCGGCGGCATGTACATCTCACATTCAATATTCCTAAGCGAAATTTCAGATGCCAAGTTAGTATATGAAGATATATAGCGGGGAATTATATGTGAAGAGTTTACAGCGATAGCAGCGATAAAAATTATTTTAAGCCCGTAGTCTGCCTACAGCTGTTGTTATGCTATTACACTGTGCAACAAGTTTTAAATTTTCTAGTACATCATTTTTTCCTGATGCCTCATTTTAATAATTAATCTCGTCTGTGTACTCTTCTATATTTTACTATTTTTGCTTGTATGTTCCTTCACTTTGTTGTTAAGTGTAAGTCATCCAGTTCTCTCCCTCTTACACTCTCTCTTACAGAATTCGAGGGAGTCTCGGTTCCATGATAATGTTGTCTGTGAATGTTGGCATACTTCTAGGCTACATTTTGGGCACACATCTGGCCTATCATATCGTACCATTCGTAGCCCTCATCTTTCCAATTAGCTATTTTATATCCACGCTGTTCATCATACGTGATTCGCCGATGCATCTCATTCGCAAGGGGAAGTACAAGGAGGCTGAGCAGTCTTTCAGATATTATAAGAACATTAAGGACAGGGATCAGCTAGGCGCTCTTGCAGAATTTGAGGAAATGAAGCAGACACTGACCCAAAGTGATAAGAACTCGGATAATGTGACCCTCAAGGACTTCCGTAAGCTATCTTAATTATCCGTTCCGATCTACACATCTTATGTTTTATGTACATATATTTTTATAGTAACTCGACCTGCGCTCAAAGCATATTGTTCGGCTATGGTTCTTCTGATTGTTAACCAATTTAGTGGACTGTTCGCCATGGTCAACTATATGTCGGATATATTTGCACTGTCGGGCAGCTCCATGGATCCGGATATCTGTACCATCATCATTGGCATTGTCCAGATTCTGGGCACATATGCAACAACGCTTCTCTGTGATATCTGGGGACGTAGAATCCTACTGGTGGTCTCCTCGGCCGGCGTGGCTTTTAGCCTGACCTGCTTCGGTCTCTTCACCTACTACGCACAGTGGTACGATTTGAGCACGTGGAGCTGGGTCCCACTGTTCTTCATGTCGCTGTACATCTTTCTGGGCAACATTGGACTCGTTGGCTGCTTCTTTGTCCTACTGGTTGAGATGTTTCCAGTCAAGGTGCGTGTCGTTGGAAACTATGGAGTATATCTCTATCCATTGACTTTCTTTATCCCGCAGATACGCGCGAGAGCTGCTTCAGTAGCAATTATTATATGCAGCTCGTTTGTGTTTATAATGCTCAACATTTTTCCCCTTTGCATGGATCAATGGGGTGTGCCGGCCACCATGTGGTCCTGTGCGGGCATAACTGCACTTGGCTTCATATTCTTTGTCTTCTTCTTAAAGGAAACCAAGGGCAAGTCAATGCTTGAAGATTGAGGATGACGCTAGTGAAAATAGTGAAATATGTTCCAATGTCTGAATTATATTTTAAGTTTTTTTTTTGTCAAATACAATACACAATACAATTGCAGTTGCAATACTGTTGATAGAATTAAAAAAAGACGCGCATGAATGTGCGTGTATATGTATACAGAAATTCTTGCAATTGAAGCTTGCTCCCGAGGCCAGCCAAACCACATTTTCTTTAATAACTTTTGTGTTTCTTAACCGATCTTAATGAAATTTTCTACAGAACTTCTCTTTGTGCAAAAGAATATTCGTGTATTCCCCAAATGAGAACAGTTAGCTTATAGGTTCTGAGATTCTTGCGTTCATACATTCGGACAGACGGACACGTAGACGAACATGGCTAGATCGAATCGGCTTGTGATGCTGATGAAGAATATATATACTTTATGGGATCGGAGATGCTTCCTTTTGCCTGTTACAAACATTTGCACAAATATATTATACCCTTTATACCCAATTTCAATGTCCATCAACTAATATCCAGTATCTTTGATTACATGAGATTGACGCTTACCAAGGATGTTAATAGGCCAGATACGCTCAGCCTGAAAAACTTGTAAGTAAGTGCCCCCGCACAGCGTAATATATCGCGGAAGAACATTTTTTCCAAAGGGTTATATAAAGGGGACGCGAGGTAGTCGTATACAGGATGAATTGTTAAACGCCATTAGATTAATTATTTACCAGTAATTAACAAGCAGCACTTAATTACACAAATCACCAGTATTTTCGTAAAAAGTGACTTTGGTGAACGGGAAGCGAAACGGTGACTGGAAGGTGGCGATTGGCACTGTCATGGGCAGTGACTGCCCTGCCAGATTTGCCCTCAGGTAACCTCTGCTCACCCATGCTGAGTGCAGTTTGAGCTTAGCTAAAGTAAACAAAAATGTTGTAATTTAAATGTTTATATTCGTCACTTCTGCATGCACAAAAAACACGACCGATCTCCGCGGTAGTTCAAGGCGACTGGCTTGAGTTAGTTGATCTACTTTTTGGTAAGATATTAAGTGGTCAGGTAACATTCGCAACCATCAAGTCATCAGCCTGTTTTACAGAATTGCATTAGCATGGCTAAGCTTTATGGCAACATGTGCTCAAGCACAGAAGCCTCCAACCTATTAAAGTCAATCCGAAGCCAGGCGAATTGTTAGTATTCAAATGTGCGGCCAGAAACTTACATTAAAGCTGGGAATATACCATATTTAACATGAAAACTTGCTACAAAATGTTGGTTAAATTTGTTGAGCAACCGAATTGTCTGCTGAATCACAGGAATCGCTATCAATTGCTGGCCACCATGCTCAGTGAGTGTATAAAGAGAAAGAGAGAAAAGAGATGCGATCTATTGAGTTTATAAATTTCCAGTCAATCTCATATGCATATCGCATGGCGTTGGCATCGGCTGGCTATCGCCCGTATTACGCAAATTACAGTCTGACGAATCGCCGCTTAACTTTCAACTCAGCATCTCGGAAATCTCCTGGGTGGGCTCTGCGGTGGGCCTGGGCGCTCTTGTAGGTAATGCGCTGATGGGTCTGATGCTGCCGCGCATAGGCAGCCGCTTGTGTCTGCTCCTCATAGCCATACCACACTCGGTAAGTAAATAAGTCTGCACTTGAATAGACACCCATATAAGGAATCAAATTCTTCATGCAGTGCCTGTGGTTCCTGGTCTACTTTGCTCAAGGCGCGGAGTATCTGTTTATTGGACGCTTCTTGGCCGGCATCTCCTGCGGCGGCATGTACATCTCACATCCCATATTCCTAAGCGAAATTTCAGATGCCAAGTGAGTGTATGAAGATATATAGCGGGGAATTATATGTCAGGGTTTACAGCGATAGCAGCTAAGCAAAGATGCTACGGCGATAAAACTTATATTAAACCCGTTTATCGGTATGCCTACAGCAGTTTAATTCCTTCATTTTGTTGTGTAGTGTAAGGTTCTCTCAACTCGCTCTTTCTTACAGAATTCGAGGGAGTCTCGGCTCCATGATAATGTTGTCTGTGAATGTTGGCATACTTCTAGGCTACATTTTGGGCACACATCTGGCCTATCATATCGTACCATTCGTAGCCCTCATCTTTCCAATTAGCTATTTTATATCCACGCTGTTCATCATACGTGATTCACCGATGCATCTCATTCGCAAGGGGAAGTACAAGGAGGCTGAGCAGTCTTTCAGATACTATAAGAACATTAAGGACAGGGATCAGCAGGGCGCACTTGCAGAATTTGAGGAAATGAAGCAGACACTGACCCAAAGTGATAAGAGCTCGGATAACGTGAACCTTAAGGACTTCCGTAAGCTATCTTAATTATCAGTTCCGATCTACAGATCTTATGCTTATGCTATATATATATGTATATATATCTATAGTAACTCGACCTGCGCTCAAAGCATTTTGTTCGGCTGTGGTTCTTCTGATTGTCAACCAATTTAGTGGACTTTACGCCATGGTCAACTATATGTCGGATATATTTGCACTGTCGGGCAGCTCCATGGATCCGGATACCTGTACCATCATCATTGGCATTGTCCAGATTATGGGCACATATGCAACAACGCTTCTCTGTGATATCTGGGGACGTAGAATCCTACTTCTGGTCTCCTCAGCCGGCGTGGCTTTCAGCCTGACCTGTTTCGGTCTCTTCACCTACTACGCACAGTGGAACGATTTGAGCGCGTGGAGCTGGGTCCCACTGTTCTTTATGTCGCTGTACATCTTTCTGGGCAACATTGGGCTCGTTGGCTGCTTCTTTGTCCTACTGGTTGAGATGTTTCCAGTCAAGGTGCGTATCTTAGGGGTCTTTCTATTATTTCAATCTCTACCCATTAACTTTCTTATTACCGCAGATTCGCGCAAGAGCTGCTTCAATAGCGATTGCTATATGCAGCTTGTTTGTGTTTATAGTTCTCATCATTTTTCCCCTTTGCATGGATCAATGGGGCGTGCCGGCCACCATGTGGTCCTGTGCGGGCATCTCAGCATTCGGCTTCATATTCTTTGTCTTCTTCTTAAAGGAAACCAAGGGCAAGTCAATGCTTGAGGATTAAAGCTTCGAGTCCCTGCTCGGGCGGCCATGTCGAATGGTTAATTGAGTAATTTGTATAAAAAAATTAAATATGTTTAACATACCTTTAAGCAAATTCCCTACCACTTTGAGTTTTAATCAGCTTAACGACGATTTATATTATACCTGCTAGGATGTTCCCTTGTTAGATATGAACAATGAGAGCTGCAAGCATTCAGCTTATAAAAAAGGGCTTAAAAGGAAAATGAATCATTATAAACAAAGAGATATGTAATTTGCTTAAGCATACTTTAGGTACCTGCTCTGGCGCCAATTTGAAACACGCCCCCAAATAATATCCAATGTCTCTTTACTCAGACATAAACGTATACCAAGAAACACGGAGCTTACCTACGCTAAGAAATACGATGTGGCAATTTGTCCAGCACGGGGGTCTTCTTTGTAGTTCGCTTAAATGATTAGCATAGTTATCTATATGATGCCTCAGGCCGAGGAAAGATATCATCTAATTGCACTTTTCACAGCAGCGAAAGTTCAGTAGCAAGTAAAACAGCACATGGAATAGACTGAAACATCTAGAAAGAGTGTAAAATGTTGACGAATCTCCTCAAGCGTTCGAATTGCTTGCTGAACCAAAGGAACCGCCATCAATTCCTCGCCACCGTGATTAGTGAGATACTGAAAGGATTTGTTATATCGTGAACAGCTCTCAATCTTGAAACTTTTCCAGTAAATATTATATGCATATCACATGGCATTGGCGTTGGCTGGGTCTCGCCCACGTTGCGAAAGCTGCAAACCTTGGACTCGCCCCTTGGTGTGCCATTGGGCGTCAATGAAGTCTCCTGGGTGGGCTCGGCTCTGGGCTTGGGCTCAGTGACGGGCAACATATTGAGTGGACTTTTCATGCATCGCATTGGCGGCAAAATGTGTCTGCTGTTCATGGCCCTGCCACATACGGTATGTGACCTGTTATTTGATCTGGCTCAGTAACATAACCCCAAAATTTCTCTCAGTGTCTTTGGGTTCTGGTCTACTTTGCTCAGAGCGTGGAGTTTCTGATCGTCGGTCGTTTGTTGGCTGGCATTACAGGCGGCGGCATATACTTAATACATCCCTTGTTTCTAAGCGAAATTTCCGATCCAAAGTAAGTAGCCAGAGCGTGACAGATAACTAACTAAGAAGTTAGTCAGAGCTATAAAGATAGCATATTTGAGTAACTTTACTTCTGGTCCAAACTCTGAATCACTTGGAAGCTTTATGAATTCTAGAATTGCCGAGAACTGTGATTACTATCTCTCATTTGCAGCATTCGAGGAACTCTGGCATCGATGGTGATGCTGTCGGTGAACACTGGCATACTTCTAGGCTACATATTGGGCACACATCTGGCCTATCATATCATACCATTCGTAGTGCTTATCGGTCCGCTTAGCTATTTCATATTGGTTTTATTATTCATTCGGGACTCGCCCATGCATCTCATACGTAAGGGCAAGCTGGAAGCAGCCAAAGAGTCCTTCATGTACTATAAGAACATAAAAATTAGCGACAGTTCAATCGAACAGACACGCGCTGCAAATGAATTTGATAACATGAGATTGACGCTTACAAAGGATGATAATATGCCGGATACGCTCAGGCTGAAAGACTTTTGTAAGTGAAAATCTTGAGTCTTACTTGCATGATCTAATTTCCTATTTCCATAGTCACGCGAGCTGCTCTTAAGGGCTATGGCATGGCGGCGGTAATAATCATTGCAAATCAGTTTAGCGCCCTCTTCGCCATGGTCAACTACATGTCGGACGTGTTTGCCCAGTCGGGTAGCAAAATGGATCCCAATACCAGCTCGATAATCATTGGATCAGTGCAAATTCTTGGCGCCTATGTGAGCACAATTGTGTGCGATGTCTTTGGTCGTAAAATTCTGATGCTCATCTCATCAGCGGGCGTGGCCATGAGTCTGACAGTCTTTGGTTTCTTCACGTACTATGCAGGAATTTACGATATGAGCGAGTGGAGCTGGGTGCCAGTAGCCATTATGTCGCTGGACATATTTCTGGGCAATATTGGTTTGATTAGCTGCTTGTTTGTGCTGATGGTCGAAATGTTTCCCCTCAAGGTTGGTAATTGTATTGTATGCGATTTCCCCTTAAATTTAAATTATACAATTGTTTTCTCTTCAGATACGCGCCAGAGCAACATCCATAGCAATTATTATATGCAGTTCATTGGTATTTCTAATGCTCAACATTTTTCCACTTTGCATGGCACATTGGGGTCTGCCGGCCACGTTGTGGTCGTGTGCGGGCATTACCGCAGGTTGCTTTATATTTTTCTTACTATTTTTAAAGGAGACCAAAGGCAAGTCAATGCTTGAGGATTGAACTTGAATAAAAGCGCCTATATTTGAAATCGATAAATTTGTGTTATAGCAATGAGAAAAAGATAGACACACGCCAAAAGCTGGTTGCTATGCACTTTAGCTTGCTTATTTGAATAAAATATAAATACGCGCCAAGATTTCATTCAGTTATTGTATGTGAGCATTGTTTCAAAGCGCTCAAAACTATCGATCGTGAGCAACTTGTGCTCACGCACGAGCTGTGGCTATCGCAAGTTTATCGATAAGTCACATAATTCAAATTGAAATGCGTACGTTATTTTTCGGCATATTTTTCATGTGTTTTACATTAAATAAATTGAATTACATATTATAATTAGTTATTGTAAACATAATAATAATAATGTTTATACAATTTGTTGATGTGTGTGCTTTACATGGTTTTAGGCAGCCAACTTAAAACTAATTAAAAAACTAGCATACTAAATCACAGTGTTTTTTCCCAAGTGAAAAAATTTGCAAAAATCTACAAAAATTTCTAGCATATTACAATATGTGCGATAATAATAATATATAGAATCATAATATGGGCTGTTGAATTTGCATTACTTTTGGATTTAAAACGTACATTAAAACATATTTTTCGCATATGCAAAACAAATATTTCTTTTTAGCAGCAACATAATGATAATAGTAATAATAATAATAATAATATGATAATAATAATAATAAGATTTAGGATAAATGGCTAACAATTAAAATGCATAAAACAAAAACAAAAATTGCTGTTTACAATATGCAAAAAACAACAAATTTTGGGTATAGCGCCTGCCGTTTGCCATATACATAAAATATATATATATATATATATATATATATTTATATATTGTTTATAAATAAACTAAATGTAGTAGATAATGTATAATATAATAAATGCGGCTTTTGAATATTGAATCACAAAATTGGGCGCACGTTTCGAAATTTGTTCAACATGTTGGGATATTAATTAGTTTGGTGGATAGTGGATTTAATATAGGATTTACACATGCTACACTACACTACTAATTACGTATCACTGGTTCGTTGTCAGCTTTATCACGTCTTTTTGGGGCAGCGCAGATAGCGCAACACCGCATAGCCCAGGCCGCGAAATACCAGAAAGAACATCATCAGTATGAGCGTATTCAGCCAGAGTGGCGATGTGGAGTTTTGTGCTTTGAGTATTTCCTCATATGGAATGAATTCGGTTGTCTGTTGTTTGCATATCTCATAGCTGCTCGACGATCCACAGCTGTGTCGGGCCAAAAAAAAACGATATGGTAATGGGTATTACGAATCAATTCAACAATTGGCAGGCTTACCTAATAGCTGGACCCTCGCGAAACTCGAGTATTTGCATATTCTGGTATGCATAGTGTATCATCGATGTGTAGCGTATCCAGCTGAGACCTTCCGGAATGCGTGACGATAAATAACCGCCAAAGAGCTGTGTGGCAAGCGTGTAGAGTGCACTCAGCGTAATGCTCACATTCATGTCCATGCAACAGGCGCCAATGAAGAAGCCAACGCTTTGCGCCACAATCGTATTCAGCAGCAAAAATATGAGCATCAGAAAGAAGAGCTTCAGGCTGCGAGTGGCGAGTGGTAGCAAGTCAAGTGAGGGATGAACAAGTGGGTGGGTGTCATGGCAGAGCTTACCTGCTACAGCCCAGCATGGGATAGCTGATCATGAGGTAGACAGTGGGCAACGTTATCACCAGCGGCAGCTCTGCGCACATTTTGGCCAGATAGTAGGCAGAGAGCCGATAGGCGCCAGAGCGACGCTCCTTGCTGATGACCTCACGTTCCGAAGGAACTGAAACAACGAAAAGCACATTCAATTTTTGGCTTAGTTATCTTGCAAAGCAAAGCACAAAAGCTTTAAAAGGCACTGATATTAATCTTGCGAAGCACATAAAAGCTCCTAAAGCTATGCATAGAGAAGAAAGTGATAAAAGCTACCAAGGAGATTAATTGCTTTGCTAAGCATCAGATTAACTAATCTATTCTAGCATTAAGATGCATGAATTATGGGCATGCCACAAGGAATATAACTTGGAATTAGATTGATCTCGCAGGCAACACATAAGCAAGAGCTTTAAAGAATATAAAAGCTCAAAAAGCGATTAATTAAGAAGTAAGGAGCTTTTTGGAGAGTAATAATATTGTGAATATAAAATGAGTGTATTTGAAAACTAAGCATATATTTCAAATATTATGCTCTGGTCGTGCTTTCAAAGATTAATCGAGCTTTCCGGCAAGTAACAGCTCCCACTTACATGAATTGAGCGCACCGAAGAGCGCAAAGAGCATCCAATAGGTTTGCGAGAAGAACATCCAGCCCTGCAGATCATGGAGGAACTCCTCGGTGCGCGGCAGCTGAAACCAAATGGCGCCCGCCATCAGCGCCAGGCCAATTGTTTGGAACCAATTCAATTTGGACAGCATGCGTGGCTTGGCCTCCTTAAAGTTGCGGCTGGACAGCACCGTGAACTGTGTATGGAAGCGTGTTGGATAGGATAGCCAATCCTCATCGTTGGCGGAACTCTTGCCGGCACGATACGACTGGCAATCACTGGAGGCACAGGAACTGAAATTTGATTGCGAATCGGCGCCGCACCAGACCAAATGTTGAGCAGCCTCTTCATCGGCCTCGCAGCCATTCGCCGTGTGATGTAAATTAGCATATTGATGATGATGATGATGCTGTTGGTGATGATGATGCTGATGATGTCGTTGGTTGTAGTAGTTGTTGATGATGTCGTTGATCAGTATGGTGTCGTGCTGTTGCTTGGACTTGTCCTGGCTGCTAATGCAATTGCGATTCAAATAGTTGCCATGAGATTCCCTGGCGGCTATGAACAGCTTCTCGCGAATATCCGGATGCGATTTCAACTGCTCCACTGCAAAGCAAAGTTGCGACAGAGTCTTAACAATGTGTTCAGCTCGAATTTGAGTTAAATTTACAACTTACACACAAAGTCGGCGGGATTGTAGTGCGGCTTGATGGTCACCCCAATATCCTCAAAGTGCCTGTAGATGTTGTTCACCTCGCCAAAGTAGGCGGTGCGTCCCTGATGCAGCAGCAGCAGCTTATCAAACATGTGAAACATCTGCGACGACGGCTGATGCACGCTTATCACAATTGTCTTCTGCTCCAGCTGCGCGTAGCGCTTCAGCACCTTCATCAGCGAAATGGCCGAGTGGCTGTCCAGACCCGAGGTAGGTTCCTGGAAATTAAATTAATAATGAATAAATGGACGTAAAAGATATTTTTGCAACTTAATTTGAATCAGATAAACACAGAAATGAAAAAATCGTTTTATTTTTGGAAAAGTTCAGAGATTTTAGAAACCTCTAACTGTTGAGAAGAAGATTAGAGAAAGATATAATTAAGTTTCTCAGAATTGAACTAGTTTGAGCTCAGCTTAAGTGATATTTATATATCTCTCTCTTTCTCTCTCTCTTTATATATATACATATCTCAGAGTTTTATAGTTTTTAAGCTGAAGAGCAGATTAATAGAGAAATATAATTAAGCTGAATTATAATTTTGATATCTCTTATATGTTTGAGACTTTCTGAGATTTTAAACTGTAGAGAATAAGAATATATATATATATATATATATATATATATTATAGAATAATAATAATCTCTCTCTCTCTATATATATATATATATATATATATATATATATATATATATATATATATATATATATATATATATATAGAGAGAGAGAGAGAGAGAGAGAGAGAGAGAGAGAGAGAGAGAGAGAGAGAGAGAGAGAGAGAGCTACAGTTAAGCTGAGTTCAGCCTAGTTAAATGCTGAGGAACTAGTCTGAGCTCCGTTTAATAAAAGTATATCTCTGCCTATTGCCTATGTACTCACATCAAGCAGCATGAGCAGCGGATTGGTCAGCAGTTCGCAGGCGATATTGGCGCGCTTTTTTTCGCCGCCGGAGAGGCCGCGATTGAGATAATCGCCAAACTTGGTCTGCTGACAGCAGCTGAGCTCCAGGGTGTCCAGTATGTGATCGACTAGACGCATCTTCTCGGCGCGCGGCATCGACTCGGGCAGCCGCAGCAGCGCCGTATACATGACGGTCTCGCGCAACGTCAACTGCGTGAAGAAGATCTCCTCCTGCAGCACATAGCCAATTTTACGGCGCCAGCGTTTCGAGAGCGGCTCCCGATTGAGATAGACGCTGCCGCTGTCAAAGTGCCGCTGCCCGCTGAGGCAGTCCAGAAGCGTTGTTTTGCCGCTGCCCGAGGGTCCCATGATGGCCAGCACCTCGCCGGGACTGCGCAGCAAGAGAGAGCGAGGGGGGATGGAGAGAGAGAGGGGAGAGAGCAAAACATAGTGAGAGAGAACGGGGTATATTTGTTAGTTGTCACGTGAGATTGGGTTTTATTGTTGTTGTTTATTAGACCAAACATTGTTTGTTTGATTGTTGTTGTTTGTTTGTTGTTGTTACCTGACTAATCCACTCACATCGGAAAGTATTTTGCGTTCGTTTTGCAACACGTTTAAATTTTGAAATGTCAACTGTATTGTTGGTTGTTGTTGCTGCTGTTGTTGCTCTTGTTGTTGTTGCTGTTGTACTTGTTGTTGTTGTTGCTGTGCAACACCCTTTATAAAGGGAAATGTCAACGAAGTCGTCTGAGCCGCACTGCAAAAACAAAAGAAATTAAACAAAAATCAATAAAATTGTGTTAAATATTATGATATAGATGTGTTAAACAAATATTAAAGGCAATTTTATTTATTTATTTATAATTGTTTTGAATAAGTCAATCGAAATGTGTTTCCCCAATTTAAAGACTTAAATCCGCAGTTATCAAAGAATTGATGAGAGTTTAACAAACTCTGAAAATAAACCGTACACAAAATGTATAAAATGTAAGAGCTTTTGAAAGCACTTGCACATCAAATACCCTGTAATAAGCCATTGAATATTGCGTGGCCTAAAAGTATGCACTAAAATAGTTTACAAATAAATAATATTCGAATATTTTCTGAATTGCAATATAGAGTGGAAGCTGCCATAACCGGGCACCCAAAGCTGCGCTGCTTTTGTCCGGTTGTGGGAAAATGTCCAGTAATGGGAGCTGTTCCTTATAGCAGAATAGTTTGTTTATACTTTTTATTTATCTCAATATATTTATGCTATTTTTGGCAACAATTTGAAATTCACAATTTGTTAAATTATATTTGTATAACTAGATAATAATTTATTTAATTGAAAGCACATTTTTATAAGAGAAAGTACATTATAAATATTGAAATCAAAGAATCTTGAAATATAAGAGGAAATCTAAAATCCGGCATTGAATATTGCGTGCAACAAAGGTATTATGTGTATGACTACCCGTTTTAAGGTCTTGATTCAGTTATTTATCAAAATAATGTTTAATACTCTATTATACCCCATTCATACAATTGACGGCTGTAGGGTATAAAGAAACAAAAGTCAATGCACCCCTCCCCAAGCAAAAGTAAAATCAGTGTAAGGCACACATTCATTTGGTCGCTGTACGTATGTGTGCGTGTCTGTGCGAGCTGTGTGTGTGTGTGTGTGTGCGTGCATATGCTTGTTTCTTAATGCGAGAGCAACACAATACAACGGTCGATTCTCCACTGTCAACTCTTATCGCCGATATCACATGTGTGTGACGGACGACGCGTCGCGTCGCGTCGCATTATCACACGCGTTCGCCCGCTCGCGCTCTCTCTCTCTCTCTCTTGCTCGCTCTGTTACGCGCACACACTCTCTGTGTTGTTGTGTTCTCTCTGTTTTCCTTTTGCCCAACTCTCGGTCAATGCTTCTGTTTCGTGCTCCTCCTACAACATGCACAAACACATATGCAAACCGAACCGAGTCAATAGCCTCTGTTCTGGCCCCTTTCTCCCGCTCTTGCTGATTCTTTCTCTCCCGTTGTTGTTGTTGTTGTTGTTCTTTTTGTTGTTGTTGCTGTGTACCTATCAAATTTATTTAAATATTTTCTTTTTACTGTAAGCCTCCGCGCGTATGACCTGCCCATCCCGCCTATAAATGCTGCCTTTATATACTGCGCAACTCGCAGGCAAGATTCTTTATTAAAAATTTCTAAGTTTAAGTTGTTTTTTTGAATGGAAGAGAGTTTTGTTTGGATCAAATCTTATTGCTAACAGTACTAGGTATAAGACTCTCTCTCGCTTTTCCTCTCTCTCTCTCTCATTAGTTCTCATATTACCATCTTCCTGGTTAACTTAAACATTTGTTATCAGCTCAGTTAGTATTACATTATGCAAAGTCAAGGGTAACCTACACCCACTCTTGACAGATCTCTTGTTACAGCTGAACTGATCTGATCGATCAGAGCTGAAAGGGGTCAAGGTCTCAGAGAGAAGCACATCTATAAGACGGCCAATTAGATTAACACAGCATAAGCTGCGCACATCTATACCAAGCCCCTTTCTTGATCTTCCACAATTCTACAAAAAGAAAGATTTGGAATCAACTAGAAAAACTATCAAATAATCAATTATGGACTAGAAAATTATAAAAAATCACAATGCAGCATCCACAGAGAGAGAAAAGCAACAAAAAATTATTTCAAATTATACAAAAAAAAAATGTTAATATTTTGAAATGGGAAGCCAAAGTAAATAGAGAGTGCAATGAACCGCAATATGCGTGCATATGAGACAGCAACAACAACAGCAACAACAGCAACAACAACAACAACAACAACAAACAACGACGTCAGGCACAGGCCCCAAGTGGGGGTCAATGCAGTCAGCAAGAGACAACGTCAAACAAAGCATACGCACACGCACACACGCACACACACACACACTCACACACACGCACACTCACACACACACACACACACACACACACACATCGTCCACAGATACATGTTGCAAGCGCATGCAAAGTATCTGATGAATACGCAGCTCATACATTTCGCCCGCCTGTCCGCCTGACACTCTGCCTAGAAGTCAGCCACATTAAAAGAGACTAAATAACAACAAAAAGTTGCAATGTCCGGGTCTGATATGCCTGGCGAAAATGTCTGGAACAATCAAAAATACGACATACTAGGCAACAGTTAGTTCAAATAGAAGTCAAATATGCCCAAGATATTACAGAAGAAGTCGATGTCAGGTCAAATACATTTTGCACATTTAGTATGTACATTTAGTTAAACCCCTTTTTAATCAGGCAAGTCATAATTTGTGCATCAATTACATAAGGAATATTCAAGTCGTTCGCAACTCTAGCTTGCTGGAACAAATGAAATTGGCACACTTTCGGTGGAACAAATGGAATTGGCACACTTTCGTTATTTAGCAAAAAAGTCAAGTTGAACTATTTGAATTATATTTAAATAAACCGAGAAAGAAGGCACGCTGAAGATTTATTACCCTTTCAAAATGCTTTGCTCGTATCTAAGAAGCACGGGGACAATAGTTAATGCCGAGTATGGTTATGATATCTTGAGCGCTGGAACGAATGGAAGTGAAACATTCTCGTCATTTATTTATCATTATCGTTTTCGCAGCCCCAAAGTTGTATTTGAATACATGTTTTAAAACATGTTTATCACAGTTATACTTAAAATTTGCATATTCTCCCTGCCGATTGCAAAATTTAGGGGGATTTACCAAACTTTTGTAGATAAGTTAGGCTTAGTTTGAAGTTCATTACATGCATAACTTTTGTACTTTCAAGTTTTTAAGCAATTCTTTAGATTTATTGAAAAGAGGAAGGCACAATATATTGAACAATTGAGCTCAATTAGTTGATCGCTTGATAGTTTTTGCGCCTGTTCTTCTCTTCTCGATGGGAAAGGGCAACAACAAGTCGAATATGATATATTTACCTTTGATTTAGATACTTGTAGTTATTAATTCATTCATTTTTTTATGTTTTTCTTTTAGTTTTTGTGTTTATAAATTTGATGTTTAGATTGGGAACTGGCAACACTTTCGCTGGACCGTTGATTACGTTGACGTCCATCAAATAGAAATTTGTTGTTTAAAGTTTATGTTTATTTTTGCTTAGCTACTTTCGAATTCGAATCGGGCATGGCCACAAATAAGCATCAAGCATATTAACACAAAATCCTTTGCTTCATTAAACATTTGCACAAATTTTTCAATTGTTGCAAAGTGTTTGATTCATATGCATAGCTTATGTACATCATATTACATTTCTTCATTATCATATTTATATGCTTTGACATCTTTTTCAATCAGTTTCGTGTTCTTTTTTCTGTTTATTTCAATTGCGATAACCTTGTAAATGTAATGCGGCAGCTTTCAGTTTGCAGTGTCAACATTTGGCACAGTCATGACTTTGTCATGGCATTCCTCGGGCTGACCCATTAAATCGAAACGTGGCTCAGATGGCACGCTTCCCCAAATACTTGCAAAATATGCAGTTTTTTTTCTGTTTGAATGTTTCTTATTTTTATGCAAGCTACAAGCAACAACAACAAACACGTGACAGTTTAGAAAGAAACAAGAAAGCAACAAATCAACTAAAAGAAAACAGACTTTAGCGCAAGCTAAATTGGTGGGAGAAACTGAAGTCAATAAAAAAATTAACAACAAATAAAGACAACAAATAAAAAGATAAGTATATTGCCTGCCCGAAATTTCATTGGAAGTCTTTCTGTGTGTTTTTAGCATCAACCACAGCCAAAACTTAATTTCCTTACTTTCTTTTTGATTTGTAATCGACATTTGTCGACAATCCACAAATTTGTTAAGCTCCGCTTGGCTTTTATTTTTCTTATTGTCTTTGTGGGTGATGTGACAAAACTCACGTATTCGTAGAATGGGTTTTCTCAAGGTCTATGACTTTTGGATTGGGTAAACATTATTATTTATAATATTTGCATTGCATTTTGTAATTTGCATACGTAGACAATTTGTTAAGCATGCAAAAGCAATTGCAAAGATAACAATTTAACAATTGAAATGACATATGAGATCGGGATTCTCCGAGTAGATAATACACTAACTCGAGTACTATTCGAAGAAGTTTCTTGAACAACTTTTTGTTGCTTAGAGTTCGATCTTTATAGAGATTGTTGGGGCTTCAATATTGCATACATAAGTTTATATACGATATACTGGGAAATTTAATGGGCGCAGTTAAATCAATTATAAAGATAACATATCTATAAGCTAATCCGATTGAAATGCTGTGAAATGGTAGAACATGTCACATGAAATGTTAAAGAATACAATATTTCGTATTTCAAGTCTTTGGCTTTCATAGATTTCGCGATCAAAGCGTTTATACGAACAATCCGAAATTATCGGACTACATTCCCAACAGGCAATCGATAACTGCGCAAGCATTTTCGATAGAAGATGATCTGGTCACTTTTTTATCGACTAGCCTCCACGCTCGTGCAACGTGAAAGTATAACGAAAACTGTAATCGACTAAGCTAAACAAAGTTTACAACCTTCAGTACTTGTTGAGCACCGTTTGAGCGATAAGCTAACACTTTTTCTTCGAATCTTCAACATAAGTTCCTTCTTTTTTCACCGACTGAAAGTTAGCCAAAGAAGTCTCAATTATTCGGATATCGTTTGAAAAGTGTGTGTTGATTCGGGAAACATATTGAAACTTTCCAGATATCTTTAAAAAACTCAGTTTCCATTCGCATTACAGCTCTTCGAAGTTATCTGCACACGTGATTTTTATCACATTGATTGTCATCGTTTGCGAATGCTATTTTTACTTTTTATACATATTCTTCCTATTACACTATTTACTTTTGGTTAGTAATCACATAAATGTAGATAAGTTTACAAGCTTTTGATCGCGGTGATTTATGGTCGTTTTGTTGGGGCAACAGTATATTCTAATCTTGAGACTAATAATATTGACCTAGGTCATTTACCCTTTTATGCAGCTCATGAAATCAAACAAATTTAAAAGAGAATGCTTGGAGTTGAACCGGCGACTTTCGACAAATCTCGCCTCACTTTCGTCACAAAAGAAAGCTCCACTTTATAGATCGTAGATAAGAGTTTATACAGATACTATGCCTTACAATCAGACACGATAAGAGGGCATAAGCGAGTTTTATCAAAGAATAAGACGTATTAAGTTGCTTCTAACGATTTGACATACACAAACTGACCGACATCATGTCATATGTAGCCATATCATATATCATATCATAGAATACATGAATGAATGAATTCCATGCATCAAAAGAATCAAACAGTTTGAAGTTCGAAGTAAAGCCCAAACAAATTGTTGAAGATTTTAGCCCAGCTGTTATCATTTCTCTTAACTTCACTTTCAATTCAATTTGTTTTACCATCTAGCCCACCTGAGGACGAAGGAACATGTCTAACACTGTGGACTTAACACATTTAAGCATTGAGCTTTCGGAGGTAATATGATTGAACTTCGGTTAAAGAAAATTTAGATAAAATACACACAAATCTTAAAGGTAATCGGAAACGGAAACTACACAACAGTGTACAAAGCAACTAGGAAGCGAAAAATAATTTCTGCGAAAATATATTCTCATTTCTACGGGGATTATGAATGGGTCGAAATGAGATTGTGGCAGCTATGTGAAAATAAACATCGGAATATCCTCGATTGTCATAGTTCACAAAAGATATCAGACAAAGAAATTGCCGTATTTATGGAATACGCAAACGAAGGATCTCTGCATAACTATATACATGGATCAGGCGAATATACTAGAAATATTGCTCTTAATTGGATGGCCCAGCTGGCGGAGGTTTGTCCCATTTCCAATAATATACCAGTTATTAGCTACTCTTATACACAATTCTCATTTTGCAGGGCCTTGCATTTCTACACGAATTGAAGCCAAATCCGATATTCCATGGCAACCTGAAGCCGCAGAATTTGTTTTTATTTGAAAATTATAGCTGCTTAAAGATCGGGGACTTAGCCAGCGGTGGGGAAGTTATATCAAACTGTTATACACCACCGGAGGCATGCCCAAAAACACCGCGAAATTTCGATAAGATAAAACCCCACGATCAGATATCCGCCTACATTCAGAGGTCGATAAAAAGGTGTTGCACCGAAAAGTACGATGTCTATAGCTATGGCATAGTTCTTTGGGAAGTATTTACACGCAGGAGGCCCGTTTTCAAATACAAACGTGAACCTCTGTTGACCTGTGTTCCAAATGTCTACGGCAATAGCAATATTAAATCCCTGATTGCCAGATGTTCGCATGATGATCCACATAGGCGGCCAATGATGAAAAGTGTGTTACGGGACCTTGATGGAATCAGGTACTTTTTAGCAGCATTTGCAATACATCAAGTCATCACTGACTGACCGACTGAATTATTGACTGACTGACGAACTGATTGGTGATCAACGCCCAGCCAAAGTCCTAAGAGCTAAGAAGCTTCAATTTACACTGTAGTTGCCTTGTGTGATAAAGGAGTAGAAAAACCTCGAAAAACGTCTGTATGAAACTTTTTTGAATACCATCGGATCGGATCGAATCGGCCCCAAAATCATTTTCAACGATCTTTGTTCAAATTCATCTGATGGATGTTTCACACTTTTTGAAAAGTGCATTCCTCCTTGTTGGAAATGGGGGTCAAGGATTTGGTGGGGAAGATCTACACGAAAAATCATTTGAAACGTGTTTCACACTTTTCGCAGAATCCAAGCTTTTTCGTTAGAAATGCAATTAAACGTTCTTTTGCATACATATATATATGTTTGCCCGTTTGTACATACATCTATGCAAGCAGGCATACATACATACTTACATATAGATGTACATACATTTGCATATATGTATATGTATGCCCGTTTGTACATACATCTATGCAAGCAGGCATACATACATACTTCCATATAGATGTACATACATTTGCATATATATGTATGCCCGTTTGTACATACATCTATGCAAGCAGGCATACATACATACTTACATATAAAGAATAAGCTAGGTCTGCGTTTGGTATTGGAAAACATACATACATGCATACATACATTCATAAATGCATACATACATGCATGCATACACTAACACACACACACACACACACACACACACACACACACACACAAACACATATTTGTGTTGTGATTTTTTGATCATTTGATTCAACAGAGATGGCGACATAATATGTCCTCAAGAATGTAAAGAAACAGAAAAGAAACAGCCTTTCAAGGATCACAAGGATTTCATCAATCTAAAACTGGGAAAGGTAAGGCTCGGCCACTTAAAGAATTTGATTAAAACTCCCAATTGCAGATCATGGGATGCGGCACTTTTGGCGTTGTCCACAAGGCTAAAATACGCGACACTCAATTGGCCGTCAAGAAATATTTCTGTCATGACACAGAAGGCAGAAAGAGCATTGAGAAGGAAGTGCGTTATCTAACCCGCGCCAATCATGAGAACATTATAAAATTGTATGGCACCATGGTGGATGAGGAGAGAAAAACTTTGGTGCTGATGGAATACGCAGACTGTGGCTCACTATACGATTATCTGTATGGTAATGGTGAACAGAAGCCAAATTATGAATACACGCTTGCACTCGAATGGATGCATCAATTGGCCAAGGTAAAACGAGAGAAAAGTGATAAGTGAAAGGGAGTGTCAACTACTTCACTTAGTCACATTTTAAGGGAATTGTGTTCTTGACTTAACTCAGGTTCGTACTGTTTTCAGTGCGTAAGCATGACATCGAACTCTGTGCAAATACCAAAACATCAGATATATCTTAGAAGATAACGAACTCAACAGTTTTGTGTGGAATATCTACATAATACTTTGATTCTCTTAGTCTTCGAGCATAATATGTATAGACAAAGATGTCCTTTCCTTTATACAAATATTACAATAAGATCCGTTTTTTGCAGGGCGTTGCCTATTTACATGCCATGAAACCAAGGGCAGTGATTCATCGTGATCTTAAGCCGCCCAATTTGTTATTGACGAACCGATATCGCACATTGAAGATAGCCGACTTTGGCACAGTCACCGAACAGGCTACGGTCATGACCGGCAACGTCGGAACTACCAGCTATATGGCGCCAGAGGTTAGTTTAACTCGGAATATCAAGGGATATATTGAACAAGGATTATTCGTTTAGGTTGTCCAGTGCAAAGTGTACACGGAAAAAAGTGATGTTTACAGCTATGGCATTGTGCTGTGGGAGGTGTTGGCGCGGAAGAAGCCCTTCTATCATCTGCCGATTTGCGAACCCCACGCCATTATGTATCAAATTGGCAATGGTATGCAGAAAAGTTTATATATGTAATATATGTATGTATTTCAATTGGTTTCTCGCTTTAGGCAAACATCCTATTCTGGAAGATGTCAAGAATCATCCAAATGAGGAGTATTTGAGAAATGTTATCAGAAGTTGCTGGCAAATGGAACCGGAAGAACGACCTACAATGGAACATTTAGCTATATGTTTAGATGATCGTTGAAAGTGCAGACGAATTTATTGATTCATTCATTCTGAATTAATTTGTTTTGGTTGATTTTGACTAAAAATTAAAATGCATAAGCATGAAACACAATCAAATACTTAAGGTAAAAGTCACACAGACCAAATATACCCTCTATGCTAGCACTCAATGGGTACAGGGTATAGAATCAACAGCTATTAACATCATCTAACTGACTGAGTCTCATGGCATTTGGTTGTTGAATAAGCTTTCTAGTTGTTGCTTTTAACGCTTAAAGGGAGCTACTACGCTTAATGAAAGGGGGGTAGGGTGAGGGGGCGGCATAGAGTGAGTGAGTGAGTGAGATAGATAGATAGAGAGAGAGAGAGAGGGAGGCGCGTAAGTCTGGCGCTTCTTGTATACGAAAAAGGTTGTTGACTCTTTACAGCAGCAGCAAAACAGACCCGAAATAATATAATTCGCACACACGCACACACACACACACGCACACACGCACCAACAAAAGGTGAGCAAAGACAAAAAGAAGACAGAAAAAAACCACGCAAAAATTACGTGAAAGTTTGGCATTGCATACAACACACGCACGCAGGCGCACACACACACACACACACACACACACACACGCAGCTAAGCAGCGCACGCAATCAAAAGCTGAATTTTTGAAATTCTTATCGCGTTTTTCTTTATTTACTTCTTTTATTTTATGTTTTTGAATACATTGACCGATATTAAACAAGTCGCCTTTTAACGCCATCTGACCAGCTGTGCATGTGTGTGTGCGTACGTGTGTGTGTGTGAGTGTGTGTGTGTGTGTGAGTGTGTGTGCGTGTGTGTGTGTGTTAAGGGCCTGAGTTCATTGGCAGCGGCTTTTGTTTAGGTCTTTTTTTGTTGTTCGGATTTTTAGGCCTTTTTTCTATTTTTGGCATAATTCGGCTGGCATTATTAGTGCTTATTTTTTTAGATTTTTTTTTGGTATTATAAGAATCTCAATAATTCCAAGCGCTCGAAATGAAAGCAAAAAATTTAAATATAAACAGTTGAGCGCTGACAAAAGAATTGGGTCACCAATTAGTTGTATATTTTAAGTGTTTTTTATTCGTTTTCGTTTTTGTCTATCAAAATTTTGTGCAATTTTTTTTTGATGCTTTGTTTTTTTTTTGTCAATTGTTTTTTTGTTTCGTTGGCATTCAACATTTTTGCTCAGCTGCCTTTAATTAATTTTGTTTGCGCCGTGGAACTTCCTAAACAAATTGACAAATGCGGAACATGTAGGAACATATTGCTATATATATATATATATATATATATATATATGTATATATGTATATATATATTCTGTATATTATATTTTGATTATGCGATTCGTGCTTTTTGCTGTTTGCCTTTGTCTATCGTTTCAAAGCTCTGACCATGCTCAATTGCGTATTTTTTTTTCTTTTTTTGGTCTTTCTTTTTGGCGTGTGTTACTGACCCAATTCTTTTGTTGTTTGCTTTGGTCACTTTGGTCATTTCTTTCTGATTTGTTATTTATGACCGACTTAATTTGTAGCCTCGTCTATGCAAATTTGTTTGTTGGCGTCATTTTTGTTCTTTCTCAATACCCTGAGCTCGGGTTGTAAAACTGGACAACTTGAGGATATTTAAGCGTTTGTTGAGTACGAAATCAATATATAGCTTAATTAGCTTTCATTTGCCCAATGCTCTGGCCAAGGCCGTCCATCAAAGCGATTGTATGAAAAGATCTTTAAGAACTCGGCTTCCATAAATGTAAGAAAAACCAAATTTGGTATGAAGTTACTTTAATAAGTTATACTATTGCCTACCCTAGAACTGAACAAAACCTAGAACCTACAAAAATTGGGGTCCGGAACAGAAAGATGGGCTCTACTAGGAAATATCCCACATTTTATGCTATCTATATAGACGTCATGTCATATCAGTTATTTCATTCAGCTGCCATTTACAGGGTATCCCAAGTGTTATAATAGTCTCCTTTTTCGTTTTTTAGGACCTAGAACCTAACAAAAATGGAGCCTGGAACAGAAAGATGGGCTCTACTAGGAAATATTCCACATTTTATGCTATCTATATAGACGTCACTTATCACTTATTTCATTCAGCTGCCATTTACAGGGTATCCCAAGTGGGTCACCTTTTTCATTTTTTAGGGTATCTTGGCCATGAGAAATGTGCAAGGTTTTTGAAGTCAGCGTCAAACTGCTTGTTGCAGGCGGGGCAACAGTTAGGCCAAGCGCGTTAACTTGGCCACGAGTCGTATACGTAATTTATGCATGCACATAACCAGCTCACAAACATATACACACACATATACATATACATATTTATATCAATTCCAGTTCTTGGCTGTTCTGTGTGGGTGTTTCTCTCTTGTTGTTGTTGTTGTTGTTGTTGTTGGTTTTCTCTATCTCTAAATTGAATTTGAAAGGTGACTTAGAAAGCAGCAGGCAATAGAACTGAGAAAAGTCAACCAACTACTTTCAGAGTTGACCAACTTTGGCTAGCATTGCAAAAGATTACACTAGATTACATTATATAAGCGCTACGTAATTGAATCGAGCCGTATAGGGGGAGGCGGGGTTACTTGGAGCGGGGCGAGGCGAGGATCGCTTGCGACTTGGCGGCAAACACTTGTTGACATTAGCCGAGAGGAAGTTCATAAATATGAAGCGCTTTCTTCGCTTTTTTTTTTTTGCCCAGTTTCACGAACTTTCACGTCACATTGTGTGGTAATTAGTTAGCTGGGAATTATGCTTCCTAGTTTTTTTTTGCGCCTCGCTCTCTGTGTTTTTTTTTGCTTAGCTTTTTTTTTTGCAATTGATTGGCAGCGGCCAAGTGGGCCATCAGTTTGGCGTCTGCGACTTGTATGTGTATAATTTAGCATATTAATTGACACAGTTGCCAGCTTTTTTTTCTTCCTCTCCTTGCCTCTTTTTGTTGCTGTTGTTGTTGCTGTTGTTGTTGTTGTTGTTGTTGCTGTTCTACGCACTTTCTCCACATGAGATCTTTATGAACTATGCAAAAAATGTCACGAGAAAGCCACAAAATGCATTTAATACTTAAATATACTTCAATAGTCAAGCATTTTATTGCAGCGCCACATTTGAAAGTGTCATTGCAACTGGGTCAGCTATAAAGCCGTGTATGCTATAGAGCTAGACGAAACTGGAGAGTCGAGATGGTCGAGAGGGTCGAGAGGGGCGAACAACAACGTTGAGGAGTCACACACAACACACATTACATCACAGAGCCGAACAGTTAAATATCCATTATGCAGATAAAACAAAAAATAAATAAGACTAAAGTGAGTGGGGGCCAGCTCGACTAGGAGATACCCTACACGGTGCAATTTATCAGTGAATTGTGTCGAGCTTCAGTTGAACGGGTGATAGGTGCACCTAGGTTGAAATGGATACCTTCGACTTACAGATACCCTGCACCCATCAACAAACTTAATCTGAGCCGGCAACAGATGCGCCTATCTTCAAAGAGATACCTTCGATTAACAGATACCCTGCAATTAATCGATGTTTTGAAACAAACTTAATCTAAGTAAGGACTTATTGATCTCGAGATAGGCGCTCTGATACATATAGATCGATATGGCATATAGTCCTCGAAGCCTCAGCTCGTCGTTGTGTTCAAGAAATATGTATAGATGTTGCCTTCTGCCTGTTACACACATTCCCACAAGTTCGATATACCCTTCTTAGCCATTTCCCATGTTTAATAAAAATAAATAAAAAACCAAAAGTGGGGTGCAAATTAGTTGCGCAAATATTGAAAGTGCATTTGAGTGCATTTCAGCTGAGCGGAAGTAAACAGCCGGCTAAAGGCAAGAAAACAAAGTAAATTATGCAAAAATACAACAAATTTAGCGCAGCCTTGGGATGCAAATTTACAGAATCAGAAGTCACTTTTGTGAAAAAAAAGAATCAGAGTCCTTAATGGGTTTTCCATAGCTTATCCATTAAGGCAACCTGTTCAGTGGAACAAACCAGAAGTGGTTCAGTTCAGCTGAACCAGTTCTATTTCCATCTATAGCTCACATTCCAACAAAAACTAGTTCCATATTTAACAACTTTTTGCATATTTCAAACTGTTCGCTCAAAGCTTAGCCTTTTTGTAGGAACTAGAAAGCTTAGATGAAAGATTTGAAAGATTCCTACTGAAAGAGTGGAATATAGGTGGAAAGAACTTGGTTATCTCGTTTTCAGAGATCTATATAGAAAATTTGTTGGGATAGTTTTTTTGCTCCGCTTTAAACGTAAGCCTAAAGAGTGTGCTTAAGGTCCTACATTTGACACATTATGGAAAATTTTGATAAGTAGATAAGTAAAACTGTAAAGATAAGTAACATCCACATGGACATAAGCCCAGTTGCTATGCCTAGAGAGGATTTAGATGACCTTAAAGATCGCAAGCTATATGTATCTAAGGGCTGTCAAGGAACCGCTGATTGTATTAGATGTAGTTTGAAGCAATTTGAGCGACACTTGACACTTAATTGAATGCTGTGCACAGTTCGGGACGTGGCTTATCATCAGTAGGTAGGGGGAAGAAGCAGTCGCAATTAAAATGAAATTCATTGGCATTTTCACCCACTGTCAAGTGACAGTCGCTCAGTTAGTTGGGTTGATAACAGAGCGTGTGCTGCAACAACAACGAGACGTGTTAATCAGTCTGTGTAAACAGATGCGACCCACACCGCGGCAACAACAGCAACAAACGGCAACAACAACAATAACAAGCTGGGAAATGCTGACGAAAAGAAAACTCAGTGAAACTTGGAGGAAAAAGTCGGCGACGCGTCAGCGCCACAAAAATGTCTTTGACTGCGGAAAAATAAGGCAGCAAAGTGTCATAAACAATGCAACAGGCGAAAGGTGGGGAAAAGCCCACATCGAGACAGAGCGACAGAGATGGAGCGAGAGTGAGAGAGCGAGAGAGCGAGAGCGAGACATGCCGAGAGTAGGAAGACAGCCCAAGACTTATTTCTGGCTAAAACGCAACTTTGTATGCGCTTCAAATTAGTCAGAGATTTGTCTATTTTTGTGAAAACTTTGCAGACAAGCACGAAGCACGCGGCCTTGTCACAGCCAAATGTATCTGAGCATCTAGTATCTGCATATTTTTGTATCTTCTCTTTTAAACGCAGGGCCTGGAAGCTCAATGTGCTAGATCTACAAGCTTGCATTCAGTTGGTCAGCAGGTGAGGGACATGTCAAGGAATATGTTTACAATACCCTGTTGAGAGCTCTTTTACAATGCCTAGACATAGGATAAGTTGCGCTTAAGATACCCTGTTGAGAGGCTTTCATATAATACCTAGACATAAGTTAACTTTGGGTTAAGATACCCTGTAAAAAGGACTCTATCAAAGTTGTTAAAAGTCCTTCACACACTGCTTCCTCATAAGCTGCAAACTTTGTTCTCAAGAAAACAAGTTTAAGTTTTAAATACTTAATTAATCTTTCTTTGGATAGAGAATTTTTTATTCTTAAATGTTCAACCTTCACAGCCTTAATTAAAATTGCACCCTATTTTCAGCTGAACGCAATTTTCTTGTTTTATTTTCCAATTTCCTTCTTCTTTAGCTGTTCCTTTAGCTGTTCCTTCGTTTGGCTGCTTTTCAAATTCAAACGCTGCCAACTTGAAATCTTTGGCTATTCAATATTGATCTTAAAGAGCAGCTAAATTCTTGCTTCAACTTGCTTTTGGTTAAGATTTTCAATTTTTCTTGCCGAAAGTTTCGCCTTCTTGAACAAACAAAAACAAAACTAGCCAAGCTTAGACCGAAAACTGTTTAAGTCTTTGATTTTCTTTTAAGCTAACATATCAAAAGTTGAAGGTTTTTTCTTTCGTGGCAAACCAATTCCATGGAAAGTGCATAAAAAAGGGTATAAGGCTTGTGTGCAAATGTATGCAACGGGCAGAAGGAAGCATCTCCATGGACTAAATATATATTCTTGATCAGCATCTATAGCCGAATCGATCGAACTTCTAGTGCCCGCGCATTACGAGTTTATCGAGCTTTCGATAAACGATAACTTGTCCCATTTGCTAGCAATCGATTAATATCGATATCGAAATACAGTTTTTCTTCTGCGAATCTCTGAGTTTCTAAGAGCTACATTCAACAAATATGACAGAAAAGCATATACCAATTAAGTATCTATCTTTTTTTTACAGGGCATCAGCTAGTCGTGCACTGCCAACTGCACTCCCTTTGCTTATCTTTTCTTCTTTTGGTTTTAGGAACAACGTCCAATCATTAGCCAATTAGCCAATTGAACACAACTCGCCATTAAACTACTTAAATATAGACTTTAGGAAGCGCGTCTGTTCTGTGGGCGTTTTCATGTTGTTCCAAATGTGAGCTTAATTCGTGTTATTATATTACGTCACATTTTTAGTTTTCATATTATTTGTTTTTTACTTTCTGACTAATTGAGGGTCTCCGGCAACGCGAGTTCCAGTTAACGCCGTAGACTCTGCCGATTATAACATAGTTTTATAATTTGCACGTGGGAACATTTAACAAGTTTATTTAATCGCTTGCCACAGAGCTGAAAGTGTTTATTAAGTTTTTGAGCTCAAATCATGAAAGTTGAAAATGGGGTTCATTGAACTGTTTGGCTATAACTTTATCTGAATTTGGCGTTTAACTAGCTGAAACTTAAAGGTTTTTTTTTATTAAGTTTCGCTTAAAGCTGATGACAAGTTGTGCAATTGTTTTTGTATTAATATTATATATATTTAATGCGCTTTTACTACTTCTAGAATTTGTTTTAGTTGTTCTTTTCATAGATTTTCACGTACGTTAGATATATATTAAACTAGCGGATATTCCCCGGCCTTGCCCGTGGCGTATTTTCTGCATATTTGAAATACAACTTTTTCCACCCAGTTTCCGCAAGAGAAACTTGTTCAACTTCACTTTTTTGAAAATAAGTTTGAAATCTATCGAACAAATAGCAAAATGTTGGAATCAAGGGTGTACGGCCATGTTACTCTTATTGTGAGAAACTTGGAGAACAAATATAAACTTTCGTTCATTAGACCTTTGACCCTCAGTTCATAATCAAGAGCAGTTGATATCACGCAAAGCTTATCCAATAAATTTGAACACAGATCTCTTTAGGCCAATCCGAAGGTAAAAAACTTAATTCCATACAAAGCATGTTCGAGATTTTTCCACACATGCAAGTGAAATTTCCCGAAACCCGTAACTACAGTGAAAATGTCAGCTCTTGCGGCTTGGTCTGAACGTTGATCACCAATCAGTCCATCAGTCATTGGGTCAGTCAGTCAGTCATTCAGTAAGTCAATCAGTCAGTCAGTCGATCAGTCAGTCAGTCGATCAGTCAATCAGTCAGTCGATCATTCAGTCAATCAGTCAGTCAGTCAGTCGATCAGTCAGTCAGTCATTCAGTATATCAGTCAAACAGTTTTATATAATGAGATTAATTGGACATTCACATTTCCGCTGTATTTGCATACATTTCATGACCTCCATTGTCACATTATTTGCATTAAAAAATGTCTATTGTCATTTTATTAAGATTGTTGTCCTCTCTTTGAATGCAATCAATTTCCCCTCTATAATATTATTATGTTAAAGTCATGTTATTGTCCTCCATGGTCACATTATTTTAAACACATAAGCTCACTCTCTTTCTCTTTCTCACTCACTCTCTCTATCTTTCTCTCTCTCTCTTATACTGCATAGTTATATAAGTTACATCGAATTTCTACCCAAAACATTGTAATATCCACCATTCGCGAAATCATTAATTATAGAAAATGTAAGATTTACTAACAATTTCTGGTCCTCCATTGTCGTTTTACTTTTGAATAACAAATAAAATAAGTTAACACAAATGACGCACACGTTCGTTTCTTTTTAAAATAAGGAAAGTCAAAACTGGGCGTAAAAACTTCGGAGACTTTGGTATATTATTTTGCATATGCGTCGGCGACAATGTGCCAATAAAATTGCTACCAGGTGGAAGGAAGGGAAGACACAAGGCGCAGTAGCCGCTGCCTAGGAATTGAGCAATAATAACAACAACAACAACAACAACAACAACAAATGCAACAAGGCAAAGCGGAACGCGCAGAAATGAAACGCATTGCGAGCGCTTGGCAGGCAAACAAATAAACAAATGAAATGAACAAATGATGAAATGAGCAAATGACGTTTTGTGCGAAAGACGCAAAGACGAAACAAGGCGTCGAAAACGTGCGAATGGCGCTCGACGGCCAGCCGTCGACGGCGGCAGAGCGACGCCGGCTGCCAGCGCAGCGGCCATTGAACCTGCCAAGTGGAGCTCAGAATTGGCGAAAGTGAAGACCCACTGCCGCAAGCCAGAGACACAGACGCATAAAAGACAGCCAAAGAGAGATAAAGCGAGAGAGAGAGAGGGAGAGCGCAACAGCAGAGCGCAGCGATCTACGCGCTGTGCGCTGATGACGCAGTCGTCAAAAGGCAACAACAATAACAATAAAACTCAAAGCTGATGATGGTGCTGAAACAACAAAGTGCGATTAGAAGCTGCCAAACAAGCGACGAAGGAGTAGGAAGAGAAGCAGCGCAGCGGCAGCAAGAGCAGATTATACAAAACACAAAACACACTGACTGACTGACTGACTGACTGACTGACTGACTCGTCTTACGCTCATCATCATCATCATCATCATCATCATCATCATCATCATCATCATCATCATCATCATCATCATCATCTTCAGCCCATAGCAGTCGCTGCTTCTTGGTAGAAAACCCAACGCAGCCAAATAATGAAAACAACGATAACAACAACAACAACTAACAGCAAAAGAAAAACAAAACGGAAAAAAAATTTGTTGATCACATCACAAACAACAGACACAACAACAACAACAAAAACAAAAAGGAAAAAGAAAAAACGCAATTTGTTTAAAATGTAGGTCTATAGGTTTCTCGAAAAACCCGCGAGAGAGAGCGAGAGAGAGAGAGAAAGAGAGACGGGGTCGCAGCAGCTGAGGCAGCGACAGCGGCAGCGGCTGAGGCAGCAGCGACAGCAACAGGGGATAGCCATGGCAACAGCAACAACAGCCGACTAACAGCAGCAGCACACACACATACATGCACACATGCACACACACACATACGTGCACACACACATACATGCACACATGCACACATGCACACACTTGAAATGCCTTTTCCCCCATCATTTGGCTACACACACGTCCATGGCTTGAAGCAGTTACACACGCGATTACACTGAGAGAAACTAAAGTGAGCTGAATGTTAAACGTAACAGAAAACTATACCAAAATTATATTCGCTATTCAAAATATTATAATTATTTATAAATTCAATTCAATAAGAATAAAGTCAAAACAACTCAAAATTCTTAATTTTCTATATATTTATCATTTACCTAATATTTTTTTAAACGTTTCTCTGCATTATCTTGAAGTGCCTATCGATAACACACTCAAATTTCTCGCAGTGCATACACACAATTTTTCCGCTCTCGACACGAACAAGTCGGACTATTTGACTCTTGGCAAAAGCAACTTAAGGTTATTAGCCGCCTTTTTTTCGGATGATTTTTAGATTCCTTTGTTTGTTGTTGTCGTTCTTCTTGATCTTAATGTAATAGCTCGGAGTGTGTGACGGACTATGCTCATGCGCCCATGTGTGCGAGTGTGTGTGTGCGAGTGTGTGTGTGTGTGTGTGCCTTTTGTGCATGTGTACAAACGATTCCATTTGGTTAAACTTAAGAGAAAAAAGTGCAACTCATAAAATTGTTGATGGCGCCTCAAGAGCCAAAGGCTTGCCGCATTTTGTTTTTGCTGTGCGCTGCCGTTTTATTTATTTATTTTGGCCTAATGTCATTACACACACACACACCCAGACACACACACACCCAGACACACACACATGCCCAGCCGACAAACTAAACCAAAGCAATTTGCTTAAATGTTTCGGGCCGTTTCTTGTGGCTTCCTAAAAATTCATTGGGCATTTTATAGCTAGCTGTGCAATTTTTATGATTTAATGAGTCCCCATTTCGGATTCCAGTTTCAAAAGATTTTTGTTTTGTTTTTTGTTTCTTGTAGATGCATGTTTTATGTGCGCCCCTCTTATGCAACTTGTTGCCGCTGTTCGCCTACCACCCGCACCTCCACTACCTCCCCCTGCCCGCTGGCTAGACGCTTTTTATGTGTCATTTGAAAGACATGCGCAACATTTGAATACAATTTTACTTTGTCATGTTCCTTTGTAACGCATAACGGTACATTTATAATGCATAGCCAATTGCAATTAGCTAGATCCAGTTTTATATTTAGACTATTTTCACCAAATAGATTGATTACCTTAGCTTCTGGTTAACACTTGAATATAGGCTTAAGGTGCGAAATATTCTCATGTTTACCATTTCTTTACATCGACATATTTCGTTCTTCTTCTAATTTAATATGCTTTGTATTTTAGCTTTTGTGTTCATTAAACGAGAATAAACTAACTCAAATCAATTAATGAACTCTTTCACACCATCTCTGATAAATGCATCTAAGATTCGGCGCAAACTAGTCAAAAATGATTATATAAGAGTTCAATACGTCGACTATTATACTCGAAAGTCGAAATATTATCTATTAAAACTGGCTTCCACTCTAATAAATATCCCTCAATAAACATACCTTTCTATATCCCATAAATCCACCAAATCATTTTTTGTGCTTCAATTCAATAATTTTAGCCATTTTTATCTACCAATCCAGTTCGGATTTGCCTTGTTTTTCTATTATTCTTTATTCTTTATTATTATTCTTTCTTTTTCTGTAAAATAGATTACACACGCATACAGAAAAGCCCATGCCCATCCACAGTCATTGGGGCGTATGCGTCATTTCGGTCAAAAATGCGTTTGCACATCAAGTATACGCCGTGCGTTTATTTATATTTTAATTTTTTGATTTATTTTACTTATTTTTTGTTTGTTCTCGTAAAATGCAAAACTAACGCGAACCGTTGATAGATGAATCTTCGTAATGATGTTATTGCTAATAACAATACTGATGATGATGACGATGATAATGTTTGGCAAAGTTCAAGAACGTACATTTGGCATGAACTTGTAAAGGTCACACAATGCAATAGAAGTGAATGCACTCAACAAAGCCAACAGCAACAACAAAAGCAACAACAACAACAGCGACAACAACAACAGAGACAACTATGTCGGCAACAACAATAAAAGCTGACAGCTGCTGCCGCTGCAACCGCAATTTAAACTAATATAGCTTGCAACAACAACAACAACAACAACAACCGCAACAAAAGCAACAGCAACAATGACAATGACAATAAATTATTTTTGAATTAATTTTTTATTCGTTTGCTAAGCAGCAGCAGCAACAACAACAAGCACACAACAATAAACATGCAACATTCAATCACAACTGCGACAGTGACTGTGACTGCGACTCTGACTGTGACTGTGACTGTGACTGTGACTGTGACTGTGACAGTGACAGTTGTCGACGCTCTGCCGTTGGCCTCCATTGCTGCCCGGTTGCCCGTTGCCATCCACGCCCCCGCGCACGCACACGCACGTGTGTGTCGCACACGCACTCACACACACACACACACTCGGGCACACACACGCTGCCCCACACGCTGTGTTATTGACACTGGCGCGGCCTAACGGTAGATAAAACCCGCGATAAGTTGCAACAATGTATGCAACAGGAACGGCAGCAGCAGCCGCCAGCTGCCAGACGAGTCGTCTATTTAATTTTCTATTCTAGATTAAATTATAATAAATTGCAATTTCTATGGCAACCGCCCAACCCCCCGCCAACCCCTTGCTGCTTGCATTGCGCAATGCGCTTTCCCAGTGCCACATCGCGAATGGAGAGCAATTTGTTGTGCCGCCTTTTCTAGCGCGCATGCAAATGCGCCTGCCCCAAAGAACGCCGGCGCAGCCGCTGGCCCAGACCTCGACGTTGACATCTGGGCGCCCACACGCCGAGAGAGACAGAGAGAGCGAGAGAGACAGGCAGAGGGAGCGAGACAGAGATCAGTGGAGACAGAGGCGAATATGACAGGCCAACGTGATACAGAAATTGAAAAGAGATTTGTGCGAAAAGTGCATTCAACTCGGTAAATAATAAAAATTGAAATAAAAAACTTAATTCTTTTTAAAACTATGCAAGCGCCTTCTTTGTGAACAGCTTTTATAAATAAACATTATTGAACAAAAACTGTGAACACATTGTTAAAAACAGCCCAGGTAATAAGTCAAAAGCAAAGAGAGAAGCAATAAGAGAAGTTAAAAGCGATATGAAAAACAAAATTGTGATGAACTAAGCAAAGCCAAGTCAAATGAAATGGGTTGGACGAGAAACAAAGCAAGGAAAAGTTTGTAAGAATTATCAAAGAAGCGAGAAGTAAAATGGGATAGGTACAGATCATGGCAGAGAGAAGCGATGAAAGATTATAACAAGGATCTCGCTGACAGCAATGAATAAGTACAAAACGAAGAAAACTGAAAGAGAAGGTAAGTGAAGAGAAAAGAAGTAAGAAGGAGGGAAAGGAAGACTGTAAAGAAGAAAAGAAAAGCGTATTAAGACGGATGAAAGCAGCAGTTGAAAAGTATAAAGAGAAGTGAGGGAGAAGGGAACGGAATAGACATTAGGAGGGAAGAACGAGGAATAACAAAAAAGAATAAGAATAAAATTGAGAAGAAATTGGAAGTTAATAGGAAAGAACAGTTGAAGGGAGAAGCAGACAGCAGAGTAAAGAAAAGAAAGCGGAAGCAAATGAGCTAAGAAAATCAAAAGATATAAGAGAAGGAATCAGAGCGAGAAGAGAGGAAGAAGCGAACCGGAACAAAATAAAGGAAACGCGGCAAAGACAAATGAAGAAAACAGAAGAAATGAAAAGAAAGAGAAAGCTCAGTAAGAAACGAAGCACAGCACAACCTAATGAAGAAGGCATGGATATGAGAGAAGCGGAGTTGGCAAAGGAAGAAGTGCAGGGAAGCAAGAAGCTTTGATAGAAACAGCAAGATGAGATAGAAACAGCAAGAAGCTAAGATAAAAGTAAACAGCGAATTCAAGCCAAAAGGAAAGCGAGAAGCGTACAAAGTGTCAAACTGTTTTCCTAAATAAGTTAGATATTAAAATTTGTCAGCAGTAAAAACTTTGTTTATGATGTCAAATGTCAAAGAAAAAAAACGCAAAAGGCTAAATAAAAACGAAAAGGAAAGAATTTAGGATCGAAAAGGGAAAATGGGCAGCCTTGAATATGCGCCATTCGCCCGATGCCGCTGCCGCATGTGCCACCAATGGGAGACATCGATGATGCACATATATATGGGCTATGGGAAGCGTTTGCGACTCGTCGAGAAGATGAAGGCCTTCGGCCTGCAAATAACACCGACCGATCTGTATCCGAAAACCATTTGCAATCAGTGCATCAAGGTGCTCGATAAAAATTACTATTTTCAAAATACGCTCAAACTGATATCGAAATGAAGCAAACATTTGGGTAAGCAGAGAACGAGAAACATATCCAAAAGGCAGCTGTCATAGAATATATTTCCATTTTGCTATTCTTCTCAGCTTTGAACATTTCAATGGTGAGGTCCTGAGCTCTGCTGAAAAGCCATTTTTTTTCTTTTCTAATTCTATTCTAATAAAAAGTGTGCACAACAATAGATCGACAGCTGGCATAGCTTAAGCAGCTGCACAGGACTTGTTTTTATTTATGTTCTTTGCTTTTGGGCATTTCTGAGAAATCTAAATTTGTTTAGCTTTTACCTGGGTAACTTTTGTGCTAGGTAGGATACCTAGAAGCCCAACTCCTCAGGCTGTTTGAAGCTCTATGCGTGTATCTAATAAAGATCTAGGCACAACTAGCTGAAGCAAACAACGAAGCGGAGCCCAACCCAACTCAAACTCAGCTGAATTCAAAATGCGCCATTTCAAATTGCCCCACTGAATTTTGTTGTTGTTGTTGTTGTTGTTGTTGCATTTGACACGCCTGTTGCTTTTATTGTTAGAGAGTGTGCGTGTGTGCGTGTGTTATCAAGACAAAACTTGACCCACATACAAGTTTATTAACCGGTTTCTGGCAGCGCATCAATTGGCAGCAGCAAAAAAAAAAGGGTTGCAAAAATGGTTGAGCAAATTCTTGGCTACAAAAAAGAACTTTGTAGTAAAAAACAACTGAAAATAGCTTCTATAAATATAATCTACAAACAACAAAACAGCAAAGGCTATTTATTAAAAGGAGCTAAGAGCTTTGATTAAGCGAGTTAAAGACGATTAAAGTGTAAATAAAGAATTTTCTTTCTATTGAAAGCTCCACTTAAAGCTTTAGCAAGTCGAAAAAGCTCTTTATCAAACGCCGTTAAGAACTTTGAGGGAAAGTAGTTTATGTAATATGTAATCAAGCTCTTAATTTCGATTAAAAGCTTGGTTAAAGCTTCCCTCAAAGCTTCAGTAAAGCGGCGAAAGTTTTCTTTAAATGAATCTAGGAGCTTTGGATAATAAAGTCTATAAACATCAAGGCATAAATAAAGAACTTCATTTTTATTTATTATTGTCTTAAAGCTGTTCGTAAAGCTTTCGTAACTTAAAGCTCTCAAATGATATGCCAAAATGGTTCGATTACAATCGACCTCGAGAAACTATTATTGTAAACATACAATTTTGGCCTATTTTCAATCCAATTGGAATTTAGCTTTTTTATGACTATTTTTCCGATTTCAATTCCCTCTGGAGCTTTCAGGCTCCATTCTGCAGGCATGCAATGGCCACACACACACACTCACACACACATGAGCACACTCATAGGCATACAATCGAGCATTCGCATCGACTGTGAGCCATTAGCCTAGTTAGGCATTGCCCCATTTGAGGGGGGGAGGGGAGGAAGGGAGGTAGGGGGAGTCGATCCTATTCGATCCGATAGCGACTTGGACTTCATCTCAGTTGCGATTCATTTAGTTTCTGCTCGCACTCAGATGCTGACGTTCTGTGTGGGCGTCTGTGGGCGTGGGCGGCGGTGTGTGTGTCTGTGTGTTTGTGTGTGTGTGGGCGTGGCTTTGCTCCGATAGTGCTTCAATATGAAACAAAAATAAATAAATAAAATGCCGCGCAGGCAACACAAAATGGGAATGTTTGTGTTTTGCGCTTTGTTTGTGTGCCAAGAATGCGTTTGTCTGCCTCAGCCTCAGCCTCAGCCTCAGACTCTGCTTCTGCTTGTGCTTCTTCTTCATCATCATCTTCTACACATATTCTTCTCATTTGTTGGGTTCAACAAACTTTAATCGCACATTAACCGCTCGAATTCCGCATCGATTCCAGCGGATTGTATGGAAATGGAAATGAAATCGAGGCACACGCACAAATCGCATCGCCATCAACAAAAAAGAAACACAAACACAAATACAAACACAATTTTTGGCTTTCGGTATTCGCTTTAAATGAAAACATAAGGAAAAAAAAGTAGTATAAACATTGGGAATATGTGTGTGTTTCTTTGAAATTTGATTTGATGCACAAGCTGTTCGGCTTGGGAATTTTTATTGTGGCATGCAAATGGAATCCAACTGCAGCTGCAACTATGGAAATGATTGGACAAATCTAGCTAAATATGCTGCCAGATGGAAGGGGCATGATATGAGAAGAATATGCTATAATATTGCATATACGGAGATATTTCCACGCTGGAAAATTCTCCAAATTAAGAATTGTATCAATACAATACAATCAATACAGTATGAAACAGGCATAAGAGAAAAAGTCTTAAGTTTTAAGTCCCGCTCTTCCGCATTGCTTTATTATGATATTCGAGCTTAAACTCTATCGAAGAATCGAGTTTAAGCTCAACCAGAAGGATAATTTTCCAAGCTAGGAAGTTGTCCTAGAAAATGTGCTTCAAGCAAATCGCATCACAAAATTCACATACAACAGTTTTTCAGGCCTTCGCCCACCATGCTTTAGCTGTCAGCTAGCTCTTGCTTGTCGAAATAATTTAATTTTGTTCATTGGCAAAATTTTACAAACATTTTCATAGTTTTAAATAAAAGCTAAGAAAAATGAGTTTTGAAAGTAGAATGAACTAGTTCAAGAGACCAGCACGAAAGCAATAAAAGAACTGGTTTTCATTATTCATTTGATTGATTGGGACAATAAAACTTATCAATCTTCAAAAACATGCCACAAATTTCAAAGATCTAGTTTGGGTTGTTCAAATTTACGATATAGAGTAAAACCAGGCTAGATAAAATCAACTATATGACATATGCATAAAGCTCAATTGTTGCAATCATGGATTGCATAATTGCACATTTTATTAAAACTATTGGCCCAATCGGGTCTACATTACAAAACACACTTGAAGCAAGAGTCTATATGGGCTTAAACTAAAATAAATTGCAAATATGAGAAGTCAAAAAGGTTAGAGAGAAACGCGACTTGTGTAGACAAGTAGAGCTTTAAGTGCGTCAAATTGTGTAAACAAGAAGAGTTTTTAAAGCTTTAAGTGAGTGAACTTGTAAAGACTAGTAGAGCTTTAAGTAGACATAGTTCTACAGACTTATAGAGTTAAAAGCTTTAAGTAAAAAAAAACGGTATAGACAGGTAAAGCTTTAAGTTCATAGAATTGTAAAGTAGAGCTCTTAGCTTTAAGTGCGTCAAATTGTGCAAACAAGAACAGTTTTTAAAGCTTTAAGTGCGTGAAATTGTAAAGACTAGTAGAGCTTTAAGTACACATAATTATACAGGCTTATAGAGTTAAAAGCTGTAAGTGCAAAAAACTGTATAGACAGGTAGAGCTTTAAGTTCATACAATTGTAAAAACAAGTAGAGCTCTAAGCTTTAAGTACGTCAAATTGTGCAAACAAGAAGAGTTTTAAAAGCTTTAAGTGCATACATTTGTGTGTATAAGTAAAACTTGAAGTACACATAATTATACAGACTAATAGAGCTTTAAGCTTTATGTGTATGAAATTGCATAGAAAGATAAAGCTTTAAGTTCATTCAATTGTTAAAACAAGTCGAGATTAAGGACGAGCTTTAAGTGCATAAAATGGCGTTAACATGTCGATATTTAAGCATCTCCAAGTGCATTAATTTGCATAGACAAGCAGAGCTTTGCGCTTTAAGAGCATGAAATTGTATTTTTAAAGCTTTAATCTTTTAAAGTGCACGAAACTGCATTCAAAATGAACTGAAGCTAAACAAATGTAAAATTAGTTAAATTCAGTTCTCCAAACCAAGACTCACATTTTCAGCTGTTGTCTGGGATTTGGTTATGGCGAGCGCCCTCTTTTTTCGCTCAGTGTAATCATTACTAGTTTGTTTTATTTTAGTTTTTTATTATTTTTTTGGAACTGTTGCAATTGTAGCTAAAATTACTTCTTTAATTCGTTGTCACTTGGCAGCCGCGAGGCAGCTGACTGACAATCTAACTGCCCCTCGGACCGACTGACTGACATCTATTACCACATTTACACACACACACATATTCACACACACACATACACACACACACATGCACACACACACACACACACACTAGCTCACAAATGACAAGTGAGTGGATTCAAGTGCATATTTTGGTTAATTTGAATTGCAGTCGCTTAGTTCAATTATGCGGCCGGGAAAAAGGTTGAGTTTTAGTTTTGTGTGCCTCAAACCTATGGCAAATTTGCAAAGGGTTGATTGATTTTGTGCAGTGTACTCGGTGAAGACGTCAAAGTGCGATTTTGAAGGACTTTTGGCTAAGGACTTGCTTACTTTATAGCTTTGAAGGCTGCATAAGACGTCAAAGTGCAATATTCACGAAGGTTTTTTTACTGAGGCTTAAAGAACTCCCTATATTGAAGGCTTGATAGGATACAAATATGTGCAATATGTGCACAAGTTGACTCCATATTGAATTTCCAAATGGAAATCTCGCTTGAAGTAGCCTCGTTTGACAAGTTTACACGAATGGACTCAGTGAGAAGTCGTCGATCTCAGCAGCCTTAAGAGGGACTTTTAATTTCGTATTTATCTTCTCATATACCATATGCAGCTCAAGTTTATTAGTTTCTCTTTTTCGATATCCCTTCCCATTTTCATATCATGGATAAACATCTATTTTAAGACATGGTTGCATACATGAGACTAAGTATATAGGCTCTCGTATGGTGTGTTTTAATAAAGAACATTTCACTTTTCGAATACATCCCCTCCCTCACTTTACTTAAGAAACAAAAAGGAAAATATTTGCATTTCCTTAGATATAAAACCTTGAGCTTTGGTATTCACATCGCATACACATGCAGAATGCTGAAATTTGCATCAAGATCGGACAACGAAAACCGATCTTAAAACAGACAAAGCAAAGAGAGGGAGGAGCGTGCAAATAGAGCCTGTCGCTGTGCACAGAGTATCTCCAAGTCGGGCACTGCCTACTTAAGCACTCTTGTACATGTAATTTTTAATTTAAGTCCACAAGAAGTGGCTGCGCTTTGGCTGCGCTTTGGCTGTGCTGCGGATTGGCTGCAATTTAGTTGCAGGAATTAAATTAAATTCAATTACAATGTGCACAACAATGTCGTGTGTGTCTCTCTGTGTGTGTGTGTGTGCTGAGTGCAACTTCATTATGTGCATTTAACATAAATATTTTCAATTATTATGCGATTTAAAGTGCACTTGAGTACATGCACTTTTGTGGCGCACTGTTCTGCTGCCAGCTGAATGAATGCATTTTATTTGAAGTTGAATTTGTTGTGTCTTTTATTTTTTTTCGCTTTTGCCAGTTTCTTTTTCTGTTTTATTCACTTTTTGGAAATCTCGTGCATCTGTTGTCGCAATTTTGCCAGAAAATTGGTTGACCCAGTTTTTTTTGGTAATTGGAAAAGAGAGAGAGGCAGCGAGAGCGAGAGAGAGAGGGAGAGAGCTGAGTGGAAGAATGTATCTGATGCTCGTTTAGCAGCTGGCTCCAAAAAGTAAAATAACTTCAGATTGGCACCAAAAACTGCAAGCTGCAAGCTGTTGCCAGCTATCTGGAGGAGTTACACTGTGCTGCACGATTGCTGGCTTTTGGGGCATGCAGGCAGGCAAAAGGGAGGCAGCCACGAATCCAAGAATCAAGAAATTCTTGAAATGTTTAACCAGGGCTTCCACGAACGAAATGCAAGATTCATGAGCGAGTTATGGACTTGAGTTGTTGCATGAATCAAATTAAACGAAAGAAACTTTGCTTAAGTTAAGCAGATAAAATTGAAGAAAGCAAAGAATTTTGTGAAAATAAAAGCTGTCTTATATAAAATTTAAACTCATACTTTAAGTATGTGATTAAAAAAATGCCTAAAATGAAATCTTATTTAGTTAAAGTTAAAGCAACTTGAAGCAGCCAGTAAAACGTTTACGAACACAGCACAGAATTGAGATATCGGAAGCTTCTTCAAAGCAGATGCAGCCAGTGAAGCTTTATTCAAGGAAATCTCGTGCTCTTGAAATAGAAAAAGTTTCCAGTGAGAACTGCAGAGTTCATACACAATTATATACCAAAAGCGTAAAAAAGATATCTTAACACAGCAGCCAGTAAAACGTTTACCAAATGCGCAAAAAAAAGGTTGCTATTGACAGCGAAAGAAGAGACAGAAAGAGAAATGGGGGGAGAGAGAGAGAGAGAGAGCGAGGAAGCGAGAGAGAGAGAGAGAGAGAGAGAGAGTGAGATAGAGAGAGAGAGAGAGAGAGAGTGAGAGAGTGAGAGAGAGAGTGAGAGAGAGAGAGAGTGAGAGAGAGAGAGAGTGACAGAGTGAGAGAGTGAGAGAGAGAGAGAGAGAGTGTGTAAGAGATAGAAAGTAGAGTGTAACAGAGAGAGATAGTAAGAATGCATAAGCTATGATGTCTAAATCGTTTACGAATACAACACAAAGAAGAATTAAAAATGATATAGATTCATGCATGTTTATGCTTTTGATTTTAGCCTAGTTTAAGCTTTCCACAAAATTCCCTTTCCTAGAAGAACTTGTAATCAAATATTTGGTTGAATGGGTTGTTGGCAGCCACTTCTCAGCTTGCAGCTTGTGGCCTGTTTCTGTTCTGTGTTTTTTGTTGGCCTTTATGATGCAGCTGGCAGCAATGGTACAAGACACACTCGCTGCCATAAGTATATACCTTAATAAATATATATGTATATATATATATATATGTGTATATATATATATGTACATATATGTGTGTGTATATGTAGAGATATTATCCCCCCAGCGGCGACAAAATGCAGCCGCTGCAGTTTAATACAGAAACCTGCTCCTTACGCAGAGTTCTTAGCTTCACTTTTTATACTCAGTAAGTCAAAAGCGAAGAGAGAGCATATCGATGGGAACTAGATGCTAGTTTCTGTAAACTTGAGCTAGATGCTTAACTAACATCAATAAAAAGAAAATGTGGTTCATATCCAGTGTTGTAAAGTGTTGGTAATATAAGCCGCAAATAGGTATTTTGTGATAAAACGAAGTTGGGCACACTTAAAAAAAGACAGAGCAGAGCGCGAAGTGAATTCGACTTGGGAAATTCAGAAATTGGAAGAATTTTAAGTTACAAAATCTGCTTGAGTGCAGATCAACATTTTTAGGGTTTTGATTATTTGCAGGGTAGCGCGCAGTTCATCAGATCATCTTCAACCATTTCGACTTGTTTTTTCTCTTTTTATATTTTTTTATACGATCTTTTTTATTTTGATTTTTTTTGCATGCAGTTTTGCTGTTATTCTTAAGCTCTGGCTGAGGTGTGCGCAAGTGTGTGTGTGTTGTGTTTGTATGTGCAAGTGTGTGTGTTTGTTGTGTTTGTGTGTGCAAGTGTGTGTATTTGTTGTGTGTGTGTCCCAAATTTTGTAGGTGAAATTATACGCACACTTCAGTTTTTGGCCTGTTTATTTTTTGGTGTATTTTTTTCTTCTTTTAGAGAGTTGCCCGAAACTGGACTTTGGGTTCTAACTGGAGGGACCAAAAGCGCTCTCTCTCTCACTCTCTCTCTCCCCATTCCCCCCTTTCACTTCCCACTCCCCACTCGCTCGCTCCCCCCTGTCTATCTGTAGAGCTGTCTGTGCTGGTTGCACGCAAGTTGAAACGAAAAATTGGGTCAAAAAGCAGATGTACTCACCTTTTGGCATCAGCTAAAATGCAAGTTTTGGCCAGGTTTTGCCCGCTTGGCAATATCGTTTGTGAGTTGTGCGTAAAATCCGTCGATATGGTGGAGGAGTTTGAGCTGGACGAGCTGCCGGTTGATGAGCCGCTGCAAATTGTGCTGCTTGCTGCTGCCGCTGCTTCTGCTGCTGTTGCCGGTGCAGCTGCAACAGTTGCTGCTGCTGCTGCTGTTGTTGTTGTTGTTGCTGCGGCTGTTGCTGTTGCAATTGGCTGCACATCGATTTGCAGGCGACAATCGGCGACAATTTTGGCCAGATTACGTCGACTGGCAACCAACGGTACCTGTTCCTCCATGTGACAGCAGCCCCCGCCGTCCCCGCCGCCGCCGCTGCCGCCCGTTGCCGTTTCGCTGTCCGAGTCCGCGTTGGCGGCAACGTTTTGGGCCAACAAATTCATTGGCATTTTTTCGTAATGCGTCTGGGCCAACACTTCACACTTGGCCAGCGCCTGCGTCGGAGACTGAGTCTGCGTCGGAGTCTGCGTCTGGGTCGGAGCCTGCGCCTTTGGCTTCTGCTTGGCTTTCAATTCTTCAGCTGCTTGTGGAATTTTTTGAATTTTTGTTTTGTTGCCGACAATGCTGCGCAGCAGGCTGTTGTTGTTGTTGTTGTTGTTGTTGCTGATGTTGCTGTTGTGGCTGATGTTGTTGTTGTTGTTGAGGCTGGCGGCAACAACTGCAACTGTTTCCGGTTTAGTCGACAGCAAACGCGGTGTTGTTGCTGCTGCTGCTGCTGCTGATGACGTTTTAGTATAAACTGCTGCTGGCAGTTGTTGTTGTTGCTGCTGTTGTTGTTGTTGCTTTTGTGCTGCTGCTGTTGTTGCTGTCGCAGCTATAGACAATGTTGCTGCTGCTGCCGATTTTAATGACTCCTCAACAACTTGTTCAGCTGCCGTTGTTGTTGTTGCTGCTGCTGTAGTTGTTGTTGTTGCTGTTGTTGTATTTATAATTGCCGGCTGCTGCTGCTGTTGCTGCTGCTGCTGCTGCTGCTGCGTGGCGAGAGCGACTCCACCTTCTGGTATAATTGTTGCAAAAATTTGTTCGCCAAATATGAAAAGATCCTTGGAAATAATCATTATCACCTTTTTGTGATGTTGTTGTTGTTGTTGTTATAGAGTTTTTTTTTATGGTTTATATTTCTGCTTCTTTCTGGTGTTTTGTGTATTTAGTTAATGTAAAACACGTTTTACACAAGCAACATATTTTTTTGCCGGAATTATTTATCTTTTATCGAATTTTTTTGGGGAATTTGGCGCAGATTTCATAATTTGCGTGCTGTAAGAAACGAGTTGAGAGTTGATAAAAATTGATTAAGAAAATTTCACAGTTAAGAGACAGTTGTATTGAACAAATAAAATATATTTGGATATATAATAGATATATATAGACTTAAGTAAAAATATATAACAAGTAAGAGGTTCTGGTCGGGAGCTCCCGACTAGGGGATACCCTGAACCCGGGGAGGTAGCGATAGGTATAAAACGAAAGATACTTGATATATATATATAATATCCAAAAAACTTCATTTTAAGTTTACCGACTAACTCTTATTGTTAACCAATATTGCTCAAAAAACATGATTTCGATATCGATTTTTATCGATTGCTTGGTAACGGGGCAAGTTATCGATTTTCGGAAACAGACCTGATCCGGGTAGGCACTAGGAGGACTTACAGCTGGCTTATAGGTTCTGAGATCCTTGCATTTGATACATACGGACAGACGGATGGACGGACGGACAGACAGACGGACACGCAGACATACGGACATGGCTAGATCGACTCGGCTATTGATGCTGATCAAGAATATATATACTTTATGTGGTCGGAGATGCTTTCTTCTGCCTGTTACAAACATTTGCACAAATACATTAAACCCTTTTTACCCATTTTCAATGGGTTTAGGGTATAAAAAACATTAGTTTAAAGCAGCAAAAACTTCACTTTCAATTTTTGATTTTTGATTTTAATAAGCAATATTATATATATTTTATTTAACACATATATCAGAAATATGTATTATATTTATATTTAAAATGTCTCTTGCACAGATTCTCTTAACTTGTTTTCTGTTTTCGGCAAATTGATAACAAATTTATGTGTAACTGATTTAACTGTATATTTACTTTTGCTGCGCGATTTGTTTGTTAATTTCCGCAAACAATTTTTGGCTTTAAACGCGCTGAACTTCTCTCGCTCTCTCTCTCTCTCTTCTCTCAAGTCGAACAAAATAATGCAAAATAATATAAATAAAAAATGACTCTTTTTTTATTGGAGTGCAGAAATATGTCTATAAAATTGTGTGTTCTTTGTTCACAATTGTTGTTGTATTATTATTTTTGGCACTCGCAATTATCGGACAAAAACTTCTGTCGAAATACGCAGCACACAGGGCAAATAAATGAAATTAAATGAAATGAAATGAAATGCAATTTTTGTATTTGTTTAGACAATTTTGCTGTCTAGGCCGCCGCGTCTAGCAAAAGAGTGCGCGAAAGAGAGCGCGGAAAGAGAGAGAGGCAGAGCTGCAGGCGGCGTCTCGGGCTTTGCTTCAGTTACAATTTGTCAATAAGCCCGCGCGAAACAAAGCGCCAGAGCGAAATGTCAGTTTACATTTCTTGAAGCTGTGTGCGTGCGTGTGCGTGTGCGTGCGTTTGCGTGTGTGTGTGCGTGTGTATAGAATAAAATGTAAACATAGCAAAAACAACAAGCGAGCAGAGCAAAGAACAAAAACCAAAAAAAAAAACACGCACCCAAAAGCAGCGAAACGGCAAATTGACGCTAAATCTCGTTCGTTGGTAGAATTGCAGCAGGTCGAGCTGTGGGGTTGCGGGGCTGCGGGGGTGGGTGCCAGACAGCAGGTAGAGCGTTATTAAAAATTTCGTATTTAAAAATCAGCTGCGCTTCAAACACACAGCACACGCACGCACACACACACGCGCGCGCACACTCAACAGGCACGTTGCGAGAGGACTTTTTTTTTCTTAATTTATTTTCTCTTTATTTACTTGATGCATTTGTTTGATTTTGAAACATTTTGAGCAGAAAACACTCACTTAGCCACACGGCACTGGAACACAGAACATGAGAAACCGAAAACGAAACGAAACGTAACGAAAAGATGTAAAAAGACTTCTTTTTTTTTTGTTTAGTGCATGTTGTTGTTGCTACTGCGACGGCGATCGACTAACTGAATTGAAAGCTGAACGGCAACGGCAACGACGACGACGACGACAACGAACAACGCGACGCGCATAACGTACAACCAACGGCGGCCGATTTCGATCTCGTACTGATCACCGTTAAACGCTGTTTCGACTGCGGTGGCTGCTGCTGCCTGTGCTGCTGCTGCTAAGCGACGCAGTCAGCGGCTGGGAGAGCGCGCGCCCGTGCATGAATGACAATTTTAACAGCGCATTGTAGCGCTCATTCTCTCTGTCTCCCCACAGACAGCGCTGCGGCGTCTTTAGCCACTGCACGTGCGTACGGAGTTTATGCTCCCTCTCTCTTTGCTGTAAGCTTACAAGCGGCTTAAGAGCGAGGCCCTTCGCTTAACCACATACAATGTAATGTAACGCGCTCTGTAATCAGTCATTGATAGTGAACCGTTGAGCTCGTAAACTCTTAACCGATAAAAGCAACAAAAGCTTTTATGAGGCTTAACGAAGAAAAATAAAAAACAACAAAATTAACTGTCTAGCTGCTGGGACAAAAAGTTGACTTGGTGATAGAAATTTGCTTAAGATTACACTGAGCGTCAAAATGTTAGCCAAACTAAGGCGAGAGTTTGTCTATGCTAGCAGAATGTTATGCACATGGGGCTGTGAAGACAAAGCTTTTAATTTACTATTTTAGTGTTAAATATTTAAATTAGTTAATATGTATGTATGTTATTCATGCAAATTTGTTTTTAACAGTGTTCCATGGATGTCATGCTTGTTGTTTGACATGTTTCAAGTTTGGTTACGTTTTGATTTTAACTATAACATTTCCGGCAGGCGCTGCCAGATTCCAGTAGTTGTTAGAGAATTATAATAAAATATAGACGTATTTAACAAAAAAAAAAAAAAAAATGAAATAAAGACAAAACATGTTGCCCATTAGGCCAGAAATATTTGTGCGTGTGTTAAGCTTTGTTCGCACTGCGGCTGTTAAAGCTTATCAGTCATTAAACTTGACAATAGAGAACCACAGCAACAACAACAAGAGCAGCAGCGGCAAAGAGAGCGCAACGTATACGCAATGTGTGTGCGTGCACCGTTATACCAGGAAGAGGCATAGGCTGAAAACAACCAAATACACTAGACGCCTATAAAATGTGTCAGCTGTTTTGAAGCTTTCAGTGCGTGAAAGCCCAAAAAAAGAAAAAAATGGCGAACATGTGGCCTTTAGATAAAGCCTATAAGGCCTATAACATATCTGCGATAATCATGATGATTTTAAGTTTGAAAAATTAGGCGAAAGAAGTGCGCTATTAATTTTATGGCATGTGCCATAAACATTTGCCATACGCACATATTTGTCCACCCTCCGCGTTCTAATTGTGTGTGCGGGCATTTCGTCTGCTCTTGCTGTTGTTGTTGTTGTTATTCTCTTTTATGCGTACTGTGCAAATGCGCGAGGCTGCCAACAAGCTACCAATACATGCGCACTTGCACTCGCATTGACGCACACGCACACACTCAGCGAAACCACACGCACTTGCTCTTAACCTTGAAATTTAACGCACGCAGCTTTTGGTTGGGCTTGCGTGTGTGAGTGTGCGTTTGTGTATGAGTGTGTATTTGTATTTGTCGTTCAGTTTTTTTGTTCTTTTTTTTTGGCTGCGCTGATAACATTTTGTTTTTGCTTTCTTTGCTTTCTTTTTTTTTTGTGTGCGTTCGTTGCTCTGCGCACACACACGCACACACGCACAGCCAATTTTTGTTGTTTATTTGCGCACTTTGTTGAATTTTCAATAGTTTTATTATGCGAATATCTTGCAAATTGTCTTGCTAAAATTTGGTTTTTTTTTTATGCTTTCCAAAATTTCGTCCATGCCTTCCTGCTAGCTTGCGAAATGACATTTTTGTCACCATCTGCGCACTTATTATTTTATTATTATTCCAACGTTTAATGAACTCTTATCAGGCAGCCTGGCACGGAAGGCGCACACGTAGCAGAGCCCTGAGTCAGAGTCAATTCTGCCTTGCCGAGGGGCACTTTCTTTGACCACAGTCGGTTCCGTAAATTGACACAAAGAGTTTTGTGCCGGGACCGTGAACTTAACCCATATATTGGCTCGAAATTGCGGTCATGGACCTTTGACCTTATGAAACTAGCGCTAGAAACCGAATTTCAAAGTTCATTGTGATTCATTTTGATATAAACTAAAGATAAGCTGTGATATTTTCAGTTAATTTGTTCGCTTAGAGTTTCGATTTTAAAGCACAAGTCAAAGTTTTAACATTTCTTGCGACCGCCCAAAAGTATGCTGCACTTTTTTGGCGGAAACGAAAAGTTTTTCTTTTGCAGATTCAACCGGAAACCAAAAGAAGATATTTTGAACTTTTTGTTATTCACTTGAAATATATGTAATATGTAAACAAAGATTGGACAAAAAAACACGAATAGATGAAAAAGTTTTAGTTTTTTTCAACATAAAAATTTCTAGGAAAATGTGAAGATAAGTTAGAAATGGCTTTTAAACAAGAAAATATATATGAATATGCAAAAAAATTGTACAGTAAATTGTAAACAATTTATATTGCATAATGTAATGTTTCTCGTGTCATCTTTTGAAACTGATTTTAGAGTCTAACTTTATAGCTTTGCATTTGTTGCTAGTTTAGCTATTGTCGGGGCTTTGCGAGAGGCAGCAAAACACATTCACTTGAATCTCATTTCATACAAACAGAAAACGCTAGAACTTTTAGCATTATTTCCATTATTTTCTTACCTTTGAAAGAGAGAGAGAACCCAGACGAGAAATGGGGGAACCTGTTGTATCCATATATGATATGTTGGTGAAACGCCATCGACAGCAGCGGAAGGATGAATTCCAACAGCAAAAGGAGCTCTTGCAGAACAAGCGACTCACTCAGGATGTGCAGACGCAGCCAAGCATGGACTGCAGCATTGAGCCGAAGAAGCCCAGATCACGTAACAGTCGCATCAGGCTTGTGGTGGACCCAATGCAGCCCAGGGTTAAGATGTCCGCCAGTGTGGTAGCCGCCGCGCACTTAACCAAGAAAAAATCGAGCGTCCTGCTGCTGCCGCACACCAAAAAGGAGACGCTAAATTTGCTGGTGGAGAAAATGAGTGGCATCAGCCGGAAGCGAACCACGGATGGTCCAGCGGAGCCAGTGCTGGAGAAGTCGGCCACGGAGAATACAACTCCCAGTCGGGATGAATCGGGCAAGAAGAGAAACGGCATGCGAACCAAGCCGAAGGCCAACAGGACTCCGCCTAGCAGCGAGTCGATCAATCAGCGTCAGCGAATGGCCCTGTCGCCGCGCAACACGAATCGTTTGGCCAACAAGCTGGCCGTTAAGCGCGAGAAGGCCAAGTCCAATCCCAACGAGCCGAAGGTCCAGCGTCGCGCCAAGAATCCGGAGGCTGTGCGACCCAAGGCGCGCCTAAAGGCGCTCGTGTCCAAGATGTCCATCAAATCGGTCAGCAAGGAGCACAAGATCCCGATGCCAGCTGACAATGCAGTGCGATGTCGCCTCTGAACGGCGATAGTTTTATCGATATTTATCGATTTCATTCTACAAATTGTAAGTGTTGTGCGCAAAACCGTTCACTCAAGTTCGTTTTTGAAGCGCTTCCAATTGCCAATCAATAGAATCTATTGCAGTTCCCCTCTAACTGCAGACCCTATTGGTTAACATCTGAGCAAGCGTTTCGAAATGTTCATTTTGGCTTAAAGTACAAAAAAAATATCAGTAACCACAGACGATTATTAAATTGAATTATAAGTTACCCGAACTATGGATTTTATTTCCGTCAATTGAACGGATGCCGCTGTCTTTCTTTATATGAGCACGACAGTTTGACATTGATAGGTTAACAAAGGTTATCGATAACAATTAGCGAGGAGTCGACTATGATCTACCCCATTATCATAGCATACTTTCTAGCACAGCTATCGAGATCAATTTGTGAATTTCGACTTTCTTTAGACCAAAACTAGAAAAAAATTTATTCTTAATTAACTGATGCGATTTAATATGGGCTAGCCAAATTGATGAGTCGCAAACCAATTGTCATAACATGCTTTCTAGCACAGTTATCGATAACAATGAAAATCAGCTAGATAGGAGTCGGATACGATCTATCTTGTTATCGTAGTATATGTCTGATCACAATTATCGATAGCAATGAACATTAACTAGAGGGGAGTCGATTGCGATATATCTTGTTATCGTAGCATACTTTCTAGCACAGTTATCGATAATAATGAAAATCAACTAGAGAGGAGTCGACTGCTATCTATCTAGTTATCGATTACAATGAACATAAACTAGAGAGGACACGACTGCGATCTATCTAATAATCGTAGCATATGTTCTGGCACAGTTATCGGTAACAATGAACATCAACTAGAGAGAAGTCGACTGCGATATATCTAGTTATCGTAGAATAATTTCTAGCAGTTATCGATAACAATGAAAATCAACTAAAGAGGAGTCGACTGCTATCTATCTAGTTATCGATAACAATGAACTTCAACTAGAGAGGAGTCGACTATGATCTATCTTGTTATCCTAACATATGTTCGGGCCCAGTTATCGATAAGAATTGCCGCGGCATTCAAGTCTTAAGTCTCTTAAATAGTATTAAAAATTGTGCATATACCAAAAATCCGGGCTATACTTTTTAAATAATCATTGTGGTTTATTTATTTCGCATTTTATAATAAATTAAAATTTCTTCAAGACAGCAGCTTAACATTATGTTTTCTTTTAACCATTTCGCAACGGCCTAAATTTAACACCTATTTTTCTCTCATGTTTTTTTCGGCCAACATTTGATGTATTAGCACAACATATTTTGCTTTCTTTCTTTTCATTTCATTGAATTTTCACATTGAAATCGCGCACAAAGCGACGGCGACAAGTTTTGACATTAAAATGCAACAGCTACAAACTAAGAATACTTGGATCTATATGTATTACTCGTATATTTAGTGTATATATTTAATAAGCCATTGAGTTTTACACGATATTATCAATTATGCTTCGCATTTATTCAAGTTTAGTTTTAGTTATTTCTGTAAAACGGGGCGCCAAAATCGAGTTAAGGACTTGTTACAAAAGAGAAATCGAAAAAGATCGCTGAAAAATTTAGAAAAACATTTCCATAGATTGGTTTTTTTTTTACAAAAATATTGTACACAAATATTTTCGCATAGTTTTTAGTTTTGGTTTTTCGTTACGGGGTATAATTTATATCAAAATTACAAAAAACTTTAGATTTCTTTTACTTTTCGGTTTCTTTTTTTCACATTGAATTGTTGTTGAAATGAATTTTTTAAAACAAAAATTCAAGGCGCTTTACTATAAATTTTCTTCTTTGTTGCTGGCATGTATGTGAGTATGTGTGTGCGAGTGTGTGTGTGTGAGAGTGTGTGTGTGAGAGTGTGTGTGTGTGTGTGTGAGAGTGTGTGAGTCTGAGTGTGTGTGAGAGTGCGTGCGTATGTGTTTGAGTGTGTGTGTGAGAATGTGTGTGAGAATGTGTGTATGAGTGTGTGTGTGTGTGGGAGTGTGTGTGGGAGTGTGAGAGTTGGGAGTGTGTGTGGGAGTGTGAGAGTTGGGAGTGTGAGTGTGTGTGTGAGTGTGTGTGTGAGTGTGTGTGTGAGTGTGTGTGTGTGTGTGATTGTGTGTGTGATTGTGTGTGTGATTGTGTGTATGATTGTGTGTGTCAGTGTGTGCGTGACTGAGTGAAGTGTGTTTGAAATACTTTGAGAAATTGTTCTAAAGCCTTAAGGCCCCAAACAAGGACATAAACATAAATGCAGCTCGTAAAACAATTTATGGATTACGACTATAATTAGAATATATAAAATGTAAATTCATTATACATAAATACATAGATTAACTGAAGGGCGCAACTAAAAGCTTTACTACTTATAGCCAAAATGAAAAGAACTTACCAAATATAACACAAAGTTTTTTCGCTAGTTTTGTGACTAAATATTTTGAAATTGAATTTCAATCATTTGGTGGCTGTGTTCGGCATAAACAAAAGGAACTAACTATTGTTCTGTGTTTATAGATTTGTTGTTGTTGCTGTTGTTATTGCTATTGTTGAAGGGGCGCGGGGGGTTGTTGTGTTGCGGGGTTTTGTTTGGCTTGTGAGTTGTGGGTTCTTGTGCTGAAAGGGCTGGGCTGCCTAGGGTATCATGACTTCAGCCAAAGTCTTTTCAGTCTGAAATAAAAACGAAACAAAATCAATTTGTTAGATAAATCATAAAGTAAATTAAGTTACAAATGATATAAATGATATAAATGATATACAAACAAGGAATTGAAATAAACCTAATTTGTTTTCTAAATATGTGTTTTACAATTGCGTTTCGAGTATTTGGTGTAAGCTTTAAATAAATATTGACTAGTCTTAGTATCTTAAACTACTTAGCGAAACATATGGCTACAAAGACTAAGGGGGAGGGGCGGGGTAGGCTTTGCTGGCGCTTGTACTACAATATAAAACCTTAAGCTAAGGAACATGCAACAATTTGTTTGATTTACTTTTACTTTTGCTTCTGCTTTTGCTAAGCTGTTTTGCTTGAGATCATATAATGAATATGAATTACATTTAATTATGCATTTAGCTTGGCGTCGGCCAATTTGTTGTTTTGCTGCTTAAAATTCCGTATGCATAGACTCAATTCTCTGACGCAGTTCTGCATCGTTGTTGAACTTTTCGCAAACGATGCTCACCTTTTTCAGCAGCTCAATGGCCGTTTGGAGCACCTGATGCCATTTGCGTAGCTCAGATTCATGCGACAGCTCCTGCTGGCGCAACAATTCCAGCCAATCTTGATTCGAATTGGGTAGTTCTCTGCAATATATATATATATTAATTATACACTTTTTGATTTCGTTATTATATATTGCTTGTCACTCACTTGAGGGCTGCCAAACTGGGCATGCGGGCACGCCGGCTGAGATCGACGTCAATGTGTTCCTCCAGCTTCCAGAGCTTAAGTAATAATATCACATTTAATGCCAGCAGCAAGCACATTAACAATATAACGAACAGCGACAGGCCCCTGTGTCTGAATCTATCCTGGTCCTGGCCCAGCTGATGGCCGCCCGCCAGCAACTGTTGCTGCTGCTGCTGCGCGGCCAGCAACAGCTGCTGCTGTCGACTGCCGGCCACGCCGCCGCCACCAGCAGCGCCATGTGCCAGAAGGCCAGCCGCAGTGCCAGCGCCAACGCCGCCAGCGGACAACATTTTGGTTTCCCAATTGTCCAGTGATTCGGAAAGTCCACTTTGTGCGCCGCCGCCGGCTGCTTCCTCCAAGGGGCGCACTTGGCTGGAGGTACCTGCAAATCGCAACAGTCCAGCAAATATTAAAAACAATTGAATACAAAAAATTGGGTTATATCTGCGGCTACAGCAACAAAAACACAACATTCAAATGCAACAAATAAATTGGACACAAGTGTTTACATGCAAATGGACTAAGGATTAAAAATATAAAAATAATAATCAATTGCAGCTTCTCAAGCAAAACGATGCACAAAGCGATTGCCACAGCCAAGAAATATCGAAAACAAATGGAGCATTGCATATGCCAAGCTAAGAAGAACTCTAACTATAGAACTATTTCTTCCAACTGACGGACTTGATTGTGGATAAGGAAAATTGGAAGGACATTTCGGTTCTTAGAGCTTAGGTCCATGAGGGAAACAAAAGGGGGACTGCCAAGCCCAAACGATTCATTAATTAAACCTCGAACTTCACGCAATTATCAAAAAATTTCTATATCAAAACTTTTATCACCTTTCACTTCCATAAAATCTAATCTATATATTAAGAAATCGTTAGCTATTAATCAAAAGATTATGCTCCTAAGATTAAAAAATTTCTGGCTTTAGACATTAATCAGCTTAGTTAGCTGATGACAATCGCTTTTGCTTTTGGGGTTGCTTAGCGCCATAGATACGCTATATACCTTGACATGTGTGCAATTTGGCCTTACGATGTTGGCAAATTTTTTGCTGCGGATGATTTCGCAAATGTTGCAGATGCGACGGCGGCAACTGTTGCTGTTGCTCTTGTGGCTGTGGCTGTTGGCGTTGATGCTGGTGATGAGGATGTTGATGATGATAATGATGAAGCTGTGCGTGATGATGATGAGGAGGATGTTGATGATGATGAGGATGTGGTTGTTGATGGCAAGTCGCTTGTATGCTGTCATTGTCCGTGCTGCTTGCTGTTGTCGTTGTTGTTGGTGTTGCTGCCGCAATCAATTGTCGCTGTTTGAGGCCTGTGTGTGGTTGTTGTTGTTGTTTTTGTAGCTAGTTTGCAGCTTGGCATGACATTTGTTCGAGTTGCTGTTGTTCTTGTGGTTTGTGGGTGCATTTTGTGTGGTTAGAAGAAGCAATTGCAATTGCATTTTGGCATTGACAGTGTATTTGTATTCGTATTAAATAGCATTTGTTTATCATGTACATTATTGCATTGCTGTTTGTTGTTGCTATTGTTGTTGTTGCTGTTGCTTAAGCTAATGGCTAAATGCTTACCACGTCTGGGACGCCTGCCCTTGCCCTTCGCCGGCGGTATACAGGTCTCGCTCTGCAGCGCATGCAGCTGCGCACCAAAGAAATCCTCCAGACCCGCCCACGTATTCTTCTCAATGAAGCCCTTGACAACGCCCCAAATGGACTTTTTATATTTGATTTGCGCATGCACCGACAACATCGTATGATCATCCACAGTGCTATAATATATAAAGAGTGTATAACTTTCGATATGTTTAAGCAATTGAAATACCCTTTTGCCACTTACCGCGCCAGACAGAAGTGTATGAGCACACTGAAACTGTCCGCATAGGGTATGCCCGCGTTGACGCTGTTCACGTCTATCGAATAGAGTTCACCCGGCTTGCTGCACTCGCGCATCGTTTGATATTCGGTGACCTGCGAGAAACAACAATAAATATTATCATCTTTTTAATAGTTATTAATTTTCAATTTCTGTTCACCCACCTTTGAGGTTTTTGGGCCCACAGAGGCGGCCAGTTGCACGGTCACGTTAACTAGCCGCACATTCTGGCCCTCGTCATTTTTGTGCCACTCGCCCATGGACAGGTCTGTCGATTTGCGCTGTTCGTGGAAGTCCGTTAGGAATTTCGACTTGGAGAACAGAAAATTGAACAGTGTATCCACGCGTATGGGCAGAATTGTGTGCACTATTTGGCGGCCCTCGTGCGTCGACGTGCACTCCGTACTAGGCACAAAGCTGCAACAAAGCAAATGCCTTTAATTAGTTTTAGTTAAGGGCTTCTATGATAATCCCAACTTTCCAAATGGTCAGGTGTCACACTTACGGCACATTGTTCTCCTCGGAATCGGAAGAGTCCGAGACATCTGTGGGTCCAGCCTCGGCATTTTTGGCCGCCAAATCATCGCGTTGTCGCTGATTTTTGCCCACTTTGCGCTTAACATCCGAGCCATGACTCTGGGGTTCGGCTGCAGTTGCGGTTGCCACATTGCTGCTGATCTTTTCGGATCTTCTGTCGCCGCCAGGAGCACCGACAACACCACCACTGGCTGTGGCGGTTGTTGCCGTTGTGGTAGCCATCGTTGAGCTGCTGCTGCTGTTGCTGTTGCTGCTGCTGCTGGTGGTGGTGGTGGTGGCGGTGGTGCTGCTGCTGCTGCTGGTGGTGTTGGTGGTGTTGCTGTTGGTGTTGGTGGTGGCGGGGCCGCTGTTGGTGCTGGGCACGCTGAGTGTGACGGCCACCGACTGCTCCGTTGCCTTGACGGAGCTGAGTGTCAGCTCTTTGGCATTGGCCTTCATTTTCTTATTTGATTTACGCGTATTGTCGCTGGCTTTATTATCCGAGCCACTGGCCGATGCGTTGGCCGATGAGTTTAGATTTGACGATTTGCTTGAGTTGAAGAAATATTTCGTCTTCGATTTGCGTACTGCTGCTGCGCTGCCGCCGCCGCTGCTGGCGCTGCTGTTGCCGCTATGCTGCTGAGGCTGCTGCTGCTGTCCCGAATTGTTGGTGCTCTGACTGCAATGGCTCTGATCGCAACCGAGATCGTCAAGGGCCGTTTGAAAATCACCATCGGTTTCTGTATCGGCCGCGTCCAGCGTAGGATCTATATAATCCTCGTCGTCTGTGGTCAGGCCCAATTCATCGCCATAGCAATTGTGCACGTAACGCCAGATCTCCTGCTGTGAGAACTGTTTGTTCAACAATGTGTTCTGCCAGACACGAAAGAGCATCAAATACGACTTGTCACGCGACGCGAATGTCGCAAAAAAGTACTTCTCCCTGGCGGTGGATATCGTTATCGCATTCGGTATTACCAGCGCTGTTTTCTCTTTCGTAATTGCCGTCACATCCTTCCACTTAATGCTCACATACGTTTCCCAGCTAAAGATGTTCGCATGGAAACACACGTAGTTCTGTGACACGTACAGACGACCCTGCACCAATATATCCCGTTGCAGCGCGCAAGAGTAGTCTGCAAGCAAAAAAACAAGTTGAGAATTATAAGCTGCATCAGTTGTACAATCAATACAATATACTTGAACTGAGCACATTTGAAGTCAAGTCTGATAGCCATAACATATTTTTTATATCCTACTTATTTCTAGCTTCTATATCGTATGACTAATATACGATACGATGAAACAACTCTTTCTGATTTCTTGCTATGCTCTGGTATATGAATCAACTCTTACTCTTGCTAGGAATATTCTCCGACTCTTAAAAGGACGCATATCGACTTTTATTGATTGTTAGAAAACGAGCAAGTTTTCGATCTGAGATCGGCGAATTTATACATACGGACAGATAAAAATGGCTAGATCGACGAGAATATTGATACAGATCAAGAAGAAGCGAGCTAGGTGTTCGAAGAACCTTCGACAGCTTTTCTAACCTTCGAAAACCTTTCTTTTCTCGTGGTACGAATGTATAAAATTAAACCGATCGGACTGTAAGCAAACTTATCATTGTTGAGAACGAAAGATCACAAATCGCTGAAATACGAATTCACTAAGATCTTAAACTTTGAATATATTAAGTTCAAATCAACTCGGACAAGAGCTAAAACCAAGAATAATGTTGGCAGATTTAGGTGTCAAATTGATCTTGAGGCCACGAACAAGAAGCCAAACCTTGTATAATTCGAATGAGATTTGACCGAGTTATACATCATATATCATACACTATACATCATATCATACATGATACATTATACTTGATACATTATACGTCGTATATCGTATATCATACAACATACAACATGCATCGCACATCATAAATGATGCACCGTACATTCCATATATCATACTTCCATATATCATACTTCATTCATTCATTCATTCTATTTCTTTATACATCCTACTTCATACATCATACATCACATATCATACATCATATATCCGACACTCAAACACAAGTACACTCACCCACAATTAGACGCTCATCGTTGGGCACATCCTTGAACAGTTTCTTGAAGTCCTCGGCGCGTGATTTATAATTCGGATAGATGACGTTATACCAGGACTTCTTCTTGGCGCGCTCGGAGAGTCGGGAAGTGCCCTTGTTGGGCCTCTCATTCGATGTGGTACTGTTGGTATCTCCGCGTAATAGAACGCTGTCGGTGCTCGCTGATTCGCTTAGTTTGCTCTGTGCGTCCTGTAAGTAGTATTTGCATTTGTTTGAGTGGCATTAGACGCGTTTATTAGTCATGAATAGTTGCGTGTGGGCTGAATCATACGCTGTTCGGCAAAAGGTGAGCAGGTGTTGCGTTTTCGCTTATCGGAGCACACAAACGGGACACCAAGCTTTACGCTGGTTTCTCGTTAACAATATTTATTTATTTGATATGAACCGAATGTTGTATAATCTAACGCAATCGATCCGCACAATATTCGGCCGCTCTGTCGTCGTCTCGCGCCGCACATTGAATTCTAATTTGCAGAGAACCCAAACGCAGCACACTCACAATATCAGCCTTATCAGAGTGGTAAAGCTTCGGCCAATCAATTTTTAGGGTGCCATGAGCTTTTTTTGTTTTTTATTGTTGTATACCCTGTAAGTTGTAGGGGCGGCAACCACGACGCGATCAACCAAAGAAAGAGCTCAATTTCAATACTGAGAAAACTAACTAACTATATAATAAAAAACTGACCACATTCAAAAAGTGAGCATGCACATAGTTTACAGAGTATCAGCTAGAGCTAGGCACTCCCGACAAGCTCATGTTTGTGCATATTTTAAAGGGTATTTGTTATCAGCGAGCAGCCACAACGTGTTGCTGTTGCCCGGGGAATTCAACTAGTTGAAAAGTAGAGCATTTACTGCACACACATAAATCGATAAGGCTTATAACCCAACGGGTTTTGAAATAATCCATTCGATATCTGGCGTGAGTTCATTATCTAGCGTTGAGTACATTATCGACAGTTGCCTGGCATCTGTTTTGATTGTGAATTGTGAATTGAATTGTGACGTGCTAATGAGTAGAACCCATTAATAATAAAAGCTCACGAGCTTTCTAATAAAGACAGTGAGAGCCGAAAAACTATCAAAATTTTAAAGAGCGAGCAATGGGATAAGAGCGTAGCGAGATTTAAAGGCGTTTTTTATGGCAACAAGCCCAAAAACTAACTAAATTCGGTGCTTGGCAATAATTAATAGAGAAACCGATTAAAAACTGTATATGGAATCAAGATTTAAGCTTTAAGATCAAGCTTAAAAGTTTAGTCAGTAGAGCTTCAAAGAGCGTAACTGAGCTTTCATATGCAAAAACTTTCACAGCTTGAAAGTATATGAAGAATCGAAGTTAATGAAATCGGACAGTTGAGCTTAAAACTAAAGCATGGGAATATTAAAAGCATTTAACTAAAAGGAACCAGTTCCTAAACTTGAGTTTGGAACTTTCTAAATTGGCAGCAAAATTTTCTCATATAAATTGATTCTACAATATACAATATAGTCTCATCTTTTGCTAAACTTTGTTATTGGTTTGACAAACAGCTTTGAGCTAAAGGAACCACGAAATGAACAAGCTTTAGTTCAGAAACCATGGAATGAACCAGCACTAGTTCAAAAGGCAAAATGAATATTTGTTCCTGCAACGAGTTTCAGCAAGGCGTGACTCAGTTAGGAAGAGAAAAAATAAAATAGTTTAATGAACTAGTTCGAAAGGTCAATCGAAAAATATTTGATGCTGGAAAAGAATGAATAAAGTAGTTCAATGAACTGGTTCAAAAGGTCAATCAAAAATAGTCGATGCATTAGTTGGGGCCTTTAAAGAGAGTAAACTAGCTCAACAAACCGGTTCAAAAAGGTTAGTTAAAAATATTTGATGCAATTAATTTGCGCAATTAATGCAAACAGAGCATAAACTAACTCAACGAGCTGGTTCAAAAGGCCAGTTGAAAAATGCATAGAATTCAATTGATCTAAAGCGGAAATAGCTACGTTTTGTATGCGAAAACTATGCGTTCAGATCCTATAGAAAACCTATTGCCTTTTATAAGCTGGGTCTACGAGCTGGATCAAAAGGCCAATTAGAAATTCATAAAAAATTATTTGACCCAATGGCAAAATACATGATACAATTTTGTTAGAACATAAAAACTTTAAAGAGCTTTAAAAGTTTTAGTTTTAACATTTAACAAAACTTTTTGATTGGAAGAAATTGGATTTGATTTCAAAATTGAACTAGTTCAAGTAATGAACCATATTAAAATGACTCGAACTGAACTAGTTTGGAACATCTAACTTATCTCTTTTAATTAACTTTTTGTAACCCATATAGAGTCGAAAAATATGGTTTAATAACTTAAAGAAACTGTATTTGATTTCAAAATGGAACTAGTTCAACAAATAAAGCAAGAAATGAACTAGTTTAATGCCACACACCTTTACCAAAGACATTATAAGCCCCATTTTTAGTTTCTACATTGTCTTTGTTATAACCCTTTGATCCCCGATCCGAGACTCACCTCGTCGCGTCCACTGCTCGATGTGGATAACTTGGTTGGTTTGCCCTTGGAGCTAGTTGAGCTCTTGCGACTGCTGGGACTGTCCGTGCAGGAGCCGCTCGGCTGACCATTCGACTCAACGCTATGCGACTGCGACGGCTGTGATTGCAATTGTTGCTGCTGTTGCTGCTCCTTGGGCTCGGCTGGGGCAATGCTTATGCTGGGCGTGTTGGCCTGTGGACTGCTGTGTATGCTGCCAGGCGCTACGTTGTGATGGCTGCCGCTGTTGTTGATGCTGCTGCTGCTGCCGCCAGCGACGCCGCCGCTGCTGAGCGCCTCATGACAGATGACGGATGCTGAGCAAACGGAAACGGAAGTGGTCTGTGCCGTAGTCAATGCTGTGCCTAGCGAAATGCTGCTGCGCTCGATGGTGCCGGCGGCCTCCTGTATGGTCAATAGCTTGCTGCTTAACGTGCTGCTGTTGATTGTGATGTCATCGCTGATCGAATCGCGCCTAAAACAAGAGAGAACAGTGTGAATAGCTTGTCCAAAGGGCAAAAATATCTCTAAAGTGTATATATATATACATATATTATGTGGAATGCATTCAAATTTAAAGTGCTTGAGCTAAGGACATGCAAATTTTGTACATTAGCCAAATAAATGCGGGTTATACTTAACGCTCTCTTCTTTTCTCTTTCTATTTTTGTTTTTGTTTTAGACCAGGCCAGAGTTGTGGAGTTTTGAGTGCTGTTCGACCTACCTGTCGCCATTATTGACACCTTGTGTACATTTATCATCCTGCTCAGCTTCCACCTGCTGCTGCTGCTGTTCCAGTGATTGCTGCTGCTGCTGCTGCTGCTGCTGCAGTTCAGGTTGCTGTTGCAGCTGCTGCAATTGTTGCTGCTGTTGCTGCTGCTGCTGCAGTTGTTGTTGCTGTTGCTGTTGCGGTTCTTCTTTTGCATCACAAATCATGTTTGTGGCATGGGTAGGCTCAATGCTGCACGCAGCAGTAGCAGTTGCTTCTACTGCTACTGCTGCTGCTGCTGCAGCTGCTGCAGCTGTTGTTGTTGTTGTTGTTGTTGCTGTTGTTGTTGTGTTTATTTCAATATCTTTAATCCTACAATAAAATTGCATATGGAAATAAAAACAAAGAAATAGCAAAGAGGAAAAACCAATACAAAAATAAAAACATGCGCTCTTTGTTCACCCTCTCTCTCTCTATCTCTCTCTCTCTCTCTCTCTGTCTCTCCCTTGCTATGCATTTAAAGAACAGCTTACTTGGACCGAAACAACTCGTCCTATTCTACTTGGTCGAATTGGACTTAGTTAATATATTTAACAGCACGTTAACTTGAAGCACTCAAGAGAATGCTCAACGTTTTTTTACCCTTGCAGAGGGTATTATGATAACGCATAGAAGGAGACATCTCTGAACTGATATATATTCTATATATACCCATGTCCGTCAGTCCGTCTGTTGCAAGGCGAGCTAGTCTCTTAGTTTTTATACGCATGCCAATACGTATGCCAGATCTAAGCGGATTGGATCAGTATATCATATAGCTGTCATCGGTCGAAAGTAGGATCTTGTATGAAAAACTATTTTGTGTATCAATATAAGCGAGGTATATTGATAACACAAAAGCAAAATCTTATCAACATTGGAACACCATATCATATAGCCGCCATAGGCGCGATCTTCCGAGAAGTAGGTTCTCTTAGGCAAAAGTCTCTTTTCCAACATATTTCTCACAAACCGGCAAAAGCAAATGTCTATCAAGGGTATTAAATCTTCGACGTGCCAAAGATTTTGTTTTTACTTGTTTTCTTTTTGATCAGTAACTTTTTTTTATCAAATATTCATGTTTCTTTATAGTTTGTACACAAAGAATTGAACATATTTTTATTTCGAAAAGCTTTCGTATTGTTTATACGAGGGAATCCCACATTTATATGCTCTTCGACATTATTCTGCTCAGCATTCTCTTTGGCTGAACATTTCTATTAACAGGTTAAAGAGAGCTTTTGCTTTATGTGCATATTTATTTTATATGGCCCTTACCAAACAACATAGGGCTCTGTTATTTTCCCCATTTAAACTCTCTAACTATCTAAACCAACTTGTGTTAACGGCTTGAAATGTGAACTGGGAATGAAGTCTTAATAATGATTGCCAATCGATAACATTGTTGATAATCACTTAACAATAAATATACAACAATACACACCCACACACAGCTTTATGGTAGTATATTTAAGCTTTATTATTCGCCCAGTTACTAAAGCAACAACTAAGTAAGTTAGCTCGTCTGCCAGATAAGCGCGATAAGATATCTTCCCTTTACAGGCACACGTTTGGCTATTTTCTGTTTGGCCTTTAATACACAAATCGACGGATCCAACTGAGCTACAAATAGCTTTCAGATTTTTATACCCTATAGCTCATTGGAAATGGGTAGAATGGGCTATGTCGAAATGTATGTAACAGGCAGGAGGAGGCATCTCTATGCCCAAGAAGTATATATATTCTCGATCAGCATCGAGTCGATCTAGCCATGTCTCCGTTCTCAGAATCTATAAGAATTAGAAAAGTTTTGGACGTACAAGTTTGTTTCCGATAACCGATAACCGATAACTTGCGCCGTATTCTAAGCAATCGTTATCGAAACCCTTAGCAAATCTTTTAGGTTTCAATATGTAGCTCCTAGAATAGCATATTCAGATCAAGTATTTGTGAGTCGAGCCACATTTGTTGTTGGTTGTAGAATGAACAGGGTAACCACTAGTCGGGCACTTCCGACTAGAATAGTCCTACTTGTTTAACAGACTCGTTGGCTGCATACAAGCCAAACAGCTACAAATATTGTCCAAACAGGTGTTGCCCAAATGGGGCAACTCATGAAAATTAAATGCACTTAACTTCAGACAATATATGAAACTCGGACAGAAGCTTAAACTACCCGCTAGAAGGGCATAAAGAGTAAGCCAATTACTTTGCAGTCATAAAATTTTCGGCTACATTTAACTTTATGCACCTGAGCATATGAGCTAAAACCGTTTGGGAATTTTAAGCGAAGAAAACAATGTGCAAATGATTGAACGAGTACAAATCGTTTGAAAATTTAACAATTGTGTTAACTAATGTGTGCCATTAACTAAAACTCGTTGTTTTATCTTCAGCCAGAAGCGACTTCGGGCAAACAAAATGTATTTGTCGCACAATATCGGGCCAGAGAACAGCTGTGTCAAGCCAGAGAGAAATAATAATAAAACAGCAAACGGAATTTCTGTTTTGCAATTTGTTTAATCAAATTGTCGACTAAACGACTAAATATTATGGGCAGCTATAAATTGAAGATTGACTAAAAGTTCTGTTAGCTTTTGGCTTTTGCTTGCGAGTTTGGGGCATATTTCTCCTATTAGATCAACTTTTCATGCGCCGCGGGCTATTGTCAGAAAATCATTTGATTTCTATTATGCTTACTGTGGGGTTAAATGAAAACCAATTTCCAGTAGTTTTCCCCATCGTGTCTTCTTAATTGACTTTGTTACATGCTTGGGGTTGGGGCCATTCAATTTAGATGCCAGCTGGCACTATGCGATGATAGCTGCACAAATGCTCGAGTGCAAATTCATTTGGTGACAGCTCAACTGAGTCAGATGGGCATGAGTAAAAACTAAACGAGAAACTGAGCAGATTCGGCCGAACACCTAATACCCTTGTACACAGTTGGCTTTTGAAGTTATACTGAAGATCGTGAATATCTTGAAAAACAGAAAATGTTGCCATATAAGAAACTACTTTTGGACCGATTATTCCTTAGGTAGCTGAATCATAGAGCTGGACCGATAGATATAGCTTGGACGATAGATAAAGCTTGAACGATAGATATAGCTTGGACCGATTATTCCTTACGTAGCTTTATCATATAGCTGTCCGATGTTGTAAGATTTTGCATATATGTGGACTAGTTCGAGGCTAGTTCGCATAGGAACAGACAGATGGACAAATGGGCATAGCTATATGAACTCGGCTGTAGATGCTGATCAAGAATATATACACTATACTGTATCGAAGATCTTTCCTTCTATGCGTTACAAATTTCATGAAAGAATCATAATACCCTCTACAAGTGCAAGTGCATAGAAAGAACACGAGGCATGACAAATTTCCTCTCTCTATTGCTAGCTGAGACTTCGAGTAGAGGTTCGACCCTTACCCAACAGCTTCTAAAATTATAAACAAACTTTAAAAAGTATAAAGAAAAAAGTTCTTATCAGTAACAAACATTGTAGTCACAAGCAATTTCGATAAGAAAAATGAGGTACGAAAAGTCGAAGATTGAATACTCTTCAAGACATTTGGCAGAAGTTATTGCAACATATCAAGAAAAAAGCTATTGAATCTAAAGAAATTCCAGCTAGATTTAGAGGGAAAATAGCTAAATCAACTAAAGGTTTATAATGGAAAATAGTTCTGGGTATAAAGTTCATTCTGTTGCAGCTACATTTTCTACTAAACTTCTGACTAATAATAAAGATAAAGTTGGGAAGTACTCCAAATGTAAGCCTAGCAGGGTCTAGCTTAGAAGCTATATCATAGATTATATAAAATATGTACTACAATATGATAAATAACATAAGAATATAAAGTATTTATAGACTGTAAGCTGTATAATAAAGTAGTCTAACATTTTGCGTCTAGATAAAGGCTTCCCAAATGAATTTGAAATGAATTTCCGATTTCCTTTAACGATCGAAAAACGCATAAAATAAAAATAGTTTTAAGATTAAAAAACTTTTTGATTTAGAATACGTTTGTATATACTTTAAGCGTTAGAAAACTCATGATATTTGTATACCCTCTGAAAAGGCAACATAAAAGAAGGGTAGCATAACTAAGAACAAACGTCTACGTTGCACCGATAAGTAAATACCCTAACAGAACTTATGCAGTTGTATGTTATCTCTACTCAGATCTTAACTGCCCAACTGAATGGAAAGGAGATATATAAATATAGACAGCGGCAATTGAAGCTGAAGAAGAATATATATATGTATATATATACCCTGTATACCCTATAAATATGTACTTAAATGCATTACATTTTGGAAGGAAAAATTCGAGACATTCCAGAGCTATACGAAAATGCAAAGAGAACTAAAATTTGTAGCTCAAACTAAGAACAGGAAATGCTGCTGGAATTTCTAGAAGAAACAAAATTTGATGACAAAAAACTAGTTTCGGAATTCGTGAATCTATTATTAGATAGAAATATGAAAAGGCAATCAAGAACTCACCCACTAGAACTTGTTCGAACTCGCCGCAGATAACCTTCGTCTGGGCACAGAGCGGGGGTGACGGGTAACAAGGGGCAGCGGGAGGGGCGTAATTCAAAGGTGAGACAACATGCGCGCAACGACAACTGACAACAATTACAATTAATAAGCATACAGATAATATATGGTTAGAGCTAATTGGAAATCGAGCTGGAGACACAGATAAGTTGGGCTGCGGGCAGGGGGCGAGGTGGACAATCCCGAAGTTCGGCAAGAGCCCCACAAGAGCAAAAAAGGGGATAGAAGCTTAAATATAACGGTAATAAATAACCTGCACAAACAACAAAGAAACCAGTTCTAGCAAGAAAAAGGAAAAATTAAAAATCAATAGAAGTAAAACTAACAAAATGCGTACAGAGTGCTCAAATCGAAAGAGCACGACTAGCAGATACCCTAAGGCCAGAGTTCGAGGAGTTACGAACATTAGAATTTAGCTGCACTTTTTTCTTCTTCAGCCCCAGCCTATGTTTAATGCGTTCCTGCATAACTCGGGCATTCACTGTCCGATCTTTATGAAACTTTCACTATATGAACATGACATCAGAATGTGTGTAAATGCCAAGGTACAGAGATATATCTGCAAAAAGAATTCTAGCTTTTGTTTCCTTTGTGAACAACTTCGGTGCTTATAGTCCGATCTTAAAGAAACTTTCCTGCATTCAAAACGATTTATATCCCTATTATAAGACTAGAAATTTCGATTGTTATCGATAGATATAATTTAAAAATGGAATGAGTTATCGAAGAAAATGGTTATATCAAGTCTTAAGGTTCTTGTTATTCAAATTCGATTAATATCGATATTATATATTGAGACAAAGTTAAAAATTGAAAAATGGAATTTAAATTTACAGATTCTAGTTTTTCTTAAAATAGTTTTCATTACATATGAATATAGCCCAAATATCAGTTATCGATAATTTGTCCTTAAAATCGATATCGATAGTCTGTAGTTGTTCCCAAATCTATTTATCGATATTATTATCGATATGTCGAAAAATTGATAATCACATTTAAGTTCTTAGTTTTTCTTAAAATCGGTTAAGTCGATAGATTTAGGTAATTGAATAATTGACTTTATCGATTAGTTCTTAAAATTTTTGTACATCGTTCGTATCTTACGAGATATCGGAAGAAGATATCGAGGATAGTCTAAGCCAAGCCGGACATATATATATACTTTAAGTATATACTTTATATACTTTAAGTCGTCGCAGATGCTTTCGTTTGCCTGTCACATACACTTGCGCTCAAACAAAATGCCCTCTTTAGCCGTTTGTCAAGGGGTAACACATAGTATAGAAAGACAAAACTAAAACTTACATTTTGCTTGTTTTCCCTTTTTGTCGCGCCGTTTGCTTAGTTGATTCAGAAGCAATTGTTGTTGCCAATATTATTGCTTTTACTGTGGGTCATGCACGACGGGTCGCTCAAAGTATGTCATCAGAACGATGAAACGATGGAAAAACGATGACGAAACACGGCACAAGCTGTTGAGAGAAGGGGGCGTGGCGGAAGATGGATTTTCTTTTATTTTTAGCACATTTAGCATTCGGCAAATGTGCGCCATTAATATATTATGTGGAGCAGTCAGGCCCTACTTTTGTTAATTATTTAATTAATTATATTTTTCTTTGTTTTTTTGCTTTTTGACTATATCTTGCGGTCGTTTGTTGTCTGCTCACGCGATGTCGAGAGCTGGACGCAAAGCGCGAACGTCATTTCAGCGCGACGCTTGGATTTGCACTCGAAAAACGCGCCGTGAATTGCCCGACTCGACCGGCAAAATAAAATAACAACAATGACAACTATACGTATATATTATAAATATATAATATATATATAATGTATATGTATCTGTGAGTGCAAGAGTCGGCTATGGAGATTGTGTTTTGTACGCTTCGCTGGTCGCTTTTGGCGTAGTTTTATTCAAATTTCGTTCAGCAAATAACGCAACGCAGCCGTTGCGCAACTCTGTATACCCTTTCGAGGGTATTGCAACTGCGCTACTCTGTATACCCTTTCTAGGGTATTACAACTGCGCAACTCTGTATACCCTTTCGAGGGTATTACAACTTCGCAACTCTGTTTACCCTTTCCATGGGTATTACAACTGCACAACTCTGTATACTACTCTGTATACCCTTTCGAGGGTATTACAATTGCGAAACTCTGTTTACCCTTTCGAGGGGTATTACAACTGCACAACTCTATATACCCTTTCGAAGGTATTACAACTGCGCAACTCTGTATACTCTTTCGAGGGCAACTCTGTATACCCTTTCGAGGGTATTGCAATTAGGTCGTGTCTTAGGTTTAACTTCTAGACAACATAAAGGTATTATATTCTAGGTGAGCCGTGTTTCTAATCAAATTCAAAGTCTAGATTCAATTCAAGCAAATCTGTCGGTTTCAGAGCTCTCTTCGTTAAACTTTGCATTGATCCATCTGTCGAATTGGACCGGATCGAAGCTCTATTCAAGATATGTATATATATTTATCGCTAATAAAGTTCCTGCTTGAAAAATCTGTGTTATTCTTCAAGAAAATCTTGACTAAACTTGGCCTTTACGAGCTCTACCTATGTCATATGTTGTTATATGGAAAGAATCAGTAGAAAATATATCTGTATTCTAATGTTTATATCTTTGCAGATATCTGCCACAAACGCATTAACTATACACTAAACAATGCTGCAGACATATCTGCAAAGCCATAAGCCATAATTCCGCCGGGTTATTTAAACTTGGGGCTAAGATAAACGTTCTCTCTGTGCTTGTCGCTAATTGTTGTTAATTTTGTCTAACTTAAGCCTTCCTTGTGATAAAAAAACTTTTACTTCAAATATGAACCCAACGAATTCTGCCCTAACTTGTGCTGAATAGATATACAGAATGCTTCAGTTTTAGTAAATCTAAAGAAATTGTCTTAAATGTTAAGAACTTATGTTTTTTCTATTATTCATTATACTTTGCCATTCATTTTATTATGTTCCTGTTCTCTGTTTCTAGTTCTGGGAACATATTCCTATGCCTGTTTGTGAAGCAACAAAGCCAGAAGTTCTGTTTTTTAAAGTAAAGCTTATCATTTCAGCGTGAAAAATGGCATAGCACATGGAATAATTACTAATTGATTAACCACAAATAGAAGCACATTAAAACAAACGCATCGGGAGTACCCGACTAGAATATACCCTGAGCGATGAGTTGCCCTTAGAAACATTCTAGCTTCTTTCTCTACAGCGAATGTGCTTCTTTCTGCCCAAACTTTCCACTCTTTACTAACTGAGGTGTTTATCGTCTGATCTTTATAAAACTTTCAGGGACTGAATATAGTACTCAGATGTGTGGATATACAATTTTTTTAATTTTTTGGAGGAATGAGGGTAGCTATTGAAGAAAGAAAATATTGGCCATCTGTATATACTTTAGAAGAACCAACATGCCAAGTTGTGCATTTATAGCTCTTATAATCCTCGAGTTATGGTGAAATAACCATTTCTCAAAATCAATTTTTATGGATATTTAAGAAAGAGGAAGATATCGAACTTGTCCTGCGAGAGGTCACATACAATCACAATTTCAGTTGAAATATATAAAATGTGTACACAAGAAAACTTGTTTTTATAAGAGAAACTGTGTAAGACATCAATAAATGTCTTCTAGTTAACAAAAAGAGTTTGAAAGTTGATATTGCGATGTCCAAAATTGGTTTCTAATTTAAAATATACCAAATTCCAATTGAACGCACACAAACTAATCCGAATACATTGGAAACTATCTCTTCTAATTGGAATTGTAAATTAATGCACCAAATGATATGTACACACTGAAAGTGGATTATCTCTTTGTCATTTTACTGATAACGCGGCGAGCAGAACTTACTACGGCAAAAGGAATAACAGCAACAAATTAAGACATGCAAATTAGGAGCGGGCAAATGTAACTGTTAAACATGCAAATCAGCAAGAAAAACCTACACCAAATGTATGTAAACATACAAATATATATATGTATATATTAACTTTCAAGCTAAAAGTAGTTCAAGTAAAAGTAGAACAAACATGTTTTTATCTTTTTTTTTTTTTTGATTTTTGGGCAAAAGGCGTAACATTTGGTGAAGACTTACATGGGCGTGGAGTGCAGATTGAGGCTAGCAGCGCGTTTGTGCCTTTGTTGTTGTTGTTGTTGTTGCTGTTGCTGCGGTTGTAATGAGGATTGTCTGATTAGACTTTGCGCGGTGGCCAAGGTTTTGGGCAGAGCGCCTTGGCTGGAAGATTTGCAAAGGGAGACAAAGCGTGTTGTTGTTGTTGCTGCTGCTGCTGTTGATTTCTGTTGCTGCTGTGTTTGTTGTTGCTGTTGTTGTTGTTGCTGCTGCTGCTGCCGCTGTTGTGTGACAAAATGCATGACAACGGCAAGGCGCAGTAAACAAATGAAACGCTACCTCGCACTGCGCACAGCTACAAATTGTTGCAATGAGATTCGTTTTGCATATTGAAAACGGTGCTTGAGATTTTTTTCTTTGCCTTTTAATAAATTTAATGTGGTTGCTGGTGCTGCTGCTGCTGCTGCTTATGCTGGGGCGCTGCTGCTGCTGCTGCTGACGTCTGCGGAAGTAGTTTCTTTTTGTTTTTATAATTTTTCATAGTTTTCATTTAATGTCACTGCGTACGCTTGAGACGGTGCGCGCACTTCAATTGTTTTTGTTTAAATGCGATTGTTTATTAACTAGACTAATATGAGATTCGTTGATAAATTCTTGCTTTCGACTATTGCAAAATTCTTAGATGCGTTTTTTCGCTTCTTTTTTTTTGTGCGCATGAAAAGTATACGTCGTGCACAGGGTTGTCGAGTGGCGTGACTGGCTAGCGCTGCACTTAATTCAACAGCTAGTTGCGCGCAAAAGTAAATCAAAAATATAAGAAAACAGCTTTTTACTAAATTTGCTTTGATTGTAATGTTTTGGCATGCTTTTAAGTCATAAATGTTATCAGAAAAATGTATATAAGTAACTGTGCTGTCATGACAGCCCTGCGCTACAGCTGTGAGAGCAAGCAACAAAAAATACTCACAAAATACTGCTTACGCGAAGCTTGGTCACACTCGGTCGAATAAACTGCTTTTAAAATTTAAATACAGCAAAGTTTTGTTACTTTAATATCACAAAGCAATTTACAAGTTTTAATTAGATAATTATTGTTATACAAATATTTGCTCATCGTCAAGTGAAAGCGCAGAAATTCAGTTAATTTGTTGACTCCAAGAAATATGCAAAAAGTGTAAGGCATTTTAATGGGCAGCAAATACACTGCACTAAAAAAAAAAAAAATAAATAAACAGACGGTGTTTCAAGCCAATAAACCGTTTGAAGTCAATACAAGGCTGGAATTGCCACTTTTAAGCAGTCCGCGAATTAACGATAAATCATCCGGCGACAGCGACCAGCCGGTCAATTGGCCAACAGACTGCAGCTCCGGGCAGCTGTCCATAAGAAGCTGCAACAAAAATAAGAAGAAGAAGACTAATTGGCGGTGGCACAGTGAAATAATAGACAGGAATACGCACCTCCACGGCCTGTACAGTGAGCTCTGGCGCCAGCGTAAACCAAATATCCTCCAGCACCTTGAAATCGTGCTGCACAAACATGCTTCAGGAATGTATAAGTTAAAATATCAATAACAATCCGAATATAACATACCGTACCTGACTATATCCTCATCGTTGAAGTCCACAGAGTCCACGGCGAGACGCTTCAGATCCGTTGTATTGCACAGGAAGGCCTTCAGGGAGCTGGTCAACATGTCGCAGCTGAGTATCTCGAGGCTCTCCAGCTGCTGGAAACGCGCCTGGGTCTGGGCATACGATAGGCTCTCGATCACATAGCAGTCGAGATCAATGAGAGCCGGACAGAGGCGCGCCAATTTGCCCAGCTCCAGATTGCCGGTGCCCTTGATCATGGTCAGGTGCCGCAAATTGCGTCCCATTGGACGCTCCAACAGCGACAGCAGCTCGGCGACAATAAATTTGCAAATCTTAAATTTGCGCAACGTGCGCGTCTGCAGGGCGCGCAACGCACCCAACTTGGGCGAGTCCAGATAGAGTGTCTCCAGCTGAGGACACGTCTGCATCATGACATTCAGCGTGGCCTCGTCCGTGGCCGTGTCGTGGGCATACTTCAGGCGGCACTGGAAGCTGCTGTCAATGTGATCGTATATGAATTTGAGGGCTGCGCCCACAAAGGAATAGGTGGACAGGGTCTCCACATGGTGGCAATTCTCCAGGATTAGCGCTATGTCCGAATAGCATATGTTCTCCTCGCCGGGCATGCCCACATCGACAATTGTCAGCGACTGTGCGCAGGCGCCCTTGGCCAGCCAATCGATGCCAATCTCTGTGATGTCCGTTTCGCCCGATATATCCAATATTTGCAGACGCGTGCAGTTGGCGGCAATCTCCTCCAGCAGCTGATCGTTGGCTATATAGGGCACGTATAGCTTGATTAGCTGCTTGCAACGCCGCACTATCTCGTACATGTAGTGCATGTGATCGTCCTTCACCCAAATGCCCTTCAGATTCAGGACACGCAGCCCGGCGCCCTGGGCGGCAATCACCTGCAGGATCTTCTCATAGTAGCTGGGCGGAAAGACCTCGGTGACCAGAAAATGAACGCCGCAATTGAGCAGCATTTGCAGGCAGGTGAAACGCATATTGGCCTCCAGATAGTCCGAGCTGAGTATGACGCGCAGCAAATCCTGATAGATATTAGATGTGGCGCCCGCCTGGGCCAGATACTCATTCAGCTCGACCATCACGATGCTGATGTCCAGATGGACATCGGGCGCATATTGTACATAGCTAATCGTGGACACCAACAAATTGGCGAGCTCTGCCAGGGAGCTGTCGCTCAAGGAGCGTACGCTGCACTTTTTGGACATTTTCTCTCTGGATGGAAAGCGATTTGTTTTGTAAACAAACTGCGACGCAGTTGCCGATACCGATCCCCTGCTGCTTCTTCAACCAGTTGTCGCTCTCGTCTCTGGGCCAAAGTCTGTTACATCACTTGGAAGAGCAGTCGATAGGGCTTAATAAATTATCCCAGTACTTGTCGACGTTAGACAGATAGATATTTGAATTTGATTTCGATTTAACTGCGTTATATTTGACTTTTTCTAGGCGTTTGGCAATTATTTTTGCTAACCAAAATAGATTTTCTATAATTCTATATATAGAATATATGTTCTGAACGCGATCGCTGTGCACGCTCGTGCGCCGCAATACAAACTGAAAACTATTTTGGCACTGGGACGCCAACAAATTGTTTGCAATGCCCGCAAAACGTACCGACTGATCGGACTAGCCTAGGCGCTGCATATGCCAAAGTGCATGAGTATTAGTGCATGTAGTTGTATTAGTGAGCTTTTACTTGAAATGCTTTGATTTACCCACGCAGAGCTTTGGGCCGACAAAGCTCTTGCGTGTGTGTAAGGTGTACGTGAGTTGCAATTCAAAATTTACACATATTACGTACAATTTTAATGTGCAATACAAGTTATAATACTAATAAGAGAGATAGAGACTTTTGTTTACTTTTTGTTAGACATAGATTAAGGCTGCAAATAGCTGGGCAGCTTCATGCGCATGAACAGCCAGGTTGTGAAGAATGAAACCAGTATGAATATAAAGCCCATGGCCGTTAGGAGCAGTCGGTTGAGATTCGTTTTGCCCGGCGCATGGGTCTGATCCATTATGATGAAGCCCAGGCCGCCAATCGTGAAGAGAAAGCTGCTGGCCAGGCCTTCCATAATGTATTGGGCATTCACGCGATACGGCATAAAGGCCACGGGACGCGAGTGTCCGTGCTCGTCCACGGTCGCACCCACACTCGGTGGCTCCACAATCACATCATAGATAATACCTGCAAACAGCACATTAAACTCAATCAAACCTTTCATTCATTTGTGTATATATCGCTTGCGCTTACCGCCTGTGACCAGAAAGTAGGAGAGCAGCACAACCGAGAACACGGCCATGGGCGAGGGCATGGGTATGGAAATGCGTCGCACTTTGATGTTGGGCGGCACGAGTATGTGAAATGGCAGGTTGTACAGTGCTTCTAGCATTTTTCCGGCTTAAATCGTGCAAGAAATTAACTAAGTTTTATTCACGTATGAAAAGCCGGCGTAGGCGTTTTTTTTTGTTGACGTTGTGTTGTTCGGTTCTGAACAAGTTCGATAGAAGCGAAGCGCTTATCGGAACTAAGTGAGCGAGTCGGTTCTGGAACTATATTTAAATGAGCTAGAATATGCAATGTACACTATTCAATTAAGTTAAATGTGTACCAGTTTATTTTAACATAGTTTTGTTTTACTTACACTTACACTTCTTACTAAAAGCGCGCTGAGTTGTCTATAATCCAACTAGAATATGCAACACACGACACCCAAACGGTCACTTCCAAATGAGTGAGCTTGTTTACCAAATGAACTGGAATACGCAACACTTTTACGATATAATTCACTAAGATGGTCACATTGCACCAACAGCTGCTTAGCAATAGCGGTCACACTTGCGTCTATATATATTTCTCCAAAACAAAAACGTAATTCTTAGTTAAAACCACAAATAAAGAACGCCAAAAAAGCATGGCAGATGCCAATGCAATGGCAGCCGGTGAGCTGGGCAACCCAAGCGCCAAGGTACACCAGCAAAATAACCATTATTTATATGCTTTTAGGCAAATCGCCGGCTATCGAGAAGCGAGTGCATAATGCCGCAGATCTGGCGCAGTGGCAGCGTTCCCGTGCCTATCACGATCTAATTGGATATATCAATGGCACCAGCTCGGCCATACAGGGCATCAAGACAACAGACGAGATGTACGAATCGGATGTGCTGCGCAAGCTGCTGGGTCTATTCGATTCGCTGGCTCAGCTGGCCAAGGAGCATCCGCCGCTGGAGGAGCCGCAACGTTTTGGCAACAAGGCCTATCGGGACTGGTCGCGCTCCATGCACGAGCAGCTGCCCGGCTTGCTGGCTCAGGCGTTGCCCGCCGCCAAGCACAAATACCACAATGAATTACTGCAGTATCTGCTGGATAGTTTTGGCAATGCGACCCGCATCGATTATGGCACCGGGCATGAGCTTTCGTTTATATTCTTTTTGTGCGCTCTGTTCAAGGCCGAGATATTGCTGGAGCAGGATATTGTGAGCGCTGCGCTGCGCCTGTTCAAGCGTTATTTGGAGTTTGCACGTCAACTGCAGCGCTCCTACAACATGGAGCCGGCGGGCAGCCAGGGCGTTTGGTCGCTGGACGACTATCAGTTTGTGCCCTTCATTTGGGGCAGCGCACAGCTGGCGGGTGCGTGACTCTAGACGATTCTCTAGACCATGCCCCTGTTGATTTCCCTACTTTGTGTTTATTGCAGTCAAGAGTCCCTTCGATCCGGCCAAGTTTGTGGACGAGCAGATCATCAATGATTTCAAGGAGCAGTACATGTTCATTAGCTGCATTGATTACATCTGCCAGGTGAAGACGGGACACTTTGGCGAGCACTCAAATCAGCTGTGGAGCATTACAGCGGTGCCCTCCTGGATTAAGATCAATGCCGGCCTGGTCAAGATGTACCAAAAGGAGGTACGTTCCTGGCCCTAAAACGTATCGCAACTAATCTCTGCACTGTCTGTGTATCCAACAGATTCTGTCCAAGTTTCCGGTCATACAACACGTCTATTTTGGCGAACTGATGTCCTTTGACACTGTTGCCGCAGGCACCACGCTCACCAACGCACGCTTGGGTCATGTGGCGCCGCCGCCCTCCAAGCGCATATGCATTGCAACGCCAGCGTCAGCCAATCTGTTGCCCCCCACACCGATTGTGGCGCCACTGCCGCCGGCCGAGGCATTGAATAGCGATTTGAACGTGGGCGATTCGAGCAGCGAGAGCAGCGACAACAGCTTTGTGCTCCGTCCGCACACAGAATCATCCGCCTCGCTGGTGGGCATACAGGGCTCCGGCTCCGGTTCAGGCGACAAATCCACCAATCAGCCGCCTGGTGAGCTCACCAAGGAGCAGCAGGCGGATTAGCGGCTGGCTTGCTTCGAGCAAATCTGTTGAAATTTTCGGTAGTTGCGTTTAAACATTCAAATTGTCAAAAATATGCAAAATCTTTAAACTGTTGAAAGTAATAATATATATATAAAATTTGTTGCTACAGTTTGAGACGCGCTGCGTCATGCTAAGTGCCTGACGGTTTGACATGCGTTGCGAATGCGCCGCAAATTACGGCAATTGCACAACAATTTTACATTTCTATAAAAATCTCTCTTAATGCACAATCATTGTAAATTGGCCACTTAAATTGGAGTTGCGGCAGCTGCCACAAGGATGCGGCCGCAAATGAAGCGCAGGATAAATATAAATAATTTATCATGGCCGTTGATTGGCCGATCTGGAAAGTTAAAGGCGGAAATTGGACCCTATATCAAAAGCTAATGATGGAAATGGGATTCTCCCAAGTTCTCCAAGTTCGCAAAATGCCTGGCAAATAATTGTACTTCATTATATTCCTTTTCATTCAATTGGCCTGAAACACATTTCCCGAGATCTTTGTAAAAATTGCGAATCTGCGACGTTTTCCACACTTTTCGGAATGCGTGAAAATAGGGTTTCGCGTGGAATTAAACTCTCTAGATGAAAACGTATAAACCAATATGTAAATTAAGACTTAAGGTATTTCTTTAATGGAACAAAAAACTATACATGATTTTTGTTAGATTATAAAAAGGTTCAGTTGAAAAGTGTGTCCAGATGAAGAAAAAAAATGACAAGTTTAAAAAAATCACCAACAGGAAAACTTTGTGCCAACAAGTGGACGAGTGTGAAGCATAATCATTTATTTTCGACACATCATTTATCACAGCTGCTGTACCGCAGCCTGGCCACGCCCACACGCCCCCACACTACCTTAGTCCGCATTTTAGTTGGTGCATTAAAACTTTGCCGACGCATTTTGATTGAAGACTTTTGGCAAAAAACCAAAACACATTTTGTGCCTGCGCCCGCTGCCGCCACCCGCTGTTCCAGTTCACGCCGTTCCAGTTCCAGCTCCCGCTCCTGTTCTATGACAAACCACGAACAAGTAAGGTTGTGTGCGACTGACTGTGCGATACTCTGTTCACAGAGTAATAAACTTATTTTTATTACTTTATTATTTTTGTAAAGGCATGAACCGAAACCTACTTTTTGGGTGGGAAAAACTAGATTCATAAATCGTGTCTTAAGGCAGAAGGACACCTCAAAAAACATTTAATAAATATGCAAATCAATATGCTCTTTCGCCTGTGTACAGAGTATAAAAATCACCACGAACAACTTGGCTTTGGGCTACGTTTTTCGGTTCATTTTGACCTCAGACTCAACTGGGCGATTTTGTGTTTTGGCAAATTGAATGAAGTTGATGCGTTTGGGCAGCCACATTGGTTGGGAATAAGGAAGAGGAGGAGGAGGAAAGGAGAGAAAGTGAAAAGAACGGTAGGGTGAGAAAAAAATAGGCCATGGGGACGCTCAGTAAGTCGAAAGGTCTGCGCGCCGATTGAACTCGCTTGCCATAGATTGAGGCGTTAACTCAATGCAGGCTTAACAAGTTTACCCCAAATGAAAAGTGGTCGGGAAATGTCAACAGAAAAGTCGTGGACTAATTGAATCAAATCGAAATAGAAAAGTTGCAATTTTATGAATTGCAATTTGCATTTTGCCATTGCAGAGCAATTACAAGAAAATATCGCGTGTGTATGTGTGTGTTCGGAGAGAGCATTTATCCAGAGAGTGGACATTGTGAGCGTGATTATGCATCCAATTTTGATGCCGTTACATGTTAAGAGTGCTGGCTGCAGCTACAACAGTGAGTAGGAGAAAGGAGAGGGTGAGTAACTTATTTTGCGCATCGCGCTCACGCCATTGGTCACAAAGCCTTCGATCCCGCTATGTGAGTGATGTGCTCAGTTATTGTAATAGCAGTGTGCTCTTTGTCTTGACTGTATTAGCGTAGGCGCGTGCCAATTGAGTAATAAACATACATATCTTTATTACTCAATGCACACGAGCTTTAATTGAGTACAAATTGAGTTTTTTTTAGTGTAGAGGGAATTTATTGTGACGGAAAAAGATCTTTTTTAAAAACAATTTATTATATATCAGAAAAAACTGTGGTTTCACCAATTGACCCTCGTAGTTAATACTCCCAGCAGCTTACATGCCTTTGTCTAACATCAAGCTATGATTTGCGACGATTCCAGCTGTTGAATGAAATTGGAGTTTGTGCACGGCACAACATGTAGTCGCTATATTCGCTTGTTTGTGCCCTTTGCAGGGCTAGGTTCCCCCCTCCCCTTTCACCACTCCCCCATCCCCCGCATGATTGTTTGTTTGGCATATGGGACCACAGACAAAATATGCTTGCTTTTGGGCCTGGTCACTGCTGGTTTGACAATGCGTTTGATGCTGTTGTTGAAGGGTTGCCCCCTCTCCTGCCTGACCCTCCCCCTCTCTCTCTCGCTCTTGCTCTCTTTGTCTATGGCGCTTCACTGGGGCAGGGTTGCCGTTGTTTGGCCAGCCCCTTTGCCCATTTTGCAATTCATTATTTGCGCTTGTTGCTGTTGTTCGGTTTTTTTTTTTTTGGCTGCCTACACATCACCCCCTACCCCCTCCCGCCCTCGTGTCGTTGTCAGGCGCCGTCAGCTGGTGCAACATAATGGAGTCGATGCCGATAAAACAACGAAACGCATATTTTAGGGCCAAGTTAATACCGAGCCGGGCGTGCGATGGTTTGCTCAATGTCACAAAGTTGCCAAGTTTCGATTTAAATTTTTGTTCGAATTTTTGTTATTTTGTTGTTAGCTTATTTTTTGAACCGGTTTAACGAACTGTCTAAAGTGCAAAAACAAAAGTCGAAGCGCACACAAACTTTCCCGTGGCTGTGCAGCCCCACCCCCGACTACCCCCCTGACTTCCCCCTGACTAGCTTAGAACGCATTATTTTGCCAACGCGTTGCCCATAGACAATAACTAATTTTCGCTTGGCACACGAAACTTTATTCAAGTTTGTATAAGAACTTGCGACGCAGGTATTACAACAGTCTACAGTTTGAAAGCCACTGGGTGTTTGCCTAGTCTTCGATGAGGTAAATCGAAAAGTTTCAGCTCCAAGTGTGTGTGTGTGTGTATGTGTGTGTGTGTGTGCAACTAATTAGCTGATGCACTCGAGAAGAGCAGAGCGAAGCCTGTTCAAAATGAAGCTAATAACCGCACAGGAGACGTTGTTAGAGCTTTTGGTTTGGTCTGGTTATTGGAAATGCCGCATCATTAGAGAAACACCTCAAGTTACTTTGATGCGGCTTTCATTGGCAAAGGAAACTGAAAGTTCTTTATCATTAAAATATATAATTAAACTTAAGCTCTTTTCGAAGATACTTTAATTAAAACTTTTAACATGCTATAATCGTGACGCTGTTAACGTCACATTAACATTTTTGTATAAGCGTCTGTTATTGGAAGCTTAAAGATTAAGAGAGCATAGTTAGTCTTATATTATTTGCAGATCTAGTATTAAATCTTCTACTTATACTCAAAAAATGTATATTAATTTTTGTTTTTGTTGATTATATAATACAATTCTTTCTCTTACTCACCTCACACATCTATCTCATCGTAGAAACATCATCTATGAGTACTTTAAGTAGTCAAATGTCATCTATGAGTACCCCTTTTAAGAGTACCTAAAAAACTGATACCCCACATAAGAGTACTTAAGATATCCACAACCTATTCATGAGTACTTAAAAATCTCACTCTGTATCTATGAGTACATATAATATTCACACCCCATTTAAGAATATTTTAAGTACTCACACTCCATATAAAAGTACTTAAGGTATGCACAGCTCAAATCCTGCTTATAAGAATCAGAAAATCCTTTTACTCACAGTGCTCGTGTATACACTTATTGTACTCACACAATACTCAAAAAACTTTAAGTACTCAATCAATTAACAAGACTTCCTTTCCATCAAGCTAACTCCTTGTCTTCTTTAGCATTACGTATACGCCCCATTACACACACCTACACACAATATGCACACACTTCAAAACTCACGTCGATTTTGTGTACAGAGAGTCATCCGAGATTCATTCACTTGCCGTGGAAACCATCCCCATAGAAGCTGGTTTGAAAGATGAATAAAAAAACAAGCGCAGCCACAAAATAGCATCAGACTTGCACAGATTAGCGTCAATTTCCGATTGCGGGCGGCCTCGTGCTCCTCCTCCTCCTCCTCCTCCTGCAGCCTGATGAGCCAGGCTCAAGTTTTCCGACCCTTCGAAGTCCGCCAAGTCATCACTGAAGGCACAAATCAGGAGCTATTGCTACAGCTGCTGGCAAGTTGGGAAGCATCTTAAAATATTTTAGATCCCAACTGAAACTTCGTCATGCAAACATGACTTGGCAGGCAACACTCAACACGACGTGCACCAGCACAAGCATCCGCAGCAGCAGCAGATGCCGGATCGGGTCGGGTAGCTGTGGGCGGCAGGAGCTGATTTGGTTTGTTGGACAGGAAATGCGCGCAGCAAATTGCATTTGCTCCTTTTGGCCTTTGCCTGCAGCAGCATCAGCATTTGCTACATCCAATTCATTTTGTCTGCCCTTTTTTTTGCATACCCTGTACCCATGGATAGAAAAAGGTCTATCAATTTCATAAAGATAGAACTAGGTGAACCGAAGGTATTGTAGTGTACTTCTAAGGAAAGAAGAAGAATATAGCTGTTGCATGTAGAAGGAGATTAGAATGATTGCAACTCAGCTTGCAGCTGGGTATCTTCTAGTCGATCACTCTATACCCGACTCTACCTCTCTTACTTCTTTTTTATCGCTTCCTCTGACGGATTTCTTCTATACTTCCTGTTTGGGAATACTCGGCTACCTGCCTGGCCCCCCCGAACGCATGCTTGCCCGGCCTGACATGACCATCGAAATGTGCTTTGGCCGCGAGCCAAAGAGGATGCAACGGCATTCCGTTTTTGCGGCGCGTGTGCGTAGTTTGAAAGATCCACAGACCCCAAGCCCAAGCTGCCCCAGCCTGCCCCCAATCCGACCCGATCTGGCGCTCTGCTGCCCTTTTAATAACTTGCAGCATTTCGTTATGCGTTTTACGTGCTAAGCCTTTAGTTGCTCGCAACGACCGCCGGTTGCCCACCTGGCTGCCGTTTCCTTGGGCTCGGTCAGGTGTCGGGCTTAATAATTAGCAAGCGTTACGTGCCGGAAAGGTTTAACAGCCAGACATGTGTGTAGAGCTACTCGGAAAGTTTTGGATATAGCACAATGTAACGGTTCATTACCATTGCTTCCATTCTTAACCTCACTTTTAATACGCTCCCCCTCGCTCTCTCTCTCTCTCTACGTATCCATCTCTCTCCCGCTTTTTCCCTTTTTCCCATGGTTGAGCTATGACTAAAGTTTCCTTTGTTCTTAGCTTTAGGTGCACTTCAATTAGTTCGAACTGTAGTTGTTATACCCTGTACTAAGAGTGTATATGTGGGCATACCACATTGAAATTTCGTTATTTCTTATGTAACCCATAAATAATTGTAAAAACACCAAAAGCTCGCTATGTATTTTGACATTTATCAATGCTTATCAAAATCCCAAATTAAAGATATTTAAATTTCATCTAAAATATCTTATGAATTGTGCAAAGCTTTTAGATATTTTACTTTACAGAAACCTTAAAGCTCCTGATACGATCGATCGTTACCTCTAATTGCTTTACTGTGCCAGATTAACCGAAAGCTTTTTCTTAATTGAATTTTCGACTCTTACATTCCGTTTGCACAGTGAAAGAATTTCGACCTGGTCGCACAGTTAGTCGCAGTTACTTTGAAAATTCCATTTGAAATTTTAAGCCGCAGTGGCAACGCCGGCGCACGCTCCTTTGTTTCTTTCACGTATTGCGGATTGTGATGTGTTGGCATTTTATTTATGTATGTGTGCGTGGGCGTGTACATGTGTGTGTGGGTGTGTATGTTACATATGCTGCTTTATTTCGCGCTTGCGTTGCTTTTTATTTTCGGCTGCAACGACCGCAGGAGGCGGCGGCGCGGAGGCTTACAGAGCAGTATACTGGCTCCCCAAACGACATTCAAATGCACAATTGTTGTCACTGCGCGGCAACGTCCGCGTTCGCGTTAACGTTGACGTCGCCGTCGGCGTCGGCTTCGGCAGCGGTAGGGGTGCTCCCATTGCTGCTGCTACTGTTGCTGCAGTTGTTGTTGTTGTTGTTGTTGTTTTCGCCCCGCGCCTGCAGTTGTTGTCTGTCTGTTAGCATGCTAAAACATCCGGCGCCGGCTGCTATTGCCGTGCTCCGCTCTCTGTTGCTCTCTGCCGCACTCGGTCGCCCTCTGTCGCTCAACTTCCGCTCGAATGGAGTGAAAAATAGCATTTTAGTGGGGCCATCAGCTCAAGCCCCGTAGCGCGCCCCCCTTCTAAGCCCACACAGGCTTGAGGTAGTCCAGTTACAAGCTGTGTGCTTTTTTCTGTCGCAGATAACAGCAGATTGACAATACAGAAAGACAGAAAGAGGAAGAGAGAGAGAGAGGTTACGATAGCTGGAGGCGCATCATCAACTTGAGCTTCATAGTTGTGCTTTGGGTTGTCAACTGTTAAAGTCGCACTCTTTCTCTTCCACTATCTGTACACTGAGCTTGGGTAAGTGAGGCAATATCCTGTTATTTGCAAGTCAAGTATTAAAGTCACCTCCCTGTGTCTTCCACTTTCTTAAAATAGTACTATTATGATATACTTTCGGCAGCCAAATGTCTTTCTCTTACCTTCCTCGCTCACGCTCTTTTATTTTTGGAAATGCTAGCAGTCAAACGTTCATGTTACACTCCCGCCCCTCTCTTCACACCTCTTTCATTGGAGCTTAGCAAATTGTCAGATTTTATATGCTGTCAAGAGTCAACTCTCTTTCTTTCACACCTATCTGCAGTCAGAGCTTTGGCAACTGTAACATTTGAGTTGCACTCAGACGTTAAAGTCGCTCTCTCGCTCGTACGCACTCGCACAACTTTTCAATCGGAGCTTAGTCAATTGTCACACATGATTTGCTGTCAAGTCTTAAACTCTCTCGCTCGCTCTCTTCCCCGTACACTTGCATTTCGCGAGAGGCAATTCGAATATCATATTTGCACATGCATTTACAAGTTTTGTAATTGCAAAAGTTCCCTTCAAACATCAAAATAAACTTGCTGATAAAATAACTACACTCTTTGGAGTTGGCTGGGGAGGCGTGGCGCGGAGCTGAAGCTGTTAAATCCGTGCAAGAGAATACGAAATAGCATTTGCATGCGTTCCATTACTCACACAGCAAATACGCCCAACGCAACTCGAAAAAAAAGGAGAGCAGAAAAACTAACGGTGCATGTTTGCTGCAGCTTCACATTATTTTTTATGCGTTGACTAAGCAAAGAAAAGCAAAACAGAAATTGCAAACGACTTAAATAAGCAAACAGACATGCACACACGGACACAGACACCCACACACATCGCAAACACACATGTGCATACATTTACTGCAGAGCAGTTGTGTGAGAGAGAGAGTGAGTGAGGGAGAGGGCGTCGGGCAGAATATAAAATTCTTTACGGCATTGCCCGCTGCTTGTACTTACTCGCATTATAAAATACCTTTTTCGCGCCCGACCCAAGCTACTTAAATAAACTATTTTTACTACTGTTACTTTTACTGCCACTCACACACACACACACACACTGTTGCAGACTGTTCAGACTGTTCCTGTCTAAAGTTTTAACAGCTTCTTCTTCGTTTTTTCTGGAGAGTGTCGGCGGGTGGCACTCGGGGCACATACATTAGACTTTTGTGTGTTGGCATAAATTGTTGCTGCCCAGCCCAACTAACAATTTGTACAGTAAGTAATTTGGAGCCGGAAATTTGATTTATTATTGGCACCATTTTTCTTCTTCTCAAAATAAAAACACACGTTCTTGTGTGTGTGTGTGCTTTTGTGTGCCTATACATGTGTGCATATCGAGCTCAGTTTTAATTCTTTGGCATTCTCTTTCAGTAAACGGCGAACTGTTCACAATGCTGCTACAACTGTAGCATGACAGCGACATTGAAGGAAGGCTCTCTTAAGCTGCGCTCAAAAATTCTGCTTACAGTGCTTGTGCAACTGCACTCAACGCACAAAGCCACAAAATGAATTTTCATGTAAGTTGTATTATTAAAGGCCTCAAATTGTGTTGTGCTTTTATAACTGCATGTTTATGTTAATTAAGCATTGCGTCGTGCCCGCAACAATGCGAAAACTAATTATTTTGTAAATTTCTAAGAAACTTTGGCAAACAAAGCTGCGCACAGTGCTTCTGCAACTGTAGCACACGCATGCCATTTTAACTATTAGTGCACATAACTAACAGCTGAAAACATTTTGGCTATAGAAATATTTGCAATATCAGGATTTCTTATGATTACGGGGTATTTGCTAGCCGCACTTTAGTTATTTTTGCTTTAACAACTTTCTGTTCACATTTTGACAATGTTCAATGTGCAACTGTTCCCAGCGCCGGACCGTCTAATCACTCAAACAGTTAGCTACAAAAGTTTACCGCATTTCGTTTGCTACTGACACGCCCACACGCCCACACAGAGTCGCCGTGAAGTTTTCAATTGTGCAATTGTAACTTTACATCAGGCTCCGAAATGTTGCGTAACTTTCGGAATCAAAAAAAGAGAAGAAGTAAAGTAAAGTAAACTGGCGGCGGTCCAACTGCTTTTCAGCAGGAAAATTTCCCGGCAAATGCCTTTGACAGCCGGCTAAGCCAGGCAAAACAATTTTCCCGGAAAAAGCCACCCCACCCCCTCGAAAGCCTAGCCTCGAAAATGTAAGCGACACTTGTGGGCAAAGCATTAAGCGCCGGCGAGGCGTATCGGTGCGTAGGAGGGGTGTGGAGGAGCGTGGGGACGTTAGGCGTAGGGCGTAGGAGTGGGTGTGGCAAGCATTTGGCTACCAGTTAATTGGAATGCATTTCAAGTGCCGCAGAGAAAGTTGAAACTGTTTGCGTAGAATTTTGAGTATTTTCGGAACCTGATTCCATTTGACCAAGCTGCCTTGCACCAACCCCCGCCACGCAATCCACCCCCCGCGCCCCTCAGCCAATTACCCCCTGGCAGCTTTAACGGGAACCCCAAGAGAGAGAAAATTAAATGCTGATTTTATTCTTTTTGTCCAATGCATTTGTGCATTTCCCTACCTTCTCCTACTTTCTGCTGCTTACTCTTATATATTTTTGGGAATCAAATTCGATTTGATCTCGTATTTATATTCAATTTCGCTTTGATTTTTGCTGTGCTTGCGGCTTTTTTTTGCCTTTTCTTCCTGCTTCCGTTTTTTACCCCCAGCTAGTTACTCGGCTTTTTTGTGGTGTTCCTTTGCTTAGCTTCAAATCTTTCGACTGCAACGCAAATCAAATTTGTACACAAGTTTTTTTTTTGTTTTCGCATCGAAAACAATTTCTGCATTGCCAAAAACCAAGAGGAATGTTTGGTTTCAGTGTGTGCAAATTCATATGCATTTATAGCTAAGATATTTGGCGATATCTTGAAATTAAGTAAGAGAAAGGGAAAGAGAGAGAGGGAGAGAGAGAGAGAGAAGGAGGGAGAGAGAGAGGGAAGGAGGGAGAGAGAGAGGGAAGGAGGGAGAGAGAGACCAGCTAGGGGTTACCCTGTACGCAAGGAGAAAAAAGTTCCAAAAATTTGGACGCCTATTTTAAGTCCAGGATAACTTGATTCAAGTTGGAAAATCTTATGTTCAGAAAGATTTCTTATTAACTTTTTCTACTTTTCTACTATAACAACTTCAAACTATTTGCTACTTACTTAATTCAAGATTTTCTAAGCTTATTTTCATCACCAACATTGAGAAACATTCTTAAATTAAGTTCAAATTATGGCTAATTCAAGAACTTGCTTGATTCTTGGCAATTCTAGTATTCCAGAGTACAGTGTATGCAAAATTATGAAAATCTTTTTCTAAAAGCTTTGCATATGCCATAAATTTGCATTACAAATTTGTATTATTCGGTCTTTGTATTTGGGTCGGCATTCAGTACAGGATTCACATTTTCCCCTTTTTGCGAATGTAGTTTCATATTTTCGCGGCGAGTTTCGCTCTGCGCCAAAACATAGCCTCATTTCGCATGCTGGCTAATATAAAGCCGCAGATTGCCGGTGCCTTATCTTTTAGCCATAATTTATGGCGTTGCTTAACACTACACACAATCCCCCACACACACCCCTTTTCTCGTACCCCAAAATTACTGCAATAAACAAGCCATATATCTATACAGATAAATATATATATATATACATATATATATATATAGATGGGACTCCGTCGGGGCCTTTTGCCGTGGGCCTTCGCGGCCTCCGGGCTTACAGTCTGTTATTGGCACTCCGCTACCCTACAGCCGGGCTGGCATTTTAAAAAACGTTTAGTGTTTGGCACAAATGAAACATCAAAGATTTACGAGCCATGATTAAGGCATTTTGCGGCAGCGCGAAAACAATGGGAAACTGCGCGGAGCGGGGCATAGGAAAAAGGAGTCCAAGTGTTCTTCTGGCTAAAGTGTTGAGCGGCAAGTGAAATTTCTCTTTTATTTTTTTTATTTTTTTGGCCATACATTAAAGTGCTACGCAATAACCCAGGCTGAGAGGCGGAGAGAGAGAGAGAGAGAGGGGGAAGTGGGTGGATTAGCTAGAGTAATGAAGGGAGTTCAGAACATGCTTTAAGTTGCAGTTGATTTTTTGGTGGGTTTGGGGGGTAAAGAATGAAGATGTATAAAGTCAGAGAGAGTGAGAGGGAGAGGGAGAGGGAGGGAAAGTGAAGGGAAGTGAGAGGAATTGAGTGAAATAGAGGTGGAATTAGATTGAGATTAGATAGAGTAAGAAAGAGAGAAAAAAGAGGGAGAGAGGAAAAGAGGAAAAGAGACAACGAGAAAGGGGGGGGGGGAAGACTGAGAAAGAGGGGGACAGTGAGAGAGACTAACAGAAAATGTGAGAGAAGTGAAATGTATTGCAAGATAGAGAGAGGGGGAGCGAGACAGAGAAAGAGTGAAATAGAGAGGCAGAGAGATGGAGGGGAAGTAAAAGGATAGAGAAAGAGTGGGGTAGAGAGTGAGAGAGACAAAGAGGGAGAGAGAGAAAGAAAAAGAGAGAGTGAGAAAGACAGATGGAGAGAGAGAAAGAGATAGAGAGATAGAGTTAAAGAATGAGAGAGAGAGAGAGAGAGAGAAAGAGAGCGAGAAAAATAGAAAGAGAGAGAAAGATAAATGAAGAGAGAGTGAGGAAGAGTGAGAGAGAGAAAATTAAGAGACTACAAGAGAGGAAGGGAGAGAGAGACAGAGAGGGTCATTAAGAGAGTAATAGAAAGAGAGAGAGAGAGAGACAGACAAAAAAAGAGAGAGGGAGAGGGACTGGGAGGCAGGGAGATATCGCCTTTTTATGTTGGAAAGGCACAGTAAGAGTATTCAAGAAAGTCCCTAAGGTCTATTTATAAAAATAATAATCATATTTTAAGTAAAAAGAATATTGAATTCAGTCATTCAAGTCAAGCTATTCCGCGTTGTTTTTCTTAAAGCTTTACTCAAATGGATGCAAAAGCTTAAAGCTAGCAGGCTTTCTTCTCGTAAGCGAAAGCTTCTTTTTACATTTTCGTGATGCTTTCCAATTTCTCGCACTGAAATTGGCCTAAAATGACTTTTTGTTGTTGCTAGTTTTGCCAGTTCCTTTGGTTTTGAGCCTCTGGGAATATTTTTGGCTTTTCTTTGCTTAATTTCTAATTAACATTAGCTTTGTGCTAACTTTTCTCGCCTGTCATTAGTCATGCAGGCCTTGGGGCAAGCACATTCAATTTTTCGCTATTTCTTGCCTTTTTTGTTGGACTTTTCTTCTTTTTTTTTGTTGCCTTTTCTAGCAATTTGGCTTGTTTAATTATGCGATGCTCTGATTTGTTGTTGTTGTTGTTGTTTACAGCTGACAGAAAGCTTTGGGCCAACTCGACACTCACATGACAACCCAATTAGTTGGCACTTAATGCGGGACAACAGGGCGGATGCCAAAGCTGATTAAAAACACTCGGCAAATACTAGATTTTAGAGTCAACTTTAACAAATTCGATATGGGAAAATGGGCTGTTTTTTTATATACATATTTTTAAGTGTTATTTCAATGTCAAAGCAAGCTTCAATAGAAATTAATTATCAGAAATGTTTATGTGGACTGGGAGATTCAGTAGCCAAAGTACCCGAAGTACATTCAATTTACAGCGTAATAATAAATGTAAATGTTTTTATTGCTAACCAATCAATTAACGAACAAGTAGGAGTGACAGACCAGCAGATACCCTGCACAGATACAAAAAGATATACAAATGTCCTTAAGCTCAGCTCTTTATTGTCGATAGATGTGGAGGAATTTACTATAAAACTTTTGATACTGATAAAGGATATATACATAACATATATATGTATGTGTGTAAGCAGATAAACGGACAAGCTGGACTATATCCGCCTTCGATACTATCATCTTCGATACTATCATCTCAACGTTTGATAACATTCTTAAGCTTTACTCTCTCACTCTTTCTATATATATCGTAATAGGACGGATCGCACTTCTATAACAGATAGCTGCCTTGGACACAAACTTTCGTCAAGATAAATTATGCTTCCTATATCTAAAGTCCATAAGATTGTATTGACATCGGACATCGGATATCATCTAGCTCAATAGGAAGAACCGCTCAGCTCATATGTTTTTGTGTCTTAGCTTCAGCTCCACAATTCTCACAGCAAATCTGCATATCTGCAAAGCCCCAAAGCCCTTGCCAGAAAGGGTATTTCATTGTCGGCAATTCTCTCTCAATTTGTTGGCCTCTTTCAGTTGGCTGCCGAGCTGCGCTCTCGACATTTTTGGTTTATTCGCTGGCGAATCCTTTGGAGGCCTTTAGTTTTATAATTGTTTCGGGGCGTTGTTGTTCGTTTATGGTTGTTGTTATTTTTCGACAGATTCGTTTTGGCCCCGCAACCCGCCCTTAAATTGTTTTTATTTATACTTGCCTGCGGGCTGCGGGGAGCGATGTGGGTCGTGGGCGCGAGCGTGGGCGTGGGCGCGGATTTGGCTCAGATTGGGCGCAATTTGCATTTTCGCGCGAAATTGTGTGTTGTGAGGCGTGTGAATAATGTGTGAGCTTACAGCAGCTACGAGCTGCCCCCAATCCAATGCATCCCACACCCCTCCACCACCCTCCGCCCGAGCCCTATTCACTCAGTTTTTGGGAGGCTGCCTCGCTTGGGTGCCATTATAATGATTTGTAGTCGTGGCAATCTAATTAATGCTGTCGCAAAACAGGAAACAGATAAAGAATTCCCAGGCCCAAGCACTTGCCACTAATTGTGCCACCAAATGTGGCAGCAGCAGCAAATGCCGCCCCCGCTGCTGTCCACGCCGGGCTAGCTGCAAATTTTCTTCAGCCGAGTCGTTGATGGCTTTTGTCATTACATTTTTATGGCTTATTTTCGAATATGTACACAGACAGACATTCCAAGTTTGATGCTTAACGAGCTGCTTGTTGGCATAAAGTTTTTCCAGCTGCCACAAAATCGTCCTGTTTCTGGATCCCCTTATGCCGCTTGTGTCTATGAATTAGATGTGGCCCCAAAAGGTAGGCAACACTTTTTTCTTTACTTTTTACAATGCAACTTCAATCAAGAACTAACACTTGTTAGCTTGCATAAATTATTTGCTGCATATGTGTTTTTTGTTGTTGTTGTTGTTTTTTGAATTTGTGTTTATCTGAACAAGTGTGTGCAACATTTTTTTGGCAAGACTTAACTAGCTTAGTTAGAGCGAACTCTGTTGTTGGCACTTGCAAAACTTTGTCGAAGCTTAACTGATTTCCCTTTGGAATATGCTTTCGCTCGAGCTTTGTTCCTTCTTCTTTTTGACTTTTTATAACTTTTTATTAGTTTACTTTCTTTTACCTGATCGCTGATCGTTATTTCTTTTTCCTGATCGTTGATCGTTATATATAATTATGTGAAATTCTTGGTAAATTTTTCTTCTACATTTTCTGCCAAAAACTCAGCTAATTTATAAGCTTTGACTTTTCTATTGCTTGTGCTATGGAAAATGAAAATCTTTCAACATATTTTGGAATTGTTTTCTGGCTTAAATATTTATAAACTACAATCAACTCGTTTATATACTATATAAGCCTCTTGGTCTCGATTCTAACATTTCCAAATCTCTTTCGTAAGGTTTCAACTTGCTCAACACTTTTTTTCTTATTTGGATTGTCAAGATGTTGTGTCTTCTAAATGGACACCTTTCACTCTTCCAAAAAGCATTCTCCTTGAAGCTCTGTGGCTGTAAAAAGCTTAATGAAATGCAGCTCAAGTGTGAAACTTACAATGTAAGTTGATTTTCTCACTTCTGCTGCCACATTCATCAGAAACTCTCTCTACCCAATTTGCGATGCTGTTGCACACTCTAGAAACTTGGGTTTTGCTTTCGCTGGTTCTTCAAGTACGCCACATTCAGCACATTCGCATCATTCGCATCATTCGCCACATTCGCATCATTCGGCACATTCGCTTGACCAGTCCGAGCTGTTGCATCTTAAGTAGCACTCGACACTGTTTCTTTCTCCTTCTCATTCATTCAGTCAGGCATTCATTCATGCATTCGTGCATGCGCTCACTTATTCAACTGCTTCTCACTTCTCTCTTCGCTTCTCTCGCTTGAATTGAAAGTTTTTGCTTTTTGTTTTTCTGCTCGTTTGTTGTTGTCAACTTTTTAATTACGTTATGTTCCTGAAAATGTTTATGACTGCCAACTAACAAATGCCAGCAAATTCTGCTGTGTGTGTATGCAAATCTCTCTCTCTCTGTGTGTGTGTGAGTATGAGTGCGAGTGTGTGAGTGCGTGTAAGCCCCCTTTTGTGTTGTGCAATGGCAAAAGTTTTTACGCAGAGCGCTTTAGAGTAAGAGTTTAGAGTTTTGCGGGCGTATCTATAACTGAAAGTATCTCAATGTTGCATTCGTTTATTGCAGTTGAAATCTTAGTTTGTATATAGTTTTACCCAAGGGATGCCCATTTGCAGTAAATGTGCAATAGGGTAACATAAAACTGTGCAGAAAGTTCTTAAACTTGATGCATATAGTTGATAGATATGCCGAAAACTGCGTCCAGCTGCCGCTTGCTGAATATGAACTCTCCTCTCTGATCTTATCGAGGAGTGTGAATGAGCTAAGGATGGTTAACTTTTGTGCATAGCATGTGTAATATGAATATAAACGATAAGTTAAATAAGCAACATAAGCAATAGTTGTGTAAAAGTGGGAAGGTCGCTGGTTCAAATCTGTTGCTGTGCTGTTGACACATGTTAAGTGCGAGTGCAAAGACGTACGCTTAAAGGTCTGGGATTTAATTTATTAATACATTAGTTATTTGATTGTTTTTCATTTTCTAGGGTATTTAAACTGAGGCACTTTAAAGAAGACAGTAGTTGTTTGTGTTAATTGAATTTTATTATTGCAAGAACTGGAAGTTTATGGGCATTTCTTGGCTGCCAGCTTCTCGAGTTGCCTTTATGCTGTGAGTGTGAGAGAGTGTGTGGGTGTGAGAGAGTGTGTGTGTGAGAGAGTGTGTGTGGGAGTGTGTGTGTGAGGATGTGTGTGTGTGTGTGGGTGTGTGTGAGAGAGTGTGTGGGTGTGTGTATCAAATAGCAATTACCCAACATGGCAACACACACTCACACCCAAGCCCACGCAAGGGGGAGAGGGAGTGGGAAGTTGAGGCAGTTGCGCGGAAAATTGTGGAACCTTCGTTTTATTTATTTCTTTTTTATTTTTCTCAATATTATCTTATATTTATTTGTATTTATATTTGCCTTGTGCTGTTTGTTTTGTGCATGCCATGGGGCTGGCTGACTTGATTTCTTGACATGTTTCCCTTTGCGTGGAAATATGACCAATTTGTAGAAAAATTTCTCAAAATTGCCACAAGCCACAAAAAAACAAAAAAAAACTGGCAAAGACAAGAGAAATAATCTGTTTGCATATCGAGAGCTCTTGTCGTTGGTTTATTGAAATTGCGTATTGAATTGCAATGCGAATGGATATGTGGGGAAAATCAAAGGCCGCCGGCTAGACACACGCTTCAAGGATGTGCTCTTTTATTTTGTGATTTGCAGGATATTAAAATTGTGAGCTCAACTTTGTGCTTATTGACATAATAATTCAATGATTGTCAAATTGAACATGAAATCGTTTGCTGACTCAAGCGGATAAATTCAAAGTTTTCTATGACAACACAAAGGTTAAGAAGTTGTTGGCATTTTTTTTTTTTTGGGTTAGGTCCTTGTGCACGGAAAAATCCTTAAGTGTTATGTATATTAGACGCGTTTCTCAGAATCAGAGCAAGGCAATCAAAAATAATCAAGGCATTTAGGTTATTATTTGCTGCTTTTCAATATTTATCAGGCAGCTTAGCTGGCGGCTATTTATTTGACATGCAGATTATTAATTCATATCTTAATGCAGCTTACATTTGACTGCAATTTGGTTAGCAAAACATGGTTAATCGACTAAGAATTTGTCCATAAACAATTCTCACTAAAAGCAAGAGTGCTCTCATCGGGTATGTTCGACTAGGGGATACCCTGAAGCCTTTACTGCTAAACGTTAATATGTTAATTGTTAGTCTCAAACTTACGCTTGTAAATGTTTGTGCAAAAGAAAGTTCACATGCTTCTTTCGCAGCTGGTTACAGGGTATCATGAAGCCAGACACTAAACATGCTCAGACTCAAAACGTAATTAAAGTGCAAGATAATGTGAATGCAAACCTAAGTTAAGTTAACTACTTTAATGATTATAAAGCAGTCGTCACGACTATGCTTCAGTGCGATTAATTAAAGACCTCGCTTGAATTGTGAATTTATTTTTAATTAGTGGCCTAGTAAGGCGGGGTAAGCGGGGCATAACCGTGGTCCTGCATAAATATAAGCAGGCTGTGCAAGGATATTGTAGATGCAATAATATCTGACTCTGTGCACATATTAAATGCCCGTGACTGCTTGTCAACATGATGTAATTGCACAACACAACAGAGATGTGTACACACACACACACACACACAGAGACACACACACGCACGGCAGGACGCTGATTGCATTGTCCTTTCGATGTGCTGGCCACTCGTTGCGGTCACGTTGCTCATTTTCGCATAATGTTTTATGCACAACTAAATACAAATGTGCTTTAATAAGCGTCGAACCAGCCGACCAGCTGACCAGCCAACCAGTCATGCGGTTAATTTATTATGCAAAACGGGGTTTCACACACACAGAGAGAGAGCGAGAGAGAGCGAGAAGCGACCGCTCACAGGTTGCAGGCGCAGGACCAAACTGGACACTCTGCAAACTAATAATACGCCATTGTCCTTGCACACAACAATTACTTGCACACGTAGCTCACACTTTAGCACATCAGCAGCGGCTACTGCTGCAGTAGGTCGTTAAATGCAGCAGCAAAAATGCATGTTGCAACATAAACGTGGCATACTTTTTGGCACTTGCCATGGGGGGCTTAGTGCATGGCAAGCTAACACATTTATCATGGCCAACATGTTGGCCACTTGATTAACACCTTAAAAGCCAGCGAACAGCTCAAATAAATGTAAAATTTCTGACTGTATACCCTGTAGCAGTCATTGGGCAATGGGAGGTTGGTTCTATCCAATGCCATGTTTTCATTTCATATTTATACAATGTTTATTATATTCTTTACTTAACCTCCTCAAACGTTGTTTGTTGCATTCTAATCCTGATGTGGGCGCAGCTGATGCAGTTGCTCGGCGCTGGGGGACTCGATGACGGCCGTTTTTGTTATAATATCGTAGGTGGTGCGATTGTTCTTCAAAAATATCATGACCACACAGATGGGAAAGAAGACGGTCATGACCATGTTCTTAACAAATGCCCGCAGAAAAGATCTCATAAAACACGGCGTTTCGCCGGGATAGGCCAAGGCCCAGAACGGCACGCGCTGCGATTGGAATATGAAATGCGGCGCCGCATTTAGACGCAGCGGCAACATCGCCTCCACGTAGACGATGCGGATATTCATCAGGGACTTGCCGGGCGTGGCGCCATTGTTGTAGGTCGTCCAGAGACACTCGTAGAAGCAGACAATCAGCTTGGTTAGCAGTATGATGGCCAGCAAATCATAGGACAGGGATAAAACGTCCATGGACAGATCAAACAATGTCATGAACGTCCTCTCGTCCTTGAGGGTTTTGTTCAGGACGCTCTTCTCGAAATCGATATTGAACAAATGACAGAATAGAAATGCAATAATCACTTTCAATATGAACGCGATCAGTGCATCCACAATCTCGGCGAGTGTGCGCTTCCAGAAGGGCGCCACCTGCACTCGAGTCCCGCCAAATCGACGCACCAGCTCCCGTTGATGCACATCGTCCAGGACGCGGATTGCATTGAAACGCGGACGCACAGTCCTTGGTCCCGGTGGCATTGGCTGGAACAGCGTACCAAACAGCGGATAATTGTAGTTATAGTTGAAGATCAGACAGCTGGGCAACATTTGGGCGGCCCTGGCCTGTTGCGCCCACTCGGCCAGGCTGGCAAAATATGCCTCCTTTGGGCCCCACGCTGCTGGCTTCTCGAGTGCTGTCTTCTCGGCGTGTACATCTTTCTGTGCTGCGTCCATTATTTGCTTAAATGAATGTTTATTTTTGACGATTATTTTTTTAATATATGCATATACATATATAAAAAAATTTATAAATTCTACTCTGTCTAATTTATTCTGTCTTACTTGAAGCTTGACATAAAAAATTTAGCATTAGCGACGACCTAAAATATAGATGCATATATTAATAGGTATCTAGATCTGTCTATTTATATAACAACTTTAGAGAGTATTTCAAGTTTGTCGTAAATGTGTAAGGCATAAAAGCGGTCTAGTCTTAGTCCTTGTATTTTCACACTCTTGTCTACAGGGTATCTCTCAATCGTATAATTCGTTCACACTCTTCTCTACAGGGTATCTCACCGTCTTATCATATGTTCACACTCTTGTGAAGAGGATATCTCCTAATATACAATTGTTTCACACTTACTTACAGGGTATCTCTTTATCGTACTCTGCGTTCACACTCTTCTCTACAGGGTATCTCACAGTCTTATCATTTGTTCACACTCTTGTCCACAGGATATCTCCTAATCTACAATTGTTTCACACTTTTCTACAGGGTATCTCTTTATCGCACTATTCGCTCACACTCTTGTCTACAGGGTATCTCAAGGACTTATCATTTGTTCACAATCTTGTCGTCAGGGTATCTCTTAGTCTTAACATTTCTTCACACTCTTCTCAGCAGGGCATCTTCTACTCTTAGCAACTGTTTACAGTCTTGTCAACAGGGTATCTTCTAGTCGCGACATTTGTTAACACTTCTTTTTTATTGTTGTTGCTAGTTTGTTGTGTGCATTTAATATTTGTGTCAAAAATGTATACATGTATGTGTATATTGTGAGTGTGTGTGTGTGTGGCACATGGCATATGCGAGTTTCATAAGTCCTGAGCGGTGTCCTGTGTCCTGCGTCCCGACTTAGCCTGGCAGCGAGGCAAATGCCTTTTGCAGTTGTGTAGAACGTGCAAGAGAAGCAACCAGCCAATGCCGATGTGATGCATACTAAACCCAACAACTACAACAACAACAACAACAACAACAACAACAGAAAAAACTAACAACAACAGCGCACGCGAAATTCTGTTTAGCTTAAACGAATTTTAAAAGCCCTTGCAGAACACTTGTGCACACCAAGGATTACAAGGATGAGGCGGTTGCAGCAGCAGCTGCTCAATCCCAAGCGAAATATACTCCGAAATTGACACAAATTGGGAGATGTTCAAAGAAAGAGAGGAAGAGAGTGGGAGAGGGAGGGGAGGGAAAAATGTGATTTGGGAAAACGATTGCAATTCTCTGATACTATAAAACTAAAATTTAACATATTTTTAATTTCAAATCTAAAAGAGAAAGTAAGGGTACGTTTGGCACGCTGGAGATCAAATTCCCTTGACAAATATGTTGGCAATATATATTTTCCTTACAAGAATCTACTTTTCAACCGAATTTTCCTATAGAGCTTTATATGTTTATATGGTACAGATCAGTTAAAAGTTGAAGACATCTTGATAAACTTTATGGGTTTGGAGATGTTCCCTTCTATGCGTTATACATTTTATGACAACATTATAATACATTCTAAAAGGGTATATCAAAAAAATTGCAGAGTCGAATTCATAAATTCTTTACCTGAGAAAGCAAATAACTTCAAGAACTTTTTATACTCATTGAACGATGCTTGGCTAGCAGCAATAGCTGAGTCCATCTAGACATGTCCGACTGTCGGTCCGTCCATCTGTCCCTATGGATAAGCCCGTCTATCTCAGAACCTAAAGGATATACACATTAGATATTTCAAACGGAGTTTAAACGATCTTGGACCCGTGCAGCCAGTCTCCATTTTCATTATTTCCCATTTTCAAATCATCTAAAGCTTGCCTCCATTCCACTAAATCGATACAAATCAATATCGAAATTCTGTCTTCGAGCATATCTTGAAGCTTGTAAGAGCACATACATATATATATATATATAAACTATATTTCCCTTTGGATATCTGTTCATTTTGCTGAATTGAATCAAAGCACATTTTCGAAGGAATCTCTTTTAGTCGGATACTCTCGACTAGAACACTTTTACTTGTTTTAATAAGGAGATTTTTACCAGCCTGGCGTACAATCTTCTTTCTCTTTTCCACCCATTGTAATAGTATAACATATCGCTGCTCATTTTAAACATCTAAAAATAGTTGTCATGCTTTTTATACCTCTCTTGGCCACACATTACTGGCTTTCAAATTTCCCTTTCTTATGTGTATAACTCTGTTCGCTGTTTCATGCGAGCAGCGAGCTTTCAATTTCACTCATTTGGACGATTCTATTATCATGGTTTTTGCATTGTTCTAGGGATTCCCTTTGAGCTACTTTGCCAAATACTCATTCATTGTCCTGTTCCCTCGCTCTCTGTTCGTTTGGCATTGTGCTACACATTTTGCATATGCTCTACATGCATGTCCTCCAATTGATTCACATGGTTAGTCATAAATAAACTGCCGCCCCTATCTCTCTCACTCACTCTTCCTCCTCTCTCTCTCTCCTCTCTCTAGTAGCTCCCTCTCTCTGTGTCTCTTTGTGTTTATCTAACATATTTCGTTTCCTCTTAAGGCTCTTAAAACCTTTGACAAAAACGCAATAGAAGAACGTATTTGAAATGAAAACCAAAATATTTGTCATTGGGTTATGGTTGCCATGTGGAGTGTCATGTAGTTTGCCATGTGGATTGCCAAGTGGATTGCCATGTGGATTCCCAATTGCCAAGTGCGATTTATCGTCTATGCAATAACAAAGTTTCAATTGTTTTGAGCTTTGTGCAAGGTTTTTGACTTTGTAACTTTTTGCGTGTTGCGTTCAATGCTCTGTTTTCGAAGTGTAAAAGAGTTTATTGGTTTTGGCTAGACAAATATTCCTTCAGATACTCAATTGCCTTAGACTTAGAGCCAGATGGACTTCTGCCTGATCTGCTCGCAAATCCCAATGAAGTCATATTCTTCGAGTCGCAAACTCTGTGACTGATTTCGCCTGTGGACTGTGTGAACAGAGTATTTTGCAGTCAGTCGCAGCCAAAATGCTGGGAGAGGGAAGGGCCAACAGCTGGCTTCTCACAAAAAGAAATGGTTACCCGGACTTGTCATTAAAATCATATGGTGCAATGGTCAGAGGCGGACTGACTGGCTAACCCACCCCTGTAAAATTACAAGAAAAAACAAACATTGTCGAAAGTTCAGTTATTGCTGACTCTTTTTTCCAACCGCAAAACGGCGTCAGAATACGCCGGAATGTGTGGGCAGAGCTGGCACGGTGCTCATATTTCGCGCAGTTACCGCGGCTAGTCTCTGTTTTAATACCCTTTAAATGTTTCTAAATATTGCTTTTATAAGACTTAAATGTCTATAAATGTTAAATTTACTATTGTTTTTAACATTTTGAGAAGTAAAATTTATATATATATAGCTGGGCTCAAGGCAGTTCCTGGAGAAATTATGCAAAAGTATTCAGAAAATCTATGGAAAAAGTGTTGAAAAATGCTCAAATGTATACGTAAATATATATTGTGTTTTCTTTATACATATTTTTCTCTCAATGTATACATTATTCTATGATTAAATTTTAATTTTAAAGCATCTTGTAACTTGGTAAAAGTTTAAGACAAAAACTTATTGAAAAGTTGTCATAAAACTGGGTAGATCGGTTAACCTTTATACAAGAATCATAATGCCCTCAGGGCAATGGTATTGCGAGTGTTATAAAAATAGATGGGCAACATCGTCTGGCCGCAATGCAAAAGTTTCCAATATCAGACTGGCGAAAATTCATTCAGTATTCACGAGTATGCACAAGTATTCCCTGGTCTGCGCCCTGGTCTATGGCGGTTGCTGCTGCGTGGGAGGTCAGCGTGTGGCCAGTGTGTGTGTGTGTGTGTGAGTGTGTATGAGGGTGTGTGTGTGGTTCGTGTGGTGTGTATGTGGGTGTTGGCTTCTAATGCTGTCAGCTCCGGTAGCCGCGTGCATAGAATTTCATGACGTCATTAGTGTTAATGACATCAGAACTGTGCATAATGCAACACAAGTTTAAATATTGTTGCCACACTTTGGCTTTGGCTTCTTATGCCACACATAATGAAAACTTGCATGTTGCATGTTGCAAATGAGCAGCAGCAGCAGCCCCAAAAGAAAAAAAAGAAGAAAAAAAAACAAATGGTTGGAAAATAAAGGAAAATGTGAACGCTTTCCATTGAAAATAATGAGCCATAAAGTGCACGCAATTACAGTTATGTGGGCGGCTGCGGGGGGGTTGGGCTGTGCGAAAGGATTGCTGTGAAAAATATCTAGAAATTGTGTTGCTTTGTGGGGCTGCCTGGCCGCCTTTCAGCAAATAGTTGAAAGGCTTTTTCCCCATTCAAGGCTCTACGGGTGTGTGTGTGTGTGTGTGTGTGTGTGTGTGTGTTGGTCCTTTTGTCCTTGCCGGTCACAAGCTGTTTGCCAAGATGGCAGATTGTATTTCACCCAAAGTTCAGAGACAGTATTTAGAGCGCAGTTAACAAAACAGTTTCCAATCTTGAATCATTAATGGGACACATTCAACTTTCAAAAAGACACAAAACTCTTGCCTTATTTTTGTTGCTCTTCTCATTTGCACTTGAAAAACAAATTTAAATATTTAAATTTGCCGCCTTGCTGATTGGTTTTCAGTTCGGCAGCTGAAGAAATGTATTCTATGGAAGTTGCCTTTGTTGCACTTGAACTAAATTAGTTGGAAATTTCGCAAAGGGCGCCTTTCACTTCTATGAACCAGTCGGAAAATTAACTTCAAAATGGCTCAAAGTGTGCTCGGTTTTGTTGTATGAGCTTAAAGTAATTCAGCTTGATTCGATCTTCTAAAGGTGTCTGAGTTATATCTGTTCAATAAGCTCATTTCAAAGTAACTCAAAACTGGTTAAAAAGTAGCTTAAGGGGCTTCTTTTAAAGGCTAAGTGCATACATAAGCCAAGTTATCTTCTTCTTCATGTGAATATGGAACTGAGAAATATCCCATGTAGAACTTCATCAAAATATCCCTGCCCCATAACCAGGTGAAATCTCATCAGATTTCCACGAGGCTTGGCTTTTTGTTCATGGTTTGGCCTCTAGATCAATTCATTTGAATATGCCACCTTCAAATATCCTATATAGATATAGGTCAAGATGTCAAGATTTCTCATAATTTATAAAAATATTCTTCCCATAACACATTTAGCTTCCTTAATGTCTTTTACTACATTAACTGCCTAATGGGCTCCATTTTAATCTCAGCTTCTCTTTAATTATCTTATTTAATAAGCTGCTTCAAGTTTGCCAGCAATTCACTTGCCTAAAAATGGCACTTGCTAATAGTTTTCTGTGTACTTTTTTTTTATGCTTAGCTGCTTTTAGCCAGGCTAAGCTTTTAAGGATGCAACACGAAAGTTATTAACTCTCATTTTGATAGCTTTAAATTATTAGCTGAATGAAACAAGCGCAAAAATAGAAATGCGCAACGCGGACAAACTGAAATTTACAAGCAACAGCTAAGATAAGTTGGAGCTAGTCGGGCGTGCCCGACTGGCAAATACCCTCAACTCAGCGATGAGCTATCGTTAAAATCATTTCTTACTTCTTCTTCATGATATTCATGCACATACATGCATATAAAAATACATGCAAACAAGCAAACATACATACACAAATGCGCACATACATGCATATATGCATAAATACATACATACTTACATACGTACATGCATATTTAAATACATACATGCGTACATACATACACACATACATGCATACATGCATACATACATACCTACATACATACCTACATACATACATACATATAGACATACATACATACATACATACATACATACACACATACATATGCATATATACATACACACATACATGCATACATGCATAAATACATAAATACATACATACCTACATACATACATATGCATACATACATACATACATGCATACATACATACACACATACATACATAACTAAATGCGTACATTCATACACACCTACAGACATGCGTACATCGTTTATCCTTCAGGTAATCGGACAATCAATTGAACATGGCTAAATCGAATACGAATATGACCTAATACTCCCTTCATCCATTTGCAATGGGTACAGGGTATAAAAAAAACTTGGCCAAAACTCTGGACCAAGACGTGGCGAAAACAAGAGCTAGCCAACGGGAAATGGCAAACAACAACAAAACTCTTGACTAGCTGCTGCTGCTGCTGCTGCTCCTGCTGCTGCTGGTTCTTGCCAGTAATTGCACAGTTGTTGCCGTTGCCAGTTGCAGTTGCAGTTGGGCGCGAAAATTGCCAAAACAGAAGAAGAAGAAGCAGCCACAAACTTCAAATGCGCCAAAAGGCAACATTATGGCAGCCACCGGCTACAGCTTCTTTTCCTCTTAATCCAGTTACTTCTGCTGCTCCTGCTGCGGCTCCTGCTGCTGCTGCTGGAGGAGACGGGGGGCCGCCAGCACTCGAATTCTCAATCCGTTTTAACCGCGCGCCCGCTTTGTTTTTCAATTTGCGCCGCAGGCAACCGCACACAAATTAAATTGGCAAGCGCTTTACGAGGTGTTGGGCGCCATTCACAGTATTTTTTTATGGCTAGACACACACATACACACACACACACACACACACACACACACACACACTCACTCGCACACATACAAATACATGTGCAGCTTCTAGCCTTATCCGTTGATGGGTTTTTGCATTATTTTATACATATTTTATTTTATACGAATGGTTCCTTTGCATTTTTCATTACCAACCCAACCAATTGGCGTTGACAATGTCGAGTTTTTTTTTCCCCTCCCAAGAGAATGCGAACAACAACAGCCGCATTCAACAATCGAGAGTCGACAGAAAGGAAAAGCCCACAAAATAAATTTTAAATTGATATCAATAATATATTTCTGGACTTGGTAGGCGCAATCGCAATCATGTAAAGGTCCTACCGCGCCCAACTTCCGCACAGAATGTGCCATCGTTTGAGAAGCGGGTAGAAGAGCGCAACGGCAGGATGCCGTGTAAGTGGTTGCTGATGAGCTGCCATTGATGATGGCCCACAACATGATTGCTATTATTAACTCATAGCACATGAAATTACATATTTACAATACATTTTTTTTCTCCCGTTGACTTTCCCAGCGGCAGCGGAAGCTTTTTCTGTTGACAGCTTCGAAAGAGTTTTCCAGCAAAATGTGGGGTAAAACAAGGGAGAGAACAAAACAAATTATTGGGTATCTTTCTTTATCTTTAGGACACCGAATATTAAATACCCTGTTTGGTGTACCTGGCTTAAGGGCTTGCAGGAATGTGCGGCGAACTGTTGTTTTAGTTATAGCTAAGCTTGGTAAACATGTTGATATAGAAAGTTCTCCAAAACCCTTTCTCTTGATAGGTTCCTCCTATGAAAGCTATTTGATATAGTAGTTCAGTGTTGATAAGGAGCGCAGTGTGCTATGTCTTCGAAATAAGTAAAGTATTTTATACAAGATTATATTTTCACCTTCGCATACAAGCTTTGACCCGTTCATTCCATCAAGGTGGGTGGATTTAACGAAACATGTGAAATACGTTGCATATGAGTTTTCATAAACATCTTTGAAAATGATTTAGAAGGCGATCGGGTGATTAAATGTAGGCAAAATTTCATATAAACATTTTCACTGCTTTTTCCACACTTACCGGTGGAAGTTATCCATCACAAAAGTGAAACAGTTGAAATTTCAGCTTTTACTGAGAAACTCGTTGACTCGACTCTATAAATTGACGAACAAAGATTTAAAATTCCCTGTTTCAAAAGATACCTTGACCAAACTCAATGAGAACGAAGTGCACAGACCTGCTTAGGTATTTAATCTTCAACCTTGCTTTGATCTATAACTCATGCGTTAAGCATCATCATCAGATTATGCCTTTTATGCCTAGCTCTAGTAAATATTTAGATAAATAGTTAAAAAATGAAGTTTCTACTATGATATTGTATTGCCTTGCTTTTGGTTTGGGCCCATGAAAAATGCAATTAAACCATGACACATTTCGTTACATCAAAATGCAGGGGGAAAATCGTGTTTTTCGATTTTGAAAATGAAAGAGAACCCATTTTAAAATCCGAAACGTGTCGCTTGCCAACCGCAAGCTGTACGTCACGTGCGACAAAAAATGAATGAAAGAAAATGTCAAAAACGACGCATGCAGTGCGAACAACAACAGCAACAACAACAACAACAGCAGAAGATGAGGCCAAACAGGCGAACAAGGGCAGCAAAAGGGAAGCCAGAAACTCGCGCCATTTTGGCTGCAATTCGTGTATTTTTAATTAAACCCAGCGACAATTTGACATCAATATCGAAATTAAGATCTTGCAGTCAGGAAACTCGCAACAGAAACGCGACAGGGTGGCCGCATTCCAGTTGAAAGGGGGGAGGGGGTTTGCGAGGGGGCATGTTGAACATACGACTCCAGTTGCAGTTACGTAGGGGGTAGGGGGAGGGGGGGCAGCTGCCTCATACAGCGGATATCCGCTGCAACAATTTTCACAATTTTGTTTTGTCATTTTCAATTTTGCACACTGCGTGTGCGACGGCGTGGGAGGGAGGGGGTGGGGGTTGCGTGGTGGTCGGATATTGATGTGAGAACATGTGCCCGTCGACCCCATATATGTTGTATGCTGCCGCTGCAGGTCCTTCAAGCCTGACACACAAAGATACGAGCATAAATTGACGCGGCAATAAAACATTTGCCGGCAAGCAGACGGTGAGGGGGGGGGGCATCGGGTAATGGGAAGTGTTGGTAAATGCTGGCGCAATTGTAGAGTAACGGCAAAATAATTACGAAGTCTGCAGCAGACGCAAAATGTGACATCAAATTGCAAAAAACGTTCTCCTCGAAGCCTGCAACTTAATGAAACACTAAAAAAATGTCGCAAAAAGATAAATTTTGCAAATATGCCGACAAAAGCTCTAAAAACATATTTAAAAAATCATTTGTCTGTTTATGCAGAGCACAAATGAGTTTGCTGATGATTTGATTTACAAAAATAGTGTTGAATGTTGAAGGCAAGAAAATCTTTGGCTTGACGAATAATGGATGCCCCTAATGATCGATTGATGTATCGATTGTTTTGAAAGCAGCTTTCCAATCGAGTAGGAAGAAGGCTTGTTAGCAGTTCTTCTTACTTTCTATAGATTTTATAGATTAGGAATATGTATATATATATTTAATGCGAGTTAACAAATCGGTTATTCAATCAAATCACAAAAATCTTTGTTAAAAGAATAGTTTGCCAGAGAAGAACCTACTTTTTGGCCGATCTTTGCTATGGCAGCTATGCGATATAGTGCTTCGATCCGGCCGGCTCCGCTATATGTACTGCCTGCAACAGAAAAACGAGCCTAAGGAAAGTTTCAAGACGAATAGCATTAAAACTTAGAGACTAGTTCGCATAGAAATTGACGGACGAACAGATGGACATGACTATATGGACTCGGCTGTTTATGCTGATCCAGAATATATATACTTTATGGGCTCGTTGATGTCTTCCTCTTCACGTAATTGGTTTTGCTTTTGTTTTATTTACAAGCAAATTGTGTGGCAAATAAACCGTGAATATTTGTATACATATTTAAAAACGCACATTTCATAAATGTTTTTTTCGATGTGAAAGAGGCGGGGCTTGGGCGCTGTGGGCGTTAACTGGCAACAGCTTGTCGACAGTCAAAGTGCTAAAAAAAATGTTGTTATTTTTTCATAGTTTTTTGTAATCTAAATTAAAAATGCATAAGCGCTTACGAATGGCCTGTGGGTTGTGTTATAAATGGAAAGGCTTATCGAATTAAGATCTGTTCTGATATTGACAGCCCGTTGCACTTTATAGTTTTTAAATAAATGCAACTCTTATGCTAAGCTTAATAGCACTCAACTGTGAATAGTTGAATATGAGTGTGAATATTTGCAGCGCTTGTGCAAAATTGGTAGAGAATCAATATGAGGATAAGTCTCATACAAGATATTTAGGCAAGCGCTAAAAAGTATGCTATAAAAAAAGGATTGGCTACATTATCATTAAAAAAAACCCGGATTAGGAAGCCATTTTAAATCTCAAACATTTGTACCGTTAGACAACGAAAAAGTTTGGTAAACACATAACTTGCCTGCAAATTAAGCTGCCGGCTAAGCTTAAAGCTGTCCCTCGCAAGCGCGAAGATATGAAATGTATTACAAGCTGCCAAATATACGAAAGTAAACAGCGGCACGCACACACACGAACATAAAAGAACCGCAAAATATATGTATATAAAAGAAAACAGAAATGGCCAAATGAATAAAAATGATTGCGGCAATGCAGCAGAGTGAAGACAACGGGAGAGACACGCGGCGGACGAACGAGTGCGAGGCAATAAAGCAAGCAACACATCAGCCGCCGCACAAGTGTGAGGGAGTGGGAAGATAAGACTCAGACACATACGCACACAGAGAGACGCACGCGTTGAAAGTTTTCAATTTTTACGACTTCATTAGAAACGCATGATGAGCAATAATGATAGAGTGTCGAGGGGGGTGGGGGCGTGGTAAGGGCTGCTGGCAGCTGCTGCGCTCTGCCAGACACTCGCAATGCCCAAAACTACAACTACAGCGACAACAATAATAACAAGCAGACCGCAAAACCGAAAAAGGGGCAGCAACCCAAACCGCAAACGCAAAAAGTCATAGCGAGTGGGAGAGAGAGAGAGACGGAGACGGAGCAAGCAGCTGCAGAGAGCATGGAGAGCGGAGGACAGGCACAAGGCGGAGCAGAAGGCGTTGGCATTGCCGCTGGCAGAATTGCCAGCAAAATGAAGGAAGTGAAGCAGCTGGAAAATTACTCCACACACTTTATGAATGAGTGTCGCTTAAGTGGCCGAATGTGTGACTTTGGAGAGGGCGGCAAAAAGCGCAAGGGGTTGACTGATGGCGAGCGAGAGAGCGAGAGAGCGAGAGAGAGAGAGAGAAAGAGGGCGACAAGTGCTTGACTATAATGAAAGTTTAAATTGTTTTTGTTTCCTGAATGCTTAGGCAAATGTGTAACAACATGAGTTACATTTTGTGTTGTTCTTGTTCTTTTTGCCCAATAAATTTGACTTGCAAGCGAAAAAATGAGAACCAGTTTAGCTGAAATTTATATGTGTGAGTGTGTGAGCGAGTGTGAGATGGTGTATGCATGTGTGTGTGTATGCACACTCAAAAAGGCTACTCATGATAACTATTTAGTTAGAGGGAGATGGCATATGCTAAGCTGCTAACTGTGCAATTGTTGGAATTTCTCATGCTGGAATGAAATTGATGATCTTTGAACTCATTCTATTCGTGTGTATGTGTATATGTAGATACAGTGTTTGAAAGGGACAGAAATGCTTAGCTTTTGCTTTAAAGTGTTTTACAATACTGGAGCGAAATTCATGAAAACAAAAACAAAACTCGAGTAAAAACTATGTTTAACCTGAAGTAAATATTAAGTAAGTTCAAGAAAATATCCTTAAAGTAAGAAACAAGAGATTTTGCATTTCCTGACCTATTAAATTATAAAAATAAGCTTAAAACTTGAAACAATTGAATCTACTTATCAAGTCTGTAAATTTCCACTGACAATTTCCCATTCCTACACTCTAAGCAACCTTCTAATCTAACCATTTTCTTTAAAATTTAAGCAAACCTTGACTTGGGTAAAGTTATTAAGCATCTTTTCAATTGCTTGAAATCTTTTCGATACAAATTTACTCTCTAATCGACTTATAAAAACTTGTTTCCTTATCAAATCAAAGGCAACCACCACAAATATTTGCCCAAATAGAATTTAACCAATAACGAGAGAAAAAAACGAAAGAATAAAAAAAATTAAAACAGACAAACTCAAATGAAAGCCAATAAAATGCGCGAGGGACAGTAAAAACAATTTGTCGAGTTGCTTTTAGTCCCTGCTCCTTCGACTAGCCTTCCGGGCGACTTCTGTGCAACTTTCCGTTTCCGTTTCCGTTTCACTAATTTCATTTACTACGCCAACTGAAGCAGAAGCTGTAGAACTTGTTAACTGGTAATTGATTTCATTAAGTTCTCGGACTGGTGGCAAAGTGCAAATTCTCTCAAAGCGACAACCATAACATTTCTGCAGTACCAAAATAATATCAAATTATTGTCGCTGTTCAACAAAACGGCAAAGACAACTTGTCAGACAAGTTCAGCATATGTTTTTGCTCTCCTTTTTTTCTATAAGTATTTGTTGGCTGGTTCCGATTTGTTCCCCCAAATAGTTCGAACGGAACAAATAGATTAGTCTTTTTTTTGTAGCTTCAGCTCTGGCGGACCCGCTTAGCAAATGGACGTTTGATCAGCATGCGGCTATGGCAGATATACATTTTTCAACTATTTCCGCTACAACTACCCTGAAGTTTTCGTTTAGGGTATTGGGGCAGAGGCATGAAGCTTGCGACATGTTTGAGGGTTTTAATTTTGTGTTTATCTCTATGAATGCTTATTTCTATATAAGTCCTCTTTTATCTTCCTGTTACCTTCTTATCTGTTATTATCTTCCTATCTGTAATTCTTTATAGTAGTTACCTGCTCTTCTTCTTAAATACTATCTCTTCCTAAGACTTATTCCCCATACAATCCATACAATATATATGTAAAGCCTTATCTTTAAATCTTTATCTTCTTCTTGTCTTCTTCTCTGTTATTACCTTCTAATCTGTCATTCCATATTGTATTTCAGCTCTCCTTCTTACTTATTATTCCGATTATGTTAAGTCTTAAACTTTTTTCTCAGAATTTGGTTTCACACGCCATTTGAAAGTGCATCTAAACTTCTGTTGAAACGTTAGCCAAACATTTTCGCGTGCATTTTTTTCTGTTATTCCTTTTTGTGCTTGTCTTTTGCAGTTTGTGTGTCGCTGACATTGTTATCCTTTCGTTCGGTTGCTTATCCCTGTCAACTGGCAAATGGAACACGGCTTTCGCTTTGCCATATGAAATCTGAAATCTGCGCGTTAAGCAAGCAATTTTTCTTTTCGTTTTCGTTGTCGTTTTTCTTTTCGTTTTCGTTTTCGTTGTCGTTTTCCTTTTCGTTTTCTTTTTCAATTTCTCTTTTTCCGCCATCCTTGCCCGTTGCCCCGCCATGCTAAATTGTTGAGCTTCATTTATCACCCGATGTTGACTTTTATGTGCGCCATAACTTCGGACACTGGATGCTTTGGACTTTCGCCCAGACATTGATTTGAGTCTCGAATCCCTGAATATGCTGTCCGAGTGGCCAGAGTACGCTTGATTATCTCAACTGCGGTCCCCATTGCGAGGAAGGGTCGTGGGTAATTCACACGTTGATTTCACTTCAATCAATTGCATCTGTAATTGGTTGCAGGTGTCTTCATTGTTGCTGCTGTTGTTGCTCTTGTTGTTGTAATTGGCAACTGCTTTGGCTGTGCTTCCTTCTGGGAAATCACTCTATTTGCATATAATCAAGCGAATGCAAATTGAAGGGGTTTGCACTCAACGAATACCCACTAGTAGCCACGTGTCAGCCAGCTAATTTATGGGCCACATACATTTAATCGATCGGCATTTACTTTGGCGCATAATTAGACGGTTAACCGCAGTACTTGGTTTTATTTATTGCCATGGCTACACCAGATGGACTACTTATTACCCAGTTATTAAATTTAACCATTTTCACTTGAATTAACTTCGTCTTATGTGGTTGCAATTTACGATAGGCTATTAAATGTTTGGCTTATTTTGTGTTATGTTGACAGTTTGATGAGAAAATCAAGTTTTCTATAGTTCACATCGTTTCGAAGAAAACATAAGTCTACTTTCCCATACACAGTGTTGTAAAACGTAATGCAGTCACAAAATAAAGTGAATTATATGCTTCGTTTAAAGCTTATGCTATTTTGTAATGATTAAACATTCCTTAAAGCTCAAACTTTCTTTAAACGCTGATTGTTTTAACTAGTTATACAACACAGCTTGCTGTTTTAGGCGTCTCTATAATGTTTTACAACACTGGCAGCTTGACAGTTAACAAAACAACTACCGCACAGTGTTGTAAAACGCTTTTGAGCATGTCAAATATTTGAGTTATCAAACGCTTTACGCCTTTAACTAATGATCGAAAAATGTCTGAAACTTTTTAAAATATAAATTGTTGCCATTTCTTCTTCTTTATCTTAGCTCTTATCACGTTTTTGTTTATATTTACAATGCCAGTGTTATTTATGCATTAAGTACAATAACCTTTGGCTAACCGCATCAATATTTAAGCATTAAATGTTTGCAATTGGAATTTCCTGGCATATGCATTACCCTGTTAAATGGTTTCATTATTAATGCATGGGGTTTATAACACATGTTTTGGCATTCCCTGCAGCACGCACGTGTTTATGTGCGAAAAGTAAGAGGAGTCAGGGTGATTGAAAAGAATGTAATGACTAGGAGCTACCCTGTAAATGAAGTTAAGGGAGGAAAATCAAGTTTCTGTACTCAAAGTCAGGCACATTTTTTATTGGTTTTCATTTTGCATACAAAAGATTCTCAAATAAAGGTGTACCAAAAAATGCAGTTTCACATTTTAAGGCTAGTTTGAAGTAATTATTTAAATATAACGGGCAACGCCGGGTGATTTCTTCTAGTATGCTCCAAAAATGTGTACACCGGCGATTGCTAAGCTGTTTCAACTAAACATTTAGTACATATTTAGAACATATTTTCACATACATAGTTTCTCCCAGAACCAGTATGCCATTTCTTAGCAATTTAATGGCTACAGGGTATCGAAACAAAAGTAAACGGAAACTAAGACAAAAATATCACTAAATAAGCAAAGACTTTGGCTCGGTCGCTCACTTAGCCAGGCTCTCCAAATAGTTGGCCGGGGCACTTGAGCAATGCGAACGCAGGACATTAGACGCCACCGATGCTGCCATAAACTGAAGCCTGTGGCAGCAGGATCTACGTGCCGCAGCTGGCAACGACATGCACGGACTAGTGCCATGTGGCTCAATATTTGGCCACGGAACGGTTATGCTATTGTTGTTTTTGTGGGCGCTTGTTATTGTTTTTGTAGGCGTGCGTGCGTTTAGGACCAACACTTTATGACTGTGTGTGGACATGTGTGTGGACATGTGCGTGGGCGTGTATGTGTGTGTTTCCAATTAAGCCTGATAGATAAAGCACAACATGAAAGTGAGGTGAAAGCCAAAGTTGGACTTGGCTAAGACAATGCAAAAACAAGCGCAGACAACTTTGGCTTGTTATGTCAGCGACACAGAAAGACACACACACACGTGCACACACACACACACAGCTACAATCAGCGTCGAGTGTCAAAAAGCGTTGCCTGCTTCTAGGCGCCTGTTGAAATCCGCTCACATTATGTCAGCTGCAACCAACCTGTGGGGCAGCCCCCACCCAACGCCACGCTCGTCTCTCTTAACTCGGCAATCAATGAACATTTGCCTAATCTCAGTTTTTCACTTTGGAAAATTGCGCTGCCGTTGTTGGCGTTGTTTGGCTTTTGTCATTTTGGCGCGCTTCGAGGTTATTATTCAATTTTCGCACAAATTGCTCACATAAGCGGATTAGGTTGACAAACACATACCCTGCACAACACAACCCTGCACTCCGCCCCGCCCCACACTGGCTTCATGCAGCTCGAAAACAAGCTATAAATCAGCTTAAATTTACACTTTGCCTCTGACAACTTCAGCATACAGAATAAAATAAATAGAACGAGAAAGAATGTGAACAAACGCAAATTTTCCTCCGTCAAATATTTTTCATGCGTTGCGTCCTGTAATCGATATTAAAATCCGCTTAGCTTTATTTCCCATTTGTTTTTCTCCTCAAGTATTTTCTCGATGTCGCCGTCAACAATGGCCCAAATGTAATAACAAGTCTTTTATGTGTGCTCCTTCCCCCAACCCAATTGCCCATTCGTTCAGCTCGAGCAAGGCAAGTGTTAATGAAGCTGAAACCGAATATCACATCAAGCTGTCGACTTTTAGCAGGTGGAAGTTGTGTAGTATGTACTACATAGAAGGGGACGTATGTATTACCTTTGTTGCAGGTTTGAACAAAAGATATCTCTTGAAAAGCAGCTGAAAGCTTTTAGCTCAGAATACATAGTAGTTAGAGTTAGAAAAGTTGATAATATATACATTTATAAGTTTAGATAGGTAAAATTCAAAACCAAAACCCAATAAGAACAAGCTCAGCTTTTAAGAACTTTTAATTTGCAGTCGAGCGTCTCGCTCCCAATATGCCCCCCATTGAATCGCAATGCTGGCCAATTTATTTGTGGTCAATTCAGGTGCTTAACGTGTTTTTAATTATGCCTCAACGACAGGCTCATTACGAGTGCGCTGCACATGAGTTAAACAACGTTTGAGAGGCCGATGATTAATGTATGAGTAGCCGAAGGACGACAGGACAACGGGACGACAGGACGACAGGACGACGGGGCAACATGACTGCAGGAAGCGAGAAGCCACGGCTGATAATGACTGAAAGTGTGCACAACAACATCCGAGCTACACACCCCACAACGCACACGTATGTGCATGTGTGTGTTTTTGGCACGTAAACTGGCAATGACGTAAGGCGTTAGGCGTAAGGCATCTACGTAACGAAAGAGCGCGATAAAATTGCGGAAGCGCTGTGAATGCCGATGGCATCGTCCCGCAGCTAATGATGAAAATGTCGGCAATACCCATTGAAAAAAGAAGAGGGTATATTGGTGATGTGCAGCAAAAGAATACGTCTTTCGTTCATTGCATTTGCTGAACTCCGTAGCAAAGAGTCAGTTTTTGGGCTTTGCTGCGGCAAGAAGAAACTTCAGACAGGGTATCTGCAAGTCGAGCTTGATTGAGTAGAGCAACCTTATTTGTTGCTTTTCACGTGCCACGGGCCAATCGCATCGTCAACCTTTTTCACCTCTTTTGTATGCCCAACACATGCGTTGTCTACACTAAGGAATATATAAGGAAAATTTGGAAGGTGGACGGGGAGTGTGGACGGAATGTGCAGGTGGGAAAAATGTAACTCACCTGTCAGCCAGGCAAACAAGCTAAACGCTACAGCCATACAGCAGGCTAACCATATGGGGCTCAGGCTTCGTGACACTCTCATAAACGATTCAGATTCCGTTCCAGTTGCCTGTACTCCGCGCTGCCCTCACCCGCTGCTGCCACGGTGTGGACTATCTCTGGCTTAAAGTTGTCGTTGGCAGCAGCCTTGGCGTATCCGTTGCGCCGTATAGCGACTGGCTTCAGTTCCGCTGAGGTTTTCATACGGAAATCGGTTTGTCTTACGGCTGCCTGCACATGCGGCTTGCCAAACGCCGCTGCATTTGTTGAATTTCTTATGCACAGCAGCAGATGACAACGAGTCTGAAGTAACTTAGGATATAAGTTAAAGATGTTCCTGAACTAAGAAGCTTTTTGATTTCGCCAATGCCAAGTGACAATTACAACTTCAAGCTCTTAAGCTGTCGTAAGCGTTCCTTCGCTTGAACAGTTTGGGAATTCGAAGCGCTTTATAGGTATGTGAGTAGAGGTCGTCTGCTTACGTCATATAAGCCCCTATTGAAGAATCTCCCTAATAATTCCTGATAACTAATGTAGAATATTATATTTTTGAACTTAAATATTCACCTATATTTCACTTTTTGCAAACTTCTATCACAAATTCACTCATATTTCCCGATTGCCACTTGTCGAATATGCAACGTTTTGAGTTTTTGTGGAATCACCTGCTCAAATATCTTATCTCTGGCTTGTAGATGCGGCAAACGAGCATGTTTTATGTTTTATGTAAGGCTTTTATGCTGCTCATGTTTACACAGACAACCCAGGAATTCCCCTCGGCGCCACACCTGGGGCATCCACTTACCTTTAGATAATTTAAAGTGTCTGCCCTGCTTTGCCCTGCTTTTGCTTTTTATGATGCCTTAAAAAAAAAAAAGAATATAAAGAAATGACAAAATTAGCGCAACAAACTCGCGTCTTACGTGTCGTATGCGCAATGTGCCGAAAGTTGTTGACTTCGCTGCGAAAGATGAGAATGTTAAGTCGTTTAACCTACATGCTGCACATTAGAGTATGCGTTGAGTACTTGACGCTTGACAGATTTGATGATCCGGCCCCCAGCCCCACCCAAAGTTCCCGTCAGCTGCGCCCGTGCCAGCAATTACATTAAGTATACGCCGGGCTGTGCAGACTTTTTCCCGCTTGCCGCTCAACTTGTACGTTGTCTTGCTTACTTTTGATTTTGGTGTAGAATAAACCACATTTCGCATTTAGTTTCATAATTCTTTTTGCAATTTTTATTTGACGTAAATGAAAAACGCATTTCAATTTATTACGCATACGCACCGTATGCGGGCAAATAAATATACAATACTCGTATTTGGTTTTTTCTTCTCTGGTTTTTCAAATTTTCCACTTGTTTCGACTTTTGTTTCTCTTCATAAAAACTAGCAAAATTCATTTACACACAACAACAACAAAAGAGAAAACTCATCAAAATTAACAATCAATTTATATATAAAAAAAAATAAAGTAAATGGAATGTCAAATTGCTTTGAACATAAACAAAAGGCTCAACGCAATTTAAATGCTCGCTCGTGAGTGTTTTTGTCAAGTAGAAAAACATGTTTGTTTTTATGTTGAAATTGAAAATATTTCAATAAATTATTTGCAATCAATTGGATAATAAAAATATGAACAAATTAATTTTTTGTCAATTTTCTTCAGTTTGGCCTTGCTTTAAATAATCATAATTAATAATATATACAATTCATTTTGTTGTTATTCTTTTTCTTTTTTTTTTAAGGTTTTATGTACTTAAATTTATAACTAAAACTAATGATAACATTTCTCTCTCTCTCCCACTGCTGCGTGTTCCAGTTTTCTTATTTATTTCCTTTTTTTGTTAGTTTTATTCTCTGAATAGTTGAAATTGGGTTTTTTGCTCTATGCTCGGCTGCTAGCTAGATGGAAAGTGTTTGCTTTCAACGGTTAATTGACTTGAGGAATGTGTGTTAAAAATTAAGTTGAGTTGAGTTCAGTTGAGTTGAGTTGAGTTCAGTTGAGTTGAGTTGAGTTGAGTTGAGTTGAGTTGAGTTGAGCTGAGTTCAGTGTTGGTTAATGGAAATTAATGTTGAGTTCTTAAGCAGTTTGCGAAAAGTATTGTACGAGTACATGCGTAATACATAAATGTTGTTTTTTTTTATATTTTTTAAATATTTTCTTTTACATATACAAAAAATTAATCAGTCTAAGTACGTGTTTTTTTTTTTTTTATGCATTGTGTTGGAAAAGAATACATACATATACATACACACATACGTATGTATATACATATACATATGCAAATATATATACCAATGCATTTTAACAATTTTTAGCCGCAACGGCTAGACTTATACACATCCAACTTTAACTTAAATATGGTATAGTTGAAACTTTTGTTTATGTTGTTTTCTTTTATATATAAACCCATTCTTGTACTTGTCTTATTTAAGTTTGTGTGTGTGTGTGTGTGTGTGTGTGTATTTCTGTGTAACTGAGTATATGTGTGTGTGTGTGGTTAACCGTATTTGAAACATAGAAACCACATACAACATCATTATCATCAACGTCATCAAATCCGAACAGTTGTAACTTATATATCACGACCCACACTCCCACTTTTTCCTTGCCAGCAGAACGTCTTTTTTCAGGGAGCCTCAATTTCTCGTCGTATCGTCATTTTCTCTATTTAGTTGGTCGATTCCCGCATTTGTTCTTTAGTTTCTCACGCATATTTGGTAAAGGTCCAACGTTGCGTGGACAGCGCCGAATTGCAGCCCTGCGCACTGATGCCCAGCTCATTGTGATCCCGACTATCCAGGCACACATTGATCTTATTGTGTTTCACAAGACCGCCTTCCCGCATGATCCAGCGTTGGTTTTCCGTATCGTCGCATGACTTCAGCACAACCTGCGAGCCGCGGGCGAACTGGACGAGGGTCAGGCAGAGATCATCGTGCTTGATTTCGCCACGTTTCGAGTACGCCCATTCCTGATTGCCGCCCGTATTGTGGCAGGGGAATAGACCTGTAAGAGTGTTTATGAAGTAAAATGGTAGTGTTGCAAAATGCAATAATCTCTAGCTAAAGAGCATTTCATTGGTGTTAGTAGGTTGTAGTGTTAGAAAGCGTTTGACAAACGTTTGAAGCTAGTGAACGGAAGTTGATAGTGTTGTGAAATGCAAGTTTGTATTCATGTGAGGTATTGGAAAATGTTGAAATAAGTTCTTACACAACTATCTTATGGATAAATCAATGCCGGAAAATAACAAAAATATATAAATTTTTTTAATATATTATATTATTGTTTTAGTTTTTGCCTAATAATAATTTTTGGACCCATCATAACAATTTTGATCACAATAAACTTATTTGAATTTGTTTTTCGCTTACCCACAGTGCCGTCAATCACATGACCCATAGTATCCAAGCATTCGGTTGTATCCTGTCTGAATTGGCCCACCTCTTGTGGCTCAGGCGCCTGCAGATCGGGATAGACGTGCTCCAAATACCATTTGAAAGGCTTGCAATGCAATTTCTCCTTCAGAGCCAAACGATCATCAATGCTGAAGGGATAACAAAAAAAGAGAAAGAAACAAATTGAGATTACAATTTGTAGTGAGCCTTGTTTACGTCCTTAACTCACTTGCCAAACGGAATATTCTTGGCCAGCGGCACCGCATTGTAATAGTGCTGCTTGTAGTCATCCATCCAGACCTCGGCGGCACGTCGTGTATTTCTGGCAAAGACATTGCCACTGCCGCCGGGGAAGGTGTAGGGATGGCGCTTGCGGAACACATGGCCAACGCGACTGCAGGGTATTATCTCCAGGCTGCCACCACATTGCCACACCCTGAACGAGATTTCCAGATTCTCACCGCCCCACACATCCATCTTCATATCGTATTTGCCCAGCTTATTGAAGTACGCCTTATCGATGACAAACAGACCGCCCGCAATCATGGGCGTGCGTATGGCCGTGGTCGGATCATTGTGTCGGGCCGCACGCTCCGTGGGACTCAGATATTCCCATTTGAATATCAGATTCCAATCGAAACCGCCGCGCAGATCCGCCGAGGCGCCAATATACTGAAAATTGTCCATGCTGATCACATCGATGACGGGGCATACGACACGCGTGGGATCCTCGCGCACACGTTCCAAGAGCGGCTCCAGCCACTGCTCGTTGCACTCCACGTGGCTGTCCAGGAATGTCAAAACACTGCTAACGGCTGCATCAGCACCGCGTACACGCGATCTCACTAAGCCCTCACGCTTATCGTTGCGTATGATGCGCACCTTGTCGATCTTGGCCAACTCCAGACCGTCCTCGGCTAGAAGTAGGAGTTAGATAGACACATATTGGTAAGTTTTACATTTTAGATATCATTTATTTGCAAGTTTTATTATTGCTTTATGTGAGCTGCTATAAAAGAAGTCGCTAGTTCGATTTCGTTACTGGGCTATATGGCAGCTAGAGTTGTCACAACTCTGAAGCTCAGAAATCTATAATCAATTAGCTTTTGCAGCGTTGTGGCAAAGAAGTTCTTAGAATTGAATTGATTAAGAGATTACGCTTAGAGAAATATTTATTATTGGCAAATATATTCCAAACCCAACACCATATCGAAGGCAATTGGTTGGCTTCTATATTCCAAAGACCAACCCGAACGAAATTTACGTGCGTGCAGAAAGAGAAGTAAAATGTTTGCATCTTTGCAAGGGTTGGGCCTTAAATTGGTTGCATACAAAAGCTCCCAATGTATTCCAGCTAAACAGCTGAAAATTGGCATATCAGCTAGTAATATATAGTTAGATATAGCTTCTATATAAATCGAACTTAGAAGCAAATCAACTTTATGTTTTCGTCATATGAACAATAGTTAAAATGCTTAAGAAATCAGAGAACCAAACAAATCGTAATCAAGGCAAATACTTACGATGATCACTGTAATCATCGACCAAGACAATTTCGCGTATTAGGTGCTCGGGACTGCGATTCAGAACGCTGACAATGGTGCGCAACAGCGTCGATCTGGCTTCATTGTGGAAGGTGATGATGACGCTCGTCTCGGGCAGATCCTCACGATACTTTTTCGTGCGGCACCTGAAGCACAATATCAAAATTCCAGCATGAATTGAGATTGTGCTATGACGTTTCTTTTTCACTTACATGGGATTCCTGGTGTCGGGTATTTCGCGATTGCTGGGCAGCGCATCGCTGGCCTCCTGATTGAAGCGATTCCGTATGTACGGATCCTCGCCGCTGCGCAGCCCGCCGCCGCGTATGTAGCCCGCCTCGTCAAAGTACTCGACCTCGCCGCCACGAGCGCTCGGTCCAACGGCCAGCCGACCGCCGACGGTGCCGCCGGCGCTGCCGCTGATGCCCTGAGAGGTCTCCTCCAGCGCCACAATGCCATTCAACTTGAGGCCATGCCCCGCATTGCGTTCAAAGTCCTTCACAGAGCCGATTAAAATGACATTGCCGCCGGGATCATCGGCACCGCTGCCACCGATGCCGCCAGCCACACGTATGCCCGAGTTGGCAGCCGGCGCCCACTGACGAGATGTCGACGCGCCTGCCGATATATCGTCCTGATACTGTTGCATGGCCGTTGCCACCTCACGTAAGCGCAGCGCACGATTTTCAACCTGAATAGCGAGAGAGAGAGAGAGTTGCCCCATTTAATTTATTTCTTTAATCTGCGGTACTTTGGTGACGCCGCCAATGCGGCAATAATTCAACACAACTGCAAACAGACGCATGTTGAAGAGGGGGGAGAGGGGATTGGGGGGTGCAGGATTAGAGCGTTCTACAACTTGCAACACAAGAGCGAGGGGAGGCAACCTCTTCAGTTTACACTTTTCGAGCCAGGGGCTGACTTATGGCTAAGAGCACAGAACACAAAAATTGTTGTTTGCCAGTTTCGTGTTTTGTTTCAAAGATTCATAATCTATAAAGAGTGGCAAAGGTGCCGTAGTCTGACCCAGTTGCAGTTTGCTAAGCCGGAAAAAATACACTTTAATTTATATGCGACAAGTTTTGGGTATGCAATAAATTGTTTGAAACTCTTTCTGAGTTTAAGACAATGCCGCGACATAATGCAAGCACTTTTAGTTTACAAGCAGACCTGAGAGAATTATCGATTACTTAAAACGATTATTTTAATCGAATATAGTAATGTCCTTTAAATAGTCCTACGTTCAAATCATACATATTAATATTTGCCTCAATAAAATAACGTATTAAAGTTTAAGTAAATCCAAAGGCTGCTCGCAGCCTGCCCCACGTCCGGCTTAAGCTTGTATGTGTCAAGTTCTCCAAAACTTGTGCGAAAATCTCAATCAAATGGCAAAACCCTGAAAAGGGTAGCATCTGCTGAGGAAACACGGCCAAACTTCCTTGTACAGCATTCAATTGGCAACCATTTGGTCTTAAAGTTTGATGAGGAGGCAGAGCATAAACTTTGGGACTCGACTAATGATCCATTGCTCTTGTTGTTGTTGTTGCTGTGTTTGTTGCTGTGTTTGTTGCTTAAAGCTATTAAAAAAGCCAAATATTGACCGACTTTAATCGAGCAAGACAGAGGGAAAAGAGGGAGAGAGAGAGAGTGAGAGAGAGACAGAGAGAGAGAGAGACGTCGGTCGAGACGTCCCTTGGTCATCGTGAGCGCTGCCCTTGACTCGATTATTAATTGCCTTCTATATTTGAATCTATTTGTCATGCTTTTTCCTGGCTTTATTAGCCAAAGAAAAAAACGTTGCTTGTATTGCGGACCCTCATTTGTTATACGCTGCGTATGCGTGTTTTTTGTTGTTGTTGTATTATTTATTTTTAATTTTAAGCATAGTGCGTCACGTTTCGAATTCAACTTCCGTTTCATTTGACTAGGTTCTGGTTTAGCATTTTCTTACGATTTACATGAGACGTGCGCCTTTTAACGCCATTTCGAGCGCATTTTTTATGGCAATTCAAAGGAGCGCAACAGCCCCAACTCAAGAGAGCTTTCAACACATTCAACACGAGACACAAGTCGCCAAGACTTGTCGCCCCTTTCAACGGGCAACGTGTCTGCATTTTAAAATATGTTTTTCAAATGCTCTCAAAGCTTGAATTATGTGACTTTCTGCATTTGTTTCAATTGAAGAGAAAGGATGCGCGAGAAGGGTTTTGTGAGCTCTTGCTTTTGCTTGTTTAACAATCACAGCTGAAGTGCTTGGTAACGAAAATAATATTAATTTTTAAATTTACAATGTGCATACTTCAGTTTACAAGGCAAATTTAGCTTAAGTTTCGCTCAAGAACTTATTTCATCTAAGCAAATTTCCACCTTCAAGTCAACAACAAAGAAATCTCTCACAGTTAAGATTTCATCTCTTCATATATCTTCACATATCTTCACATATCAAGAAATGCCGCTTAAATACTTTTGCGGATTTTCCAACACTTTTGCTTTTTAATAAACTACTCGATTTATCAAAATATTTATGTTCACACTAAGATACCTCCATTATGGACTTGCAAAGCTTGCTATAAACATTGTGCTCATCTAAATGCGCATTTTATATGCGTTTGTCTCTCTTTATGTTGCCCATGACAATGTTCTTAGTCTGTTTCTGTATCAGATGAGCTTATGGTATAAAATCAAGATGTATTCAGCTGCGATGGTATTGGTTATTATCCTTAATTACGAGCAGAGACTGAGCTGCTTTATACTTTTGTGCATACACTAAATGACAAGCGGACTAAGGGAAAATGAAAGAAAAACGTAAAAAGTAAAAGAAGAAGAAGCTACAGAAAACTGTGTGTGATATGTGACAATGGAATCTGTGTAAAATGGAGACAACAAAAGGCGATAATGAACATGGTGACAATAAACAAGCGTTGAGTATGGAAAGTCGACAAGCAAATACCCTAGCTGGTGTATTAAATACATGTTTATAACGATATCGATTATGTTTATCGAATAAGAACTTCGATCATGTGTATCGAATACTGCATCGACTATGTATATCCCATTTGCATGTGCATATTGTGTGTGTGTTTATATCCAAATATTTCCCTTTCAAACCGAATCGGACTACATACAAGGGAGTATCTATTACAATGTACATCGAACCTGGAATGTTGACTTAATATGCTACATCGCTTTCTGTATCGAATTTATATTTTCATTTATTAACCATTTTCAAGAATATGTGTAACTAATGAACTTTGACTTCAAATCCCATCTGTAATGAACATGCTTATCGACTATGTGTATCGACATTTTATATGGAGTTCGTGTAAGCACATATCGAGTATACTTTATAATGCCCATCGTTTATCGACTATATGTACATCATAATAAATCGCTTTCAATGCCTTGCAAGGTCGCAACAACGACACATAATCAACATACCCAATGTAAAGCTCAGAAATGGCTATGTAGGTGCACAGAGCGTATATGCAATGTTCCAGACATGAACTAGTACGCTTCTTATCGCAGGTCATCCTGTATGAAATAGGTATCGTACGGATACCCCCACTTAAATCACATCCCTCCACCAACCAACCGCCTTCAGTTGCCATGCAAATGCCATTGGCAACAGTTTCAATTTTGCCATTCGATTTGTCGCTTTTGCATCGCTCTTCGCTCATGTGTAACTTAATTAGTTTCATTGTTTGTTGTGTGTGTGTTGTGTTGTGTGTGCTGTGTGTTGTGTTGTGTGTGCTGTGTGTTGGTCGAATGAGAGTTGGAGAGGGCGGTGGCGGCGGGGTAGTTTGGGGACTTATGGTCATTGATTGGCTGCGATGCTGTGTGCCCGGACGCTTTATGTGCTGAACTGTGTAAGCGGCTTATTTGTAGATCATTATGCGCATTTTGTAGTTGTAATTGACAGCAGCAACAAAACCGAGCGCGACCCTGGAACGAGCCCGCCCACTAACCCGTATGCAATCGATATATTGGTTATTAACTTGTTACTGCCACTAATTAGGCATAAATCAAATGATGTGTGTGTTTTGCCTTTATAATAAATGGGCAACGCATTCGACGCTCTCCACTTCCCCCCCCTGTCCGTCCCCACTCTCATAACTAGATTTATAGATGGGCTCAACACGAAAATTGGCAAAGTTTTTGTGCGTGGTTGCAATTCCTGATAACAATTGCCAATATGTGCCTAAACTGTTTGTTAATCAGGCTAGTAAACACCTCTTATTTGAAAATTTCGTATCTTTAGCTTAACTGAAATCCAATTTGAAGCAGATTTATCTTTAAATAGATTTCGGGTTGACATGCAAAGGTTTTGGGCAATATCCAGGCTCACAGTTAGGTTTATGCCCAACCATGGCAAATATCCAACCATATCTGGTTAGTTCCCAGTTTCTGGCAGCCGTTACATACATAGTCTTTCATGCATCACACTCTGCTTAAACTAAGCTTAAACAGGGTATAATATAATATTTCTGTTTGAGTTGCCACCAAAACTACGGCTGTCAGGCTCATATTCCGTTCTATAAATAACCCCGATTGCTCCCCAGAGTGCAGCACGTGTCAGACATACGCTATATACTTTAATATACTATATATCCCTCTATATAAATATAATGTATCTGAAATGTGATTAAGCTGCTGGGCACTTCAGCATTTAAGTGTGTGCAATCCGTTTTGCGGAACGTGATATTTAGGGCTTAGTTAAACTTGGCTGCGCATCGAGCCACGACGCTTATTTCAACACCTTTTGTTCGACTATCAATCAATCAAGCACTCAATAGACACTTATATATATTGACCTAAACTAAACAATTTCCCATTGCTGCTCATCCAAACTGTGTCATTAGTCAATCCACAACAACAACAACAACAACAACAGCAACAACAACAACAGCAGACAACCTCATCGATATGGTTGATGGCAGCAACAAGTTGCCACAAATGGATCTTATTTTATTTTTCTTTTTTGGCTTGGCCTTTTTTGCTATCTATATCTCACATAAAGTTCAACGTTTGAGTTCAATGTCTTGTTTTTTGTTTTCTCTTTTTGTTTTTTGGTTTTTTACAAACAACTTGAAACAAATCATTGAAATTAGTTCAGACTCTAATGGTATTCAGCTTTAAATGGCAGCTGCGCAACAAAACAAAAAAGTAAGAGTGCTCGAGGCAAGTGCACTCGACTGCAAGATACCCTGCAGGCAAAAAAGGTGCTTTAAATATGCATAAAACACATTTTCCAACTGGTTTTCGGCTTAAAGGTGTTTGTTAATCTCTCATGTAGATTATGAGAATCTTGAATACAATTTCAGTTCAGATTAACATTCCTTTATTTATACCAAATATTACGTATACGTCTCTGTGACCTACATAGACATTTGACGACCTCTGTTGCATCTAGTCTCTGATTGATTTAAAGGGTTTTGTGGGCTACATACCAAATTTGTTGCCCCTTCTTTATATAGTCTCTTAGTTTAATAAGGCTAACAGACAAAAATCATCATATCATGGCTATAGATTATGTCCAAACTTTTTGAAATGTCCCAAATGCGGCCTGTTTTAAGCAAAAGTTCGTTCTGTCTTGTTTCGTGTAGGGTATAACTATTATATATGCATTAAATACTTTTTAATATTATTACTTTTCGTTTGCTTTATAATGCTCAAGCACATCTGCCTGCAACTGTTTAGGCTCTTCTTCATGCCTTTAATTAAAATCAAATTTTTAACCCAAATGAATTTTTATACACTGTTCGCACAGCAACAAAGGAGTATATATATATATCTGTATATATTATAAAAAAGTATTTTTATTACTCATTAACTAATTTAAATCCAAGAGCATTTTTAACAAAGTTTAGTTCTTTGCCATGTCTGTAAGGCAACATTTTGCACATATTTAAAATTTCCATTAAAATCTTGTGCCCAAGTCAGGTTTCATTTTCAATTCAACTGTTATTCTTGGCTGTGTGTGTATTTCTCTGTGTGTGTGTGTGTGTGTGTTTGTGTGTTTTGGCCTGTCTTTGGTGTGTTTGTGTGTTGCCAACTGTCTGCTGAGCAAAACATTTTTGTGTTTTGTCGAATCAATATTTTTGGGCGTGCATAGATTTTTAATTGAATTGTGTTGTTTCTTTTTGTTGTCGCTTTGTTGGCTTTTGGTTCTGGCGTTGAACAACAATGCCACATGTTGAACGGTTGGTTGCTTGGTTAGCTGGTTGGTTGGTTGGGTGTGTCCCGCATTCGATTCTTGTTGGCATGTGCAAGTCCAAGTGAAAGGCCTAAACCGATTCACAATGCGTTTTGCCGTTCAATTTGTATTAAATCAGCATTCTTGCGCTTACATTGAACATGGCAAGCCATAATATTACTCAAATGAAATATCATTGAGTTTTTTGCCAACTATGCCAGCTCTGGCCAAAGTATTCAAGATGTAGCCCATTTGCTGGCAAATGTTAGCCGTCTTTTTGACGTTAACAAAGACATTTCGGGTGAAAACAAATTTGATACGTTCCAATTACTAAATTATGCACTCTACTTGGCAGCTGCTACACATGAAACTACACGATGGGAAAATCATTCAGCTGGAAGACTGAACAGCTGAGTTCGAAAGAAAAAAAAAACAGCAGAAACATAAATAAATGAAATAGAAACACGAAACACGAAACACGAAAAAAACCAAACGAACCAAAGCTGAGGTTAAGCTTCAGCGATTGAGGGCCGAAAAACAACATAAATGAAAACATGAAAAGAAAATGCTGGCGAAAATGTTCACTAATTAATAAAAAGAAAATATAAATAAAAGTAAATGAAGCTTAAGCAAATCAACAGAAAACAAAAGCAAATTTGGGACGCCAAAGTTAGAGATATAGATTTATATATATATATAGTATATCGGATATCGAATGATATAAAGATAATGACAGCTTTGTATATGGACCCTTTGCTTCTATAGATGTTGTTTGATATAAATGAGAATTTCAACTGAAGCAAATATATCTTATATTCACGAGTTTTGCAATAGAAAGCAAACAAGTAAGAGATTCTAGTCGGGAGTTCCCGACTAGGGGATACCCTGAACACTCTCCTTCTTACACCAAATGCAGATACATAAATATACTATTCTAGAAGCTGCATGTCAAGTTTTCTGCCTCTAGCTCTTATTATTTACCAAAATTGCTCGAAAAACAGAATTTCGATATCGATTTTTATCGATTGCTAGGCAATGGAGCTAGTTATCGATTATCGGCAATAAACTCGATCTGCATAGTTACTAGGAGGACCTACAGCTAGTCTCAGCTATTTCAAGTCTCTAGCTCTTATAGGTTCTGAGATCCTTGCGTTCATACATACGGACATACGGACGGACGGAGAGATAGACGGACATGGCTTAATCGACTCGGCTGTTGATTCTGATACATACATACTTTATGGTGTCGGAGATGCCTCCTTCTGCCTGTTACATACATTTACATTTTGCACAAAAACATTGTACCCCACTTTTACCCATTTTTAAGGCATCCATTTGAAAAATTCAGAGCTTAAGCATAACTTTAGCATATCGCTGCCCAACTAGCCTAGATTCCAGACTAAGACCCTGTGCAAGGTTTCAAATACCTTTTATTTGCATCGTTCAAACAGTAAAAAAAAAAAAAAACAATTATTTAAATTGCTAGACTTTTCACAAGTCTTCTAGGCAAATCGTTTGTCTAATTCCTTGGCTTATCGCCGCTGGGCTTCTCGGGACTGATGTCGGCGAGCATCTTTTGTGTTTCCTGCGCCAGATTCACCAGTGTGCCCAGATCACGTTCCAAAGTGTCGATGCGCTTCTTTTGCAGCTCGATAACGTTTAGAAAGCGCTCAATCTCCTGGCCGCGCGATATGGCCAGTTCACGCCAATAGACAACATCGTTGGTGACATCCACATAATCGGCACTCGATTTGGTCTGGTTCAAACGCTTCTGCAGCATCAGCACAACCTGGGCCAGGGTGTGCAGGGACAAGCGTCTGTTAAAAGCTTTCACTTTTATTTCACGGTCCCCGGCGGAACCCAAAGCAAACGAATCGGACTGTGGCGTGACATTGGGCATGCCGACGTCCAAATTCGGATACATTTCATCCCCCGTAATATAGTCTATGGGTTTCTTATGAATACTCAGTTCATTGGGGTCACCAGGCTCCGCTATGATGTTCAGATTGCTTATGATATCAACGGCTTCGTTAACCAGTTGATTGTCCAAAGTGTTGTCCATGTTCTTGATAAGCTGATTCAAATAGCGCGACTTTCGATGTAAAATGTAAAATATTAATTTGGACTTTATGCCTGGTTAATAGGGTAAAATTTTCAAAACAAATTTCAATTGTTATTCATTTATATACATACAAATATTTCTCTTGTTGTGGCAGAGCTTACTCCGAAAGCCAAAATATTCGACAACATTCTCCGAGTAAATCACCTGAAAATCTCTTTACCCAGACGAAACTTTATTTTAAGCCCGTCTTTTTGAGCAATTGGCATTTGGCTCCCAAGCGAAATGTTTATTTCTTTGTCTTGATTTCTATCATAAAAACTTTAATTGTTGCGCAAACATTTCCGCAGAAAATTTTCACTCGCCAGCTTCAATTTCCGTGCGTCGCATCTTTTTATATACATACATATATATATATTATATTTTTTATGGCACATTTAACAACACACGAAATCTTGGACATGGCTAATTTTCTATTCGAGACCCCAAAGATTTTCTCTCTCTACTTTTAACGAGCTGCTAGCTTTAAGTTTTGATATTGTTCCCATTTTCACTGAGGTCACATTTACATTAAGACATTTGCACGTTGATGATTGCAATAAAGCGATAGAAATGTTTTTTCTTAATGTGCAGCATTTGTCATGAAAAGCAGAGGTGCAGGGGTGATCGACTTGTAGATACCCTGTGTGAAAGCTTTGTTGCTAGTAAAGTAGATTGACTTTCGGCTGCAATCAATATAGGAAATACAAATTGAAACAAAATTGTGTTTCTTTTTCAAAATGTAGCTTAGCCTTCCTATATTGTATGAAGAATTTATAATCAAAGCCAGACTTAGAGGTCTGTATGCTAAGCACTTTACTCTCAACGATTTCGTGTCTATAAATTTGCATGCCTCGCTTCGTAGTTCTAATGCCCAAGCACGCTGAGTTCAGCAAGGACACAGACCTCTTTATCACTCTTGTCTGCCCGTAGACCTTGTTTTTTATGGCTATAGGGTATATAAAAAGGTTAACAAACTTAACAAGCAAATGGCAGGCGCTTATCAGATTGGCCTGTCAATCGGCTGCTTATGGCCAATTTGCAAAAGACGCATAACAACAAAAGTTTGATGGCCCAAAAAGTGCAAACTGTAAACATGACGAGTAATTTATTGTCTTTGGCCAAACAATGGCAATGTTAAATGCATTGAATGCTCCACAAATTATGGTAAAAATAAATAAATAAATAAATGTATATAATTTATAAACTATTACGAGGCCGTTGCATGTGTGAAATGCACAGCAGCTGCAGTTAATTGGCCTCAGAGGTTAATTGAAAAATCTCTCACATGCAGACACGTAAAGGTGTATACAACCTGCCTTTGCCCCCCACCCGAAACTCTCTCCATGTGCTTTGTAGATCTATCTTTTATACACACACACATCAGTTGTTGCTTTGGTGTCTCGCTGTGATTGTGGCAATGCGAAGTTGCGCAACTTGAAATTCATTTGCTGCAGATGAGACTGGGGCGACGAGACGAGCAGATGCCAAACCGAATTGCGGCCAAAGCAACAATTGCAAATTGTTGTGTAGCAGAGTGTTGTGCATGTGTGTGTGTGTGTGTGTGTGTGTGTGTGTGTGTGTGTGTGTGTGCGTGTGTTTGTGGCATCTTCACGACGATGGGGCAACAAAGTCGCGGAGTCAAAAGCCTTCCTTGTGTCTTATGGCTAAGTAGCTGCAGCTGTCGGTTAACTCGTCTCCAAATTCAGCCTTCATTTTTAGCTAAGACCAAAAACCAACAAGCTGGCGGCCTTTTCTCTCAGCCTGCCAACATGCAAAACTCAATTAACCAATCTGTTTGGCGGGGGCAGGAACCCTCTGCTAGTCGGGGCTTACGCTAAGCAGCCAAGCAATTAAACCACAAATTTAGTTACCAATGGAAAGTTGTTAGCCTCTACTTAAGCCTAAAACTTTCGACGCAAAGAACTTAATTTCATTTAAAAAACTTGACTTTTATTCAAAAGCTTCATTTGAAAGTAGTTAATATACTAAAGATAAAAGTTGGCGTTAAAATAATGCTATGATCATTAGATATGATCTAAGCCTATTTCAGAACCTTGCAACATTCACAAAGTCTATAGAGAGCCTCATCAACTTTAAGAACTTAAAACTAGCCAAAGACTTCCAGCTTGCCTTAGATAAATAACAGCTAAGTAACACAATAATTGTTGGCAGCTCTTAAGCTTTAAGTCTTAGAATATCTGCCTGAAATGTTTGCAAATGGGGTTCATGCTCTGCGTTGACTTTGAGATATATAATATGCTAACTAAAAATATTTGCTTTATTAACCCGAAAGCCTCTTAACTCTTAACTCTTAGCCCTTAGCTCTTAGCTCTTGGTGTTGCCCTAGACTTGTCTAATATTTCAGAGCGTTGGCGTGCGGCAGACGTTGTGGCCGTTGGTGGCAAATTGAAGTAACTGCCACAGAGGCGGCAATAAATTGCATGTTGCATAAATAGCAGCAGCAGCGGTAGCAGCAGATGTTGCATGTGTTAGTGTGACTGTGTGTGTGTGTGTGGGTGTGTATTTGTGTCCAAATTGCCACAATGAGTGCAACTTTGACTCGACTGCAGCTTAAGTGGCCATGTTTGCCGCTGCTTGCAACTGCCACTGAATGTTGCGGCTGCCACTGCTGCAACAAGAGAATCTCTTCATAAAATATATTGAAAGTGCTTTGCATAAATTTTAGCTGCCAGTGTGCCCAAGACAATGCATTATTGCTTGCCACTGGCTTTGTTGCCTTTTGCTCTTTATGTTGGCAACCGCAGACGGCGTCTGCAAAGTCTTCGTTCGCATTTCGGGCGAGAATCAATTAAGGCCGCAGTCGCAGCTGCAGTTGATGAAGTGACATTTGGGAGCTGAACTTTCAATTGGTGTTGCCTACAAGCGGGTTCGATCCCTAGACTTAGCCCAATCATTAGTCAAATTCGAATGTAACTCAATTAAAAAACGGGTCATTCATTAAGACAAACACTCGAGACGAGTGGATCAACCCCACGCCCGCCCATGACTCATGCATAAAAGAATATGCCATGATGTGGAGCTCTGGGCACAGATGTGCCATCAATGTGAACTGAACTAAACTAACTAGAACTCAAATGCAGAGTGCTCTGAAGGGCAGCAGACGTTTCGTACACTCATCAGTCAAGCGCTGAGCTCATAGCTAGAGCTGTTACAGATACAGATACAGAAACAGATACATATGCATAGATAGATTCCAAGCATTTGATGGATGCATGCCATAACAACAACTAACAAGAGCGAACAAAACAAATGCGACAAATTGCCAAATGCGCGACTTTTACACACATACACATACACACAAACACACAATGGGGCACACGCGCGCATAAAATTGCCGCAGTTGGAGATACAAATGTATCTCAAGCTGAGTGTGACGCATTCTAATTAGACAGTTCTTGCCAGCGACCATAGCTATGGTCCGTTTATGGCTCGCATTTGTTTAGCCAAACAATTTGATCAACATGTCAATGTCAACAGCAGCCACATGGAACCACATGAACCGCATACAGATACATCGAGTATACGCCCTGTGGTTATTCAGCTTTTGTTTTACTTTCTCTACCCTGTACCCATAAACTGATTGCAAGGCATATAATTAAGTACGTTTTATTTAGGTAACGAAAGAGAAATTGGCATCTCGCATAGGTATACATAAAGCTTAGTCTGAATGAGGAACTGACTTGATCTAACCCCACTGTCCCTTTGTACTTCGCGGCGGGGCAAGCGTAATTCAACCTAGCTGCAGGGTATTTGTTAGTCGTCTACCCTTGCGCTCTCAAGGGTAGTTTCATATTAACTCGCAAATTATGTTCCGGCCACTAAAGTATTGTTTATTTTATAAGCCCATTTCGAAGTAATTAGCTTAATAATTTCCATCATTTTCGAATATTTTGACCGCAAAATAAAAACACATTTACTTTTTACGCAGCTGCAAACATTATTTATAATTAATTATTTAATATTTAATTCGATAGCCTTTTCGGCATGTGGCTTTAATAGCGGCTTTTAAGCGAGCAAAAAACTCAACGGCCTTTATATAAGCTGTGGATATTTTTAGACCGCAAATTTGTTGAACATTTTGCAACTGTTTTTGTTGTATACCCTGTACCGAAAGGGTAAGAAAATGGATAATATGACTAGCAAAAGATATGTTCGAGCTATTGAAGAGGTTATTGTCTTAAACTGGAGCTGAGCTTTGTCCGCCTGCCTGTTAGTACAAGCTTATCAGTATCTTTCGATATATCGATATCGATCCATAACTATCGATTTTCAGCTTCAGTTCTTTGTGCATATTACGGAGTTTATAAGAGCTGGACAATTCATAATTGGCATTAAGGTTAAGGTAGACTTATCAAGAATATATCCTATTCTGGATAGCTGCCTCCATTTGAAGAGATTGGCTAGGTTATAGCTTATTTGACTCAGAAGGAACCCTTTTTTATGCTGACTTCAAAATGAATAGAAGGTCTCGTCTGCAGTTAACCTGTATTAACTGATATACATTTAGGGTTACAGCTAGATTCATCTCGCATTGCAGCTAAAGTAAGATGGAATGACTCAGCTCACTTTTCATTTTGTTTGGCATTATGAAAGTTCCACTTCCTACATTTGCTCGGCTTATAGCTTTTTATATCACTTTGGCCAGACAACTGAACTGTAAGTTATTTCGTACAGTTACTTTAGCCTAGTTCTTGCACTTATTTCCACTACATCTGCTTTATGGACTGCACTTTGGTAGAATTCTCAAGTACAACACCATAAAATGCCAGCCGAGATCCTTGCCAAATGCAGACTCACTCCGCCCAGCCATAACTCCAGCTCATCTCGTTGCGGCTCATTTCCCGAGGGCCTCTGTTCTGTAGGAGTCATTCGCTACACAATATAAAGTGTTACTTGTCATACTCAAAGACGCAGCTCTCGCATCCTCGTCTACCCGCCCGCTGGGCTCAACACTCACTTAACGTGTTTTGCGTCATAAAGTTCAAGTTCATTATGCCAACAAACAGACGCAGCAGCAACAACAACAACAACAACCAGTTAACAGGCAGGCGAACAGCATACACACAAACCATCTAAAAGAGGCCAACACGTACAGAAAAAGAAAATGAGTAGAGGTCGGGCGTGCTCGACTAGAAGATATCCTATGCTGGGATATCTGGAGTCACAAATATGCAAACATCCTTGAATGTTTAAACATATACACAAATACACATATATACACACATACTCAGAGGCTATGCTTATTTTTACCTTTGCCCCATTTTTTGATAAATGTAATCTTGAATAGTTTCGGTTCTTGTAGTCCGATTTTAGATGGAATTAGATGGTATGTGAAATAACTTACATCTGCTTCTTCTATACGAGAACCTAGGTAGGGAATTTGGTTTAACTAGCTCTCATAAATGTTCACACATCGATATATATATGGATTTTATGGGAATGAATGCAAATTTGGTAAAAATTATATGCTTAATCTGTGTGATGTACTAGGATATATATAGAAGCCGTCATCCTCCACTTACATACAACTGCACTTAATCAGCATACCCTTTTGTTACACATTTTCAATGGTTACAGGGTATACAAATTGTTAAGTGCCACTTGCAGTGATTACACAAAAAAGTGAAACCAGCGACAATAAAACACAAAAAGTTGCTGACCAAATTCAGGCAGAAGATGACAACAACAGAAACAACAACAAAAACAACAACAACAACCGTAAACAAACTGTAAAAAACAAAGTTAAATAATTATTATTTAATGGCATTGTGCATTGGCTCGTTAGACTGAGGCCAGCAGCTGCTGGGCCATGTTCGGAAACGTTTAAGCTGCATGCACATGAATTGGCCAAAAGGTTGCGACCACCCGCTCCCCCCAATCCAGCCCCCGCTAAGCGTGAGTCGCACGCTTCTCCATTGGCCATGTTGACATTTTAGCTTGGCTTTTGTCTGTTTGTTTGTCTTGGGTCACCTTTCCCTCACGTTGTCAATGTGCTCGCCATTTAAATGCCAGCTAAATGCCTTGAGATCATCATTGAAATAAAAATAATTTAAAGTTTACTTCAAGTGAAAGTACAATATAATCGAACAACTTGAGAAAGTCACAAGACATAAAATACAATCCAAATTCAAATTCGAATTGCGCTGCCCAAAAAACCGTTTTGTTCGCTTCTGTGCATGATCAGCCCCCCCGTGCGCCGCCACGCCTCCGCCCTGAATGCCGAAACCAAAAGCGACAGTCGCGACTTTTGGCCATTTTAGCCACTTAAGTTGTGGCATTCACCTCCGGACCAGCGGCTTCTCCTATTTTCGCATACCCTGACATCGACAGGGTACATGGTTGGGTCTCTTGTTGTAGACAGCTTAGAGAAACTTATGCGTGGAATTAGTGCTTACAGGGCATCAACTAGTCGTGCATGCTCATTCATTTGACTCCTAATAGTTTTTATTTTGGTTTTTGTTTGGGCCTTTTAGCTCTTTTGCAGCTGCGAGCTGCCGTTTTTATTGCCGCAGGGAAGCTTTATAGTTAACGGGTGTGTGTGTGTATGTGTGTGATTGTGTGTGAGCCGTGTTGTGTGTATGTGTGTAGATTGATTGCTGCGCTGGTCTTCTGTTTTTCTTGTCCAGGGTAGCACTTAAAATTTGCACTGCTAGCGCTTCGCATGAGACTCTTTCTCACAGCTGCTCAGCGCCAAAGACTTGAGGGAGCAGAAGGAAGTGGAGACGGAGGACGAACAGCACCAAGTTCCCAGTTTTGGTTGAGCATTATATCATTCAATTAATTGCATCCCATCTCAAATTTCAAAAACTAGCTGATTTCAACATTGTCATATTATCGCTGAGCTAAGTGGAGCTGATTTCTTCACAATTTCATTCATGAACAGCAACAATTTTGCTCAATCATCATGCGATATTACATCAGATGAGACTTTGAAAGAGTTCGTAGGCTGCTATCCGTAAGATTTGATTGTTCCAATGAACATGTGATTGAATGAATATAGATATATACTACCCAAAGCCCCTTTCCACAATTTGTCAAATTATTAAAAGCTCTTGAAATTTTTCCCCAGCAATCCAACAAATATGACGAATATTATCCAGCCGAAACCGTAAAAAGTCATCAGCAAGCATGACCTTGATATTTTCATTAAGGTCATTGCTAAAAGAGAAAATTAAAAAATAATTTTGCTGAAAATTCCCAGAAAAATACTTATAAAACTCAAGAGGCGGAAGAAATGCTGTACGCAGTCATGTTAAATTTGTTCGGCGCTTTATTTCGCATGCATGTTGTTATGGAATTCGAGAAGAATATGCAGTGTTGGGCAACGACAACATATTTAGTTGTCCTCAAAGCCAAACGGTAGTATTGGCTTGAACTGTACATCCTCATCGGTCCACATGGTCACCATTTCGGTGGACAGCACAATCTTATGCAAATGCGATGGGAACAGATCGTTCTTCTCAAATTGGTAGCCCACCAAATGATGGCAGCCGGCGCACAGAACTGGTCGCATCTCCAGGCCACTTCCGGCGAGCAAACCCTCCTGGAGCACCACGTTGCTGGCATTGTTGATGAAGATGCAACCGCCCTCCTTGCAGATTATCTCGCCCTCATCGCTGATGGCTGTGAAGCACTCCCTGCATCGAAATATATGGTTGATCGTCTTGCGCACCATGTTGGTCTGGGTCGATCTTGGTATATAAATATATATATATATATACATATACACTGTATACAGTGTATATATATATATATATATAGGGTGTATGTTGGATTTTGCAATTCTTTATATTGCTTTTCAGAAATATCTTTTGAAATTTTTTATGTGTTTGAGTTAGTGACTGTTGAATTTCAGTAGGGTAGCTCTGAATATTTACAACTAACATAACAAAATATTGTTCTCATGGCATGCTAAGTTTCTTATAGTTGAATTTGTTTTTGCCCTGGTTGATATTTTCGTTTATCGATTATCTCAACACTAGTGTTGTAAAACGTCGGGAACTTATTAATAATCAATAAGTGCAGGCGACATTAGGGGAAGAGTAATAGGAATAGTAATAGAGTTATCGATCTACTTGGCATGCACGCGTAACTCTTAATGATCTTCGAGTGCAACTCTCTTAGGGACTTATTCCTCTTGAAATTTGAATCAATTCCCAGCAGCTTCGCCTTGACCCGAACGCTCCATTCAAGCCTGCTGTTGTATCCCAAAATGCAATCCTCGACCATTTCCTGCTGTCTATGTTCACATTTATCATTGTTTAACTAGTTTTTGTTGGGGAATGCTTGTTGTTGTTGTTGTTGTTGTTGTGGTTATTGTTGTTGTTGTTGTTGTTGCTGTCTGTGGCAAACCTGCGAACACACACAACAGGCAGCGGTCGAAACAAGTTGTAAAATAACAATAAAAACCATCGAAATGAAATTGAAAGTTGCAACAAGCGAACCATCAGCGATAACATTCAATGATTATTACAAAGTCCACAAAAGTGTTTGCCGAGGGCTACAAAATTCCGGCCGTCGACGCGGGAGCCGGGGGCAAGCCATAAACGCAGCTCGAGTTCAATAAAAATTATTAAATAAAGCGCGCGGCGGCGACCTTGCGCAGATGCGATGGTTTACATTGCGTAATCGAGAGGCCAGTCAACAGCTGGCAGTCAACAGTAACTTGATGACAAACAAGGGGAGCGCGGCGCCGAAGGTGCAAAAGCAGAAGCAGCAACAGCAGCAGCAGCAGCCGCAGCAAGAGTTGAAGGCAACTGCGAACCGGCTCCAAAGTGTAGCAAGAGCCGGTTAAGCGAGCGGCATTTTGTCATGACAGTCAATTCGAATTTGGTTTTTTTTTTTGGTTTTTGGTGTTTGCGTCTGAAATTAGTAAAATAACAAAAAAAGAAAACAACAAGAACGAAAAGATGTCCACAGCAAGCCGAAGCTTAAATACCCTGAAAGAATGAAGTGCCCGCAGCGCCCTATTTCCGGGTGAGTGGACTTATAGTCATGATAGGATATAGTTGTCTGATATTATACGACTTGCAAGTATGCCAGGAAAAGAATGAAGAAGAATGTTAAAAACAACTCTTTATCGATTCTTCAATAGAGCTGAGAGATCATAGAGATCATAATAGCTGTCAGATATTGATAGCATTTCAGCTGTAGCTAAGTTTATTCAAGATATCTGGCAAAATGGAAATGTTTTTCATTTTCTTTCCTATGAGAGCCTTATAGTAAATTAGTTCGATCTATACCCTTAAAGAATGAATCGCCAGCAGCGCACTATTTCCGGGTGAATTGACCTATAGTCATGATAAGATATAGTTGTCTGATATTATACGACTTGCAGTTATGTCAGGAGAAGAATGAAGAAGAATGTTGAATACAACTCTTTATCGATTCTTCAATAGAGCTGAGAGATCATAGAGATCATAATAGTAGTCAGATATTGATAGCATTTCAGCTGTAGCTAAGTTTGTTCAAGATATCTGGCAAAACGAAAATGTTTTTCATTTTCTTTCCTATGACAGCCTTATAGTAAAGTAGTTCCATGCTTACATGCTTTCCGCAGCACAAACATGAGCCTAAATCGAGTTTAATGAATTAGTATCAGGACTGAGGAGTGCTTAAACAGGTGGACATGGCCTTATCTCAACTCTCCCATTCTATGCATTACACATTGACTGACAGAAATTGTAATACCCTTTGTTAGGGTATAGAAAAAAGAAAACAACATAAAAGGCCAACGGCTAAAGTCATTTGCCTGACTTGGTCAGCCGATAAACATCTTTAATTATTTATTCTAAATCAAAGCCAACCAAATGCCAAATGTCTAACAAAAGCTTACGCGACTCTACTGGGATCTAGCCGGGTGAGGAGGAAGGAGGGGGTATGCGCTGTGGGCGCTGCCCATGATAAAAATGTTAATTAGCTGTTAAGGCAGAAGAACAGTCAGCGCCAGGCAGCCAAACACATGAACTAGAAACTCCAAGCTTAAGTGCACAAAAACGGGTTTCGGGTTTCCAAATTCAAGTTTCAGCTCAAGAATTTTCAATTTAATCGTTTTTGTGTTAAGTGTTTTTTATTTTAAGACTTTGAATTTTGACTGCATTTTGAATAAAATTAAATTTAAAATGTAAAATTGTGTTAAATACAAATACGTAAGATTAAACTTTTTGACTGTAAGCTTTCAGTTTTGAACTACTTTTTTCTTTGCACTGCCTCGCAAACTTCATGGATAGACAATGTCAAAGCTTAAAAGAATTGATAATTGATCTATTTTATTAGCATACGTTAGCATTTGCATTCTCAATGGCATTTGCTAATCCATACGAAAAGCTTCCCCTCTAGAGCTTTTAGCTTCCTTATAATTCTCAACTATTGTAAACGGAGCTTTTGCATCATTCGCTTTCAGCATATTTTATTGTCATTTGGACATCAAACAGAGCGTAACTGCATGTCACGCAATGCCAAGCTTGACTTTTGCAAAGTTTCTTGCCCCACAGTCTCCATACCGCCCGCTCCCCCGCCCCCGCCACCATTCTCGGTCTGCCAGTGAATAATATGCTGCTTTGACCATAAATCGAATCGTTGATGCGTTAAGTTTTAGTTGAAAGCTTCTCAGTTTGAACTTGAAATTCGTCGCTATGCATATTTTTTTTCTTCTCCTTTCTGAGGTTTGACAAACTTGATCTAATGATGTGCCCCAATTTTGAGTGTGTGCGATATATGAAATTCTTCTTTGGCAAACTTATGAAATAGTTGTAAAGAATTTCCATATTTGATGAGAACATTTGCATAGAAGCAAATCAAATCAAATTTGATGTGCGACAATCTCGTTGAAGGAATGTGGGCATGAGAAATACGCTGAGAATTGAAATGAGATAAGTTCAAATAGCTTTGGCGTCAATTTATTCACAAAGCGTTTCATATGTGCAGCATGACTCAGCATATTATTTGCATAAAGAGAACAGCGGGACGTCAAAAGACAATTAATTAGTTATTTTGGTTTTATCAACAAACTATTACACAATTGACACCCTGCTGTTAACACACAATTTGTTTGATCAGTTTATGAATGTGGCTTCAAAAACAACAACTTTCCCTTGGAGCGCGGGAGAGGCAGCAAATGTGGCATGTATATATGACTATATGGTATATAGGTCAGCTGTGGGAGTTACCTTGCCAAATGTAAGGTAGATAAATGTATGTTATATAAGTTATAATTAAGTGGAAATATATTATTTATATTATTTATATATTCGTCTCTTCTGAACAATGCTGCGCGAAGTATTTCAGTAAAAAAGGACTTTTGGTCCTTCATATAAGATAAATGGACACATTCTTGCGGGGTATCCATTACATATAATAGGGAAATTTTTGGGAAATTTCTAGAATTATAAACTAACTAACTAACTAACTATTTATTATGTACTTAAAATACACTCTGAAAAGGGAAAAACATGAATTTTATATTCAAGAAATTTGAATTCAAGCAAGTTAAGTTTATTAGGAAATTGAATGCAGATAATTGAATCTTAATCTCAATCTTGTTTATACTAGAATACGAAAAAGCTTCTTTCTTCGAATGTTAACTTTTGAGATAAATATATATTAAATATATATACATATATAAATATAGATATATATAATTCCTGTTTTTGAATCCCGTTACATATGCTAATAATCAATTGAATTGCATCATATAATTTTTACGTCTGGAGGTAGAAAATTCACTTATAAATTCCCTATCAAACGTTTTTTTGAAATTCCCAATTTATATTTAAACGATTTCAAACTACATTTTAGCAGAAATTTTAATAATTTTTGTTATTTAATTATATATATTTTTTTGCTTTATTTATATAATTTTTTATTAGCTTTGGTTTTAAGCGAGCCTGAAAAAAAGTTATTTTGCAGGCTTACAAATTTATGAAGTTTTTAATCAAAAAGCCAGCAATTTGTGTGGGCGACTCACAAAAAACCTTTCGAGTTGTGCGATTCTCGGTAATTGTAGGTAAGCGAAGGGGTCTGGGTAATAGTTGCATTTGATATGTGTCATATAAAATGCAAACATGCGCAAATGAATAAAACTGAAAAAAATTAACAACTATTGTCGCAAAGTCGATGCCTAAATACCCTATTTGTGAGATAACTTGGTGCTGTAAAACTATATAAAAATATATTGAACGATTTGCTTATCTGATCATAACCAGAGTTGGTTAACTCAAATTGAACAATGTTATAGCAGAGAGGTAGATAGAGAGAAAAAGTCAAAGATCAGGAAAGAGAGAAAGGGGGATAGAGAGAGAGAGATAGAGAGAGAGAGAGAGAGAGAGAGAGAGAGAGAGAGAGAGGGGGCGAACGGGGTAGGTAGATAGGTAGAGAGCAACAGAAAGAGTTAGATGGAGAACGAGGGAAGGAGAGAGAGAGTGAGAGCAAGAGAGAGAGAGAGAGAGAGAGAGAGAGAGAGTGACTGAGACAGAGAAAGAGAGAGAAGATTTGAGTATATTGATCGACCTCCTTTATAAGAAACAACTTTTGTGGTGTTCGACATACATAACCTTTGTTCACACTTGGTTACATATTTAGCTATGACATACCCACCCCTGTTGTACTTAAAGGGAATACTGAATAATGTTTTCATTTTTTCCGCTTGAAAGCTATTAAACTGCGCATGTTTCCAAAATGAAAGAATCAAACTGTGAATTAATGTTAAAAGCACTGGAAATAAAGCCTGCGACTGCCATTTCGCTGGCGCCCACACACCACACACTCGGCCCCCCACACACACACTCACAAAGGGTATACGGGGGTATACACCCCCTCACATACAGTTATGTACACCCACAACACCCCGCCCACGTACACATGCCAAGCAGCGCACATATAATGAGTGTGAAAAGTAATTCAATAATACGCTGTTAATTACACTTTTGATCTTTGCAGTGATAAAAAAAAAATTGGTAAAAATGTCAAAAGTGTCGAAATGTTAAAAGGCAAAACGATGCGTAAATAAATTCGATTATAAAAATATATATGTATGTAATACATGTAATATATATGTTTGGGCCGAGGTTCCACAGACACGGCCTTTGGGCCTCGAACCTCAGACGCAGCCCGCAGCCCGCAATCCAACTGAATTGAGTTGAGCTCAAATCATTTATATACAGAAACTGGATTTCTTTTATTTTGATTTTCCTTCTTTTTTTTTTTGTTGTGGAAAATGCAGGAAATACAGTTGCAAGTAATTGAGTTTATCGACTTTGTACAATTCGTTTGGAATTTTACCTTTCTTTGCTTTCATTTTCGTTTTCCCTTCAGTTTTTTTTTTTTTGTTTGACACAATATAAATTGTTTTAATCCCAAGCCAAAATAAAAACATTCTCGATAAGCCAATTCGGTTTTTATTAAGCATATTTGCTGCACTATTGATTTATTTTTTATTTGCTGGATTGCTTTTTATTTGGCGATAAGGCACAGAACTGTTAAGATTTATGAAGTGCTGAGAATGGCAATGTTAAGTGAGCTTATCTCTGGGCTTATCTAATGGCAGCTCATTCATTTTGCTGGCGTACAGAATTAATTGGCCACAGAATGCCAAATGGGAACATGTGAACACTCTCGAGATACAAAAACGTATAATGGGAATAACGGATAAATCTATGAAATGTTTAAATTAAAGGAAATTTTGTGCACTTATTTTTGTTGAGGTTGAGGTTTGATATAAAGATTCTTATTGCTGGATAGTTTGATGGGGTTTTCTTTTGATATACATTTTGTAGATCTTTATTGATGGAAAGTTCGATTGGATCTTCTTTTGACATTTATTTTAAAGATTTCTATTGCAGGATAGATCGATGGAATTTTCTTATGATATACATTTTGTAGATCTTTATTGCTGGAAAGTTCGATTGGATCTTCTTTTGACATATATTTTAAAGATTTCTAATGCTGGATAGACCGATGAGATTTTCTTTCGACATACATTTTGTAGATCTTTATTGCTGGATAGTTCGATGGGACCATCTTTTGACATATATTTTAAAGACTTCTATTGCTGGATAGTTCGATGGGATTTTCTTTTGATACACAATTTGTTATTCTTTTTTGGTGGAAAGTTCGATTGGATCTTCTTTTGACATATATTTGAAAGATTCTTATTGCTGGATAGTTCGATGGGATTTTCTTTTGATATACATTTTGTAGATCTTTATTGGTGGAAAGTTCGATGGGATTTTCTTTTCATATATATATGTATCTCTTGTATGGCTAATGCATTATATTTATATTTAATATAATATACCTAAGCGCGACTTTCTATTTATCGAACGCATCTGAAAGCCATTCCGTTGCCTAACGAATATTGTTCGTTACATAAAATTGTTGGGTGACAATCATTTTGGCAGGCAGCAATAAAAAAAATGCGATAACTTATTTGTCATTGATTGCAAATCAGTTGATAACTGTTTGCAATACTCATTTTCCGTTTTTGTCTGTCAAATGTGGCGCCCTTTTAATGGGGCTTATAAATGTCCATAAATTTAACAGCTGTTGTCTTTGTTTTCATTGCAATTTGTTGATAAAGAGTTGATTATTTGCATATAGTTCAAAAGGTAGTAGATAGCGATAACAATGATAAAACGCGATACGTGTGTCAGCCGAGTGTCGAGCGCATGCAGATGACCCAAATTACCTGGGAAATTGCGCATACGTCATGTGTAACCGCCCGCATTTGACTGACACAACTGTCAGCAGTAAAAAGCTGAGACTCTAATTAAAAAGGAAGAGCCAACGAAAAAGTAACTACGGCCAGTGTAAGGAAAGTCAAGCTTTGATGGACTAACAGAATACCTGGAAAACTTAATAAATATATATAATATATATATATATACTTTCCATTCAAAAAATAGATTATGTATATGCATATATATTTTCCTATATAACATAGATATCTTCTGCAAACTGACCACACTTCCTTAAGATACCCCCTTCTGCACTTGCATGCGTTTACAGGGTATATAAAAACGTAAGCCAAGTCAACTGCAAATAGAGATACGCAGTCTTGTGGGCGTCACAGGGCGTTCCTGCACTTGCTACCTGCCCGTAGACGTGCGGCTAATTATGTGTCAGACTTAGAGTGGGAGAGGGAAGGAGGGAGAGAGAGAGAGAGGGAGTGAAAGAGAAGACAATGCTGAAGTAGTAGCTATATACTGTCTGCAGCCTTAGCTTTGGTAGTTGTTATAACTGGCAAATAATTACTATGCAAGCGGCATACGTAACGTTTGATGATCAATGCTCGTGGAGCGGAAGAGGTAGGAAATTAAAGAAGAAACAGCAGAGGAAGAAAGCTAATAGTTGGGGTGGAGAGTGGGGGGGGGGGGCAAGGGAAGTGGGTATACGTCAAATTCAAGCTGTAAATCAAACTGAAAGCGAGTACTCACCTTTTCGGTGCTGGACTGAAAGTAATAGACCATTACGAACATCCAAATGATGCTGACGAAGACAATTAATTTAATATTGCGACGCATGTTGATTGAATTTGTTATATTTTTGTTTTATATATATATTTGCACTGGACAGCAAATGTTGCGGACGTTATATATTTGTTGTTGTTGTTGTTGTTGTTGTTGTTGGTATTTGGCAATAATATTTGACGTTGTATTTCACTGTGTAAAACAGAAACCAAATAGCATTAATTACATTAATTAAGCATAACGAGCACGTGCTATAAATTGCAGTTTTTAATTATTTAATTGAAAATCAGTTTGGTTTGCATTTGTTGTTTCTCTTTTCGCTCACTTTTATTTATGATAAAAACAGTTTAATTCAATAAAATTAATTAGCTGGCCAGCTTTGTGCGCGGCCTGCAACTGTTCAGCTCTTGTGGCAGCTGTTTGCAGCATCCGCTTGTGAACCCAAATTAATTATCTCTCTGTTTGTTTGTTTTTTTTTAGCCCAAGGCTTATCATATGCAAGTATTTCATGCTAGACACATTTAACACACACTTAATGCAACAATAATTGAGTGTGCAGCTTAGGCAAATATTGCAACATTTATCAGAGCATGATAGAGGAGGACGAATGTAAGATAGCTTCGCATAGAGCGATGTATTAGATATGTTTCAAGTATGAATAAAGATGTAAACAATCTGTGTATGTCACCTGTGTAACCCAGGTGACATGTAAAACTGAGCTGGAATCGCAGTCTAAACAAATTACAAAGTTCTTCGACTACAAATATTGACGAATATTTGAGATATATTTGAAGTTGAACTATTGTACACACATTTAGATGTATTTAAACAAAACTTAGTCAATAATCAATTATTGATTTTGTTATTTATAATATTATATATTATCATAATTGAGAAATTACATAATTGAATCATGATACTTTACATTTTTCGCAAGTTGGAGTTGATCAGCTAAAAGATTTATCTGTCATGCTTATGTATATATGGAAGGCATACATTCATTTTAAATGGAATAAGCTTAGTTTTTATTAAATGATATAAAATCAACATAATTAACATTCAAATGATAACAACTTGAGCTCTTTATCTGATTGTAAGCCTTATCCAATCACCAGCATTCCATTCAAATTTATCTCAAGGCCATGCCCCATAAATATCAAAGAGTCATGGGCCGTTGAGTTTGTCACTGTTTGAATAGCATTTTTTATTTAAGTTCAATCAAATATTATTTACTTCAAGAAAATTCAACGTAAGATACAACACAAAACAATGCTAAATAATATAAATGCCTGGCGTTTTTATCTAACACTCAGATAAACCTTAGCTTATCAACCAGCACAATTCCTCGAAATAGATAAGCAACAGATAGATAAGTCGCACAGTAGTCAAGTTCAAGCCCCAATTAAAGGCAAAGTGGGCAAATTTCAATTTCAAGCGACCTTTGTTAATGCTCGAGAATATGCTCTTCAATAATGTGGGTCAGTTAATGATATCATGCACCATAAATAGCTGTTAAACGTCACAAATCAATTTGTTTTCTATTATTACTGTTCTTAAAGCAGTGAAAGCAATTCACAGTTGTCTAGTTAACTAGTTGTTGTTGCTTAGTTTTGGACACGTTTCACAGTTCACAGGCGCTGGCATTGGGCTTTAGGCATTACGCATACGCAGCGTGGTGCGATAAGATAGCGCGAAACTTAATCGACTTTGAATTTGGATTTTGATAAAATGTTGCTCTTTTTAATTATTTTTTATTTGTTTGTATTGCAGTTACAGTTATGAGTGGCTATCAATTTTATATGCCAGCGAATAGAGTCGGGAGGAAAACCGCAAGGCAATTGACCAAATGTTTATGGCTTAATCATTGGCCGCTTTGTTGTTGCTATTGTTGTTGTTGTTGTTTATGTGGCAATCGTATTTGACACATTTATATCTATTGCATTTACCGTTCGGTCGTTTATTATTATGTTTTGTTTTATTATCGCGGCCGCCGCCGCTGCGCGCGTCCCAAAGACGGGTGTCACGCGAGTCACGACTAGTCACGAGTTCGACACACCGTTAACGTACACGCACACGCACACGCACACAGACAGACTGCGACTGAGAGACACTGGGCACGAGCGTCTGCGTCAGCGTCGCACACACGAATGGCCAATAAGCGCAGCGGCCGCGTATATTTTAATGGCAAAGCCAAATGCAGAACGTAACGGTAGTTGGTCTTAGTTCGATGCCAACACGTTTGACGTATAAGAGCGCGCGCTGGCTGCTTTCGACTGCGAACATGTTGCACGTTGAGTTTGCTGCGCGAGCATTGGCCAATTACAACTTTGTTTGACTAATACCAAAAAATCAAACTTGGCGGCAATTCATGCTCGAGCAGCCACAATTGCTTCGAGCAGACAAAAGCGCTTAAGTCAACGCTGCGTATGCGTAATATTTCGCGGTGAACAAAACCGGGCCAAAAGCAAATGTTTATATATATCTGTGCACGCTTGATTGGACTGCACTTAAAGTTTATTTTTAATAAGATTTGATATTATTTCAGCGACATCATTAATAATATGGCAATTGATTGCTTTAGTTCTCATTTGTAAACGTTTTGCCGAGGCGTTGCGTATGCGTAATATTTCGCTGTGAGCAACACCTGGGCAAAGCAAATGTTTATTTAACTGTTGAATGTCGATTGTGGAGCAGCTGAGTCTCTTCAGCTACTTCTTTTTATGTAGCATTCGTAAACGTTTTGATGCGAGCGAGCTAATAGCCTCTGTTCTACCATATAACAAAAATTTTTTATGTTTTTTGTTTTATTTCGCATTGCATGCATTTCTGTTACGCATTCATCATACTTTTTTAATTTAATATTCACTTGTGTGTTGCATGTAATTAAATTAATTCAGATTCTTATTTTTTTAATTTCCCCCACAGTTCTTGCATTTCTTTCACGCTTTAAGCTTTTCAATCAGCCCACAAGCTTTTTAATTATCAAGTGCTCATTTTTTACTCTTGAACTTTTGATATATTCATTTTAATGAGCTCTCCCTCAAATTTCATACGCGAGTGCAACAAAATGTTGCCATATTCAATTAAAGCTAATTAAATATTCATTCAAATTGTTAGAATAAACTGCAGTTATGCAAATGCCACACTACAATACCAACAACAAGAAGGAGATACTATGTGGCCAGCGTTTATTTGTAGTGTTGGTCAGTTTGAGTTTCGGGTGAGATAAATGCTTGCATTATTTATAAACTGACTGCCATTGAGTGTGTCTGCGTGTGTGTGTATGTGTGTGAGTATGTGTGTGCGTGTGTGTCTGCGTGTGTGTGTCTGCGTGTGTGTTGGTGTGTAGTTAACAAGAGCCATAACGCTTAAAGGCTAACTGAAGCAGCTGCTGTTAAAGGAACTTGGAAGAGAAAAAGAAGAAGCGCAAGTACAAATAGAATAACTAAACAGGCAAATGCTAAACATGAGCGACTGACAGATACCCTGCAACAACTAAAAAGGAGTGTATATATAAGAAAGATATAAAGCATTGCGAATTGTACTAATTATTTAAAAACGGAATAGCTTTAAGACTGTTCAAGGATACCAAAAAGTCGACAAAAATGAAATATTAATAGGTAAAACTATTGCAAATGCTGGACTTGCACATATCCTAGAAGGACTTACACTCAGTTTTCCTAGAATTTGCCGCATTTTGGTTTCCCTAGTTTATTTCTCTAGTTTAAGACAGTTGTGCAATACTTTTTCTTCTTGAAGCTGTATTAATTTTCTTTTTACCAGCACACATGGGTCTTCGAATTCAATACGCCCGCTTGAACCCAAACCTTTTGATTGCATATTTTAGAGCAAGGATAAGCACATGGCAAATGTGGGTTACTGCCACTACGAAGCCGCAGTGTACGCCCCTCCCTCCCCCTGCCCCCTCGTTGCCATGCTATCTCTATGCCTCTCGCAGCATATCCTTGATTTTGCCCGCTGCCCCTTCACTTATTTAAATTGGCTTAAAAACTCGAACGTACAACGAACCGTGCCACAAAAAGTCATGAATATGCAGAGACAGACCGAGTGACAGAGAAACAGTGCAGCATAGATAGAGACAGACATAGAGCCAGACACAAGAGTCAAACAGTTATAAAATCACACATACATATGCAGTAACCAACCCCCCTCCCCAACAGTTATATGAGTGGCATTCCATTAGGCGTAATTAGAGCATTTAGCAGAGGAAAAAGTTAAGAAAAGCCAGCAGCAGCAGCAACAACAAGAAGAGGAGCAGCAGCTGCAGCAGACAGTTGGAATAACCTATGCATATGTATGATATGCTATATATACACACATACACACATATGTGTGCATATGTATGCATTTGTTGTGTGTGTTAAACAATTTAGCTGCCGCTGCCGCTGCCGCTGCTGTTGCAAGTCTCGCTGTGGCTTCCTCCAAGTGCAGCGACTTGGCTCAAGTACGATAATTAAAAGTTGGTTAAATGTTGCATGAGTTGCAGCATCCTTCAAGCCATGCCACATGGTCGCATAGCGTAGCGCACATTTGATTGCACAGCATTTGCCAGTCTCCCGCTCTCTCTCCCTCTCTCTCTCTCTCTCTCTCTCTCTATCTGTCCCTCTCTGTGTGTGCTCACCTAGCCGTGAATGCCGCCGCTGCGTATCTATCCAACCGCATTGCACATTTGGCAGTCACCGACAGCTCCCCAGCTTAACACCTCCTTCCCCTCTACACCATATTGTCTCATTACTTGCTGACTTTTTATACCCTAAATCCATTGACATGGTTAAAAAGGGTATATTGTTATTGTGCAAATACACTCACTGATACACTCATTTTCATATATATATATACATAAATGTGGAATCGAATGCACGGAAAATGAATAATTAAACTTGGGTGTTGGATTAAAGCCCTGAGAAGATAGTATAATAAACACCCTAGTTAATAATTAATGCATTACCCAGATATATTGTCCAGCTAAGGAAGAAGAAGCACAGGCGCAGCAAGCGTGCTTATGTGCTTGTGTGTGTGTATACGTATACATGGGTGTGTATAAGTAACCCGCGAGTATACGCAACCCAAGTATACAGGGTATCTCAACTAAAGGACTCTTTTTTGCTTTTGCTACACATGCAGCCCCTAGTATGGGAGGCGGGGCACCCCCCTCCCGCTCTCACGCCCACAATTCGACAGAGCGTTTTTGTCATGCCTGCAGAGTTGGCGGAAATCAAAGTGCAAATGTATTTTGTCAAAAGCTGGCGCAAAACTTGTCGCCCATTGCGGAAATGTGGAAAATATATCTGAAGAACGCTTTTAAAATTAATGCATAATTGCGTTAGTCACTTCATTTAAGGAAAAAGGGGCGGAGTAAATTGTCAAGGTCACCAAATTTGTTGCAATTTATTAGCGTTGCGGTGCAGCGTTGTGAGAGAAGGGAGTGGAGGGCGCCAAGTTGGGACACGTAACTCTGCGGTTGCATTGGAGGCAATCGAGCCACTTCTATACGTGTGTGTGTGTGTGTCTGTGTGTGTGTGTGGGTGGGTGGCCGGGCGTGTGGCGCTTAAGTCTGTAGTCTGCCTAATGTCTTGGTGACAAGCGCGGTGGCTAAAGCTGATAAGTGGCGTTAAGTGTTATCGTCCTTTAGCTGTGCGTGTATCTGTGTGTGTGTGTGTGGCGCCAAGTAGCACCCGGCTGCGGTGTACAATTTACGGCATTTAACGAATATCTCTGAAGTACCTGTATGTGCGCGGTTTACCCAGGTAAAAGCTGTTTAATATTAACTACAGCCGCACAAGATTATTCTTTAATAGAAGCGATTTTATGCAGGGATTTGAGTAAAGGTTAAGAATTGCTTTTATATAAACTCTTTACTTACAACCGATTTCTGCTATAAGAGCCATACATCATCTGCTTTCAATTTGATAACGAATTGTGATTCTCCCAAGTGCTAAGAATGATGAGGATGGATTTAGGACTGTGACACGAATAGAAAAATACTTTAGATATTCGAATGTTGATATTGGTTAAGAATATGTGTATATATTCTATGGGGTCGTAGATGTCATATTTTACAAATTTTCTTATACAAAGCAAATTGTTCGCGAGATTCTGCCTCAAGAGCTTTATGCTGTAGTTGGTCCAGATATGTCAAAAATTTAATAAGGTTTGTTTGATAATATTTAGGCCTATGTAAAGAGCAAAATAAAACTTATTAATGCTGACTTTGGCCAGTTATATGATATAGTGATACGCTTTGGCCGGTTCAGACAAATGTGCTGCCGGCAACTGAAGCTCTATGATGATAATCGTACAACAACAACAATTTGACATAGACATAGATATAGTCATAGAGACTCGTCTGTTGATGCTCGTTACAGGAGAACAGGTGTATATATATCTCATAGGGTAGCAGATGTCCGTCCCATTTGATGTGTTACCATCTATAAGGGTACACAAATTGGCCAGCCATGGAGCTGACCATTGTGGAGCTATTATTGCTGCTATTATTATTATTATTATTATTATTATAATTATCATTAATTATTACTATATATATACATATAAATTTTCATTATTCAGATTATTTTAGTTATGTCCCGCAATTTGGATTTTGCAGTGAATTCTTCTCACTCTGTCGCAAATGCTTTGCACTTTATGCAAATAATTTCTGTCAGTGTACTTGTCATGCTTTTAAATCAAGTTCTACTCTCTCAGAGAATTGTCTCTCACTAAAAAATTGCCGGCTTGGACGTGCTCTCTCGCGCTCTACGCCCAAGACACGTTTCACTTTCACGCTCGCTCCCACTCTCTCTCTCTCACGCTCTCACTCTCTCGCACTTCGAGGGTGGCTTTTGCGACTGTCATCAAGTGCCTGAGGTTTCCTAAATGTGCCCAGCCCTGCTTAGCAGACATCCCTTGCCCCGCCCCACTCTTCCACGCCCCTCTCTGACCCATCAACAAAGCTGTCAGCTGCTGCAGTAATTTTAGTTTTTTTTTTCGTACTTTTGGCACGCGAATTGCAGGCGCGTCTTTTGTTTGTCTGCCTTCGATTTTTACAATAATTCACACACACACACAAGCACACACACGCACACACACTTAGGCACAACAAAAAACATTGATTTTCATAGCTTACAATTTGTATAGCAAAATAAATTGAAAACTTTTAGCTTGTTTTCATGTTGTTTTATGCTTCACTCGTATTCTGTGTTAGGCAGCACTTGGCTTTTATTCTAGTTCTTCTTCGTCTTCTTCTTGATGCTTCGCGTAATTTGTTGTTAAATGCACTTTTGGTGTTTCGTTTGTTATTGTTTATGGTTTATAGCAAAAATATGAGTATTTCTTTATAAACTACTTATATTTCTAACTATTATTTAAGTTCTTATTATTTATTGTATATTATTTAATTAAATAAAGCGACGCGTTTCGTTGCGTTTGTTTCGTTTGCTGCGAGCAACTGCGGACGGCTTTTGTTGTTGTTGTTGTTGCCGTTGTCGTTGTCGTTGTTTTTGCCGTTTCTGTCTCTGTTTTCGGGTTGTTATTCTTTCACTTTTTTTGCCCCTTCTCTTTGGAGTACTTTTTCTTTTGTCGCGCATTTCCGTGTTTTGCTACCCTTTTGCTTCCTTATCGCAGCTTCGAGAGTTCTCTCGCTCTCTCGCTCTCTTCTCGCTCTCTTGCTCTCACTCTCTTTAAATACGCTTGAAATGGGGGCAGCTTTAACTGTTATAACAAAATGCTCTCTTGGGAGAGAGAGCTTTGCGCCTGCGCTACGAACATTTGAATTGACAAATACCGTTAGTCAAACGGACGTAAGTTAGGTCTACAATTACCGGTAAAAGTCTTAACGGATAAAATTCCCATTCAATTATCTTAAAAGAAGAACCAGTTTTATGATTGGATTCTCAAATTTGTAATATGTCTGTATAATAATTAGTTATTTTGATAGTTTAGGTATTTCTTGCACTTTCAATACTAAGAGACTAAGAAGATTGTGAAGAAATCCGGCTTCCGGTGCTTTCCTTAAATCTCGGGACAAAATTGTAAGATTTGGCAATGGAAAATATTTGCTGTCGTCCTGCTCTGACATTAAAAATAAATGAAATTTTAAGTATAACCAAAACAGACTGAATTATGTAGAATTGAATCTTAAGCATAACCAACTTTGATAAAATAAAATATGTATATCTCCCGGGTTCGCGTTGTGAACTGTTGAACTATTTTGGACATGTTGTGTTACGAGAAATTCAAATCGTATTTCAGACCAAATTTAAGTTTGACAGAACTAACTATATCTTTTGCGAAAAAGGAGTTGACTTGGGAATGGTATACTATTTAGGACACGTTGCAAAGCAAAAAATCAAAATTGAACACTTGACAAGTGTGATCATGTATATTTATTATCCAATTCCAATATATACACAGCTTTCACTTTAAAGTAATATCGTATTTTGTTTACACACCTCTCACACTTCTCAGTCGATTGCTGTATTAGATATTAAATTACTTTAACAGACTGTGACTTAGATGTTTACCAGCTATATCTAGTTCGGGCTGCCATCTTCTGTTTACACAGCCACACGTCAAACGGGCTATTTTCTGAGTAAACTTTTGCTTTGGGCTCTCAATAGTCAATGCACATAAATTTCTATTAACATATTTACAAGCATATACACATATGTATATACATTTCTATATGAAATACAATTTCATATATTGAAATTAATTTCTTCAAACCCAACGGATGTGTCACATTGTTTTTGTTAGTTGCCTGCCCTGCCCCATGCGGAAAAGCCGCAAATAAGAAAAGCTGCTGACAAAAGAATTCGTGGCATGATGCGAGCACAAAAACCGAACTGACATTAAGCCCAGCAGACAGCAGACAGGATACCGAAAAGCATATTCACTCATATCCTGCGAATATATTTACCCCGTTCTGTTCCATGCCACCCTCCCCTCCTTTAACCCCAACCATCAACCCTTTGGACGTCTTTTCCCAGCCGCCAAGCGACTTGCATGTCATTTATATGGATTATGCATGGGAAATCATTAATTTTTGTTTTTCTTAGCATTTGACTTTTGGGCACTGCGGAAATTTGCATAAAATTGTTTTTCTTTACGGGTTGCTTAGGTGTTTTGTCGGAGGCGTGGCATGGAAATTAATAAGACAACACACACGCGCACACACACACACACACACACTCGCGCACACGCGCCCGATTTGTTGCTCAGCCTTGGAATGTCTGTAGGCATTGATAAGAAGTTGCCCTACCCCAGCAGGTCCATTAGAATATGATTGTGTTGGCGTGTCGATGAGCTTGTCTATTTATATTTGGCCAACTCTCTGAGTAGGCCTTGAAATACTTGAGCGATAACGTGGCATGAACTGGCGGTTGCTAAGACGACACTTGAGATTAGCTTTTATTTTACATATTCTCGAAAGAGCCTAATTTTTTGAGCACATCTAATTGGCAGTCTCTGCTTCAAGCTTGTCAAGCCTTTACAAATTGTTAAGCATCAGCAATTGACAAATACAATACTTTTCTAGCGTAATTGAAGGCAGCTGAGTACAAAAGAGAATATGTACTTCCAATTCTGAATACCTTTCCAATCGAGCTGAGTTTCTTGATCGAAAACTTAAACACAACACAATCATTTGGCGTTTATATAGGCTTTTCAATCAATTTATCGATAAGAAGTTGTGCTAAAAACGATTTTGACTGCGTTATCGATAGTTTTTCGATACTTGTAAAACTTATAAGCCAGTTATAATCGCACTTTCTATTCTGTTCCCCAAGGCAAACTTATGTGTAATCGATAAATATCGAGCTATATATTTTACTTTCGATAAGTATTTCGATGCCTTAGTAACTTCTAGCGATTCTTTCGGCTTATCAATGAATGCACCGATTAATATTTGTCCCAAACAAAAGCAAACCGATTTCTTGCAATGGCCAACATGTTTGTTATCGATAAGTATCGAGTTAATCATTTTCTTATAACTCTTATTTTCGATTGCAGATATTACGATTGCGCGAATACACTTTCGATTATTATGAAGTTCTCTGCAGTTGTGCATTTGAAATTTGTTTTCATTAGAATCGCATTACAGCCCTCACGCTTCGATTGCTCAACACACACATTCGTGTGGCCATATTTGTTATACAATCTGACCCACTTGTCCTAAATTTTCATAGGTCTATAAACAATGCCTGTGTACTTTATGGGCGCCAGTGTAAACACGGCTCCATTGCACGGGACTTCCTCGTGTAATGTAATAATTGCAATATTATGTTTGAGTCGAACATTTGGCCAAAGGCTGAGAAACTGTATAAAGTATATAACTGGCAAGCTGAAGCACTGAAAAACTAGGAAAACGGGTTAAAATTGCCATATAAAATAGTAAAGACGACACTTTCGTGACTGGCCCATGCCGGCAGCTACTCAGCCAACATTGTTTGCTGTTTGTTTGCTTGTTTGTCCGTTTGTTTTTGTTTTGCCGGAGAGCGGAAAGTGAAAGGCAGCCAGCACATGAATATGTATTCAAAGACTAGTTGGCCGGGTCGGTGGGTGGCGGGTGGGTGATGGGGAGACGGACGGGTTGCCGGCTGCGAGGGGTGGGTTGGTTGAACAACAAAGGCCAAAGCATGTCGTGGAATTAATGTTATCACAAGTAGTTGTAGCACGGCGGCAACTGTGGCAGGTTCATTGACACACACACACACACACAAACACACACGACATGCTAATAAATTGTCATAAATGCCTTGCGAACCGCATTAAATACATGATGTTAGCAATGAAGCCACCTGTCCCTGGCAACCACCCAACCAACCACCCAGCTACCAAGCTATCCAGCCAACCACTTTGCCCCTTCTCATCCGCATTGCGTGGCATGTTGCATGTGTCGCAATTGCCACTCTAGTGGCATCCATCAAAATATAAAAAAAATGTAATTTGAAAACGCATTTTCCGCTTCTGAAGACTTTTCCATGTCATTCCTCTCGCCGCCGCAGCATTGCGGTCTCCAAATTGAAAATTAATGAAGAGAAAAACTTGCACTTTCCGCCGATTTTTCGCCATCATGTCTGACGTGAACGCTGAACGTGTCAAAATAAAAATGCATTGTAATGGCTTAATTGGTATTTATGGCCGAACACTGTAACTGAAATAATTACGCGTACGTGAGATCCCATCAAGGCATATTATTTGCACAAAAACTTACTGTACGATTGAGTGACATTTATTTGTATACCCTGTAAATGAACAGGCCAAAAGGGGCATGAGCAACAGCATGCAATTGAATTAAGCTTTAATTATATATTAACTTCTGCCTTAAGTTAGTAACTAAAGGTTCTCAAATCCATAATTTGTTCCATTTCTTCTTTATTCCATGAAATATAATAAGTTAGAATACCTTAAGTCTGAATACAGGGTATTGCTAGTCGAGCACTAACAGCTCGTGTCAACTTGTTTCTCATGACAATTTGTTGTGAATTAATTTTTCGATATAAGCTGAAGAGGAATTTGTTCGCTGTTCAATTGATTGCATTTGCGAAAAAGTAATATTATTTTCAACTCTTTTTGCAGTAAATCAGGAAAATAACAGATTTAAGATTCCAATTAAGCCTTTAAATAGTGAATGATCGAAGGCAGCATTCCAATCGAAGCCTTGTATAAACACACACTCAAATTTATGCTCTCGCTCTCTCGAGAGCGCATGATTATCCGTTTCTCTTTAGTCTCGCATTCGTAAACGTTTTGGGTTTCCTCGTTGTACACAAAAGCGATGACAAATATTGCCAAGGCAAGGCTCATAATAGGCTTGAACTCTTTTAGGTGCTTCTGAATTCCTCAGACGCATCGACCGTCAATCGATAAATTTAAATGATATATATTTTATATTCTTTGAACCCCAGCCTGATAAAAAAAGCAAACAAATCATTTCCTAGTATAATTCATTGCAGTTCTTCATTATTAGCCTAGCTAGAGCTTCGCTCATAATTCTAATAAATTTGTGTTAATATTTCTTTCGTTATTTATATATTCAAGTTGCAAATGTAATTTGTCGTCATTATGAGAAGTTGGCCGGCACTTGGCAAACTTTGACGCGATCTATTGTTGGCTTATTGGCAACAAATGAGCGCAGGCAACGATTGGCAAGGGGTTGTGCGGTGGCGGGGGGCTGTTTGTGCCTGCAACGATTCCTTGTTGGCCCTGCTGCTGCTGCTCGTTAGCCATGGCCATTATGCTGGATTACGTATTATAAATATAAGGGAGTATAATGGTAAAGTGCAGAATATTGCACATAATAATTTACAAGAGGACGCGAATTGATTTATGACAAGTCACGTAGCTGCTGCTAACGGGCGAAAAGGTGCATAGCCAGCTCGGAAAATCTATACAGGTAGTCTACCTGTAGGGCTACCCTCACTTCCCGACTGCACTTCTCAAAAGGCGGCCATTAAATATTGTGCTTAATTCACGTGCTGGCGAGTTTTCCGAGCTGCAGCTCTGTCGAGCAGAACGTAATTCAGCTGGCTTTGACTAGCTAGCCGGAAGGCTGCGCTAGGTTCCATCCATTAGCATAATCGATGGCAATTCGTTAGCCTCGGCTGCAACAATAGCAACAACAGCAACAACAACAGCAACAACAACAACAACAGCAGCAACAACAAAAAGAGGTACAAGAAGAAGTTGCCGCTTTCCATTGTTTTGCCTAGCATAAACAGTAGGAGATCTCCCCGCCGGCCCTTCACTTAAAGTAAACGAATTAATTAAGCATGTCACGAGCGGAAAGTTTAAACAAAAGATTCTTTTGCTTGTTGCAAGTGTAAAACAGTCCGTGAATGCGTGTACACACTGTACGAGTGCAGAAACGAATGCCATGTGCTAATTTAATTAAATTGCACTGTTCCGCACAAAAGTTTGTTACGCTTCTTTTTCACAAGCGGACGTCGAGTCGGAATTGCAGAAGTACGTGGAGCTAATATGGCAATTAAGTCTGGCTAAAGTTCATTTTTAATTGTTAGTTAGTTCATAATAGGGGCCAACTAGCTGCAATGTGTGCTACCTAATTAACTTGGCTTGGACGTTCCAAATTTGCAATAAACATTTTAATTTATTTGCTTTTCTTTTGAAAACCAAAACAAGACTCCAACGTGCAGATATTTAAATTTGTAATGCCAAAAGTAACAAATGTGCAAGTAAAGTTATCTTTGGCACGCCGAAGACTTAATACCCTTGTAGAGTCGGCTGTTGCTGCTGATCTAGAATGATCTCGATGTCTCCTTCTGCTGAATTAGTTAGTTTTAATAAGTTAGATTAATCTCTATGAATACAATCTCAAATTCTTATGTTTTTTATAACAACTACTTTATGAATTTAAACAAGCTGCGCATAATTTGGACCAACCAAAACAAAAAGTGCAACATCATCGTCATGATTCTGGCGCATCCTTCAACTTGGCAAAAGCCTGGTCAGCAACTGTGCTCCCGTTCCTCCTCCCCCTCCTCCTCCTCCTCCTCCCTCTTCTCCTACTGCTGCTGCTGATGATGATGATGACGGGTCTCTGCTGCTGCTGCTGCTGCTGCTGCTGCTTGCCAGGCAAACTTCATTTTGCCAACCCGCATAAAATGCGTTAACAACGTACATGATACCACACAGCCTCGCACCCTCGCTCCGCGACCCTCCCGGGGTCACCTGTCTTATCAGTCTAACATGACAACGGCACAATTTCAACTAAATTATTAATACATAATTTAAATAATTTTGCTCGCCAGCATAGCAGAGCAACTTTCACATGAAATGTCAACTAAATTAACAGCCACATGACCAGCCCAGGCCGGGCGACCGACCGTACATCTGATATGGCACCCTGATATTTGAGACATACTTCAACTAAACAACCAACTCCCTCCCTCTCTCTCCCCCACTCTCCATAGCCCTCTCTCTGTCTGTGTTTCTCTATCTGTGACATGGCAATTTGTGTTCGGTTGCGGCATTAAATTTGTGCACACAAAAAACTTGTGATTATTCCACACTCATGCACATTATATCAGATATACAAATTTAAATTCAAATTGTATATTGAAGAGAACAATTTGTATTTTTAAGGACTAGAAGATGCCCTGCTTTACGTATTGATATACAAATTTTGTGAGAAGAAAAGATAAGTTACAATATACGAAAATCTTCCGAGTCTCAGAGATCAAAAGGGCTTTCGAGACAGGTATGAACATATGTGGACTTAAAGAACTTGAAAACCACATAAAGTTCAATGATACACCCTTTAGTCATTCCAATGCGTACAGGGTATACGTATTATAAACATAAATTAATTTCCCCTAAGCCAAATTTACGTTTTATTGCCATAAAATTTGGCGACATTTTTTTTAAGGATTTCCTGTTCAGTTTTCGGGTTTTGTTTTTGCAGCTTTAGATCAAATTTATGTTATCTAAATAATATGTTAAGTAGTCTTTAATATATAGAAGGTATATGCGGACGCAAGCCGGCAACCAAACAGACATTTGTTTCTTACTGTTGCATAAAGTGCGGGTCACTTTCAGTGGCAAGAAAACGTGCCACAAGCGCTTGAATAATTAAAAATATAACTTTGCAAGCATAATAACAATAACTAAGTAGAACAGCCATTAGGTAAGCCAAGCCTGCAGACCAACAGGAATCATAGCTCATGCCTACGACTTCCTTTGCATATACATGCAGACCAAATGCCCATTGAAAATGCTTGCAAGAGGGTTTACTGGTTTTGTGCAAATGTGTGAAACAGGAAGAGGCAAATTCGAATTATGTCTATATACGAATATGCACAAAAACCCAAGACTCATGAAAATCGGTTGAGTCTTGGCCGAGTTATGTGGGTGGGAAATATCAACCTATGTCTACATAGGATATTAGAGGGTACCTAATGAGGGTACCTAAGAGGGTACCTTAGAAGGTAACATGACTTTTGACTAAGAAAAATGTTGTCAGATTTAGATGCCAAATTGATCTAGAGATCAATCCATGAACTAACTTGTGGAGGAAAGTTTTGTTCTCCAATAAGTATTCCATTTCATTGCAAATATTCTGCCTGCTTGCTTTAATTTATTTGGAAAAGTCTCATTTACCTCCTGATTTGTCGTAATTAAAATCAACTCAAACTCAAATTAATTTTCAAGCTCATGTTGCGGCACAAGACGAATCAAATGTCAAAGTCGGAGCTTAAGGCAGGCCTTTGGCCAGCACGCAAATAAATGTAATTAAAATAAAATAAACTTTGACCGAGGATTTTGAGGGATTAACATTACGAGGCGCAAATCAATGGGAAACCATTTGAGCCTCTTAATTGGACGTTGCGTGGACTTTAAAGTGAAAACTGAGAATTGGGATGAGAGGCAGACAGAGCTTTGTTAAACCTGAAATTGATAAGAAAAGTGATTGACTTGTGATTTTAAGTGTGTTGATATGACAACAGCAACAGCTGTTTGCTCCGCAAATAGAAAGTAAGTTTTTGTCCTTTGTCATGGATGAGGACAATGAGAACTGGGCTTTGGTCACGACTGGACGCACGAGATGCACGCGTTGATTTCACACACGGATTGACAATTGAAATACGAGCCAAGTCAAATACGAAGACAGATCTGTATGTGTGTGTGTCAGTGTGTGTCAGTGTGTAGCAAGTATATGTGGCAGCCACAAACAGACAGCGCTGGCTGGGGGGCAGGCAGGCGAAGGAGTCTGGCAAGGACATCAGCGCATAAATTTCATGTGCTTTCTGTGGCAAACAGACAGCGCAAACAAACGACGCAAACAAATAAAATGCCAGGACTAAGCGCCGGCACAAATAAGGTTCAAGGACGAGCAGCTTTGGCTCCTGCAATTGCCACATGCACAAATTGTGGTCAACACTTGCCAAGAAACTGTGTGTGCGGTGTGTGTGTGTGTGCCGTGTATGGTATGTGTGTGTGTGTGGAGGGTGTGGGTTATGTTACAAACCTCATTTAAATGAAGTGATGCCTGAGCCCCTGTGCCCAGTGTTAGGGGCAAGTGCGTCCATCACTCAAGTCTGCTTGAAGCACCAAAAGTCACGTATACGCCATGATTAACATTTCTGCAATAGTTACGAGCTATTCCGAAAAACAATTTCAACACAATCGAATTACAATAAAGAAAGAAAAATGGGACTTTTTACTTATTCACTTTATTCATTTACATTCATTTTATTATTAAACGCTGTCATATACCCCTATTTTATCCAGACCCAACTCAAGCTAGATGTGCAGCGAAATCGTTTTACGGAATGGCCCTCATTACATGTCGGACGGCCGCTTAATATGTAATCAAATGTTGTATATTTCGTCCCTTGCTGTAGCACACATTTCACCTTTCGAATGCTGCGCATAAATAAGGCAATAAATCAGTAAAATATAATACATCACCTGGTGGGAACTGTCCGACCGCTTGGCCCAAGCTAAATCCTTGGCAGGGAAATCGTACTCAGATTTCATGCTGGATGCGTTCAGCATTTCCATGCTGTTCGCCGTCATAAATTATGCGTGTTTTTCATTCAAGCTGTTGGAAAAATGACATATTTTCTCCATGGGCGTGTGCCCTGCCACTTTGGGCGGCATGCCAAAGTTTAGGCCAGGCCAGAGGGCAACATTTCCCTCATCTACTTAAGGATTGACTATATGTATGTGCTTGTATTTGCTTGGTCCATTTATGAGTTGTGTTTCTGCCTTTACCGGGGCAACGACAAAATTAATTAAACTTCAATTTAGCTTGTCAAAAGCTGATTAAATGCAACATTCTTGGACATTGGCATTAAAAGGACGATGGCGGAAGACCCAGAAATGCGTGCAAAAACTTTGACAAAATGTCGAAGGACCAAGAACGATGATGAATGGCAAAAATTCTGAATTAATATGAACCAAAACGAAGTGGTTAACTTTGAGTATAATTGAAATAAATTGTATTATCCTGAGTTGCAGGGACTCCATATAAAGAAACTGCGGTGGCTTGTTGAGGCAATCTCTTGATTAAGTTTTGATTAGTTCAAGGCTGAAAGAAGGCTGTGAACCGAAACGGTTCGGATCAAGGTTGAATCGAACTCAAGTCTGAAAGACAAATCTGATCGTGGAAGATGGAATTGCGGATAGATTAACAGTAAATCAAAAGAGTTCTAGTAAAAGTGGACTTAATAATACCTACAAGCGAGCTCTTATTTAAGAAGAATAAGTAAATAAATTAAATAAAAACTCGCCTGTTGACATTGTTAATATTCACTTTTAAGTTTAATCAAAAGAGCTTCCGACAAACGGGAGCAATTTATTGAAAGGAAGTACGAAAAAAGATTAAAGAGAAAGTAAGAAATTGGCCAGCTGAAGCTGCTGTCCGCCCCAGGGAGCTTTCACTGTACTCGCTTACAAAATGTTCGTGTTAATCCCCAAACTATTAACCTCTTTCTCGCTGCTAAGCTATTGTCATCCTGTTTCTCGGACTTGGGCAAAAAGCAAAGTTCAGAAATACTTGCGAAAAGTTTTCATATTTTACTGCTTAAAATTCCATTATATTGTTAAACTCAGTTCTTATCGACAAAATTTGAAAATATTTCAACAACTTTTTGTCTGTTGCTTTAAAAATATTCCATTAGGCCCATTATGAATGCAAAAAAAGAAATGAGAAAAAATTTGCGGGTGGAGGGCAAAAACAAAGTCCTATCAGTAGCAATATTTCAGTTTTTTTTTGCCCGTTTCTTTACGCTTGGCTGCGTTGCACATATTTATTGCCACTTACATATTTGCTGCAGGCAAAATGCAACAGTTTTTAATGCAGAAAAACACACCTTAAAAATGGCAAAAACGCTAACGGGCAACGCTGTGATCCACTTACACACACACACACGCGTACACACACCATTTTCTTTTTAGCGCGCAGAATAAAAAATAAAGGGGGAAAAAAAACAACAAAAAAATAAGCTAAAAATGTTTGCATTCTGTTCAACCGAAGTTTGTTTGCGCTTGAGATAACCATTCTGTTTACTTTACTATTTTCTATGCTCTATATTATTATTTTCATTTTTAAATAAACATATAATGCATTATGATATACCACATGTGGAATAAACTGGTATTCTATATTGCGATTGAGAAAGTAAATTGTTTCTCAAATCGTATAGAAAAATTGCATTTATTGTTTAAGTAAAACGCTTACGAATATAGCATAAAAAGGAACAGGAAATTAACATGCTCACGAGAGAGAAGAAGCACGAGAGAAGACACTGAGCACACACAAGTAAATATTTGTGTGTTAACTTCCTGTTCCTCTTTATGCCATATTCGTAAACGTTTTACTGACAACAATTTTCTACATAATATTTGCTACCTCTTTCAAATGCTTCTCTGTCAATCACAATGCACAAAATGAATTATCTTCTACTTATGGCTTTCTCCTCATCTGTTTACAGGGTATCTCATAGTCAACTCTTGTAACCTGCAACTTTTTTCTTTTTCGTTTTTCACTGATGCTTTTCATTTTGACTACTTTTATCTTATTTTCATTTTTATTCCTAGCCATAGAGTGTGTGTGCATGTGTGTATTTGGGGTATACGAGATTTATTGTTTTGTATGTGCATTTTAAGCAGAATTTGTAAGCGCAGCTAAATCATTTCGAAGGCTTCTTGCTAGTACAAAAGAGAACTGTAAGCCAACCTGCCACTTGAGTACACATATCAGGAATAGACACACACAATCATAATTCCCCAGCCCGCACACACTTCACTGCCATTTCGTTGCCATTTATCCATATTTAACTCGAAAAACATCAGAATGGGCAAAACAAGCTCAAACTGCAGCTGTCTGAGCAAATAAGCTGGCCTCGGCAATACCCTGTAATAATGCCTAAAGTAGGGGATGCTAATAGAAAAATATATTATATTTACTGGAACTAGGTTCGAAGCTGGCTTCTTTCTACAACAAACTGCTTGAACTCCTTCAGAAATATATAATAAACAGATTAATATTTCGCCTTTCCCGTTTTACAGGACTTGCAGAACCCTTTGATGCCTCATTGAGACAATGTATTTGTACAGGGTATCAAACAATGACATGCCTCATTGAGACAATGTATTTCTACAGGGTATCAGCAATGACATTTAAGCACGTGCCTAAAGCTCGGACACCCTTGGGACAGTCCAAGTACGAAGCCAACCAGTGGAAACCTCGGTAAGTGCGAATCATTTTTTAAACTTAAACCGAGGCAAACAATTTTACAAATACAACTTTAGCCACATTTGCTGGCAAACTTACGCTTAAAATGGCCATGGCAATGGGATACAAAATTCTCTGTGCATATACTTACACAACGTTGACCAACACTGGCCCCCTCCCTTTGCCAACACTTGGTCACTTGCCTGGCTGATGTAACCAATTGTGAGGAATTTGCAATTGCTCTGCCCTCGCCTGCCTGACCCAATTTCCTCTATGCAAGTGTGTGTGTGTCAGTGTGTGTGTGTGTGTGTGTGCTTGTCCATGTCCTGCGTGTTACATTTAACGACTTTCGAGTTCAAATTGTACAAAATTTACGATGGTGAATATTTTCGCACTACTGCAATTGCAGCATTTTTGGGGTCTCCGGTTTTTGGTGTCCATCGGCGCGTTGTTTCGCTTTCTGCAGTTGCCACAAGCTGCCGTTAATTGAGGCGCAAAGCACCGAAACGGGCAGCGCAAACAATGTGCACCAATTGTCTGGCATGCTTTTAATTCAATTGGACACAACAACAACAACAACAACACAAACAACAACAACAACAGCAACACGACCATCAAATTGGCAGCATAATTAATTTTCCAAATATCGTGCAACAATTATTTTCATTTACGAGTTGCATTTTCAACGCTTTTCCCTGCTGCCATTAAAGTCAATTGTTTGGCTGCGGCTTCAATTGAAGAAGAAGCTCACGCTGCAGTCAGATAGAAGGGCGAGTTAAATGGGCGCTGAAAAGCCCTCGAATTGTGTTTGTCTAAATGGTAGCTATATAATCTGGATCAGCTGAGCTTATGTTTTTATACCCTTGCAGAGGGTATTATAATTTTGTCGTGAAATGTGTAACGCATAGAAGGAGACATCTCCGACCTCATAAAGTATATATATTCTTGATCAGCATCAACAGTCGAGTCGATATAGCCATGTCCGTCTGTCCGTCTGTCTCTTTCTATGCGAACTAGTCTCTCAGTTTTAAAACTATCTTAATGAAACTTTGCAGAAGTCCCTTTTTCTGTTGCACGCAGCACATATGTCAAAACCAGCTGGATCGGACTACTATATCATATAGCTGCCATAGGAACGAACGGTTGAAAATTAAGTTTTTGTATGAAAAAACATTTTGTTTTTCAAGATATCTTGACCAAACTCGGCATTTCAAGATTTCACTATGCTCCCTTCATTTTTGCAAAATCGTAATTACATCGGACTATTATACCATATATCTGCCATAGGAACGATCCGTCGAAAACTAGGTTTTTGATTAAAAGCCTTTTTTGTTTATCAAGATACCTTCACCAAACTCGGCATATACCATTTTCTCGGCATTAAAAGGTTGCAAGGGTATTAGATCTTCGGCGTGCCGAAGATAGCCTTTCTTCTTCGTTATTGTATGACTTGTAAGTTAACTTTACGCACCATTTGTGTTTCTTTTGTTATATAAATAACGCCTTGTTTTAAAGAATATATAAAAAAACTTGATTGCCATAGAATTTGCACAGATTTCTACAAATTGCTCTACTCCTCAAGTCCCAACAATTCAACAATTTTTCATGCTTAGCTACAATTGTCATTGCCTTGCCATTTGTTGTCGCGTGTGCTATTTATAATAACTAAGTAGTCCTGCTTTGTTTGCTTTTTAAATTTGTTGCTATTGCTAATTGCTTAGCCTAAGCCAAGTAATCACCTACCATTCCAGAGTCACATTTATCTCTTTGGCCATTCACGAGGCATAGGCCACACCTCAGCTCTCGAGCGAAGACCCTTCAAGTTCATTGCGGCAATTTGTCAGCGGGGGTAATGCATGTGGCCCCACACCTGTGCAGACTGCCCAACTTACGTTTTGCCATGGGCTTGCCTTTGTTTGTTGCAGAGACAGCAGCTCTGGTTTATGCTCAGTTTGCCATTGCTTGGCATAGTTAGGAGCTGTTTGCACAATCCACGCACAAGGTCGTGACGTGTGGTGCTCGGTGTTGTTGATGATGATGGAAATACTGACATACCATTATCCGTAAATCAAACCAAAGTCGCCAAACATCTGGTTGAAAATAAATAAGAAGCAATAAAAAAAACTAGCCATGTGAGGCGACTTCACGATGAGCGGCATATTGCATAATTCGCGCGTGCAAACACGATTTTTGTGCGAACTGCAAAGCCAACCACCCAAATGCATCATCACGAAGCTGACACCACCTGTCCCACTGCCACTCTTCCCCTTGCCCAGTGTGTGTGTGTGTGTGTGTGTGTCTGGTTGTGGCATGTGTTGCATGTGCCACACATCGTCCAATATTCGTGCGCGCATAAATCTTTTGGTGACTGTGGCGCACAAATATTTTAAATCTTGTCGCTGGCTGAGCTTAAATATTAAATACAAGCGACACCTACAGCAGTAGCAACAACAGCAACAGCAACAGCAACTACAACAACGGCAGCAACAAGATTATCAGCAACAGCAACAGCAACAACAACAACAACAACAACAGCAACAGTTGCTGCTGTCATTCAATTGCCGCTGCGCTTCACTCCACAATGACATCAACAACAACAAAAGCAGCCGCAACATTGGTTACAATTTCCGTTTTCCTATTTTTTTGTTGCTGTGCCCATACCCTGTAACCATAGCAATGAGTATGGGGCGTAACAAATCTTGCTCAAATTCATATCAAAACGTAGAAAAAACAACAAAAATATCTTTCTTGCTATTAAATAAAATGTAGTAGGAGCTGGCTTTATTAAATATAGCATATAGATTCATGAATACCCTTTATAAAAACGAACAATAATTTCATTGTAATTTTGACTGTCCGTTCAGCCGTAATAGAGAGTGTTTTTGAAGGCTTTTAGGAGGATTCGAGAAGATGTATATATGGCATTTGGTGTATACTTTTGAATACCCTAGAAAAGCACAATAAATTCATAGTTTCCTGTTATAATTATGTCCATCCATTGATCCAAAATGGAAAAGGAAGTGATTTGAACAAGTTTGAAAAGTATCCTTTATTAATAATGTTAATACTGGGAATAGTAAAATTTGTATATAGATTCTTGAATACCCTGTAAAGAACAACGTAACGTACAATTATATATATGTGTATACATACCAGAGAACAAAGGATCATCTTTCTATTCCTAAAAACGTTCTGGAATATAAGCTATTAGCTATTCGCCCTTCATAACACACTAAGCATTTGCTTACAGGATATCCGCCAGTCTCTCTCTCTCTCTACTTTGTGGCAATTTTATTTGTTTTTGTCTGTTGTTGATTTGACTCGACAATTAATTTGCCTTCGCTTTGAGGTGTTCATTAAAGTGCCACAGCAGCAAAAGGAATTGACAAGCATGGAGCTCTAAGTTTTAGTTCAAAACAAAAAGTTTTAATCTCGATTGTTCTACATTTCATTGAACAGTTTCTAACAAAGGAGGCAGCTGATGTTAACTTTGCCCAACTTGGGCATGTTTTCATTTCATTTCACTTGAAATTTCGTCGCAACACTTCCTAAGGAAATTTAGGAAAATTACGTACAGAAATTTAAAATAAATTTTTGTGCCGTGCCGTGTGATATATATATTATAATATGGGTCGTCGGCCAGCCAGATGTTATCGTTATTGTAAAAACAAGCCGTATCCGAAATCGCGTTTTTGTCGCGGTGTTCCCGATCCAAAAATTCGCATTTTCGATTTGGGACGGAAGAAGGCATCTGTTGAGGAATTTCCACTATGCGTTCATTTAGTTTCTGATGAATGCGAGCAGCTGAGCAGTGAGGCCCTCGAAGCTGGACGCATTTGCTGCAACAAGTACCTGGTGAAGTTCTGCGGCAAGGATCAGTTTCATATCCGAATGCGCTTGCATCCATTTCACGTCATTCGCATTAACAAAATGTTGTCCTGTGCCGGCGCCGATCGGCTGCAAACCGGTATGAGAGGTGCCTACGGCAAGCCGCTGGGCACAGTTGCACGGGTCCGGATTGGCCAGCCCATCATGTCGGTGCGTTCCGCTGACAAGTATCAGCCGCAGATGGTTGAGGCTCTGCGTCGTGCCAAGTTCAAGTTTCCGGGTCGCCAGAAGATCTACGTGTCCAAAAAGTGGGGCTTCACCAAGTTCGATCGCGAGCGCTACGAGGAACTCCGTGATGACAATCGCCTCGAGCAGGATGGATGCAATGTCAAGTATCGTCCAGAGCATGGTCCAATTGCTGTCTGGGAAAAGGCTCAGCGTGCTCTTTATGCTAATTAATTGAATAAATTGATGGATTATTGTTCGAATGTGCTCTTGTTGAAATACAATTCAAGGACTTACAGATAGCTGGGGGATATCCTGGAGCTCGGTTATACCAAGTTGGGTTAAGATATCTTGCCTTAATATATGCCAAGATATCTTCCATTAAATACAATTACATAAGTTTTTTCAACCAGATGTTATGGTCGTCTTACCCAGACTGTATTCTCATACAGTTTACATAGAATTCGGCAATTTTATGATTGTCTATTATATTTCCTCATCGCATGCTAAAAAATTGCCCAAAAAAGTTTTTTAACAACTCGTAATCCATGGCAGTTTTTATGTAAGCATACCAAGAAACGCCTAAAGCCAAGTTAAACTTATCTATTCGCACTCCTCCCGGCTTTTCCCCACGGATTCTCTGCTAATTTTTGTCAATTTTGTTGACATTTCCAGTGGGAGAAAACGAAAAACTTTTATCTTTTGCCATGACAAGCTGAACTTTGGCAAATCCAATAAGTACTTTAAAACAAAATGTAATAGAAGAAAAAAAAAAACAAACAAATAAGAAACAAAATGTTGGTTTTTGTCACCTTGGCGCTAGCTGGATAGCCGAATAAGCTGGGCCTAGTACAACGAAAAGATAATATATATTAATAAATATGAGGAGCAAAAGTTGATGACTGTGCTGCCCGCCCACAGAGGGCGCCACTGCGAGTTTAAAGTTGAGTCGTGCAGACGCTTGAAGAGGTTATTCAAATGGAGAACTAGAGCCTCAAATTATATTTATTCCATGTCAGCTTTAACAATTGATGTAGCCTTGTTCTCTTTCCAATGAAATCTTTGTAAAGTCCAATCTTTTATTGTGACAGTTCGTGTATGAAATAATTTGTTTTTCAAGATATATTATTCAAACTCGGCATTTACGAGTTCTACCATGCTCCGTGCTTATCAGATAAATGTTATGAACGTCGGTCCAGTTTATAATATGGCTATTATAATAAGAATATCCATCAGTCGTATGTCTGTAGGGTATTTAGTTCTCGGCGTACCAAAGTTCCTTCCTTATATAGATACCTTTATATCTAACCCTCTGTCTGTTCGATTGCGCCAGATCGTTGACAATTGAATGCAATTCAATTAGTTTTACAATTTTCGACGGTCATCGCGACCGACTTTGAAGCATTTGTCAAACAATTAAATTGCAATTTTGGCAATCGCCAATAAACCATTAAAACTCGTTCAGGCAGCATAATGAGCGGCGCCCCCCATTCCCCTGCCCTTCCTTTTAGCACCCAAACAAACGAAAATTGAATTTGATTGATGACCGAGAAACTCCGGTATTGCCAATGTTGATAATGCCTTCGTATTGTGATTTTAATGAGCAACAAATGAAAGTGTTTTTAGCCGAAATTGCGAGTGAATACAAGTGTGAGTGTGAGTATGAATATGAATACAAAGGTGAGTATACTCAATTCATTGCTTCAAGTTTGGCTTTGCAGTTTCTGCAGAGCAAGTTTTTGCTGCTGTTGTTGTTGTTGTTGTTGTTGTTGTTGTTTTTCGCTTTTGGCAATTCCCTGACCTATGTCTAGCTCATAAGTAATGCGTAACCCCCTTTTGGCTTAGAGCTTCAATTGTGAATGGGGGCCACTCACAACTTTTGTTAGAGTCTGTCTGCAGACTAAAAATAGCCTTTGAATGGAATATCATAATGGAGTTGTCGCTGGCTGCGCGCGAGCCCATTAATAATTTGTTGATATTATTGTTTTTCTGCTTGAAATATGCCCGTTTTACAGACAATTTAGGCAGGCACAAAATAATTTCAAAACTTATTTCCTAATTAACATATCTGTATAATATGAATATTTATGCCAAATTGCCAAATGTGCTAAATAATATTTGTGTAAACATTTTAATGGCTGCGAATTCATTTGCATTTTGATAAATATGAATTTTCCAAAAATACGCTTCAATTGAAATTCATATTAAAGACAAACAAATGCAAGTACATTTGCTTTAATTTGATATTGTGTTTAGAACATTATTAGTATTAAATTATTTGATTAAATTAGTCTAAGACTTAGTGGGAGGCTGTTGCCATGGACATCAGTTAAGCTCGAGATATTCATTGAATTAATTTAACAACAAAGTTAGCCCAAAAATATCTCTGAAACATTTAGATTTAAGCTTAGCTACTCTTCTTCTTTTATATACACTTTCTTATAGCTCAAGCATTTTTCCGGCATTTTCTTTTTTTAAATTTAAACTCACGTTGGCCTTTGTGGACCTTTTTTTGGGCCCAATTTCGATTTGATAATTTGCTCGTAATATCAATAAGACTCTGGGCACAAATTTGTAACCAGAACGACAAAAACTGGTCTCGACCTCTGAGTTATTCCGTACAAGTTCTGGAATACGCCCATTTGCATGCCCCTTTCTCATTCTGTTGCGACCGCCTCGTGTTGCGTTTAGAATACATAAAATATTCTGGGGCGACTGCATAGAAATTGTGCTCGAATGACTTTTTGTCTCTGTTGCTGGCCATTTAGTTGCCAGTTCTATTGTATTTTCCGACTCGATGAGCTCCAGACATGGCCAAGCCGCACAATTTGAGACCCGCACCCAGTTGGAGTTCACTTGGCCGTTCCGAGTGGATATTGAATTTAATTTTTATTGGCAAATGTAGAAAACACTTTTGTTGCCGTTGCCGTTGCTCTTGCTGATGCTGCTGCTGCTAATTGATGCATGCAACTGTCTGTGGGGCATCAGTCAGCCAACAAATGATTGCCAGCAGCTCTCACCTGGCTCTGGCTTTGGCTTTGGCTCTGGCTCTGGCTTTGGTCCAGGTAACAAGAGCTCAGCAGCGGAGCTAATGGAGTAATTACCAGCGCATTGAAATGTGGTAAAGCTGCACGTGAAATGGGTGAATGGGTGACTGGCTCAACGGTTGGGGAACCCAGCACGCTCCACCGCATCGCACCTTGCCGCAGCCCAACTCCATTGCTGGCCAAGTGAGTGGGTTGACTGTGCAAGCATGTGGGTCTGCTTGCTGTTCCCTTCACGAACGGCTAACAACACTTTATCCAGCATTTTGTAAAGACCTCCAAATTCAATAAAATTATATTAAGTAAACACTTTATATAAACTTATTTATATGTTCGAATTGAAGCTATGTACATCTTCCTTTGCTTTTGTCTGAATTAAGATTTTCTATTTATTTTAACTAAAGTTACGTACTTCTCAGCTTAATCTTCATTTGTTTATGCTGGACTTATAACTTATAAACAATATCTACAAAATATTATGCTTAAACGAAACTTTAGCTAGATATTAAGGCATAAGCCCTTCAATCAGTCCTTTAGATAGGGCATACGAAATTCGCTCTATCGAAGTTTTTAGTTTCTGCCCCTTTTTTTATTTGTTTGTCTCGCCGTCTTTTGGCATGAGCCAAAGCATTGAGGCGCCGCCAAGTAGCAGCTTGGTCGTGGCTGTCTGGCCCTATATCCAACGCCCCTCTCTGCGATATCCACTACCCCCTCACCCCCTGCTGTGGCCTTTCGCATTTTACCACTTTTCCGCGAAACGCTCGAGTAAAGCGGCGAATTATAATGCGAAACTCTTTAGCCAGCCGGGCATATCAACAGTTGGCTGCCGGCGTTCAGATTGTTTGTTTGTCAGTGTGATGATGGTGAGTGTGAGCGAGGGGAGTGGACACTGATGAGTGAGGGGGACTGATGAGGTGGGGAAATGGGGCGTATAGCATTAAGCATAACTTTTGATTTGTGTGAAATGTCTTCAGCCGAAGTGTTATAACAGACGCCACAAAGGGAACAATCGGGCGAGTGGCTGTTGCGCCTTTCTCGCCGTCGCATTGTCTCGCCGAATACATTGTTCAATAATCGCATAATGTGTTACACATTTTACAAACACGTTCATATTAATGACAGCATTGCGCACAAGAGTATTGAATTGCTTAATTAAAATTAATTTCCTACGCGCCATAGTTGAGCCCATTTTAAATTAATAAGACAAAAAAAAAAACAGAGTTTTTTAACAATACGTCAGCGCAGCTCGTTATCACAATAATGGAAAATAAATCGCCGTAATTGATTTTCACCATGAATTAGAAATTGCTTCAATTTTTCTCTTCTTTTTTTTTGTAATTATTCTAGTTAATGTTTACATATTAATGTTTATTTTCTTTCTTTCTATACGTTTATTTTTTGCTACAATTATTTTAATGAATATAATTTGTCATTTTAGCTCTGCATGTGGGCAAATTATTGCTGATTGAATCGTCCGGCATTCAGGTGTGTTGTGTGTGTGTGTGTGTGTGTGTGGAATTTGATAGCATTGAATGGCCTTTTCATTGTCAGTTTGCTGTGCAGCAACCCTTGAACATTTAATGACCCTTCCTGGTTTACTGCCAATCTTAATCGCCATTGGCCTTGCCCCACAGTGGCCATTAAAGAAAACTAAAAACCAACGAAAAAGTGGCTAAAAACTAAAATCGCAGCAGCTCAAAGTGAAATGCATTTTACTTAGATGCTTTTACCAAATATTTTGTTTATACCTGCAGTTTGTTAATCAGCTCTTATACTTATTTAGCCAGCATGTATAAGAGTTGCATTGTGTTCGATTCAGTTGTGTTGTGTTGCGTTGCGCGCCGCAACTTGTTTGATGTTGTCTGAGGCTTGTTGCGTTTGTTGTCAGCTTGTTGGAATGCAGCTTGAAGGTTTCTTTTGATTTTTGAAACATTTGAATATGCACTATATATACATACTCAAAGCAATTATGTAGTTTGAGAATAACTATTAGCTGTTTAACGTATGTAAGGAACTGTGGATAAAAGGCAATCAGTATCGAATGTGGAATTGCAAGAAATTTGATGAAGCTTTTTGTCAACAACCCAACAATAATACACTTTCCCATCAAAAGGCATATATTCTGAGTAAATGCCAATATAATTCAAACTTAGTTTGAACTTTACAGCTTAAATCTTTTTTTAAAGCTTTATCTAATTGAATTACATAGTTGTATAAATAATATCCGCAAATATTCAAAAATCTCATATGAATCTATGTGTGAAATCCATTTCGTTCATCTTCAAATATATGTATTTGCTTAAAGCGAAACAAATTCTATTGCGAATTGAGTACCAAATGTTTGCTTAAATTTATTTCGTAAATTTTCAATACTTAACACACGCTAAGTCGATAAACGCGCCACACAATTAGTGACCACCTGAGCCAGCAGAGCTGAAGAGGCTGCCCCTTCAACCAAACCAACGAAGCTGAAACCGAAGCTTAAGCTGTGAAGCTGCCTCCTAATGAAGCAGCCCAAATGCAATGCATCAGAAGCTAAAGACCCGCTTAGGGCGGCAGCAGTTGGCCGGCCAGAGAGGTGGATGAGGAATGGGCAGAAGAAAAAACAATACAAGCGCAGTTGCAACTAAATGCGGCAACGTTTTGTGGAACAAACGTTTCGAATAATTAAAATCCATGCGTTGCAGTGCGGATGTGAAGAGAGGCAAAACCAACTAATTGGTTTTGCATGAGTTGCTGATGGAGAATGCAGAGTGCAGGGTATGGGGAAAGGGGAGGGGGAGGGGGAGCAATGTGCCACAAGTGGTAGCGAAAATCGTGTTACCCATTTGTTGCACAAATTTGCTGAAAAGCATGCAAAAAGTCAACAAAACAATTTTCGCTTGTTTAGAAAACACAAATGTGCCAAATCATGGCGATGACATAATTAAACGCCGGCTGGACACGAATAAGGCCCGCACTTGCCGCACTTGCCGCACTTGGTGGCAGTTGCAAATAAGTAAATTGTAAATTGAAAATAAATATTACTTGAAAGCGAGCGGCGATTTACGAGTAACTGCAAATGCCGCCAAATAGTGTCAAAGATTTGAGTTACAGACCCCATTCCACACAAGCAGCATACAAATTGTAGCTCATACCAATCTATATATATAAAATATATATGTGTATCTGACAGATACACACACAAATTTTTGCATATATCTCACAGATACGTGCAGGCCATAAGCAACTTTTGGCCATATTTTACAATTTATTGTGCCTGTCAATTGCCAGCAGCCAACGAGAGCAACAACAACAACAACAAGAAAAAAGAAGAAGAAAAAAAGATTGTAGGGAAGTTATAAATGTATCTCCCATATAGAACTTATTGTTCGCGTCATGCGTTTCGCATACATGTATATGAAAAATACTCGTAAGCACATTTATTCTGCTGAAAATATTGCACTTTGATTTCTCCCAAAAAAAATGAAACCAAATACAAGATGAAATAAAATAAAATGTGTCTGCTTAAAAAAGTTGCAGCTATAATAAATTTTGACAGAGTTTCAGCTCAGATTTAAAAGACAAGGCAGACAAATGGCAACTTTGCAGCAGCAGCAACTGCAACTGCATATGGCCCGTAGGCAATTTTAGATATTACCAACATTTTCACTCAGCCCTTGGAAAGAAACAGAACAAAATAAATTCGAAATAAACTTGATCTACGCTTAAGGAATACACTCATAACTTATTTCATTGCTCAGATATACTGTAGATGGACAATAACAAGTATATAGCAATAGTTTTGCTAAGGCTTAACAACATGCTCGACCATAAACTCAAAATCCTCAGCTTTGACTTAATCTCTCTATCTTAGCTTCAGGCAAAATCTTGCCTCTGTCATGATTTGTTCTCTGTCATGATTTGTTCTCTAGATACTGCATTTAACATCATTTTAAATTTCAGGTTAAATTTTATATATAAGAAACTCACAGACCAAGTTTATTGCAGTTTTTGTGTGCATGTATGCATTTAAATAATAAATGTTCGCCCTTCTATTCGATTCTCACGAGTTCAAGTAATACTTTCACAGTGTTCATGCCGTTAAGTATAAATATCAAATGTAGACCAAATCAGCTTTCCTCTGCGCTGCAATTTTGAATATAATATAAGTATTTTGCTATAGCTCCTTTCTATGTGATTCTCATGGCTTTAAGTAAAATCATTATTTATATATTATTAATATTAACAAGGTCGCAAGTTACTCGCAAATGTCCTTTTTAATCTTCAATCTGAACTAATTTTCAGATTTGCTGCCATTTTGTTCATGGCCTGAACTCTAGTTTGATGCTGCATCTATAATTGATGCGCAGCAAGTTTGTTTTCTTGAAGCTTCGGCACTTGGCAACACTCTTACATTGTTTGCATAGAGTTTGTTGCTTCTCGAAGGATTTAAGTTATTTTTAAATTCAAAATCAATAAACGATATAAATTTATAATTGGCCTTAAGTGGTCGAGCTTTTAAATCTTGCTGCTATCATTGTTTGCCTGCTCGTGTGGCATTCATCTGGGGCATGACCCGAGACCAGGCCACCGCACAGTCAAGACTCGCAATGTGGCCAACTCATGTGCGGCTTCTGGCTGCAAGTGGCTTTTTGACTTTGGCCATTAACATAAGCCTGAGACGTCTTAGTCGACGCCTCTGACGAGTTGTCAGGCAGTTAACACTCGACTCGCCTACTTGACTATGGATAGGTACGTGTTGGTGGTGATTGGTGACGGCCCAGGACGTTACTTTCAAGATTTATGATTAGTCACGATTTCGAGTGCTAAACGATTTTGGCAACGAGCTGCACACAGCTTGCAATTATTTTCTTTTGTCTTATTATTGTTGCTTACTTTTTATGTAATGGCAATTCAACAACAATTTGCGGGTGGGCATTGGGCATTGGGCAAACACAGTTTGGCGCTCGTCAGCTGCCAATTATGTGGCAAGCTGATTGAATTATGAGGCGTGCGTTTACGAGTAGCCGATGCAAAGCTGCGGACAGCTGGCATCTGCCCATCTATCCAGCAGCATTTACAGTAGCTGTAATGCTACAGTTTATTGCCATTTATATACCCTGTTAAACCTTTCTAGCAAGGGTATGCACAAGACAGTCGTCTCCTTTGACCATCTAATGCGCATTGTTTACATCAAGATTATGTCCATTCCGCCTGGCGTACCATATTATACTACTTTTCTGCTGTAGCACCTCTTTGAACTTAAAGCTTATAAAAGCTGGTCAAGAAATATTCGTAAAATCGAACCATAATAGCACTTATAATTCTGCATTCATACCTTTTATATCTAGTCTTTCCTCCTTTCTTAATGAAAGTCATTTTTACAGGGCATACTCTAGTCGCATCTTCTGGGCCACATCTTACCTCATACCTTTCCCTTTTTTTGTGCAATTGCAATTTTGTGTGTGCCTCGTAATTTGCTATCGAATGTACTATTTCCAGTTTTCCTACGCTACTTCACATAATATGAAGGAACCGCATTTACATTTTGGTTTATCTGACTTTTCCCTCGCTCTCTGCGTCATTCTCCCTCACTCATTAGCTCTCTCTTTCTACGAGCTATAGCTGTTTCGCTCTTGCTGCATATCCCTTGACTTGGGCGTTGACAGTGCCCTCGGTCGACGGTCCTTGACGATTCCCCATTGCTCGTAGTTCTGTGGCTTTTGGCATGCTTAATGCCAATCTCAATGTGCCACATGAGAGCCACATTGCGTTGCACCACTTGCACACAGCATAATGCAGAAAAAGCAAAGAATCGCAGCAAGTCAGGCGCAACTCGCAGATACGCGTACTTTGTGCTCATCAGCCCGCTGCACAGGCTCAATTTGGGGACTGCCACAAGGAGCACCTGCAATAAGGCATGCGATAGACAAGAGCAGGTCCTGAGTGTGAGTATGATATCGATCTTGTTTATATAATTGATATTAAAACCAAACAATATTAAATAAATCAGAAATATAGTATAATAATGATAATGATAATGAGAATGCTAATGATAATGATTAGGTTTTTGCTGCCTATATATGATGCATATGGGTTCGTCCACGAGCTCTGAAAGGGAAGAGGAGAATTTTTTATACGACTTGTGGCCTGACTGCGTACTTCTATTATCTATTATCTAAATACATTGATTAGTTTTGATTGAAATATTGGTTAACATTACAAATCCCAATTGAAAGTGAGCTGCTTTTGATATGATCTCAAAACGATAACCTCGAATATTTTTTCGCTGTCACTCACACACTTTGATCCCTAGATTTATAGAGACAACGGCTGATGCCTCGATAATTAGCTAAATTTATGGTTTATTTATGTCGTTTAGCAATTATTTGGAATCTTTTATGGCATATGCCCCCCCGGAATCGAGGTGTGCGCAATCGAACTGATTAAAACGCACATAAATCTCACAGGGATTAGCTAAAATAGAGCCGGCAAGGGGGCATATGGTATCTTATCGCGGGCATGCCAAAAATAAAGGCTCCGAGTCAAGTGATTCCCAATCGTTAGATAAGATTTGCAGTTCGAATTTAAGTAATCGACAAGTATTAGTAAAATCATTTAGTTTAGTCGTGCGTTTACTTTGAAGCCGAACCAACGTGAACTCCCACAAAGAAGAGAGACAAAAATAGAGAAGCAAATAAAATGCTGAAGGAAGCGCTGCTCATCCTGGCGCTGACTGCCGCAGCGCTGGCTGCCGACTATGATCCTTACCTAGATATACCCTTTAAGCGAGTCAAGACTTCGGTGAGTGTTAGCACAAATTGCGGCTTAATAGCTAACCGTGTTTACCTCAGAGTCAGGCACGTGTCGTGGTCTTGTGCTGCAAGTCGTGCTCGTGCTCGATAATTAATATTCGTGCTGTTTGTGAGTGCGGAAATCAAAGTATTTAAAATGTGAAAGCAAAATGAAGATGAACAAGAGAATTAAATAAAATGTGTTTTAAAAGTTATTGTTAAATTTGATCACGAAAATGTAAATCATAAGAAATATCGTGTGTTTTACGCTATTTTCGTGTTCGTATCGTGTCACGCGCACATCTCTAGCTTGTCTATAACATTAAGCAATGCTCTGCGTTGGCATTTTGCAGGCTGAACGCATCGAATCGCATGGCTATCCGGCCGAAACGCACGAGGTAGAGACTGAGGATGGCTATGTGCTGAACATGTTCCGCATACCGTATTCACCCAAGCTGGGCAATGCTGGACAGGCACAGCGTCCGGCTGTGCTTATACAGCACGGCCTGTTCAGCTGCTCCGATTGTTTCCTGCTCAATGGGCCGGACAATGCTTTGGCCTACAACTACGCGGATGCGGGCTACGATGTCTGGCTGGGCAATGCCCGTGGCAATATTTACTCCCGTAATAATACCAGAATAAGCACGAATCATCCATATTTCTGGGCATTCAGCTGGCATGAGATTGGTGCCTACGATCTGCCGGCCATGATAGATCACATCCTGGCGACGACCGGTGAGAAGGCGGTGCATTATGTGGGTCATTCCCAGGGCTGCACCACATTCTTTGTGATGGGCGCCGAACGGCCCGAGTATAATGCAAAGATTAAGACCGCCCATATGCTGGCCCCGCCTATTTTTATGGGCAACACCACGACGGACATTATCCTAGCCTTGGCCGATTATGTCGGCTCGCCGGGCTTGGGCGCTGAGCTGCTGCAGAATCAGGTGTTCCTGCCCATGAATCCCATAATACAGCGCATCCTGGACACAGCCTGCAGCAATGATCCCTATATGTTGAACTACTGCAAGATTCTGGCCATGATGTGGGGCGGTGACAGTGAGGGCAATCTGAATGTGGTAAGTAGTTGAAGTTCTGGCTGCGCTCCTAGCTCGACTCACTCCTCCCTCTCTCTCTCTGTCTTTGTAGACGCTGCTGCCCCAGGTCGCCGAAACTCATCCAGCTGGCATTTCCACCAACCAAGGCATTCACTTTATTCAGTCCTATGTGTCGAACGAGTTCCGTCAGTACGACTGGGGCCCAACTAAGAATAAGGCCACTTATGGGTCGGAAGTGCCGCCATCGTATGATCTTACGAAGATAACATCGAAACTCTACTTGTACGTGGGCCTGGCCGACGAGTCCGCCAATGTCAAGGATGTGGCACGCCTGCCGCCGCTGTTGCCGCAGCTGGAGGAGCTGTACGAGATACCGGATGAGGCATGGGGACACCTTGACTTTATATTCGCAAAGCAAGTGAAAGAGGTTATCAACGACAAGGTGATAGCCACAAGTGAGGCCTACGATCGACTCTACAACAACTAAACGTTCAGTTGCGTCCAATCTAATCGCAACTAAATTCTGTCTCAATAAACTTTTTTTGCCACAAGATATAAATCTGTAATGAGTTATGTTTAAGGGGTAGTAAGAGAGTGAGAGAGAGAGAGAGAGAGAGAGAGAGAGAGAGAGAGAGAGAGAGAGAGGGAGAGCGCGATTAGTCGCAGGCTACTCCGGCTAATTACTCAGCGAGGCTGCTCACACTGCCTTCTGCAGCTTTTTATATATATATATATATATACCCTGTAGCCATAAAAGTGGATTAATGGGGTATCATAAAGTATTCCAAGTGCATAAAAACGTTAGATAAGCTTAACCAATTACCTTTAAGGTATAGAGAAAAGCGTAGTTATAGCCAACTAGTCAATAACTAGATGGTCGCATTGTTTCAAGTAGTTTGTGTAAGCTATTCCATGATACAGGACACCTATCGCAATTGAGGGGAATTTAATTGTAAGGGTAAGTTGAAGGTTATCTGGAATATGCATATAATATAAATATAAGGATCTTTCCTTTAAATCTTTATAACTGTCATCGAATAATACATACAGAAAAGTTATTCGAAAACCTTTTATATCTACTTTTCCGAAGTTTGCATCAAATTGCAAACACATTTTATGTATATCAGAAATTTATCAATATTTTATAACAATCATTTAAAAACCTGTCTGTTTTCTAAGAATTAACTATTTTCAACTCATTAATCACTTTATCTTATTTTACATATAAAATATTCATGTGTTTGCCATTTATGCACTGAAAATTCGAATGCTAAAATGAAATTTACAGATCTCTTCATCTAGTGCTCACAGGGTATTTGCTCGTCGCATACTCTCTTACAGTTAGCACACTTAATTGTTGGTTCGCTTGTTTGTTTGTTTTTTCTTTTTGTTGACAAAGTTGTTCGCCAAGCACGTGGTTAACACCAAGCGCAACTTATCGGACAGCTCGTGTCGGGCTGTAAACCGTAGAATAGCTGACAAAATTATAGTAATTAGCGCCTGGCTGGACCGTCCGCTGCTGTTTGTTGGCCTGGCCAAGAGCTGCAAATACGGTTATAATTATGATTTACTGGCTTAAGGTGGGGTAATCAAATGGGTCGCCTTATAAAGCCAAACACAATTATTGATAGTACACGAAGTGAATGACTAAGAAGTTGGAAATTCCATTAGCTGAGTGCGGCATTAAATTATGCGAGTGAAGGAGACCAAATGTTAAGTTGCAATGGGTTATTGGACACAATATATAATGGTATACGTACTCTATATTATAATTGCCAGAGGATGATGGTATGATATGTACATATATATCGACGTGGAAGATTTATGTATGCCTCTTAAGATTCTTCGAGATATCTTAGCTGAAGAATTGGAGAGCTTTAGACAATTTGTAAGCCAAGCGAGTTAGCAATAGTTTATTTATACATAGAAGTATAGAGAGCGAGACAGAGGGGAATGAAGAGAGTGAGAACGAGAGATAGAGATAAGAAGCATTGGTATATTATAAACATATTTATAAACATTTTAGATAGCAAAACCTTCTTTAAGTACAAACAGCTATTTAAGAGTTTAAATAATATCTAAAGATTTAATTAGTTTAACTATAATATATACAGGAATAACATAAAAGTCAGACCAGAACCTAAACCCACATGCGAGCACTTTAGAGTGCTCAAAGTGGGTGAGAGGGAGAGTGCGAGAGAGAGAAGGAGAGATACTCAGAGAGATTTTCATGTGCAGAGCTTAACCACAGGCAGCGAAGCAACGGAATATTCATTAATGACAAACCGCTGATGTGGAAAATGGATAATGCAGCTAACGATAGGAAAGGGGTGGAAATGGGGTCGAAAATGAGGATGGGAGTGAGGATGGGGTTGTAGATGTGGTTATTGTGGGGTCGAATAGACATCAAGCAAAACAAAAAAAAATGAAAACAAATTAAAATTAATAAACTGTAAAGGATTTGTCGGGGCCAGACAAAGGCACTCGAATTCGGCCACGCCCATTAGGTGGAGTCAGGTGTCCTTTATATTAATCCTTTTTTTTCGCATCCAATTTGCAGCAAAGGCAAACAAAAAGCGTTAAAAGTATTTCTCATGCGGCAAACTCAGCAATGCCAAAGTTTTTACAAGACAAGCGAGGCAAATGCACCAGCAGGAGCACCAGCAGAGAATTACTTGCCCCTAAGTGTCCTTTTTTTTTGGCTTTAGCTGGTTACATATTTTAGATGGCGGAAAACAGGCGTCAAAGCGGCAGCGACAACAATCACAGAACTTGCGATTGTGAATTGAAAAATTTGCGCTTAAAAATGAGAAATGCAAAAGTTTTACATAAAAACAAAAGAAATTTTACAAGTGGCAAATGGCAAATGACGCAGCGTCTGCTGCGTTGCCAAATGTTTATTGTCAAAGTTGTTGCAGCAAAAGTTTTTTTTTTTGCACTTTAGCCCAGTTAAAAGAAGCGCATTTATGTAAATAGTCGAGAATATTTATGTAAATGCGTACGGCTAAGTAAACACTGCGAACATTGTTATTTAAGGTCTGACATTTTGTTGACGCGCAAACCTTTTCCATTTGCGGCAATTAACTTGTAATTTGCATATTAAATGAGTTGCGAATTTGCATAAGCTGCAAAATATTCAAAACCAACCGACAGTTGGCCGTGCAAGCAGTTAACGCAAACAGTGCACTGCTTGCCTGCTGAGAGAACTGTCAAATGTTATGAAGGCAAGCAGTGTGTGTACACAAGAGTATAAGGTTGAAAACTAAGCTAAGCTGGAATAAGAAAAACAATTTGAGTTTGAAAGAATTGTCAAATTGATTTATTCACTGATTGACGAACTGTCAGACTAGTTAGACTTAAAAATAAACTTAGCATGTCGAATAATACCCTATGTAATACTCCATGTATATTAACTAATACCAAGGAAGAATTTGATTACATTCCGCACTGCTGCAAATTATAAAAGAACGTAATTTTAATATGGCCCTTCTTTGCGATTCTCAATTTGTTGTCTTAATAGGGTTATATACTTGATAGTTGCCAGCCACAGCTTTTGACAGCTGCTCTCGATGACTATTGTTTTTACTCCCTACATAACTTAAGCACTTTCGATAGAACAGCTCTAGATGTCATGCTTATAAATCTCTGCCCCTTAAATTATCTGTATCGCTGGCTCGAAGTAACTAATTGGCTGCTGGGCGGGGCGAGGTGAGATGAGTTTATTGACACGCTGGGAACGCGAGTTGAAACATAATTGAATGAACATATCAAATTTCAATCAGAGCTAAATCTTATTAAGTGCACAACTGCCAAATAGCAAAAATGAACAACAAGAAAATCTTACTCGGCAACAACAACGACAACAACACGCCCCGCAGCTAATCAGGCTCTAATGGCGATAAATATTTCATTCTATATATTTTGGCAGAGCGCACGAGCAGCGGCCAGCGACACGCCTCAGCCACAGCCCCAGACGTTGAAGAGGAACGAATCGTCGCAGTTTTGAGCATCCTCCCAGCCAAAGACAAAGACAGCGGACGGCAGCAACAATGCCAGACAAAATCTTCAATGCGATCGACAATCGTGAAGACGACGACGATGATGACGACGATCAAACACAGACCAGGCACTGGCCGGGCACGGCCAGTCATTCAGTCAGTCAGCCGGTCAGCCAATTCGCCAGTTGGTCAGCTCAAGGCGAAGCCTCTGTCTGCCTCCTCCTCCTATTCCCCCGCCTCATTCGACTCCGCCACCGCCTCCACTGTTGCCATACCTTTTGCCATTTTTGTGTTATGAATCGTTCCGTTCTTAAACAGCTTTTGTGCAGAGCATTGGGCGGGTGCGCCGCCAAGGATGAGGATCTGAGGATGAGTCTGAGCATGAGGATGCGACTGGCTGCCATTATGAGTAATGGGAGTAATGCCTGGCATTTGTTTACTTGCGGCGCTACATTGTCGGCCTCTGAGAGCCCCAGCCCAAAACTCATGACTGCGCTGCGTGTGCTCTATGGGTTTTTTGGTCTTCGCATTGCAAAGTTGTGGGCATAGCCACTAAATGTGGTTACATTGTGGTTGGAAAACAATTTTACAATGAGTCTGAGACGGTTACAAAGGGTGAAAGAAGGGAAGAGAGAGGGGAAGAGAGTGGGAGAGCGGGGGAAGACACATGATTAGGTCTGTTAAAAAAAACCAAATGTGTTTTATAGCATGTTTGTATTTAAATAAATATATTCAGTTTTAAAGTTGAACAAAATAATAAGCTAATTATTCTAGGAAGATCGAGCTTCAATTTTAATCAACAAAATATTTTGGTTTTAGTTTTCACCTAAACAGGGCTACGATCAGCCCAAGCCCCAAGAAATTTTTTAAACTGTTTTGCTGATATATTTCCATATTTAACAAGAAATATTGATCTATATTGTTTTTTCTTAATATATTTCGATATATAATATATAAAATTAACATTTTAATATCTACATATAATATGCTGGCTTTGACGATCTTTCAATTTTATAAATCTAAGTTATAATTATAAGTAAACAATTTTTTACTTTAAAATTGTAACGTAAAGCAAAGCAACAACAATTTCCAGAGCCTGTTCAATGACAACTCCCACATTAGCTGCATACAAAACAAACAACACGCTCTTAAGTTACGAAGAGAGCCTCCCTCCCTCTCTCTCTCTCTCTCTCTCTCTCTCTCTCTCTCTCTCTCTCTGCCAAGCTCGCTCTCTTTCGTAGCAGCTTTCAAACAAGAATCTTCGGCGAGAAGAACAATTTTGTATGGTTGCAACTTTCTTTGGGGGTCGCTTTTCTTAAAAGCAACGCGCCAACACGATGGGGACCTCAGTTAGTGACCAGCACGCGACGCGTTCAGAACGAGCAACGAGCAAAGTAAAAAAGTAGAAGCAAAGCTTAACTTAAAAATAAAATAATAAAAAACTCTATGATCTAGTGGCAAAGGATGAGAACGAAACAAAGCGAGAGTAAAAGAGAGAACCTTGAAGTGAAGTGAACTGCAGCAAAGTAAAACAAACATCCAAACGCACAACTGCGACTCTTTTTGTTATTGTTTTGGTAATTCCAAACGAAAAAAAACACATAAAAAATAAGAGTAGCCAAACGAAAAGCAAATAAAACTTAATAGCCAGCACACAAGTGGATAAACAACAACAGCAACAACACGAAGAAGAACTGCGAAGAACTGCGAAGAACTTCAAAGGTATGTGAACTTTTGGGCAATCTTCAGGGGTTCTCTAGAGGGGTTCTCAAGAGGGGTTCTCAAGAGGGGTTCTCCAGAGGAGCCTCAGAGCTGGCGCACTCATTAGCATGGCAATGTCTAAGGAACAAAAACTAGCTAAAGAAAATTCTGCGCTGCGGTTTTCTTTCTTCTGCATTTTTCCTTTTTTTTTGTTTTTGGCATGCAAAATGCTGAAATTTAATAAGTGTTTTCCGCGTGTTTTTCTTCGCTTGCGACGTGGTCGCATTTCAGCTAACAGTTTTTGCTTACGTCTTTCCTTGTTATACCCTCGCAGAGGGTATTTTATTTATGCCGTCAAATGTGTAACGCGTAGCAGAAGACATCTGCCACCCCTTAAATTATATATATTCTCGTTCAGTAGCAACATCTGAGTCTCGCAGGTCTATCTTTTTATAAATGGCGGGAGCCTGCCGAATGGGACTAATATATCATATATGTAGCGGCCATTGGAATGAAAGTGTGATAAGATTTTTTATATATCAAGTTCTACCAAGCTTCTCAAATAAGCACCTAATTTGATCTACATTGGAAACTACAGCATATATTTCTGTCAAGAAACAAACCTTTGTCTGAAAATATGTTGGTTTTTCAAGATATCTTGCATAAATATCATCTTCATATATCTGCTAGACCACAAGCCATATATTAAGTAGAGTATTCAATCTTCGTTGCGCCGAAGACAACAACTCTTTCTACTTTTTGCAGTTGCGTTGCACAAACAACACAAATATAGAGGGAAAGAATTCTAGTTGCATTGTGGGGTGTGGGGTGTGGGGTGTGGTGTGTGGGGTTTTGTTTGTCGGGAAGGGGAGGGGTGCACTGAAATTCGCTTGGCTAAAATATGCAGTCGCTGGCTCATTCGCTTGGGTTGCGGCACTTTGCGGCATTTGCCACACAACTGAACTTGGCAAAAATTCTCTGGGCAATGTTTGTGCAGCGTGTTGTGGCGTGTTAACGGTATTGTTTACAATGTTAATAGAACCCGGTGCCGGGTGGCAAGTTAAATAAATAATTGAGACGCAGAGCGACAGCCAAAACGATGCGCTTCGCTGCACTCAGACAAACAAACACACACACACTCGCAGACACACAACACAAACAGTTGTAGAAAAGTAGAAGAAAACAAACGACTTAGGCAACGAACTTGGACTTGCCGAACAGGCCCTGGCCGCTTCTGAAGTGACTAATAGCCAGGGCAAATAGTGCAGCCTTAGGAATACAGCTGGGCTAGACACACACAACAAATAGACAACAAGGAGTTCTCACGACTTTCTGGAGTTTTCAGAAGATATACAACAAAATTGTAATCTTGAGGATTTAACAATATTTTGGAATTTACCTTATCTGAGATTTGGACTTTTTAGCTTTGAAATAGTTAAAGCCTGAGCTATTCAAATTGGGAAATATTTAGCATTTTGGAATTCTTGTTTTATAAAAAATATAATTTTAGATAATTTATAATTCCGTTTTATCAATTGAATTCGTTTTATTGTGGTATTAGCTTACAATTTTTCATAAGGCAATCTGAACTTAAACTAAATTTGAATTTCCCTTCAATTATGTCATAAACATTTGTCCGTTCAACAGAAAAAGTTTTCATATTTGAAAAAAATTAAGTTTTTGAGTAGATCGAAACTAAAATAATACGAAAACAACTTAAATAAAAAATAAAAGTTCCAGGGAAAAATGTATATTAAAAATAATACGAAAAATACGACTTATTTAAATTCCACATAATACATATGCCACATTTTTCTCTACTTCATAAGGTATTCAGACTTAGTAGATCGAAAGTTAAACACAATATATTGAACTGAAATGCAATTAAAAATTCCAAAAATTCATAATAAGTATTCCAAGCAGCAAAGAGCATTCCAATACGATTCCTTTCAATAATTATAAGAAATTTATAATTTCCTGCACAAGTCAATAATATCAAGATATACCCACTGTCATTCATGCAGAATCTGCGCGAACATCCACAAAATTAAATAATAAGCCAGGTAATTAAATAAACGTCGAACGGCTTTAGAAAGAAGAAGATGACAAAAAAACAAAACAAGAGAAGAAAAAGGTCATAAAAAATTTCGTATTTATTATAGGGAAATGCAAAGCAGAAAAGCTAAAAGCAACTGCAAACACAGTTCTCTCTCTCTCTCCCTCTCCCTCTCTCTCTCTCTCTCCCTCTCTCTCTGTCTAATGCTAATGATGTAAACTAAGCATTTAACTGTTAAAAGTGCCGACAGCGCCATAAGAAGACGACAAAAAACGTTGTTTGGCATCAGTGGGCCACAGCAGATGAGCCAGCGGCGACGACGACGACGACAAAAGTTGAGCTCGCGAGTCTCCCGAGTTTTGCGTGGCCAGAGACGACTCCAAAGTTCGACGCCAGGTACGACGCGCAGACTCTCTAAGCCTAATCAAAGCCGTTACAATGGACACAGAATGCGGCTAAGAAACGCACTCGGCAGCGCTTGACTTGAAAGACGTCAACAGTTGGAAGCCAAACAAAGGGTTTCCACAAAACCGAGTGTGTGTGCGTGTGTGTGTGTGTGTGTGTGGAGGAGCATGTGAAAATGTAGGTTGCATTGGCAATGAGTGAAAATGTTCACGGTAATCTTTACAGAAATTACCGTTTCATTGTTGCGGCTGCTGCTGCTGCTGTTGGTGTTGGTGTTGACAAAGCGGCAACCAGTTGCTGCTGCTGCTGCTGCTGCTGCTGCTGTGATTACAGCTGCCTCTTAATGATCATCATTTGATTGCTGAGGCGCACTTAAAGGGTTCTTATTTTTATAGCCACAACTAGACGAAGAAGAAGAAAAAGAAGAAGCAGCAACAGCAGCAACTAACGTGACAACATGCAATCCGCAGCAGCAACAGCGACAACAACAACAACAAGAAGAACCGCAACAACAACCGCTTCAATAATATTTGATAATGCAAAGCGGAAGCTATAAAAATCCCAATGTGAAAGACATTTGTGTTAGTTACATAGTTGCTTGGCTTAGTTAGTCAGTTAGTTAGTTAGTTAGTAGGATCGTTACATTAGAGCGCAGAATTTGCTAATTGCCAGCAATTGACTGGCGGAACTGGGGTAGGGCAAAGACGGGCAGCCTGGCAGTCGGACAGCCGCAGCAGAGAGCATGCAGGAAGCAGCATCATTAAATTAATAGTGGACGGGCAACGAGCGGTACACTCGCAAAAAAGTGCAAAGTTTCTTTCACTGTCAAGAAATTCTTAATTAAAAACTATTTCTAGAAATTTCAAAAGTACCAACTGAAAGACTGACAGACTTTAAATGGAGTAAATGTTCTGCAATTGAGAGCTTGATTTAATCGAAGCTCTATCCCAGTCAAATGAGCATGTAGCGCTTTTTCTCTCAGTGTAGCAGCTGCCGGCATGCCAAATCTTTGTGCTTGAGTGCGCTAAAAGAAAAAAAGGAAAAATGACTGTCTCTAGGGGGCGTGGCGCAACGAAAACACTACCTCAAGGTCAACTGCAGCCAAATGGTGGGCAGAGCTCCTTTTTGGCAACCGAGCCGCCGCAGCTCAGTTGCAGCCACATCTGATATGCCTAAAAGGCCCCAACACAAAAGCAAACCGAAACCCGAACGAAAGATATAGAAGAGTCGCACGTAATCTGATATTGCAACCAAAAAAAACTAAAAAACGGCAGAGTTAGTTTGCCATATGAGGCGAGGGTCTGTTGTCTTCAGTTCTTTTTTTTTGTTTAGCTATCAAAACAGCATCAGCAACACACACACACTCGCACACACACTCGCACACACACTCGTCTACTCTAAGGAACTGGCCAAGACAACTTGGCTGGCAGTGGAGCTGGCTAAGAGGGGGTTAGGTGGGGCGCAACTGCAGTGACTGCATGCACAGTTCCAGGCGAGTGCACAGACAGACGCTGTGCTGTAACAGAGAGCGGAAGAGATGACAACCAGGTGCATGCAACGTGTAGATATAAATCAAGAGGTGCTGCAGCTACAGAGTAGAGAAAAGAATTATTTGTCTATATGGCGAACGGTTTGGGCCACAAGTATATAGTCTACCTGCTGTCGAACTACGCCTTTAAATCAGAACTAAAATTAATATATATGTGCAATCAAATTTGAGTTATGTAGGCTACGAAAGATAACTAATATGGGTTACTTATAAGGAAATTCCAGTTCATGCTTATCTATTCCATATACAAAATTGAATAAGCAAAATTCAAAGTTTTTATTCATCTTTTGGAACAGAGAATACAATTGAATAAGAAACAAGTATTATTTGTACTATGAAACATAGCATTGAAACCTTTTTGTAAAGTAATTGAAACTCCTTTAAAAGAGTTCAATTCATAGAAAAATAATCGCCAGTCTCTAAAGGTGGGTCATTAAAGTAAAGTCCCAGACAACAGAAAAAAAGGATTTTAGATATTAGCTTTATAGTGTGATAATAACTATCATTAACTTTTACTGATCATGGAAAACATAGTATACACATACATGTGCATGGGCATTATATGCAAAAGACCTCTGCTCTGAGATTCCTAAGGAGCATGAATTCAATTTTTGAAAACAAAATAGAAATCTCATAACATTAACAAAGTTGTTTTCTGAGCAGATTTAATGAGATTTTTTATGTAAACTATAAGAAACTCTTAATATTTCATATAAACGCCCTCCAGACCCCAATAAGTTGTTGGTACTCCATAAATTGTAAGTACGAAGCAATAATTGTTGTTTGTTTCCTTCTAAGCGGGCTGCGACAACTTGGGAAGAGCTGTCAGTTATTTATCAGAACTGTCTGCGAATACCATTTACGGACTAAGGAGCTGAGCAGTCGATAATAAAATTGCCTGGCACGCAAATTTGGTTAGCCAAATGGCATTTGTCTAACGGCTCTTGGCCATGTTTACAAGTCGAGTTGACAAATGTGCCCGGAAACTACATAAGACACAAACACACACACACACTCACACACACACTCGCACACATAGTCGTGCGAATTTGCATTAAAAAAGGGTAAATGGAGCTCAGGCTGGGAAACTTTGCTTGCATTTTGATAATGCATTGTTTCGTTGGCCAGAATCAAGCCAGCCGCAAGCCAACTGAATTCTAATAAAAGTCCAAACAAGTTTGCCGCCAGCAGAAGAAGAGCTGTGGCAGCTACCTGAGGCAACGATTGGGTCGTTGGCTTTGGTTACAGAGCTGGCTTGCAACTTGGCCGCAAGTCGCATCGTTAAATTCACATGGCGACTAGAGGCCAAGTTTGTGTTCTAAGTCTTTTGTTTTGCGTTGGTTCGGGCATGATTTATGATTTGCCAAATTGAAGTCTATATTAATCGGAGCTGTCAGGTTGACAATTTTATTATAATGCGAACGCGAATCACGAACTGGCCAGAGTCAAAGTCAAAAGCAGCCACAACAGCAACAACAACAACAACAACAACAACAACAATTGGACTTAATGACCCAGTACAAAGCGACAGACAAATTTATGGCAAGAGCTGAAAATGGCCAATGAACTTAATGCTCTGGTACTTAATGTGGCTTAGAACTTGACTAGCTCTGTGAAAGGTGTGTGTTGGTGTATGCTGGAGTGTGTATGTGTGTGTGTGTGTGTGTGCGGGTCCAGCACTTTGTATTGAGTACCTTTCCATTGCAATCGCTTTGTCGTGCAGTTGTTCTAATTTCATTTACCTGCCGACTTTCACCTGCCCAGCTTAGGCTCAAGCTCTGGCCATATACAGGCCAGCTATCCAGCTCTCCAGCTCTCCAGTTCTCCAGTTCTGCGCCCAGCCCTATTGACAGCTAATTAAACACAACACGTGCCAAGCACAGACAATCAGCCATTGTATAAATATTTCTACTCTCGTTCCACACTCAACTCAACAACTGAAGCAACCGATTTGTAAATCGAACTTATCAAAGAAATTCAATTAGGTTTTATGTCAAGCGCTGACTGTGAACGAGAGCTTTGTGAAAGAAGGAAAGTTTGTGAAAAATAATAATAATAATTTACTTAAATGCATTTATGACAGCATGCTGGGGGGCACACTTAATGTGTCAGAAGTCTTGCAGTGATTGGAGAAATGCCCAAATGTCTGAGGATCAAATTCGAATGGCAAAGAATAAACTCATGTTTTGGTTATTTATTAAGACAAATAATATAATTTATAGTACAAAACATTTATTAATCATATATTAATGAGAAAACTTACCTCTATAAAGAAAACAACAATAAGTTATAGGAACTGTCGAGTAAGAAATTTTGGGGATGGGCGTTTCAGATGGGCCTACATGGTTTGAAAGATTTGAAATCTTAGTTCACATTAGTGTAAGCACAGAAATAGTTAGACTAAGATCCAAATGTTTCTGAATATCTTTTTACATGTTATATTTATTTATTAATTACTCTTATTTAATATTTGAATATCTGTTTACCTTTAACTATTATGACGCGCCAAAGGCTGCTTTAGATTGCGCACCTATGTATATTGCGAGCTGTAAGATCTTTTGTACTTCCCTCTTAGCCTGAAATTCCCACTCATCATTTTCTGCACGCATCACTTTATATGAAATTTCCCCATTCGCAATTAGTAATTGACTCAACTTTCTAGGAATTGCATTCCACTTGCATGTGAGAATTTGTAAGAATTCCATCTGGATATTTATTATCTGAAAATCTTCCATGTAAATGGAAGGGCATGCACTGTTCGCTGTGCGTATTTTGGCTGAGCGCGTTCTTGTTCTTTTTTTCATTTACAACTTCCGCTTGGCAAAAAAAAAAGAACTAAAACAAGAAGAAAGAAGGTAACAAAAAGAGCTGCAAAAAGTATTCGATGCCGATCACTGCAATCGCTGATGATGAGGTGCATAAACGACGCCCATTTATTGAGCCCTCGCGGCTTTAATAACTTGGAACGTGGAGCTGCCGCTGCCGTGTGGATTGATTATGGTAGGCACTGTCGAGGGGGCAGGGAGTGCAAGGGAGGCCCGACCGGGTACCTATGTTTGCCTGCCAACAAATGACAGGCATTTGTCTGTCCACTCCAGAGGAGAGCGGGCGAGTGGAACAGGCTGTCTGTCAGGCAAGAGTCTCATCAATTGTGAGTTCGACATGAAAATTGCGCGCTGTGTAAAATGCCCGAGACTTCGACTTGTTGCTGTGTGTTTGTGTCTGTGTGTGTGTCCAGAATATACTATGTGCTTAGGAAGCCACACATGAAGCTAAATGTACCCACAAGCTGACGCTTCTTTAATGGTCAGGTGTGCGTTCGTAATGGTCAATCTGGCCAAAATTGTGAGCACGCGTGGGCTACAAATTCTTTTGGCACACTATAAAAAGCAACAGCAACAACAACTGGCACAAGTTTCACTCGCTATGAAATGGCCCAACTAGAAATGGCCATTAAAGAATAACAACAAGAGAATTCTCTACTAGCCGAGTTCTCTACTTATTATTCTCTTGATTCGTATGCTACTCACTTCATTCAATCAATTGGATTTCGATTTCCGTTTTTCAATGCTCGCGTTTGATTTGCAAAAGTGAAAATGTAGGCTCTATTATTATCTTGGCTCAGATTTACATAATCTCTGCCACGGCCTGGGTGAAAGTTTCTGCCACAAATTATAAGTTAGAACGCGCGCGATATGCCCAGTAGCCAATTGAGGCAGATTCGAGGCCCAGATTGCAGCCCAGTTGCGCGCCTTTCACAAATCAACGTTCAAGTCCAAGTCCCCAAAAATAATATAGCCCAAAACCGAGACACAAAAATCTGTCAGTGGGGCGTTGCCACTGTGTCAAATAGTCAAACGAATCGTTTGCAGCAGCAACAACAAGAAAAGTATCTGTCAGATACAAGATACACAAGTGCTCAATAGCTAATTTATTGCCTTGAATTGATGTCGCACTTTAGAATTTATTGCTCTGCAAGTTTTTTCTTTCTATTTTTCTATATTTTTTCGATATCACAACTGAAGAAGCATTGTCTGTGCATTGTCTTCATATTGTTCTGCTTCTTCTTAAGCTGAAGATTTGTGAATTGGTTTATGGCACAGCTGACAAAGCTGCATTTAACTGGGTTGAATTCTTTGGTGGGTCCAAAGAAGCAGAACTAAATGATGGACACTAAAATTGGACAATGAATGAGACATTTTGCTAAATAAATATAAGCTCGGCTTTAATCAGAACAGCTTAGTGACTTTATAAAAGCTTAAATGTGCTTACAACGCTTTTTATTGAGGGAAAGACGAGCTTTAATGAGCTTTGAAAGGTCATATTCTTGCATATTCTTCATAATCATTTAAAAGCTTCCCCGAAGTTAAAATGAGCTTTCAAAGCTTTTATTTTATTTGAACCCACACTACGTTTTAATATATGGCAGGGCCGCATTCTGTAGCTTAACTTACATTCCCATTAAGGCTTTTCTTCTTTCTTTCTTTCACTTTCCAAAGCGCCTTAAAGAATAACTCACTCTCAAAGCTCATTCTCAAGTCCACAATTAAAACCCATTTTAAAATCTTTCTGTCAAGACTTAAATTCTCAAACTGAACACTCAATTTGGCTAACTAGGCACCCAAATCTAGCTGCCAAAATCTTAACTACGTTGAAACTGGGTTGCAGAAATTGTGAGTTAAGTTCAGATGTCCTAAAATAATAAACCGAGCCGAAGTCGCTTAGTTTGCCACTTTCGCCGGGTACCAAGTGAAGACATAATCAAAATTAATTGCTTTATTAATTTGTCTAGCATTTCTCGCAGTGTAGCTTTTGACAAAAATTATGTTGTAGGGGCGTAATTGTTGGCCCCGTTATGAAGTTGAGTCGAGTTCTTGGACACACTCGCGGGTAAGACAATTGCTCCCACAGCCGCGGAAAGCAGCTTTCTTTGGCTTTGGCTTTGATTTTGGAGGGGAACTTTTGTATCTCGTATCTCATAATAACTGTAATTTATTTATGAGCTTTAAGCACACGTTCCGAATACAAATTTTAATTGTAGCTACGATTCTTCACAATTCTTTTGTAATATAAGTCGCCCTAAAGAGCTGTAATTAAGTTGATTAAGTTTTCCAGTAGCTTTTCAACAGCTGCCAGCTGCAATTTTCACGCAAAGAAAGTGCCAAATTAAGTGCTCAGCAGCTTTAAGCCCTAGGCCAACAACTGGCTTTGCTCTGCAAAGACATTCTCTTTAAGTTGTTATAGAGAGAGAGAGATCTATCAACTTAAGAGAGAAGCTAAGAGAGCACCTTTTCCATAGCCAAATCCGACTTAGTTTGTGTGGGGAGAATTCTACCAACTTTTCATGGCCAAGTACGCGCTGCGGGCATGCAAATAAGCGCCAAGTGAATTCAATTAACAAAACCCAAAACAGGCAAAAATAAAAGTCAACTGCAGTGATTTATTGTGTGAAACTGAAACTTCTTCTTTTCTTGTTGTTGTTTTCGTTGTTGTTGTTGTTGTTTCTTTAATTTTAGCTTTAACTGGTAGCGTGAAAGTTTTAGCTTAGATCGCAGTGCGCCAGTTCAGAGGCTTGACATTAAGATAATAGCTTGATTAAAACTTGTCATGAGAACGAACCGCATCAGCCGAGTCTTTTTTTTTTGTACTATGTATGTACATACACCATGCCATGAGAGCTCCAATTAAGCGCACTTCTTGATCATGTCGCACTTTCTGTCATTTTAGCTGGGCATGCCAGGTTGGCCAAGCGACTTGTAACACACAGAATATATCGATGGAATTACTAAAAATTAGTTAACAATAACTTTACAATTGCTTTAGCTTGTTACATAGAATATCATTTATATCTTAAATATCTGTGTAACAGATGTAACGTCATAATTTCTCATGACATATATCCGCCGTTCTATATATGACCTTTTTAGATTTCTCCGCGGAGCAATGTAGGATTAAAACGACGTAATCTCAGCATGGTCAAAGGCAGAAAAAAGCGAGGAGATATATCAGCGGGTTTATGCCGCTATGCCATGTAGCACTCTTTACTCGTATTGTCTATTATTTTTGACTATGGCAACCCTGTTCTACTTTTTGGAAAAGCGATCAAACATTATTATTTCCTGTTATTCCATCTATCTTCTGTATATAAGCCCTGCCAATCTGTTTAAGACTTTCGTATATAAACGACTTATGTCTTCACGAGAGTTCGATCCATAAGCTTCATGCTCAGCATTCCGGCGTTTAGAAGCAGTTCTCAGCATTTCGCAGTTAGAGCCCTTTGTTTAGTAACATGGGCGATTCAAGTTTTCTAGTTATTTGGAACAGATGAAAGCCCTGTTAAGTTTATACGATGTACTGAATAAAGATTCAAATTCTTGTTCATATTTGATATGAGTGAATCGAACTTATTCCTAGCCAAGTTTCATGTAGAAAATAAAGATGACAGCTCTGCCATACTTATTACCAAGTTAACACCCAAGTTAACAACACATCCACATCTAGTTAACACTAGATTCAGTTAGGGTATCCCATTTTCGTTATGGCGAACACACAGCATCCAAGATGTTCCTTGTGTCATGTTCTGCATTTGCATGCAAAGTTGTCGAGCTCTGCTCTGCTAATCACGTTCTCAATGAAAGTGGATGCAGTGGTGCATGCAACTGACGAGTGGTGCGATTCGTGTTTTCGTTCTGGACAAGTCGAAGACGCCGTTTTGGCTCTTTCACTGGCAATGACCGCCATTTGCTGTACGTTGTTTGATTTTCACGTTGGTTTATTTGTTTGTTTGGGCTTTTCGCATGCAACTGGGAAACCAAGACACGTCCGAGTGTGAGTGGTTCTTGATGCTGTGCTGATTCTGGGTACCAGTTTCTATTTGTTGTTTATTTTCTTCTATTTCTTCTGCTATTTTGTCTTTAGCTTCTTCTCTTTTATTTTTGGTTGATTAATATTATTTATAGCCGCAGTTCGTGTCTAGAATTCAGCTGCGAATTTAATTAATATGCTGTTTCCTCTGAGATAGGTTGTTTGCCATTATTATGTGCCCTATTTTTGACTCGATGTGCCAATTTGGTTTGTAAGTTTATGTCTGTGTGCTCTAGTGTGTGAGGGGAAACACATGCTAAATGTAAACAAACTCATAAATTTTTCAATAATATTGCAAATGTATTAAGTGCCAGACAAGTGGCACACAGAGCAGTGCATGGGGAATAAATAAGATTAGGCATGAAATGCAAACTTCAATGCATTTAGTGCGATTTTGCTTAAAATAAGTGAACACTTTTCTTTACTTTGCTTTTTTTAAATAAGTCTTAAAATGTATATTCAATTATAGAAATAGCGATAATAATACCGCAAAGGTTCTGAACATTGCAAACGTTTACAAATAGAGGTTAAAGCAGAACTAGACAGTCTTATGCTCTCGAGAGAGTAAAACGCAAGAGAGCAACAGATTGAGCACAAAAATAACAAGCATAAGTACTTATAATTCCCAGTTGAGAATACGACCGAGTTCTAAATTGAATGCAGGCATATTCATAGATCATATAAACCAACATTAAGAGTATGCTAAGAGTATGCAGCTTAGCTACGCTCAAGTATTTTATGTGATAGGTCACAAATGTGAAACTATACGCATTTCACTTGAAATGCCTTTGCTTTAGAGAAAACTAGCATACGCAATATTTATGGTTTCTACAAAATGCCTAGATAAAGCACGAAATACCAAAAACTCAGATGATTATCTCAGTTGTTCAGATGGTTTCGAGCGTTGCTCAGCTGAAAGCGGTCGTTGCTTTGGCCAAATTGAGCTGTCCACTTATTATGCCATTATAATAACTATATAGAGTACTTATAAGGCAGTCAATCCACTCGCCTGACTGACGTCCCGCTCTCTAACATCACTTTTTCGTGGTTTCGTTGTCTTACAGCTAACAATAAACGGCGTCAACAAATTTCTTTGGTAAATGCTTCATTAAAAGTGTGGCAGAACTTTGGCAACAACAACAACAAGAGCAACAACAACAAGAGCGACAACAACTACGATAGCAACCTGTATCATTTGCCAAGTGCTGCTCGATGGCATAGCGACAATTGTGCGGGTAATTCCATCTGGTTGAATTCGGCTTATGAGCTGAGCATGCGCTGGCCACCAGTTGCCGGCAGACGCTTCAATTCGCTTGTCATTGGAAAGTTGCCGCTGCGTGACACACATTTCACGCATTAGACACGACCCCAGCTGTAGCTGGACCTGGACTTGGGTACTGGGATCTGGAGCCAGACCAGTTGTTGCCCACAGACAGTCGAATCATAAAGCAGCTGCAGCTAGAGCCCGCACTGGAGCCAAACTCCAAACGCAAGTCGAACTTGGGAGTTGGAGTCGGAGTTAGAGTTGGGCTTGAAGCTGCCCCCTTTTGCATTATTCATGCGTGCAACGGGCCGAGGTGAAGGAGACGGAGGAGGAGTAGCGGGAGAAACAAAGATGACGCTGCGCTTAGTCAGCATATTATCGGTGGCATTAATTTCTGTGCTGCCCGCACAGTTGGATGCGTTCATCACGCAGAACACAGGTGAGTTACGATCCATGAAACAAATAACGAAAACATGCTTTAAAACTGTGGTAACAATAGTAGATAAAGAAGGGGTTGAGGAGCAGTTGCCAGACAGATAATAAGAAGTATTACTTTAAATTAGTTTTAAGTATGTGCTAGTTAGCCCAACATAAACAAGCTTAACTCAGGGTTTCCATTCGGAAAGTTTTCAAAGTGTAATAAAAAGAATGCATACCTTTATCAGATGGTTGTTCTGCCTTTGAACTGTACTTTGTAATTTTTCGATATTTTCTTAAAATGATATTCGAACTGCTTAAAACTCAGTTAGCTTTGTCCAAATCAATTGTTATTCAAAAAATTTCAAAACTATTCAAAACACCGCACAGTTCACATCGTCGTTTTATAGATTGAAAACAAATCGCTTAAGCGCAAAAATTCTATATTTACTTTAAACGTTGTAGTTAGGATAAAGTAAAAGCAACTCAATCAACATTTTGATATGTGGGCACAAAAGTATAATGTGCATTTGGGACAGGAGCAAATGCCCTATCAGACAACCGTTTACTTGCCCATACCGCAACAGAGCATAGTGCCCAATACGATGGCCACCAGTGTACTCAGCATACCGTCCATGGCACCGGCACAGGCCTTCATCGTAGTCACCAGTCCCCAGGGCAATCATGTGCAGCCGTATCTGCTGCAGCAGCCCGTGCCGTCCTGCAATTGGACGCAGTGGGGCAGTGATCAGCTGCCTCAGCTGCAGCCACTGACGCAGCCACAGCCACAGCTTCCTCAACAGGAGCTGCCACAGTTGCTACCCCCAACTATGCCAGCCGAGCCTGGCGAGGCTCATGAGCAGCGGGAACAGCGGGAGCAAAAGCCTTCACAGCCCAAAAAACCGCACGTTGAGAAGCTGTACCGCTATGGTGCCTCACCTGAGATGATGAAATCAGGCGCCGCATTTCCCTCCTACTACGCCGATCCGCAGAAGCTATTTAATCGCTACTGCATGGATCAGTAGAAAGAAAAAAACGGATAAGCAATTCATGCTGATGGCACAGACTATCAACCCTTTTGTGTTTTTGTTTGTCGTCTTTGTGTGAATAAATCCTGAGCATTTTCAAACACATTTTTCATATTCTTTCTGTCCTTCCATCTTGCCTTGCAGGCTGTCATCACAATGGCACCTGGTATGCGGATAAATCGGTGGTGCCCAGCATGGAGAAGTGCCTCAACTGTCAGTGCAATCGGAAGACTCTCGTCTGTCGCCTGAAAGTCTGCCCGGAGATGCCAATGCCGCCGCCACGTGGCTGCGTGGTGGTTCAAAGGAAGAACAGCTGTTGTCCCTACCTCTCCTGTGCCCGCTTGGATGCCTTCTATAAGATACCCACCAAGCGACGCATCATCGCCTACCTGGATCACTATGAGCGGGAGTCCATCGATCGGGTGGTCAACGACAACATGTTGCAGAGACGCTCGGATGATTCCGACGTCGACTTGTTTGGTAAGCGTATATAAAATCTAGTTACGATGCGATTCATTTAACCGAGGAACTCCTTTTTTTAGTGTGCGTAAAGAATGGAACGGTGTACAAATCCGGATCGGCCATGTCCTCATCGAATCTGTGCAGCTATTGCTACTGCATTGGTAAGTGGAAGACAACAAGGTTTCAGGGAATAGAACTTGTGTGAAAGTAGGGGGAGCAATTAGTGGGAACAGATAATTGTAGCATTAAGTGAGAACAGATGTTAGGAGCTTAATATGAATCTAAGCATACCACAAACTAAACATTTTACTGACACCCACCCATTCCAGGAGGAACCGAAAAGTGCGTAAAGCCCAAGTGCATGTTGCCCGTGGAGGGCTGCAAGCCCATTTTCGTCGACTCCACCTGTTGCCCAGTGCGCTACGACTGCAGCAGCAAGACATCGGGCAAATCATCGCAGGAGGTGCGCTATCGCAAGAATTCGAACAAGCATTTCCAGCGCATGTCGCAGCGACTGCAGCGAAATCGGGGCTGCACCGTGGGCGCCCAGTTCTATGCGGAGGGTCAGAAGATGCGCTCAGATGCGGACAGGCCATGCGATATCTGCTTCTGCATACGCGGCACGCGACGCTGTGCACCCAAAAAGTGTGCGCCGGCGCTGAAGAACTGCATCCCGGTGGTGCCCAAGGGCCAATGCTGCCCCTCCAGCTATGACTGCGGCAGCCAGCGGGACTATCGACGCTCGCAGAGCTCGCGCCAATTCAATCTTTACAATCTGCTCTTTGGGAAGGAGGAGCAGGAGGCGGAGGCCGCGGCAGCCGCTGTGCTGATGCCACAAAATACAATGGCCGAACATTATCCGCTCGATCGTCATCCCACCGAACCTCCCGTGGGCGATGCGCTGCAGGCAAGCAGCGAGAAGAGCATCCTCGACACCCTGCGCGAGGGTCTTGAGTTCATCGATGGCAACAACAATCAAATGCTGGCCAACAACATGGACCTGGTGGGGCTGCCAAGCACAGCTACACCTCAGCCCCCAGCGACCGAGGTGGGCAGCACCACAGAGCTGAGTTTTCTGGACTTGCTGCTCGGACCCAGCACAGAGCATGAAGCACATCCGATGCCGGAGTCAACAACCGCTAAGAAGCCTTTGTCCTGGGTGGACTTACTGCTGGGTCCCGATGAGGAGGATCTTGCCCAGGCCGATGCAACGGTGATCGAGGCATTGGTGGAAACCACCACTGAAATGACCCAACCGGTTGAGACACCCCTGGCCAGCACCACAATGCGTAGCATTGAACGCATTGCGGATGATTTCGATGATCATTTGGCGGATGGCGAGATTGCGGTGGGTGAGCTGCCGGCGGAGGCGCAGCAAATTGCGATTGCCAATGCGGCAAGTTGGCCCAGACCCAAGGATCCACTGGCTAGCACCACTGCACAGCCAGCGGATCTGTTCAATGTACTGCTCGATGGCCTTTCCGTCATGCTTGATGGGAATATCACCAGCACAAGCACAACAACAACAACAACCACAACCACAACTAAGCAACCAATTATTACACATGCTCCACCCATGTTCCGTCCACTGCCCAGCAATAAGCCACAGCACACGCGAATCAACTCCAAGCTGGCTAATCTGACAGTAAGTCCGCCCATGGTGGTTGTCACTAGCAAATACGGACAGCCAGTCACATATAGAACCATGCCCGGCAGAAGCACCACCTCCAGCACCACCACAACAACAACAACAACTACCACAGCTAAACCTACATCAACTTCAACAGTTGGCTTCACAACCACGAGACCTACCAAAACAACCACGCGCATGCCAACAACTACAACCACCAAAGCTAAGCCCAAAACCACCAGACGCACCACAACAACCACAAGCCAACCAACAACAACAAGCAGCACCACCACAACAACAACTACACCGAAACCTAAAACCACCATTAGACCCCTAATCAAACTCAAGCAACCACCCTACATTATCAGCACCACCACCACCACCACTGTGCCGCTTATCATCAAAACAAATCCGAGTATTTTGGAAGCGGAACCTTTGGATGACGGAGACAGCACCGCGCCCACATTGCCACCCAGCTTGCCCAATCTAAAAATCATACCATTTCTGCCCACGGATGCGGTGGATTCAGCGCCGAAAATCCAACCACCGGAGACCTTTAACAGCCACAGCTATTATCAACAACCACTTGCTGCCGATAAAATGGGCATTGATTACGATTCGCCCTACGCCGAGCCACCGCAACACCCCAACAACTACAACAGCCACAACGATCAGGCTGCCTACAAATACAAATTCAATGTGGAGGTACCGGCAGCAGAAGCACCACCCGAGCCGGTGGTGCATGTGGGCGGCCAGTATGAGGGCAGCTCTGGCTATGTAAAGTATGATTTTAAGGAACAGGTGGTGCAACCGCCAGTACACAGCGGTTTCTCACCACCCACCGAAACAGAGGGCGGCTTTATGCCCAAGGAACCGTTGGTAATCGATGGAGAAGTCCTCCAGGAGCATGTGACATCGAATATCCTTCTGAGCGATAACTATCATGTCACCCAGCATATTATCGATATAACGACTGAGCGGGACGATAACGACACCGCATCTATTGGTAAGATTTCAGATTTGAGCAGTCGAAAAATGCTAGATATATTTCTGAAGTATGTTTGCGCTGACGGCATACTGAGTAATTGGTTGATTGATGAACAATTAAGAACTCAAGCCGCTGAAGCTGGAACGTAATGTGTATATAGTCACTCTCCAACTAAAATTATTTATTTATTTACTTTCTTCTATGTGGAACCTATCACAGAGATCACAACGCCAGATCCCTTCAAAGATGTAATACACACGGAAAGACCCCCAAATCTCGACACACTCATTGAGGACAAGCACCACAAGAAGCCAACGCAAGAGCAGCTGGAACAGCAACAGCACGTCGAGAGTGTCACCTACAGCATCAGCAGCTCTTCTGGCTTCAAAGGTGCAGCGGCAACTGCAGCAGCAACAGCTGCAACTGCGCCATCAACAACACCAGCAGCACCAACAACAACAACAACCACAGCAACAACAACAACTAAACAAACACCGTTGATAGATAAAAATGAGATCAATAAACTGGATGAGCTGCTGGATGAGCTACTTGGCATGAACCTGCCCAGCCTGGCCCTCAGCAGCAGCAGTAGCAGCACAGTGCCGCCCTTTAAAACATTGCCAACGCGTTCAACCGAGCTGCCCAGCACAGCAGCAGCAGCAACAAATGCAAAAGTAACTACGGCGACAAGCACTGCGCGACCGCTTGCCACGCCCACAGCAACACGTGGCCACAAAAAGGGCAATAAAACGAAGCAAAAACCGTCAGGCAACAGACGCCAACAGCCAACGGCAATAACAACAAAGCCCCCCAGATACAAAGGTCAAGCAGCCACGCGTCGAACTCCCGCCAGCAGCAACAACAACAGCAACAGGAACAACTCAATGGCCACCGCAGCGCAGGCAAGTACCAAAACCAAAAACACGACAGCAACTACTACGACGACAACAACAACAACAACGCCTAAGCCGCAAACAACAATGAGCACAACAGCAACAACTGCAACGACAACAACAGCAGCGACAACAACAGCGGCAGCAGCAACAATTGCTTCCAGCACAGTGCATCCATTTTTAATGTCACCGTTCGACAAATTGCCCTTCATGGACACCAGCTATGAGGTGAGACCACACCAGCAGCAGCAGCAGCAACAGTTGCAGCTGTTGGCCGAGCAACAGCGACCGCAGCAATTTCATCATTATCAGCACGCGCCGAGCAGCAGCAGCAGCACAACAACAACAATGGCAACACCAGCCGGAGCAGCATCCGGAACAGCAGATGCCAATTTGTCGGCCGGAGGGGGCGCGGGCGACGGCCTCATAGATCCCACGGGCATTCTAAAATTAGCCGGCTGCAACATTTATGGACGCATGTATCGCGTTGGCCGCATTATAGTCGAATTATCCAATCAATGTCTGGAATGCAAGTGCACCGAGGTGGGCGTCAAGTGTGGCCCATTAGACTGTTAATTTAAGCAATGCCCCTCCGGCGTCCCTCCAATCTGTCTGTGTGCGTGTTTGTGTGCGTGTCTGTGTATGTGTCTGCGTCTGTGTCTGTGTGTTTGTGTTAGCATTTTAGCCAGCGACAATTTGCCCACTTTTGATTTTAGCTGTTTACTTTTGCATTTATCATCTAGTTGGTAGCTCGCATCTCTTTGGTATAGTCGTCCAATCGCAAAGGACTTAAGTTAGATCTAGCTTAAAATATTTACTTAGTATTAAGTTGTATTATAGACATAGCTATGCGCTGCAACGATTTTTATTTAACCAAACTTGAACTTACTTCAATGCATTTAATATCTAATTTTATTATTTAATAATTATATACATAAATTCTTAAACTTTAAATTAAAGTAAATATATGCTTATATCTAAAAGAAAAATAAGCTTAATTGTCATCATTTTTATTAATCGCAAGAGCATTTATTTTCTCAATTCCTTTTCTACGTCATATCCTTAAACGTCTAACTCTGCTTTAAAAATCCAAATGAAAAAGGAAGATTCTATAAATATATTTTAAATTTATATTATATAATTAATACACAGCACACATCGCGAAGAGGATATATATCTAAAAATCTTTTAAGGCCTTCTGTGTTAGTTCTAGAAAGTGAGAATAGTTCTCATTGTGTTGTCGTAGATCAAAAGCAAATCCAGATACAAAACAGACACACAGAATCTTCTATAATTAGCCACACAATGGGGTTTTAGCAAAAAATACTCTATTTCCAAACGAGTGTATACAAAGTAGATAATAATCAGACATTAATATGATTCTGCCCAATAAAGCCCCTAACTGCCCGAGTTCTATATGTCCTACAAGCTAGTGTTAAGAAAATTTAATAAATAATTCAGTAAATTTGTTGTAGAAATGTTTAAGCTCGCCGAAAATTGTCTTATGTCCGTGTAGTTATATAAACTACAGATGATAAAGTCCAATTATTAATATCTGAGTTCTTAGCTACATTTAGATTACATTTTTACCTCTTCTGACAATGATATTATTCTCATATTTAACTTATAGTAGATTTTATATTTCTAATTCAAAATAATCAATAACTTAGCTCAACAGAATACGCAATGGCATAGAAACTCAATTGCAGAGTATGTAGCTCACCTTTTGACTCACCTTTGGACAGCACAGAAAATTCATGCAAAACCAATGGAATTTACCAACATTTACATTATCCACACATATTCAAAGGCTTTTAAGGTAATATTTATAAAATTGAGAATTTCTTTGGAATTGTGAATTGATAAATATCTGATATACAATCAAACTTAGAGGAATTAAATCAGATACCGAGAATCGAATGAAAATGCGAGCAATCTGAAAGCCGAATATTTATATGCCAATGCTGAAAATAAATGAAAACTAATTGCATTTCTGGAAATCACAATGATCCAGTTAAGTTATGCTCGCATAAATATTTAATGAGCTGACATCGAAAGCCGTTAAAATTCGCCTTGTAAAATTGCGTGCAATCTTAACAGCCAATTAGCTGAATCATCAGATTGAGGTCTATAAAAACAACTCGAGGGTGTAACAATAAAATTTATTCAAGCAATTCGTATAGCATAGAAATTTGTGCATGCCCTTAAAGAACGCTTCGAAGCCAATTGCTTGACCATAAATTTAAAGCGAGAGCCACCAAAAAACCATTACAATAAATAAAAAAGCAAAAAATTGCTTGATTTGCGTTTTCCGGCGGACTTGACTGGAATTGCAAATGTTAAGACTAAATTAAGGCTAAAAACAGAACAAATATCTAATTATAGTCTTAGCAATTAGTTAGAAATTACGTATTTGCGGGACGGGAGAGCCCAGACGCTGCCATCGCCGATAAACGAGGAAGCCGCTTAACAGGCCGGCCACGCCCCCGCCCAGATGGGCCTCCAGGCTGATGCGGGGATTGAGATTGTGATTGATGCAATAGTGAAAAATTGTGAATGCCACATTGCTGACAAACAAAATCAACAAGACGGCGATGCGCAAAAAGCGATGCGACAATTGTGAAAAGTTCTATAAAAAATAAATTAAAAAATAACAAAACAAGTAAATTAACAAAGCAGTGCAAGTAAAATCGTTGCAGTCAACTGCAACCGACTGCGCAATACTCTGTTCACATCTAAAAAGAATCAAAAAGAGCCCTTAGTTCGATATTTGAGGCAGAAGGCGTTCATGTTGTAGTTAGTCCATAATTCCCAGCACCTTGTCGGATGAGGAGCTAAACGAGTCCAAGTTTTAAATGCGAGCAGACGGACATTACACAAAGCTAATATACCCCCTACACAGATTGCAAACAGAGTATGCAATAAAATTAAATTGCGGTTGCATTTGATTTAGCCACAGTTGACTGACCAAAACCAGGTGCGGCACATGACTGCACAGCAAGGCATAGACGCCCGCCGATGCGCCCAACAATGACAGCTCCGGCTGCAGCCAGGCATTGGCCAGTGCGCCGCAAATGCCACCCGCAATGTAGACCACGCCCACACGCCAATGACCCTGCTCCAGTTCCAACCAGACGCCAATAAAGCACTAGCAAAAAAAGGGGAGAAGGAGAAAGAAAAGAAAGAATCAAGCCTGAGTGCATGTGAAGTGGTTCAGTGGGCCAACCCACCTGCAGACACATGTTGATCCACAAGTGCCAGGTATCCGCATGGAGCAGCATGTATGTAAAGAAGCGCCAATATTCGTGCCCCAGCTCCGGCTTGTAGATGAGACGCCGCTGCATGCAACCATTGACAATCAGATGCAGCGATAACTGCGAATGTGGAAGCGACAATAAGTGACCTTAAACGATAAGCATTAACATTACACTGCGCTACAAAACTAAAGGCTAATATGCCAGCATATTTACATTTTTAATCTATGATATACATTAACAATATGATTGCAATTTCCACTCTAATAAACTCAGTTCTATGTGCGCGATGTTTGTTGCACAGTGTAATCAATCAAAATAAAAGAAAAAAAATTGATGTCAAGCCATCTGTCACTTTCGCTCAGCAGCCAAGTGTGAGATGTCCAAGTGTGAGTGCCAAGAACAGCTTGACATGGCAACAACAACAACAACAACAACAGCAGTAATAGCAATAAAACCAACAACAAGAGCAAAAACAACAACGCCAAATCGGTGCAACATGGCTCACACCAAATATTGCAAATGCCAGTTGCAACATTTAAGTCAACGCTGACTAAAATGGCAATAAGACTCGAGCCACGTCGATTGTGATTGGAATTGAGTTGAAGTTTGCGATTGTGTAATATGGAATGAATATCTTAGCCTAACCTAGCTGGGCTGGGCTCAAACAATTAACAGCGAATGCGGCATTACAACGCGTAGCTAGCAAATATTGCAAATATGTTATAAAACGAGAGGAGCTATTCATTAATCTGTGCCACAAATGGGTCAACTCATGATGGCTAAGACTGGGAAGCACTTGTGTGACTTCGCCCCAGTGAGTGGATGAGTGCTTGGGTGGCTGCATGGTGGTGAATGCAACCACTTGTGATGAAACCACAGCACTTGCAGCCAGCCCAAAACGTGCAATCAGCTGGAACACTCGTCGCACTCGTCATGCAGATTGGAAAGGAAGCAAGTGACGACTCATCAAGGGAGTCAAAAAGGTTATCTACAGTTAGGCCTCGCAATGAGCCAAGAATGCTTTTCAGTTAGCTTCAGCTGACTTTAACAATTCGGGGATCATAAAGAAGAAAATAATCAATATTTAATTGATTAGTAAATAACAATATATTAATTCAAGCAAAGGAACAAATTCTTATTTCGTGCATGTTTTCAATGGAATTTTATTGTTTTTTAATTGTAATTTCCATGTAATACGCCTTTGATTCATGTGCACAGACATTATCGCACAGTCAGCGAAAGCAATTTCCTAATCAGCAAAAGTTAATGGTTAACTTTATCAGCCTCATGCGATATCGAAAGAAAATGAATCACAACAAATCGCAACAAATGCAATTGACATGAGGAAACTCTTTGTTAAAGAACAAAAATTGCTGATTAAAAGTTGAGCGACCTCAGAAACCGCGTAAATAAACATGAATGTATATTGCAATATGTAGATGAAAATAAAAGCGTGATAAGTAAAATAGAATTCCATAAGCGAAACAATAAATTATCATAATTTGCAAATGAGATTCACACGAATTCTGACGGCTAAAAATATATCTGAAAATCTTCCGTCGAGATGCGGGCGAAATATATGTGTAAACAAAAGTAAAAGTAATTATGAACCGCAAGTGGCGATAGAAATGTGCGCGAATGAAAATGAAAACACAAAAATCTTCTGAATTGTATTTCAAGTGGAAAATGATAACAACAAATGGCACACACTTAAACAGGGCGCACATTGCGCATACGCCGTGTGGCACGCGTGCCAAATGTGGAGCAACTGCAGCGAGGGCGGGCAGCACGTCAACTATGTACCTGCACAAGGGACATCAACAATAGGAACCAGGGCACATGCCAGAGTCGTCGTCGTTCCAGCGAATGTGTTGCCGTCAAATCATCAATGAAAATCTTTTGCAATGGGGCACGCGGCGGCGGCACAAATGCCGGCAGCAGCAGCCTGGCATCCTTTGTGTCCTGTTTGCTGTCAATGTGATGCATTGACATAATGCACATACACAACGCACACACACAGCACACACACCCACACACACTTAAAATATTTTCGTCGACAGCACAAATTCTTAACAATAAAACGAACAACACAGCCGGCAGCGACGTCCGCTGCGCTAAGCGCTTAACCCACGACTACACAAAGCACAACTCACACACACCCCAAAACAACGCCGCACACCTATCGGGCGAGGGCGCCTTGGTTGTTGTTTTTCTTTCTTTTCTGCTTCTTCTTCGTTTGCTATGTTTAAATCGTACACGCATCCAATCAAAACCATCGATCGTTTGATCTTTTATTGTGCGGTTCACTAGAGCGCAGAAAATAACTGCAGCATACTTTTGTGCGCAGGCAAAAAATTTACTGGGCGATGCATGCTTTGGTTTGTGTCCTGACTGTGCGTAAACAATATTTTGATTCCGCGTGGAAGTTTTTATATCGACCTATCTTTGTCGCTTGAATGCGCTATAATCTTGCCATGATCAAGGGCAGAGCTCTGTCGTGTGTCTGTCTATTTGTGTGTATGCTTGTCTGAATATTATAGGGCTTAAGATCGACGCGTTTCTACACGGCAGATCGACTCGGCTATTGATACTGATCGAGAATTCATATATATAAATATGTTCCCAAGAACATTATACCCTTTTACCCATTTTGAATGAGTTCTGGGTATTAAAACTGAAGCTAAAACAAATAACTTCTCATTTCAATTCATAAATAAATTCTCAACATGACCTTTATTGTAAAAAGCTTAGTCCATAGGATAGTATATTTTATATTTAATAATATATTTGTATTTTGAAAGCTTAAGCTAAAACTAAGCAAACATAACATTGACTATCAACAACTCGTAAAGTGCCATTGGCAACTGCTGTATCGACGCCACGAATCATCCTTGGCATTTGACATTTGGGCAAAATCAACATATTGCCCGTTGCACATTGCTTATTATCAGTTGCCGTGTTGCATTCCAAAACTGGCGGCAACAACAAATTAAACTCGAAATGTTTGCATGAAAGGTTGTTGTGCTGTGCACCAAAATGTGTGGTGAAAAGCTCAGAGGCAAAGCGGCAATGCTCAATTGCTCAGTTTCTCAGTTCGCAGTTCGGTCGGCTCTCTCGGGCAGGACACGTGGCTGGGACCAACGCGCACCGAGGTCCTTTATGAATGGCTTTCAATGAAATATTTATGTAAGCGAAGCCACCAAAATCGCTAAAGAGAACAAAACAAGCAGCGTCATTATTAGTTGGCAGGAAAAGCATAAGAATCATTTTGACAGACTTCAGACTGCCTTGAGCTTCGCTCAGACACTTACACGTCTTAGGATTCAATTTCTGGAGGTCCTGCCCAGCACAACACGCACAACAAATGACCCAAAAGCTGGCCAAATGTAAGGCCAAAAATCAGCCAGACAAGTCTTAGCTCGGTTAATGCGACAGCTTGAGGCGACTTTTATATGCAGACCACATCCCACATCTCAAATAACGTCTTCCAAATTTGCGAATTCGAGATACAATTAGTTATTAAGCTGCTTTGAAAAAGCAAAAATATTCCTAATATCTAAATATCCCTTTTATATTTCGCAACGATTTGCATATATATTCCTGTCCCTATCCATGTTGATATATTTACCTTACTTTCCTTCCTTCCTTACTCCGAAAATGCTTATCGCATGGAAAAGCACCGATATGTCACATGAGACAGTCAAAATAATCCCCGGAATCAAATGAAATTGAAAATGAATCAGTTACTTATAGCCAAGAAACTCACCCCTCTCCTTCAATGACACCGAGGCCACAAAATGTGTGAGTATTTCTCGCTCCTTAAATCATAGCCCATTTCATCTGTATGTATTATGAGAACATCAAGTCTGACCAGCAATTGCTTGATACCATAAAAATCAATTGAAAATGTATGTTAAACTATCTTTAAAAATAATATGAATGAATATTCGCATGGCTGCATCCTCGGTTGAATTGGTTTGTCTGAAGGAGAATTCCGATATCTCAGTTTTCTTAAATATATTTTGTATACAACTGTTGCTCAATAGTTAGCTATGCCTGTAAATAAACCCACTTGAAAAAAAGATGCATCAATTTATCAGATTTATAATTATATAAATAAGTTATATATAATTTCTCTTAAAAAGAATACTTGCACAAGCTTTAAGTATTATATCTTAAATATGATTCTTGGAAAACGAGCACGGCTGAGCTTTGCGAAATCTCTTCAGCGGAATTTTGTAAGTGCAGCAGTTTTGTTAAACACTTTTAAGCAGACTTACCAACTCTTAGCTCTATTAACTAGCACTAAAGATAAGCGAAATTTGTAATCGGCTTGCTGTAATACCCCTCATCTGCTGGCAATCGCGCTCAGGCTTTAAGGGCCTGGAAAAATCAACATGCTGCAGTTTCTGGCAGGCAATCTCTACATTGGCGACTCGACTCGTAATTTCTGGCTAACCAAAGAAACGTTTAGGCAAATCTTTGCCCAAAATCTTGGGCAAACAAACTCATTACGTGGCGCACGAAAATAGTGGGCGGGGCCCCGAAATGTACATGCCACTTGATTGAGTGACTAAGGCGCTGCCTCTTGGGAACGGATCTGGCAGCAGGATGAGGCTAGTTGAGGCTTGGCGGTGGGGGCGTGGCACTGCTGCGGTTTCAGTTTATGACCGCAATTTTATTGATACCGCCAGTGGGAGCAAATAAAAAGCGGAAAGCCACAAAATATTCGGCAGCGCAGCGGCCATAAAGCGCAACGGAAGATTGGGCGCAAAATGGGGGCGTGTTTATGACAAGGGCAGCAATGCAATAACAATAACAATAACTACAAGCAGCGAGTCAGATAATGTTAAAATAACAAATAGAAGCGGGTTTATCAAAATTTAAACACACAAATGATAAGGCCCAGCGACCGAGCGGCAGTTAAATCTGTTCACAATATTCGCATAGACAAAGATGCGGCTAGTCAGACAAAAAGTGTGCGTGTGTGTGTGTGTGCTTGTGTATGTGTTTTAGTGTGTGTGTGTTTGCCAAGCGCCATTACAGTTAGTTATGCGTGTGTATGTGTGTGTGTGTGTGTTTGTATTTATGCGGTCTTAGCGCGTGCAGAGGCATAAGCCTCAAAGCATCTTGTTTACCCGCTCTGCATGACATGTGTGTACGGTGTGCTTGTGTGTGTGTGTGCGAGACTATATGTGTGTGTTTTGGCTGTGCTGTGCGTGCCTCAGTTGCAAACTCAATTATTAACTATGCGAAGCAAAAGCCAACACCTTCAACAGAGCCAGCTTACTCTCATCACAAGTAACTCCTACAGAACACAACCATCCTCTCGTTTCATCAACCTACCCCGCGGCTCCCCGCCCGCTTAGAGCAGCCGTCAGCTCGAGGGAAATTTGCATTTTATCATCCATGTGTCGGTTCTAATGCTGCAAGGGGCTTTGCTTTTAATTGGTTTTCTTAGCGCTGCGCAAAGCTAACGCGTTTGTTATTGTAGTTGTTGCCATTGTCGTCGTTGTTGTTGTTGTAGTTGTTGTAGTTGCTGTTGCCATTGTCGTTGTAGTTGTTAATTTGGCCTGAAAGCCAGCCTGGATGTCGGGCCTCTAACTTATAATTGTTTAATTAGCAAGTAAAATACGGTGAAAATATGTGGAAATTATTAGATCAAACTCAGAGGATGCCGCCAACTGCAGGCAAATTGTTGTAGTGCCTGATAATGGAGGAGAACACAATGCAAATAGTTGTAAAAGCAAATTGTGAGATGCTTCGCAAATAATATTAACCAAAATCTAATTAAGAATTTTATACAACTTGTAAAAGAAGAGAAGAGCTCTTTAAAGAGCTTAATTTCAGTTGGATGGCAGCACTAAACAGGTAGTCAGTGTTGGGTAATGAACGAAACTAATCGAAAAACGTTGATTTAATCGCTTGAATAACAAACTGAAAAGCATTTGGCATAATATATGCAAATTTCATATATATATTTATTATTTCATTCGAAATGTGTCCTTACATAAGGATTATTGAACTTATATAAAAAAGTGTTGGTAAACTTACCCACATTTATGGGTAAATGACTGAACATTTCGTAATTTCGCTCAGTGCATTTGTTGTTCACATTTAATAAACTAAAAGCATTACCAGCCCCATGTTTTTGGGGAGGCGCACAACTCCGAAGATATTTATCTTAAACATATGCGCATTATCCACTCAATGAAACCGTTTTTATTATGACAACAAACTGAACCAATATATAGGGTCGAATTGAAGCCACACTCGAGGTGGCAAGTTAGTCCAGAGCGTGCAGCAAAGCGAGGCAGTTAGTTCGCCGAGACACCACCAAAACAAAATGATACAAGTCATGAATTGGCTGTCAATGGTGAGTTATGCATATTATTAAGCGAAATTAGAATTTCTATATACTATATTTCTTCGATTCCGTACTCTAGGCCATTGGGCTCATACCGCTGAATCGACAGCAATTACAGTCGAATTTCATGCTGGACTATGTCATGATGTTGATTATGCCCTGTTTATATCTGGCCTCCTATTTGGGCATCAATCTGTATCACAGATTCGGTCTGCCCTTTCTGGATGACTGCAACAGTGTCTGCCGGCTGAGCAACAATCTCTTCATGCATCTCGGCGCCTTTCTCTATGTGACCGTCATATTGCTGAGTCTGTATCGCCGCAAACAGTTCTTTGTGGACTTTGAGACGCGCCTCGCGGAGATCGATGTCATCATTCAGAAGTGCCGTCGGGTCGCCGAGCTGGATAAAATGCGCTCCCAGGCTGTCAAGCACAGCGTTGCCTATCATTTCACCTGGCTGTTTGTGTTCAGCGTTTTTATCTTTGCCCTCTACTACGATTCCAGGGAGTTGTATCTGTGAGTATGACAAGCTTATCAATTGCGTGGATCATAATCATCCATAGGCTTACAAATGTCCTTCTTTGTGTGTTCATATTATCGACATAGTATTCATACAATGAGTATATTTCAATTGCGTAATGCATAACTAATAAACTCAGGGTAAAAACCTTGAACCCGGCAAACTTTGATAAAACGACCTCGAAGTGGTATTTTAAAGTACCCCAAACTATTCCAAATTTAACCTTTCGTATATACTTTATGTGAAGAGAAATCGTTTGAATCCCGTTCAGCTTGAAAAGAAAACCCGACAGATTTTGATCAACATTTTGCCATTTTTGTCAGATTTGGGCAAAATCTGCAATTTGATATTTTGAATGTCAGTCTTTACAGATCCAGAATGTTAAATATTTCCATAATCTGACTTTATTGGCCCGAGATATATGTGGGCATAAAGGCCAACCCTATGTTTAGCTAATATTATGATGAAACTCAAGTTAAAGACTTCTGAAAAGTCCATTCCCCTTTTCATTTATTCAATTTAAATGCTGTTTTTAAGCAAATTTCCTTTAAATTTGTTAGTTTCGCTTTGGGTCTATCACCTTACCATTCAACTAAAAATTGTATATAGCAAAAATTTGCCTTGACCACAACCAAGTAAAACACACAACATAAAAAAAACCAAAAACAAACCAAACACAGCTATTTCTGAACATAATTTCTCATACTATTTGCAGCACCTTCGGCGAATATGCGATAATACCATTTATGGTGTCGAGCTTTCCATATCTGGCTGGCAGCATTATTCAAGGGGAATTCATCTATCATGTGTCTGTCATTTCGAATCGCTTTGAGCAAATAAATAAGCTGTTCGAGAAGATTAACCAGGAGGCGCGTCATCGTCATGCTCCGCTCACCGTCTTCGACATTGAGAGCGAGGGCAAGAAGCAGGAGCGGAAGCCAACGCCAGCGGAGAAGGCGGTCGCAACCAAAGCCATATTCAGCAATGAGCCCAAACTGGCGGATGAATTGAAGCGCCAAAAGGCGCAGCCCCCGAAACACGAGGACGAGGACGAACTGAATACCAGCGATGAGGAGGACGACGATATTTTTGATTACAACGAAGGCATGATGGGCGAGAATACCGAGTGAGCCAAAAACAAACAAAGAAAATCCATAACTAACCCCTTCTAATAACACTATGCAACAGGCAAAAATAATATTTAATAGTTTTTCTTTTCCTTCTTTTTCTGACCCTTTGAAAATGGTGAAAGATATAAAATTGTTCTATGCAAATTTATGTCGCAGGCAGAAGCACGAAACATCCGACCCCATAAAGTATATATATTCTTGATCAGTATCAATCATCCGACTGCATCCGCCTGTCGGTCCGTCCGTGTATATTTTCTCTCAGAAGCTATCAGAGCTAGAGACTTGACCGTAGATCCTCCTAGTTCCCTTGCATTATGAGTTTGTTTCCGAACATTGATAACTTGCCAAGTTTCCCAGCAAACAATAGAAAATGATATTTTTATTCCGAGTTTTGAACAAATCTCTTAAGCTATTTTATTTAAGTCTTAAGTCTCTTAAGTCTTTTATTTATTTTTATTAATTTAATTATATCCCATTAAATGGGTTTAACAAGGGATTTTTTTCCAGCAGCTTCTAAAATGTTGATACAAATAGACATTCATTACAAAAAGTTTAGTTAATTTTTAGACTGTTGCATCAGAAAAGTAAAACTGCAGCCCAAATGCAAGAGAAAAGTGTAGTGTGTAGCATAGTGTAACTGAGCTGAATTTCGTTTTTTCAACCAATTTCTGTAGCAGCACATCGGAGGCCAATTTGCCGGATCTGTTCAAGCTGCACGACAAAATACTCGCATTGAGCGTGATAACCAATGGCGAATTCGGACCACAGTGTGTACCCTATATGGCGGCCTGTTTTGTGGTCAGCATATTCGGCATATTCCTCGAGACAAAGGTCAACTTTATAGTCAGCGGCAAGAGCCGCCTGCTGGACTATGTAACCTATTTGTATGTGATCTGGAGCTTTTCCACCATGGTCGTGGCCTACATTGTGCTGCGGCTGTGCTGCAATGCCAACAACCATTCGAAGCAATCGGCCATGATTGTGCACGAGATAATGCAAAAGAAGCCCGCCTTTATGCTGAGCAACGATCTGTTTTACAACAAAATGAAGTCATTCACATTGCAATTCCTGCACTGGGAGGGCTACTTTCAGTTCAATGGCATCGGACTCTTTGCACTGGACTACACGTTTATATTCTCTGTAAGTCAACTGCAAACTGCAACTGGCAGCGGACGTTTAACTACATTTGATTTGTAAATTTACCCCTTAGACTGTGAGCGCGGCCACATCGTACTTGATTGTCCTGCTGCAGTTTGACATGACGTCCATATTGCGCAACGAGGGCCTCATGACCTAAGTCCAGCTAAAATTCAATTAAATGCAATCGTGTTTTTTGTCTATTTTTCCCTTTTCCACAACTTTACACATTTTTGCAACATTTTTATCAGCACTAGAACTGTTTTAGATCGCACATGAAATGCTCTACTTTAATGTGAAGACATATAACATTTGGACAAGGTATAAAAAAAAGCTTTAAATACTTATATGAAATATAATTTGATTATAAATCTTAATTAACTAAAAGTGTTTATAGAATTTATTACGGCTAATTACACATAGCTAACCACCTATTGAACGTATCCCTAAATTGTAAGTGTATACCAGAATCCTGACGGTACACGACAGTCGCTGATGTTCGGTACCGTTAATCGCATCAGCGCGCGTTGTCCAACACTTCAGCGGTTTCAGTTGTGTAGCTTAAAGCGGGGCCAACGGTGCGAGTGAAGGGGTCTGTAACACAATTTTATCGAATGTCAATTGAAAAACACGATTTGCCAGTCACTCAGGCTTAAACCTCGGATGGAGCGGGCGTCGCCAGAGCAAGGAGCAACAGCGAGTAGGATGTGATGAGCCACCATTTTGTGGCTGTCAAACGGAAGCGGCGAAACGTAAAGCAAAACGAAAGAACCTGCCGCAATTTCCGCTTTCAATCACGTTTAGCACAACGGAAATGTGCACAAAATTCACTTGCACTTCGAATCTGTCACTTTCTATATATATCGAGAGAGACAGAGACCGAGACAGAGAGAGAGAGAGAGAGAGAGAGAGAGAGAGAGACTGTTTGAATATTGCATTTTGGCTGCTGACTCAATTAACATGCCTGTGAAGCTGGAAAAGGAGCAGGAGCAGAAGCGGAAGCGGGAAGAACCAAGTGCAGGCAGTCAATTAATTTTGCAATATAATGAAAGCGTGTTAAATAAAATTGATTTTGACTGGACGTGTGTGTGTGTGTGTGTGTGTGACGGTTGGGTGTTGTGTTATTTTTCGAGCCAGACAAAGTGAGGTTTTTATTACAGGCCAGCAAATGATAGGATGTGTCGACTCCAGCTCGGAGCGCCATCAATGCCATAAATCAATACGACGCGCACATGTCACACGCTTGGCCAGCGCCAGCAAAGGGCAATTTTGTAGTCGTTGCAGCACCAAAGATACAGAAAGAGAGTGCGAGAGGGAGAGGGAGAGAGGGAGTGTATAGATTGTTGCCACACATCCGCTGCCCTGGGGGCAATAATAAGTATGAGCAGGAGCAGCAACAGGCCACACATTACCTGCAAATTACGTCAACTGTTGGGCACTTCCCATGCCACTTAAATATCTACCACGGGCTTCGACTCCCGCTCCCGCTCACGCCCTCTTACTCTTCCCCCTTCACACGCTCTGTGTCCCCTGGTCGCAACGTGACCAAGTGAAATGTCAGAGCACTTTTAAGAGTTCATTTAGAATGTAGCAAATTGTATAAACTACCAAACAGGACAGGCAGGACAGACAGACAGACATACTTATTGGTGGGCGTGACGGGGTGGATTCGGGATGGTGAGCCAAGGAAATGCCAACAGGTTGTCGTTGTTTGAGTAATTGAGGCTAAAATGCATTGCCCAACAGAGCATAACATGGCCTTCAATAGTAGTTCGCGTTGCGCGTGTTGGCCTGGATGCCTTACATTGTTTATATAGCCAACTGAAAGCTTATTATCCTAATTTCCTTGCCTATGACAGGTAACCAATGAAAATAGAAAATTAGATATGTATGTGTTGGTGTTATTAAAGGCAGCCATATTATTTGCATAGTATTACTGTTATAATATTGACTCGGCGATAGATTTCATAAATTGCAGTTTTCTGCAGTATCAAAATAACTAAGTTTATAGGTGGAAGCAATTTGTTTACGCTTTGCAACACTGTGCTGTGAAATGTTCAATGCGATAAGCAACACTGGCCCTGTTCCCTTGAAATTGCTGCAATCCCTTTGTAATCCACAATCAATCGCATACTGCACGTTCTTGAAGAATCGAAACTTATGTTATTCCAACGATCTTTCATTGTTATGCAACACTGCATTTGATCTAAACGTACTTGGACATCTTTTAGCTGACAGGGTGGCAACACTGGCGCAAAAGCTTTTGCCAGCACGCACTACAGGTGTCTGCAGCAAACAAATAACAGAGAGCGGCAACCACAGCAGCAGCAACAGGAACAACTGTGGTGAATTATACGGAATGCGCTCTCACACAGGAAATATCCTTGAGAGCATACGCACACACACACACAGACAGCAAACACCCTCGCCCAAGTAAAGGCAGATTGTGCGAGGACTTGGGCTGCTGCTGCTCCTGCTTCTGCTGCTGCTTCTTGCCACCAAATCAAATCAAACTGATAACAAATAGCAACAACAACTGGCGACAGGATGCGTGAGAGCGAGTGGCGCGAGTTCGCTCAGCACACGAAGCGCAGGACACGAACCGCTTGGCTTACATTCGCAGAGCGTATTTGAACTTTGAACGTGAAAGGACTCTGGATAACAGAAACAGTTCGTGGCGGAGTTGCGAGTGCGTTGGTTGTGCGATAATAAACTGAACGGACCTGTGAAAAGGAAATTGTGTGAAAAGTGCCCGTGTGAACAAATTCTGCGCTGTGAACAAATTCTGCGCTTAGTGTGGGTAGCAGCACACGTGGGTGTGTGCCTGTGTGTGAGTGTGCGTGTGTATCTATGTGTATTGGCTGTTGTTGCTGTTGTTGTTCTTGTTTTTGTTGTAATGAAAAGCGAAAGTTCTGCGGGCGGCGTCAATTTCGTGGAAATTTAATTAACAGTTTGTCCAATTGCTGAAAAGTGGGCTTCGATATCCAATTCGCAACCTTTTCTTCTTAGTAAAAAAACATATATATGCTCTTCGAATAATTCGAAATGCGTTTTGGCGTTTATGGGGCAGAAACGGCAGTCTTTTAGGCGCTGTTGAATAACCAGCGCAGAGATGCGCAAATGGCGCCGCGTGGGCGTCCGCCTCCAAAAAAAAAAAAAAAAGAAGCGTATGAGCAAAACTTGCCCCAATAGCCAGATCTGCTGCCCCTTGCCCACCCTCATTCGCCCACCTATCCATTCAACATCCCCCAGATATATCTGAGATTTTACTTACAGGTTGTTCTTGCCGTTATGACCTTGCAGAAAGTAATAAAACTTTAGCTGGAAAAATGTGTTTTGCATAGAGATTAGCACATGCTCCATGTCCATAGGTATTACGAACACATTCGTTGGCATAAAGCACAACTTTATTACCTTGTTCAAGTTTTCAATATACAAAATTATAGCATTCAACAGTGTAAACATTTTGTGTTATGTTTCCTTGGAAGAAACATTTTAAGCTTGACTTTAGCTTAAGTGTTAACGCAAAAGTCTTCTGTATAAGTTTACTCATCAAATGAAGAGAGAAGCATTGCTAGGAGGCTCGGCTTGAAATGGTTCGCCGCTTCTCGCTTTGTAACCCTCCAGAAAGATGAGAAATTTTCTAGCTTACACTAGAGGCAGCTTTAGAATACGATGTGAAAAGCACAGCCAAACAAAATATAGAATAGCTTATCGTTCCTCCTTTTAGTTGCAGTAGACAGAAAGGCTAAAAGATAAGTTTAGTAAGAGCCTAGTCCCTTCGCGCCCTTACAGAACATAGTCGCTAACAAAAGAGAAGAGTGTAGCGACTTTTTGTGAGCAGCTAAAGAACTTCACGCTTCTCGCTTCAACTTATCTTTAACATTGTAAGGTAAAAACGAGACAGCTTTAAAGAAGGAAATAGAAAGTGTTTAACGCTTCTCCCCCATATATGTTGAACATCTTTTGATCAGAAATAAAGTGAGAAGCAAGCATTCATGCTTCTCCCTTCGTTATACAATACAATAAACAATACATGCTTCTCTCAGTAAAATCCAATAAAATTCGAAGGCTCACTTTTATATTCAATTCAACAGTGTCCTTTTGTCCGCTTCTTCTATTTTTGGCTTAATTTATAATAAAAGAAAAATAATTACTTAGTTCTTCTTTGAATTACGCATTTAAGGACCGTTTCAACTTGAAGTTTTATTCATTTTTATTTTTCGCAGTATTTAATGAGCCTAATGTTCGTCTCGGTCACGTATCTCTGCACCGTGGGCAATTTGTTAGGGAATTAAATTTGTTTCGTATGCCCGGCCATAAAATATTGTAATTAACTTTGCCCGCTGGCCAAATACTTTTATTGCGAGCGGCCTAGGCGTTAATGAGGCAACAGGTTTCGGGATTATGTGAACCGCTTCAATTAACTGCATACCAAGTTTACAGCTAATAAATATTCATAAATATACACAGCTTAAAGCGTACAAATTGGGGTCCGATAGCCAGAGGGGGTGAGGTGGCAAGGCATGGCTGGCATTTAAAACTTTCAAATGTCAACTTTTTTGAGGGGGAGGGGGCTGCTACAACTGAGTTGCAACAAAGTTTCCATTTCATTCATTATTAACAGTTATTTTGGCCTGCACAGTGCCTGATAGCAGTCGGTACGCTTACTTTTACAAGCCACTGTGCGGACTACAAGTTGCCGACTTGACCATTAATTGCTTATAAGTTTCTGCAAAGGAGTTGCAAAAAGACTGCAGAGAATACTTTGAGAAATGAAAATTGATATAGAAAACTAAAAGTTCAAAACAATCTGATGTGTCGTAGCTCCCTAAATATTTAAGCACTCGGATGTCAGCGCAATAGAGAAACTTTAGTCAAAGGTACAAAGTACAAAAATGCAGGCAGAGGCTAAAAACTTTTGCTCAATGCGAACTTTATCAGCTGCACATCTCGACTTCTTTCGACCTTACATAACATTTCTTTCTTGCGACTAGATAGTATTTAATTTACCATAAATAACCTGACAAAGTCAAACAGATTTATCTTCTCTTTCTAATCTACTTTAATCTATGGCTTAAACATGCACAAAGCCCATTTTGAGGCTATTTATAATTCGGCATAGAAAAGATTCGCAAGGCGCCGCCCGAAAATTTATATTTATATTATGCAATTTAAAAGCCAATAATAAACTACATAAATGCTACAAATTCAATGAACAAACAAAGGACAAATTAACTTTACACAGGACAGCAACACACACACACACACATGGACACACACGCACACACTCACAGCGCATCCTTATGCGTGTTCACATGTCTCAGAAAATTTAAATATCTGTTCAGCATACATTTCTTCAATAGGATTGCGCAGCGCCAGCAAATTGAATTATAACAGAAAAATATATATATCTACGTATAAAATAAAAGAAAGGAAAATTTAAAAAACAAATAAAGTAAATATAAAAATTGAATGCCAAAAGCAATACAAGTGCTTGGCGCTTTTAAGTGAATATATGCGTATATAACGAGAACAAGAACGCACTGAAAATACAATACATAAAATACTTATTTAAGTACATAAAAGCCTGCCGCAGACAGTGTAGACAACAATAAAAAGTCTAAAGAGAAAAAAATCAAAACAAACCTACAAAAACAAAGAGCAAAGCAACAAACAGCTTCAAGTGGCTGACTCTGCAGACGACGAAGCGTTAACATGATTTGATTTTTCGCAAGAGAGGTAAGGCCCATCAAAGCACACATCATTTAGATAATATCAATTGAAAAGCTGCCATATCGCATTTCTATCGCTTTTCTATCATCCACTTGCTGTGTCTGATGCATACAAAAGCGTTTAGTTCAGGTTTTATATATTAACAATAGTAAGAAGTTAAGCTAAGTTAAGTTAATGAGAATCATAGTTTCTTTGATTTCAGCTAAAAAGTCGTATTAGTCTCGCATCTCCCCACCTGCCTGGTGGATGGGAAAGATTTTAAGCTGGAACTGAACACGACCATAAAGTTAGAAGAATCTTAAGCAATATTGAGAACTGATTATGTAGAAACTGCTCGACCCGAAGCACACTTTATTCCTGACCTAAAGCGGCGTAACATCCTTCGATAAAACTTATGTGTTCACTTTTCATAGATCTTTATCCTGCGGAATAGCAGAATCTTTTGCTTGGGCAATCGGAAATGTTTTGCCTGCATTTGCAATAGAAGAAACACATTCTGCCTAAGGTCTCTCAAGCATGAGTTACTCTTAAAGCTAATATCCTGATATTTACACCCCTTCCCAAGCGTGATTATGTGAAAATTGTCAAGCAACCTATTTTAGGCACGAGTTCCCCAGTAACACCTGGTGTTTAAGCGAAAGAGTTTCGCTTGGGAAACATGAAAGGGTTTCACCCGGGAATAACATTTGCGATAGTCACAAACTCCTGCAGCTTAACGTATCGCAAACTTAAAGCGCTCTTTAAGCTGAATATGTAAGACCAGCATCAAGTGAAATTTACTTTATTTTAGGTCCAAAACGGCGCCCTTTAGCAGGCTGCGTTTTCGTTAAAGCCGTTCAAAATGGATACGACCAACATGCCAGGGCGTATTATACACATTAAAAGGCGTTCATTTATATATTATAAATATATACACTATATATATACATGTATTTGCCACATTATGATACATAATTGAATGCGCTAAATTATTTACTCAGTGACTTGTGAAGCACTCGCCGGGTAGCCCGAGGTCCGCTTTCAGGCCCTTTTGCGGGTCGCCTCCGCCAGACAACACTTCTCAGAGATGTGAGCGGGAGACGAGGGGCTGGGGATGGTGGGGTTTTTAAAGCTCCCATTTGCTTAATAAAATTAAATGGCTTTAAGGCCGAAGCCAATTTCCACGAATTTTGCTCGCTGCGCAGAAAAGTATGCTATGTTATTTTTTCTCCTCAGTCACGTAGCTGTACTTTATGGGCTTTGCCCATTTTATTTATGCATATTTACATAAATATCGATGCTGCCGACTGCTGTCAGTGTTCATTCACCTTTACAGACGTACATTTTACACTTGAGACCAGCAACAACAACAACAACAACGGCAACAACAACAACAACGGCAACAACTACAAGAACAACAATAGGTTCAAATGGGTTTTCAGCAGCATTCGCAGAGTTTGGCGAACCTGTCCGGGCAACTCTTTCAGGTAGTTGAATGCTTTTTACATTTATGCTAATGTGCGGCATAATCATTGTGGCATGCCACACGAAATACTGAAATATTGATGCGCTGTTGCTAGTTGGATTTGAATTCAATGGACATTAAATAGTCGTCGAAACACAGCTCCAATTTGTGGTAAGCAAATGCAATATATTGTGTAAACAAGTTGTTGCAAATTTCATTTACCTATTTATAGGATTTTTAATTAAACAACAAACCAATTGACAATCAAATTACATTGTTTGACGTTCGAGTTACACATTTTGACCACATGATTATAAATAAAATGAACAAACTGTAATTTTAGTTAAATTGAATGAAATACATTAATTATATCTGTCAGCAGGGATGAAAATAACAAAGCAGAAGAGATGAGTTGCAAAGAAACTCTAGATGGAAATGAGTCACATTGTGCACTGTAGTCACATTGTGTGCAGAATTCAATTACATTTTCGCCTGATGATGGCAATTTTAAATACAAATTTGAATATTAATCATACGCACATTTGAAGAGAACATTTGGAATCGGCTGTCCATCTCTTATCGAATCCATCTTTGATTATCTTATCTATCTTATGCATCTTTGTTTGTCTTATCTTTAGAATATTCCAAACTATAGTCAGATCAGATCCAGATAGAATCTACTCCAGCTTTATTATTTACTTTAACTGGTGAATAGTTTATTTACTCTGCAAATAGCTGAAAATATAGCTAAACTTAGCTAACAACTATTTGCAAATAGTTTATGTTTTTCAGGCTATTTCCATATTGAGGACAATGCAAATAACTGAAAAGTTCTTATTGCAGCAATTTAAAACATTTCAGATATCAGAACATAAGAGTTTATTTATAAAAGCAATCAAGGTCTTGGAAATTGTTACGCTGTCGCATTTCTAAATATCGTTTTACAACACACAATTTAGCATCCCTCGAAACACAAACAACACTTGCTGCCCCTGTGTGTGTGTTTGTGTGTTTGTGTGTGTGTGTGCGTGTGTGCTTGTATCCATGTGTGCGTGTGTGCGTGTGTATGCTCGTTCGTTTTTGTTATAATTAAACAAAGGGTTTTGTTGGCTGCTCATGTAACAAGTATTTTCATTTAAGTACATACGAGCACAGCACACGCTGGCTGACAATAATTGAAATGTGCAAATTGTACAATTGCTCAATATTATATAAGTCCATTTAATGGCAATCTATGCGACGTAACAATTATATTCCATTATCTAAACTCTTGGAGACTATAAGCTTAAAGCTTTGCCTTCACTTCATGTTCAGCTGTCTCTTTGGGCCATAAAGCACACACTATTGTCGCACTTTCAGCAACTACACGCACTCGCACACTCACACACACACACACACACATGTAAACATCCTATATGGATAGTCATGTGCCATAGAAGACTGTACGCCATGTGCCACTCTGACAATGATGGCCTGGGCGATAAATATTAATGGCAATCGTTGGCGGCGGTTGCCACTTCACTTTGTTTACATTTGGACTTGTCATTTGTAGCCAAACAGTCCAAAACAAAACAAAAATAGAATGGCTTTAATGAGAGCCCACTGAAAGATACCCTGTAGCCTTCTGTGGACTCACTTTCCGAATGTCAAACTCTATATCTTTATCAATGTTTTCTTTACCTTGATAAGTAGCTCAGAATGAAGTGAAACAAACAAATGTCTTTTGGCTGAAAATTTTGGATCAAAATAAGTTTTATCTTCAAAAACTCAAAGTTCGTTGAATGCATGCAGACTGGCAGCAGCTATTCATATGGATTAGGAATATATATCTTTCTGCCCTCGAAAACTAAACGCAATATTGTGCCTAGGAAATCTTCAAGGCACTTCACGCTGAGCAGAACCTTACATGAGCTCTGGTTACACCAGGCCCACATATTTCAATCTTAAGTGGCATCAAATTGATATTAAATTCCCATGACGCGAACATGAGCACAGCCATCAAATTGTGGGCCAGGCCCCAAATCAATAAACTCATTATGGCTACAATTTTTCCTGTTTTTTCTATTTTTTTCCTTTTTTGTTATGTGGCACGCATTGAATTTGACTTAATGACCAATTTGAAGGGAGCGCAATATTATTTGTCGGGCTGCTCAATTATATATATTGTACGCAAACGAATTGAAGTACACGCGGATATGGCTCTGTTTATGCAAACGGCTTTGGGCAAATTAATAAAATTAATGCTAATGATATTGGCCACTAAATAAATTAGTTGCTTAAAGTGAATCATGACAGCGACAAAACACACAGCCAAAGCATTACGAAAGTAATAGAACAAATGTATTTCATGTTATGGGCAATTTCCGTGCTCGGGAAGTTCTCTTTAGCCAAGACTCAAGCATGTTAAAGGTCCTTTACATGGATGAAGATCCTTTAAATTAGCCAAAACTGAACTTGAATTTATGCGTTTGATGAATTATGGATTTAAGCTGAAATTAGGCAAACATTCATTAGATATTGCCAAAAACATATGTTACTTGAACTTTATTGCTCTTAATACGATTTCGGGCAGTTTTTTTTAGATATTTCCGTAGCCTTCATGTTTTCGATTAACAAACAGCGCACAAGTCGCGTATACGCAATCTCCAGCCCAGGTATCTAGCTCAAATGTTAGCTAATTTGTTTGTTTGTTTCTGTAAATGTTAACAATTTAAAACTGATTGGATACTTCTTACCCTTCAAGTTAAAGCTTCATAAATAAAATGTTTTCGATTAACAAACAGCGCTCACGTCGCGTATACGCAATCTCAGAACCAGGTATCTAGCTCAATTGATAGCTAATTTGTTTGTTTGTTTCTGTAAATTTTAAAAATGAGACGAAATTAGATATTTCCTTACACTTCAATTGTATAGCTTCATAAATAAAATGTTTTCGATTACCAAACAGCGCACACGTCGCGTATACGCAATCTCCAGACCAGGTATTTAACTCAAATGTTAACCAATTTTTTTGTTTGTTTCTGTAAATGTTAATAATAAAACGAAATTAGATAGTTCTTTAACCTGCAATGTTATAGCTTCATAGATAACATGTTTTCGATTAATAAACAGCGCACACGTCGCGTATACGCAATCTACAGCCAGATAACTAGCTCAAATGTTAGCCAATTTTTTTGTTTGCTTCTGTAAATGTTAATAATGAAAAACAGGAAATGTGGAAAAGTGGAAATTGTAACTTAACTGACTGGCAATCGCCGTGACGCGTGTAGCAGGATGAGCAGGACATGTGGATGATTATAAAAGGGCTGCGGTGGGCTGACGATGATGCCATTTTTTATGCCCACATTTATTGTTAACCGTTAGAAAATTTCACAACACGTTGCGCGTTTTATGGGCATGACTAAGCAGCGTGTCGCGAAAGGCGACCACAAAAAATATATACCTAAAAGGCAAAAAAAAAAAAAATAACACAACACGAAGCGCAACGATGCTGAAACAATATGGAGCAATATATATAGTAGACGGGTCTTGCGTGAAAAGCGAGCGAAAATATTCAACTAAAAATAAAAATATAAATATATACACATTGATATATAGATATATAAACGGACATGCTGTGAACATGCCCATCGATTGCCTTCCTATTATTGTTCCTGCCGCTGTCCTTGTTTATCCCTTTTATTTGTTTACTGAATCACGAAAATCTCTGCTACACATTGGCCACATTCGAGGATTGTTGCAAATTTCAAGGTGGCCCAAACAATTCCCATCTCCTATCTGTGCCGCATTTGTTGTGGTCTTTACAAACATTTATGTGTGGTTAGTTATGCAAAGCGCCAGAACCCGCTTTTCATACACGATTCTCTCTAAAGCCAAGAACTTGATGGCTTAAGTCCGTAAGCTGAATACAAAAAAAGCTAGTTGATTGATTAGGGTTAGTCGGTTTTTTTTTTAAACATTACGGACCGTCTGCTAAATGTAAGCCAAGATTTCTGCATTACTGCAGAGATTTCCATCACTTGCTCCATGTTTATCCATATTTAATGTTTTCTTCTTCGGTTGGCTAAATCTAAGTAATTTTTGAGTATAGCATTAGGTTGATACTTAAGGAATTCCATCAGTCAAATCAATCCCTGGGTGACATTTGTACATCTCTCTCTCTCTCTCTCTCTCTCTCTCTCTCTCTCTCTCTCTCTCTATCTCTCTCTCCCTCTCTCTCTCTCCATTTATCCATTTTCAATTTTTGCTCACATCTTTTCTCCATTATGAATTCTTCCGTCGTTCATTTATATTATCCTTCGATTTATGATCTATTGTCTATTGTCATCAAAAGAGTTTTGATTTTCGTACCGACTCCATTTTTAGCAAAAACGCGATTTGTAACTTGGGTCAAACATTTAGAAGATGATTTATTGTATGCCAATCGATAGTACTGATCCGTGCGAGTATAAGGTGGGGCATCATTCGGACATGAACTTTATTTGTCATCAAAATAGTTTTACATCGTAATCAATAGATTAATGCCAGCAAATTATAATTAGTACGGATAAAAATAGATCATTTTCTTCTGTCTTCAGTCCTACGAAACTACTCAGGGTCGCTTTTAAACACAAGCATCAACTCCGTGTTTACCTATCTTTCAATGTGTGCCGAAAAAACTCTTCTAAAGTAAGTCCAAGCGTAAAGTCCTATTGAATATATTTCACTCTCCGCTCATAAAGTTCTTCATGGTAAACTCTAAGCTTAATCTCCCAGTGAATCTAGATTGATATAGCATTAAGAAGACCCTCTTCCAGTATGAAAACATCTTTCATTTCACCACTTTATTAAATCTCATCTCTATGAGTGACATTTGCTTCCTTTATTAGCTCAATATGCGGCTGTCATGTGCCTCAGACGCACATACTTAAATCGTAATCCTGCGATCTGTTACTCGCCTAGTTTGCATGTCATAAGCAAAATGTCGGCAATACTTTATGTACATACAGACTATATATTTATGTATATATATCTTAAGCAAAAGTATTTATCTGCACACAAATTAAGCTGCCGCTTAGTCGCCTGCGGCTGATGCTGGTCCAACATTTTCTTCTGGGCTCGGCCTATCAAACATTTCAAATCTTGGAACAATTTCGCGAAAGACGTTTTTCCCACGCGTTAGTTTGGCAGAATGAAGAAGAAGCAGCAGCAGACTGAGGAAAAAACTCCTGAGGCTTGCATTAATTTAATGAGATTTTGTGCCGTGGCCTGCGGTTGGATTTCGGTTTGGTTTTTGCTTTGCCTGGCCGTCATCTCATTTGCTTTAAGTGTTGGCCAAAATGGCATTGACGGTTAGGAAATAGAAAGAAAGAAAAAAGAAGAAGAAAACGAGAAAAGAAAAGCGTTTCAACGCCTTTCCTTTGTGCCCGTGTCTGTGAGTTCCTTTGACTGGGCAGTTTCTTGGCCGGTTTGGCATCCTGCGGCCAAAAGGCGTCACAACTCAAGCGGAATAACTGAAGTTGTCAGCTGTTGATGTTTTGACTTTGTTTATCTGATTGTTGTTGTTGTTGCTGCTGCTGTTGTTGTTGTTGTTGTTGTTGTTGTTGTTGTTGCTGTTGTTGTTGTTGCTGTTGTTGTTGTTGTTGCTTCTGTTGTTAGCTGACTTGTTGTTGCCAAGTGCTTTGCATAAGGTCTACGTTCGATGGTATATTTGATCTCACCCGATAGGCTTGCCAGCCTTATTGTGTGTTGCGCGTGTTTGGAAATTAGTTTGTAGAAATTGCCTATCAGTTGACAAGTTCCAGAGCCAAGCGATGCATGAACCAGTTGAGAATTATAAGGTACAATTATATCAATATCTATTGCTTCTGTACGACAAATTTAGAATATATATTGAATCATTATAACTTCCATTTGCTTCTACTATTAACCGAGGCTTTACCTCTCTATGAACTATATTTTCTTTCGTATAATGCTCAACTACTTCGCGCTGGTGTTTCTATGCATAGAACGTTGTACAGGGTATCAAATAACTATTGGCTGATACTAAACTATGAATATTTGAGTGAGATGGAGAACCTTTCGCTGTCATTCTTAAGATAATCTAATCTATATTATAATCGTATGTTAAGTTAGAAAGAAAAAACAGTATCATGATGTTTTAAAAGGTCAACTTCAACATTCTCTCTTTTTTATTGCTGCATAAACTAACGATGAAAACCTCATAAAACTTTAAAGTAGAAGCCTTTGCTTTTTTATAGATTTAAATGTTTTGTTTCACCCAATAATTATCGCTAAGTGTGAGCACATTGCCTATTTTTCTGGAAATAATTCATTTTATAACTGAGAAACTTCAGGTCAGAAAATTATGACTATACTTTTGGGAATTCCATATCAAATATGAACTCCATGAACTCTCGTATAATCTTGAATATTGCCATGCTGTGAAAATGAAATGAAATAGGTCTTTATTAAAGGGTTTTTGAAAAGGCTTTTATAATCTGATTGATTGATTAAAGGGTATCTGTACAGCTTGTATACTCTTGTTAAGCATCGCTCGATGCAAATTCCATAACTCTTAAAGCATGCTTTCATTCTAATCTCATGACATATCTTGTCCCTGGCAACAGCATGCAGAATTCTGACATATTTGCCGGCTCCGAACTTCACATAACTTAGGACGCATTCCGAGTTTATTGCCAGCTGCTCGAATGTGCTGCTGCCAGTCGCAGTCCGCAGATAAGACGCACATTATAAAGCCATAAAAGGGACGACAAGGCATAAAAATCAAATCAAATGCATTGCAATGCCAATTGCTGCTGATGCTGCCTGGCAACGGGACGGGGATAACAAGGATTCATGAGATGAATTCTGACCGATTTCCGGCACATAAAGCACACATCAAATTATTATGATCGAAAATCAATGACAAAGAAAACTGACAAAATCAGCAGTTCGACATTTGTGGGCGGGGCTGTGCCCAATTGTTCAACTGGGAGCTTAAACAGAAAAAACAACAAAAAAAAAACATGGCTTTCACATGGGTCGTTTTATTTCTAGTTAAAGCAACGCACAAATGTGTAAAGCAGATAAAAACGTGCTTATGAAAGGGTCGCAAAAGATAGTTTATGCCAGCCAAAGTTGCCATACTTTCGCCTGAATGGAAACGTTGCCAGTCTGTGGCAACAAATGCCGCTGATGGCCAGCGCTTGTCACTGGACAGCGACAGGAACAAGGACTCGTTGCAAATCGGGGCGTGTTTGAAGTGCCCTCAAAGTTTTGTTTACCTAGTTTGCCAGCCCCAAACGAGGAAGTCATTTAACCCATAAAAGAGGCGGCGGGGGTCCGCTTGATCCCATAGAAAGGCCTTTAAGGTGGCAGCCAGAAGTGTTGCATGGCCCTTTATAAATTAATCCGGCAGTCGAGATGGCCAACAACTACAACAACGATTATAAACATGTTGACAAATTTCTTATGCGGCTTCCTAAACGCATGCCATGTGCAAGGAAAATACACGAGAATTTCAAAGGGTGGCAACGTTTGAATACCCTACCCGCAATATGGCAACATTGAGATCTCAGGCAAGAGCTGAGGCAATGGCAAGGCTTTCAATCTAAAAACATCTGAAATGAAAATGAATATCTAGATATGATAACAAGTATATGAAATTGTAATGTGATGAGGTTAATCAATAGATTATTAATATAGTGAGTGTATTTGTATGGAAAGGAAATCAATTGTCGACCGACCGACAATTGAATGTGCGCATATCTAACACATCCTTGAAATGTCAACTTCAGTGCGTTACAAACTTTACGACAAAGTCAACTTTCCCAGCTCAAGTGTAATTTGAAGAATATAAAAGAAGAGGAAAAAAAACAGCGCACAGCAGAAGGCAACTGAGCAGCAGCTGCGTTTGATGTGCTTGCCCCTGCGGCGCAAGCGGGGCATGGCAATGGCTGGCTGAGGGGCCAATGCATTTTGCTGCCACATTTTTACAGTCATGCCTTTGGCTTGAAGGGGCCCAACTTTCGACAAAGTGCAAATGCAGCAGCAGCAGTAGCAGAAGCAGCAGCAGCCGTTGCAGCAGCAGCAGTAAAAGGAAACAGAAAGCGCCGTGGGACACATTTCAAGGATCTCTTTGTTTTGCGTTGACATTATTAGCTTTACGTCGTAAAATAAAGTGCTTTTTATTATACTTGAAAATATCATAATTTTACAATGTATATGAAAACAGTTGATAATAATAACAGTTCTTCGATTGCCAAAAAATTGGTGTAAAAAAGTTAAAGACATTTCTACCTTTAATGGAAATTGTTCTATAACATTTTTGCGCCTTAACTTAAAGTACTTGCAAAGTTCTTAGCTTGCGTCAGCTTTTATTTTTATTTCAAGCAAACACTCAACTTGTCGTCTTAAATATGGTGGAAGCTTGTTAGGGGTAGCCCCTATAAATATATAAACATTTAATTAAGTCCTTTACAGCGCCACGGGCAAATAGAAAGAAAAAAAAACGCCAAGTGTAGCCCGAGACGGCAACTTATTTACACATGACGCGTTATTAGGATGCTCATAAAAACACATTCCTCACAATTGTAGCTTAAGCAAGAGTCCTGGCACACACACACACACACACACACTCGACACACTCGACACACACATTGAGAGAGCAGCTGATGCCGCTGTCAATTGCAGTTTGCATATAAATTAGCCTAATTAAAATGACAAGCGTTAAAGGAACTGTAGTTAAATGTCTGTTTGATGTTATACGATTCCAATAATTATTCTGAGCACGCTTAGAAAATTACCGACACCAACGACGCGAAGCAGGCATTCAACGGAAGAGCTCCTTGAATACGTATATATGTAGTATATATGTGACGAGTCCTTGCGGTTCTTGTGGCCAGCTTGTAAAACTTTATGACTGAATTCGATGGAGCGTTGCATTGCTTGCAGCCGGAATAACAGATTCAAGGTATTCGACTCATATATACCTGCACCAAGTAGTTCAATTTAGCTGCAAATGCAACTTAAGATCTTAGAGGCATTCGATTAAAGATCGATAACATTCGGCTAGTTGCAGGAAGGCCACAAATATATTTCATTTGTTGTTAGTTCTTATTATGAAGTTCATATAATAATGCATTTTTGGTGTGAGGAAATTATGCTTATCTGAGCAACATTCCATTAAAGATCGATAACATTCTCGCAGTTGTTTTAAATTCTATAAGAATAATGGTTTCCTTATATAAATACTTATTTGTTATACTCTCAAAAGGAAGTTTTTACTCATTCCCAAAAAATGAATTAACATTATAAACTTTGTTCAAGCAAGTTTTAACCAAGCATCATTTTAATGTGTGCTTACAAATTCGTCTTCTTTTATACAAATACAAAAAAAAAACATAGGTAATTCCCATAGAATATACAAGCCCCATACTTCCGGGTAGAGCAAAATGTGCGAATTTTATGGCTTGTAAATTTCAATGTCTTTGACAGAGAGCAAAAAAGAAAAGAAACCAAAATGAAACCAAAATGTGCTCAGACTCCTGTCAACATAAAGTCGACAACAGCAACAAAAATGAAACAAAAACACTTTCTTGGTAGTTTCGGGCACTTCAGCCAGTAAAAATAAACTAGAAAGTACTACGAAACTGAAAACAAATGGAGAAAGTTACCAAAAAAAATGAGCAACAAAATTTGTGCTGTTTGCTCTTTCATTTGACTTTTTGAGCGGTCGTCGCTCGTTTTAACAGCAACTAACTGCCACGCCCACTGCCAAACCAAAGGCGCTCGGCGACCAGTTGGATGCAAATTAATCCACGCGTTGGCGATTCGAAATGCACGCCCACACAGCCACGCCCCGCTTGAGTTAAAAGGGCGCAAAACCCGCTCACTTTTGTATACACTTAGCCCGGTGTTTAGCCCGACCACAGTGCCACGAAATTGTATACGCACACCCACATAATATCTTTCACTTTTTTGCGCAAATTAAAAAAGTTTAACAAAACTAGCTCTGATTATTCCCCTTCTTTTTTTTTTTTGTGTGTACTTTTGGGGGTTTTTGTATTGTGCTTGCCACGGATTCTGCATGCAAATAGAACTTTATTTCAAATTGTTTTTAGTTTTTTAGCAGGTTTCCCCGCGAAATAGTTGTAGGGGACCAGCATCATATTTAATATACTTTGCTGTAAGCGAGCTACATCTATGAAACAAAGCTCAGTATTAAAAGCATGTCTCATACTTGAACTTTCTTCAGATAATCCCCCTAAGAGATCAATTCCTTTCAAATAAACATAAGCATTTATCTATATCTACAATATTTACGCAATTTATTGCAATATGAACCCACAGTATCTGTCATACGCATCTAAATAGCTCGAATAATGATGTTTGAACTCGCGCCAGTTAATCTTTTTGAGTAATTTCCCACGCCCAACACGAAAAAAAAAATTCCCATAAAATGCCCAACGCAGGGGACATTTAACGGAAATGCAATCAATAAACTATGGACATTAAATATTATGAGTAGCCGAGTATTTCGCACAAAATGGCGGGCAATCATTTGCCCAGTGCTTTACAAATGGCGGCCATTTTGAAAAGTACTGCAAATAAAAAAAGTGTGCGGGAAAAACTCTTGAGTCCGAAGCCTGGCAGAAAAAAAACGCAAACAAACTTTCGACCACTTTCGCCAGCCAAGTTTTACGACTGTCGAACAAAATTTTTGTGCCGTGCAAACAAAGTAAAAGCGAAAACTGAAAACGGAAAACGTTGCTTTCATTTGAATGGAAATTCGCCCCCAACTCCGCCACCCACTCAATCCTCAATCCTTTTGCCTGCAACGGAAAATCCAGCTGCACTACGTCACAGCTTAGTCGTCATTTCACTGCTCAACTTCTGCTAATGCAAAAGATATGTAACATAAGAATTTTTCATCTGCATGTTATTCTTTTCTTACATACCCTGTTAGCATATGGATATAGGCTGTGTTGAATTTGCGTTTATTTTGCAACAGGCTTTAACTTTCTTTAATCTTTGGCAGAATCGGAAAATAAACTGTGCCCATCCCCCAAATGTTACCACAGTCGACTTTAACATTCTAATCTTGCTTTCATTTGACATTCAATTTTACTTTATTGCTTTAACTTAGCTTAAGTTAATTTCTCTCTACAATTTATTTAAAGATTAGTTCAAGGTTTTTGGTACTCTCTTAATCTCATCTTAAAAATCAAAAGTTAAGCTGAGAAAGCCAACTGTGGTCATATCTCAAAATGTTAGCACAGGGTATTACCTAGTCGACTTTAACATTGTTATCTGTTTTTGCCTTCCATTTGATATTTACATTTCGTTCGCATTCATGAAAGTCTCATAAACATTTGTGGATGAGGGAAGGGCGTATAGGGGAGTTGAGAGCAAGTCGTATGCAAGTGTTTCCGCTTGTTCTCTATATTTGTTGCTTTTGTGTATATTTACGAGCTGCTTTTTCTGTTGCTGGTTGACGTGGCTCCCACCTGTGAGCACACACACACACAACATAAGCACACACGCCGCACACACACCAGCACTTAAAGCTGAGGTCTGGCTTTATTGCTGCTGACATGCCTTTTTGTCTCTAACTTTCGGAAATGGACATAAAATAAATATTTTAACAATTTATTTATGTATTTACCCAATCATTTTTGGGTGCTGACTTGATAAGTGAGCATTTGCTTTGGGTGATATATATTAATACTTATCCAAAGAGGGAAGAAGTAGATATATTAGTATAGTATTTTATATAAAGTGCTTACAATAGAAATATATAGAGAGTAAGTCCAAGTATGTTTAATTAATCTTTATATAAATACATATCTCAACGTTTTTCTCCCAACTCTACCCGCAGTTGAAATAAGAAGTTGCGCATTTACCAACACTTAAATACCTGCCAGGATATTGTAATATGCCGAACAATTATTGTTCTAGAAACCCTTTTTCACTTCCATATGGCTAATACAAGTATATTTTATAAATCTTTAAAAAAAAAACATATCTCAACGTCTTTTTCCCCAACTCTACGCACAGCTTCTACAAAAACGTTGACCATTTACCAACACTTTAATGCCTGTCAGATTATTTTGATGTTCTGAAAATGAAACATAATAATTATAAAACATTTCGCACTTGTGATTGATGCAAATATAATTTAAAAATCTTACAAGAATCCCAATACTTTTTCCTCTAATCTACCTACAGCTGAAAGAAACAAGTTGCGCATTTACCAACACTTAAATAGCTTAAAAAGCATATAAAAAGCATATTTCCTTTCCCCATGACTTACAGGAATATACCTTAAACATCCTTTTTAAAGACATATCTCAACGCTGAACTCTACCCAAAGTTTAAGTAAAAAGGTTGCCCATTTGGCAACACTTAAACGCCTTTCAGGATATTGTAATTTGCTGAAAGTGTTTAAAAGAACGCTTTACACAGGTCTGCAATTACAGCGGGGCTCTCATAGAAACGAAAATGCGAGGCGACAAGAGACAATTCATTTAACTAATTAAATATGCATACAGCTGGCATGTTTTTTGCGAGAACCTGCAGCGAAGCGGGCGACAATTAAGGCAACGTTTTCTTTTAATTTTCTTGTTGTCTTGTGTGTGGAGGCAGAGTAAAAGCTTTCGAAATACTTATTAAAAGAGCATTATAATGTATATCTAATCGCACGTTCTTTCTCTTTTTTCCAGCTGCACAGTGGCAAATGCAAAACAACAATGAAATGCATGCTCAATGCAGAAAAGTGGCGCCAGAAGTGGCAAACGCTGGCAGCAGGACTCGGCGGCAATTGTCAGCGACAGCAGCAGCAGCAACAACAACAACAACAACAGCAACAAGTTGCTGGCATTCGTGTAAGGGCGACAAAACAATTGCCGCCGTTGTTATTGATGCTGATGCTGCTGCTGCTGCTGGCAGTTGAGCATGCAAATTCAACAACAGCGGCAACAACTTCAACAGCAACAGCAGCAACACACCCAACGGGCACAGCAAATGCGCCAGCAACAGCAACATCAACAACAACAACAACAGCAACAGCAGCAGCAGCAACAGCAGCAGCAGCAATCGCTGCGGCAGCAGCAACATCCTCCTCGATGGCCAGCTCCTGGTTAGGAGCAACTGCAGCCCAAGGCAATCCATTTAAGAACCTTGTGCGAATCGGCGATGGCAACATCGTCACGCGTGTAAGTAGCGGGTGGGCTGGTTGGGTGGTGGGTTGGTTGGGTGGTTGGGTGGAGCTGTGGTTTGCTGCCTTGAGTATAATTCATCATTAGTTGCAATTACAGCCAAGTGCAAATGTTATAATTGTGGCGACTGCAGCTACGAATAACGCCTAACTGCCAAGACTCAAACGACAACTAATTGTATTTGTACATCGCTTGACCGAATATTAAGTGAGCTTAGTTAGCACTAAATACACCCCTCCTTCGCCTTCCACTTAATGCACCAAGCTTAACTAGCTGAAGAGCCTGCGATAATCGTTTAGAAATTTTCTGTTGACTTTGCAGCTTGAGCTAAGCTGAAATCTAATCTGCTTTATCGATGAGCACCGCATCTGAACAGTTTAGAGCTGAGCATAAAAAATTAGAGGCAAATTAAATTTTAGGCACAGCAAACGTTACAAATTTAAAGATTTGTTTTCAGATATAATATCTGGTTTTCTTGCAGATTCGATAATTATGATTAGACAAAATCAGTTAACAGATAAGAATGGAAATGGAAAATTAGCATTAAATGAAAATTAATCAAAGTAATTAGTTTTATGCCCACTTAAATAACGTCCGCCACGGGGGCTAAGGAATTCAATTTTAATTTTCTTTCTCAAGCACTTAAGAGATCATCATGCAAAACAAAGCAAAACAGAACAAAACAGAATAAAACAATAAGATGTCCGGTCACACACACAGACAAACACACACACACACACAGACAGCTTTGGGCCACTTTCACAATTTGATGCCAACAATGAGCAGCTAAACAATTTGTAGTCAGCCGCTTTTGGGCAAAAGTTTTGCGCGCAGTGTAGAACAAAGCGCGGCCAATAACTCAATTTTCCACTCAAACGATGAAAAGACGAGACTGACGTGATTTGGGCAAAAGGCTGGCCAAAGCTGTTGCCCGGCGGCAGCTTTTGGCCATGAATGTATTTAGCCAAAAATGTATTTTTAATGCGTTTGTCAACATGTTGACCAAGCAAATGATTTGGGTACGCCAAGGTGTTGGCCAGGTGCTGGTTGGCTGTTTTGTCCCTTTTGGGGCATTTATAAATACTCGTAATGAATAGAGCTAAAGCTTTTTTTCTCCCTCGATTTCCACACAGGCGGCCATTGAGCAATCGCTGGTGACAATACACGACATCGCCACCGAAAATCTGGGTACACTGTGCATCTCCACGCTTTATCGACCGCTCCAGGTGCCCATCAACTCGGAGCGGTTCGAGAGCAGCAGACAAAAGGCCGACCTGGCGGCATCGATACTCCAGGAAGTGGGCATCATACGACATGGCGGTGAGTATCGTATAATCACAGCAATTACCCAAAATACACATGCACATCAAACCAGATACTTATATGTCACGCTTCAAGGCTTCGGTTTGGGTTTATTGTCTGATTAATATATTGATTTATCTAGGCTAGCTAATTTTGCGGCTCTGGTAAGTAGCGTGCCGAGAAATTGGGGCGCCGATTTGACCAATTAAACGCTTGGCAACAACAACTACCTAGGGACATAGCCTAGTTTCCTTTTTGGACAAGTCAAAATTAAACATAAGTTTCTTAAGAATCTAAGCAACTGACAAGCGCAAGTAACTTCTTGTCAAATTTAACTGTTTGTCAATAAACATAAGTTCAAGTTTGTCATATTTGTGATATATATTTCAATATGCAATGAATATACAGCCTAAATATACAACAATTCTCATTGCATTTGAAAACGTTTTGGTGTCAAATTCTCTTAAAAATTCATTTAAGATGTTTCAGTAAAGAGCGCTTAAATTAAGATAAGTTAACTATTTATGAAAAAATACAGGCAAAACATTCATATGTGTAAGCCCTCTATATGACACTCATAAATTTCAAGCAGCATTATTTTAACCCAAAGCCTTTCTTTGCGCTTCTCAATCAAAGCATTTAGGGGCGCCAGGCAATTGATATCCTTTGAGTGCCAGCCTTTGGGTGTCTCCATCTTAAAAATTGGCTTAAATTTATTCGATTTGCAAGAAGCTTTTCCCTCGAATAATTTATGCGAGACATGAAAATTTCAAGGACCCAGCAGATAGAGCAGCAGTTGATGATGGTTGGGATGGCGGCGGATGGTGCCAAATTCTATACAAAATTTACATATGTATATGTTTGCGTATATATACATAACACATATACATATAACCTATCCTGTTGCTTGCCGGCACAGCAGCAACAACAACAGCAGCAACAACAAATGACAGCAAATTTGCTTTCACTTTATGCGATTTTTGCTGACACGTCGCACCTTTTCAGAGCTGACATGGAGTGGCGGCTGTACATCGGTGGGGGATCCGTGAATGCGGGAGGAGCATCAGTGTGCGCACAAATCAGGCGCTTGTCCAGGACACAAAGGCAACTGGTGTGCCTCAGCACTCAACAAGCAGTTGCTGTTGCTGTTCCTCTTCCTCCTGTTATTATCCGGCCCCCGAACCGAACCGACTCTGTGCGATGAGTTCATTGTGCGTCTGTTGTCCTTGACTGCGCAGCTATATACACACATACAGATAGATATACAGAAATACAGATATATATGTATTCATATACATACGGATAGCTCTGACCGCCTGTTGTCAAGGCTGCTGCTGCTGCTGCTTCTGCTGCTTCCCTTGACTGGGACCCGGCCGCGGATGGGGGTAGCGCATCGGACGAGTTCCTCGCTTTTGGCGTGACAGCGCGCTGCGTCTGCCTTTGGGGCTGACAACGACGCACTTGTGGCGCATCAAACGTCCTGCCAGCGCCTGTACCCTTGTCCCCTGACCCTCGCCCCCGTCCTAGCCCTAGCCTTCGTCCTTTGCCTTACACAACACGCATGCAGCTGGCGCTTGCTGCCCATCTCGCCTTTTGGTTGCCTTTTGGTCTCGCGCACATAATGGTATTTTTATGCCCTTTTAAAAGGTATTTTATGTTTATCATTCAATGTGTAACCCATCTTCAATGCTGCCTAGATTTAAACCTAAATCTTATCAACATCGGACTACTATATCAGATAGCTCTGTGGAGAGAATCGGTTGAAAACTGAGCTCTCATATCTACACGCCCCCAGGCCACATGTTTGAAAGTGTATTTAATGTTCGGCTTGGCGTTCTTTCTTGTTTAATTTGAAGTTGTGTTGTGCCCTTTTCATTCATCTCTGATTTAAGCAACGCCTTTATGTGTCCCATCAACTTTTACACGATAAACAAGCAAATGGACAGTCTGCTCTGATTTCTGTTGAATCAGTTAAGGGAATTTCACGCAAATAACAAGCATACGCATCGTTGTACAGCGACATATCAAACTCAAAGCAGAAGTGTTTTTATTTTTTATCACCCATGAATATTTGCACAATAGTTTCACTTTATTGACAATAATATCTATGGAAATAAATCACGTGCAATGTTGTTTACATATTCAGTTTTTATCTGCCATCAATTTCATTTTGTAAACTCAACGAAAATCTGTTACAAAATTTAAAAAATATATGCAAACTGCGGTAAAGCCAGTTGAATGCAATTGTTAACAAATATTTTGGTATTTATTTATATGAAAAAATGGCATGAAAAAAGCGTTAAATGAAAGAAAAAAAACAGAAATCAAAGGCTTTAATTGAATTTAGTTTTATTTACACAAAGTTTGCGCACAAATGCAGCCAATGAAATGTGTCTGTAAGAATTTTACGTTTTTTTATGACAAAAAAACTAATGAAAAAATATAAAATAGCGAACTTTTGAAAATAAATATATGATACTTACAGATATGCGATACGACTCGAGTCTGAGATACAGATACAAAACTCGACTCATTGGCAATTGTTTCTTTTTTAAGCTTTGTGATATTGTAGTCCGATATTCATATGATCTGCCCCCTATATAACAAATCTTACTCAAGGTCGTAATCATTATATATATCATAATCTTAGATGTCTTAACATAAATACAAAAGGTTTACTTCAATTGTTTTAAAGGGAGCTACATATACACCTTTTACAGAAATCCGATTTCAATACTTGAATGTATGTATATATTAGCTCCTCGTATCTGTTGAGCTTAGTTAACATATCATCTAGTATTACTCAAATCGATTCAAACAAACAAAGTTCCATTTCATCTTTGAACAGAAAAGCTTTCTTCCGGCCAAGCAATACATATTTTACTTTGTAGCCCACAATGTGCCCCACAAAGTTTGTGAGAAGTCTACAACGGAAATAAAAGGACAGCTTTTAATTAATTTATAGTATTATAAACTGTGGTCTCTACAGAAACCAAATTCAAAAACCAATTTCAAATATGTGCAGTTTGGTGACTTCAACCCAGAGCAAAATACGCTCACTTTACACAAATCGCAGTAAGAAATAAATTGCAGAGCACAAAATGTGTTTGCAGCTCAGAACTAAACCGAGCTGCTTTTGTGTGCCTGTAAAAAAATGGCATTTAAATGGTTTTCGGGCAAACCGAATCTCTGGTAAATTTAATTACTCAGTCGAGAACAAAGACACACACACTCACACGCACCTGCCAGAATACACACCAAAAATCTTGTGGGTGTGTACGGGTTGAATAATTGGCAATTTTACATAGAGCTAAGCAAAAGTTTTGTGCCAAAAACAAATTGGACACAATTGTCTGACACCTACACACAAAATACTTGCAACACTTGGCAGCAGGCACACACACTCACACACACACACTCACACACACGCACATGCTCCACTCTTTTCAGTGGCCATAAATTCTGAAGCTAAAGATTGATGATGCGAACCGAGTGCAAGAAATCGCACGCAGATGATGAATGACAAACATGGCTATAACACATACGACTACAACTAGAACAGAGTTTGCCTGAGTGCGTGTGGCTGTGTGTGTGCCTGTGTGTGGCTGTGTTTGCGTGCGCCTGTGTGTGTGTTGTGTTAGGTGAGCTTCTAAGCCGGTTGACAGGCATTGGCTAATGTTGTTTACCATAAGGTTGCCCTGCCACAATTTCAGGCTGCCGCCTGCCACATTCGCAGCCGTCGCAAATGTTTGAACTTGTGGCAACACTTTGACGCAACTTGGCCTGAGGAACGTTGTGTTTATGGGGACGACAAAGTCCGCCCACGGCTGTCCACAGCTCACTTGCAACGCCCGCACAAGAAACTTGCCACATTTGCCGCCGCTGCTGCCACCAAACGGCCGTCTGCCGCGTATTTGCTTTATGGACCAGCAACAAAGCAGAAACAACTCCAAAGCAGCAGTGGCAAGACATTATACATACTAATCAAAATATATAAGGAAGAACAATTCCCGCTAGTCGAAGCCAAAAGACCCTTCAATAGAGAAAGCTGCCCGGAAAGACAATCTAACCCTATGAAAGGGGATCTTAGGACTGTTGATGGAGGATATTCATATCTAGTTCTTATAAGATTCTTTCTCAAATTGTAAATGATAATGAATTCAAAGTTTATACTCCACGAAATCAACGCTGAGTTAAAGCAATAATACCCGCTGTAAGAGTATCTTTAAGAAATGGGGCACGCAGCAGAGAAAGTGCCACGGAAGTTGCGCTAATCGAATTTAAATAAGTTTACTTTGTAAACAGTTTTTGCTTTTGTTTCCGCTCGCTTCGCAGCGCTCGGAACAAGTCAAACAGAAATGCGGCTGCCCAGGCAAGTGCGGCAGAAAAAATATTAACTTTTGACAATCACCCCCCCCCCCGTCCCGCCCTGCCGCCCACCACCCACAACGACCCTGCACACTAGGCAAGCTGGTCGTCACAGGGGTGCGGGTGCGGGGTTGCCGGGTTGCGGGGGTTGCGGACGCTGTGCACCCGTCGCGCATATTAATCATTGCTGCCGGAGCTGCCGACATTTTTTATACCAAGGGCAGTTTCAGTGTTTCTTTTAATGGGCTTTTTCCATAGCATAAAACTATTTCAAGGTCAGCATCGCGATGATAGTTGAGCCTAAATTAAATGTACCAACAAATTTGTAATTTCCGCAATTAAACACTCGGGTATTTTTTTATTCACAAGGTTTTTACAGGCTTTAAATTGACAACATGTTTATATACTATGTGTATTAAACATAAAATTAAACCTACTTGCAATGACAGCCACCATTTTTATTAAATACGTAAAAGGTCGTGCATATTATTTGTTCAGGATTTATGCAAAAGCACACAATGTATGCATGCCCACTGACAGCTCAACACATTTGCTTATTAAACATTTAAAATATATTGTTTTGTGCATACGTTTTTTCCGATCTTCGATTGTGCAGCAAATAATCGATACTCCAAAACTCAACACTGTATGGAATGAGTACCTACAGTTTTCGCCGCTGCGGCGAATTGCATTCAATTAGCCGTGAAATCGAAGTCGCGTTGCAATTCCTTCAATCAACCAAAAATCGGCCAGATAAGGGCGATGAACAGCCGAAAGAGCTGCCCCTTAGTTGAATTCGCCGTAAAGGCAAGGCGAATAGTATTCCAATTGGTCAGGCTAAAGAATTGCGATGCGCGGCGAAAAACGCAAATGGCGGCAAAATTTCTTGCACCGAGTCAGCGAAAGCGAATTGCGCAACGCTTATCAGCAAAAATGCAGTCGTTGCGGCCGGAGTAAAGGGAAGAGTTAATTATTCTATACTGCATTGGCATGCAACCAAATTGAAAAGAAAAAAAAAAACGTTTATCGCAGCTGAATAAAGAAATAATTGAAATGTAAACGTTTATTAAACCAATTAATCGCCGTAAGTGAAATTTTAATGAGTATGTCTGCTGTCCGTCTGTTTATTCGACTATGTCTGGTTGTACGTTTCCATGTTTCCGCATTTCATTTCCTCATTTCCGTAGCAGATTTTAAATTATTTTCATTTCACTTGCGCGCTGACCCACATTCAGGATTTGTACACAAACACACACACACACACATACTCACATTTAATTTGCCAACATTTTTTTATAGGACTCTCGGATGCGCTGGCCAAGGGCTTACTCACGGATGAATACATAAATGGTGCACGCATTTTAGCTTTGAACCTAACCAACGGCGCGGTTCAGTCCTACGTCTGGTGGGTGAAGAGCGGTCACGAGACGCAGCGCTACGAGGAGGAGGGCCTGCAAATTGGCAAAAAACCTGCTCACAGTTATCCCTGGTAAGTGGAAAGCAACTTAATTATTGCCCCTCGCCCATGTATATAAAGGGGTATCGTCGGCATCGTCTGTCCCTCCATTGGCATAAGGTATATACCCGAAAGAGAGTAGGGAGTAACAGATAGTCAATCATTCTCGGTATGAATCAATCAATTAAAGGGTATCGTCAAGCCTGGCGAGTGTATATAGCAGGCATCGTCTGTCGCTCCATATGGAGCTCAAGTTTCCGTAGAGGGTATCAGCTGTTAATCATTCTAGCCTAACTGCAATTTACGTATCTTGACAGGTTTGAGGACGAGAGCAGCACCCCAACATTGCGCTCCCCGAAATTTGCGCCGAGCCCGCCGAATAACTACTACAAGGGCTGGTGGACATACCCGTACTTCTCGTGTGCGCTGAGCAAGTGGCTCGTCTCGTACAGCATTGCGATACCTCCGAGTGGACGGCATGGGTTGCGTGGCTTCATCAGCGTGGACATCGATGTGACCTCGCTGCGGGTCAACCAGTGCGACGCGATGCCCTATCGCTTCGGTAGCCAGCAGCAGCTGCTGATGCGGCAAAGGCAGCCGGCGCGGCGCGCCACTGCAGCAGCCGCCGCCCTGGCAAATGCCAATGATGTGGACACCATAAATGATTTACAGGCGTTTCACAGCTCGCACAAATGCCATCGCGCCTCCATGGTGGTAAGTCTAAGACTGTCATAGCTCTGATTTAATTAATTAACAATTTAACTGCAGTGCGACTATCGCCAGCCGAGTGCGGAGGCGCCGACAATAAGCAGCGGCAAAATATTGGCGGCCATGTCCGGCAGCAGCTGGTCACGTGGCGCCTATCAATGCCTGTGCAAGCGCGGCTTTTACTCGCTGCGGCATCCGGATGGCTTCAACGGCACCATCATGGAGATTGCCTGGCAGGAGCATCAGGACAATATAAGCAATTACTATACGGACGTATTCAAGTGTTTGCCTTGCGCTCCCGGCTGCGACACCTGCACCGGACCCGAGCCCTGCCTGGCCAACTATCATTGGCCATTCAGGTGAGTTTAGACTAGACTATCTAAATCTGTATTACTTTTTTTATCTGCCCACACAGAATATCCCTGCTGACCATTTCGATTGGCTGCGCCTGCGGCACTTTTGTGCTGCTGTGCTATCTGTTCCGACATCGGCGAGTCAAAGTCTTCAAGGTGGCCAGTCCCATATTCCTGATGATCACGCTCATCGGCTGTGCCATTATGTATTTGGAGGTAAGTTGTTAACCCATTTTGAGAGAGCGCCTTTCACTCAGTCGGCTACTTAACCCATTAAATGCCTTGCAACACACAAAGGCCATTACGAATGAATGAGACGACAATGGCAGCTGCTGCTAATGTGACAAAAGGTCTCATTTACAATTGACCCACATGTTAGAGCCCGTCCCGGCCAGCGCATGCTCCACCTGTAGCAAGCGCAACATAAAACTCCTTTTTATAGCCTTTTAAATGCGGCTTTTAGGAACTTTGCTATGTTGCGGCATTTGAGCTTTTCGTATAACGTTTGTAACTGCAAAGGGTTAATTAAATTGTGGCTAACTGAAAAAATATGTTTACTTAGATTCCCTTTTAAACTGTAAGCTTTACTTAGATTCCCTTTTGAACTGTTAGCTTTATGTGGCGAAATGTGAAAATAAAAGCGTGTTTAACATAGTTGCATAGTTAACATGTAAATAAACTACCTAACATAGCGTACGAAATGTGAATAACAGCTTATCATTTTCTCACTGCTAATTAACACTCACTGTTATTAAAATTAAAAAAAAAACACGAAAATAACAGCTCGATGTGCTTTCTATAACTATATTTAATTAGTATAGTTATGTTAAGAACAGCGCGACATTCGAACTAAAAATGCGACATGGAATAAGTTTTTTTATTTGTATTTTTTAATATTTTCTATAAATCAATAGAACGCTATAACGCTCTTATATCATAGAAGTGACATCTATTCTGCATGCACGCAGAGTATACAAATATTAGCTAAATATTCAGAAGCTCCCCTTGTATTGTTTATAATTATGCCGTGAACATTAGCCGAACAACAATGGAAGCCCCACCGGACACATAAATGCCGTGAGAACAATGGCTAACTTAGGAGTAACACCAAGCAACAAGCACAACAAATGGGTTAAGAGGTTGTTTGGGCGGGCTTGGGAGCGGTTGTTATGACAGCCTTGGGAGCTTCAAAGCGTATCGTATACTAATAAATGTAACTGATTTTCTAATCAGAGTTTGTTTGAGTGTAAAATAAAGGAGCATAAAATCTGTAGCATGAGCGACAAACGAACAACGGAGCGTGGCGGAAAGTTGCCCCATTCCAGCGAGAGCGAAAATGAGAGCGAGGATGAGGCAGCCATGCAGGCCGCACTACGAGAAATGGTTAAGATACCAGATATTGAGCCGCAGCAGTCTCGAACAAGCCATCGTGAAGAGCCACGCCATATTTTAAACCTGCTGGATAATCTTAAAAAGAACGCATCGCCGGAAACGCAAGACAAGTGGGTCAAGACTGTGACCGATGACGAACTTCAATCGGCAACCACTGGCGACAAGGACGTGAAGGTATTGCGCAAGCTCCGGCAGAAGACACAGGACGACAAGCCAAAGCAATCGGAGAAGGTAAGGGGATCCCATGAGGAGGTTCCAAAGCAGTCGGAGACCTGGGGAGATAGGCTCAAGAAGAAAGGAGCCGAAGAATCTCCCAAGCGATCAGAGACTTGGCCACAAAAACTCAAGAAGAGCAGGACCGAGCTAGCAGCTAAGCCGTCGGCAAATATACACACAAAGAATGACACCGAGGAGGCATCTAAGCAATCACAGACTTGGGCTGATAAGCTGAAGAAAACGGCCTGCGAAGCATTACCCAAGCAGAATGAAACCTGGGCCGATAGGCTCAAAACGTCAGACACGAACAGACACAAACATGTGATGCAACCAGCTTATGTTCAAATTACTTCTCTAGGGGAGCTGCCGGAGCAGTTAATGCCAGAAGAGGAGGAAAGATTGCAGCGCATTGACGCTGCCTCTAAGCCTAAATCCTTTTATCAAGCTAAGGCACAGAGCGAAGCCAAGGCACAGAGCGAAGCCAAGGCACAGAACGAAGCTAAGCTCGTGATCAGCGCACAAACGCCAGTCAAAGAGGCATCCACGGTGGTCACCGAAGCCAAATTGGAGGCAGTCAAATCCGTGCAAGCAGCCCAGCCAGCTGAGCAAGCACGACAACCGGGCTCGATAAACATTCTGACAGTGCCTATTCGACGGGCTCTGAACTACGAGCCAGGCAATGGGCAGCCGGCCAGTGAGGACATGATAACGCCAAAGCCACAGGAGAAGAAGCCAAGCATTTTTAATAATATACCTCGATTCGGTCGAGGTAGACAGGGCGCAACTGAACTAGTTGCTAAGAGCGCGACCACGAGTGTAGCTGGTCAGCAGCAGCCTGCTGATCCAAAGGATAAGACATCGGCCGCTTTTTTTGATAATCTGCCTTCGTTCAATAGAACTAGACCAGCGAAAAACGAAGCTGCTTCGAATGCGGAGGCAATAAACACCAATTTAGATCAAGAGGCCACGACCAACTTTATCAATTCAGACACGGTCCAAGATACAGTGAACTCTTTAATAGACAAGACGTCCGCTGCACTTCTAAGCCAAATAATTTTATTAGGACGAGTTATTAAAACTGGTAATGAAGCCCGAGCAGCATCTGCTGAGCCCTTGGCCAGCAGTTCAGATACTCTTGGAGAACCTGCCGATGATACAACAGCTTCACACCCCATAGCACCAACAACCTTTTTCGGCAGTTTGCCATTTTTCGGACAAGCTAATCCAGCTCCGAACGCCAGCCCACCGCCCGAGGAAACAGTAGATCCAATGAAAACCTCCGTAAAAGAGGATGGCGATACAGAACTCCCACTGGCTGATAAAGCTAAGCCAATCCCAAATGCGACTCCAAGGTCTGCGGAGGTGCTAGCCAACAGTTCAGCTAGTACGCCCGGAAATTTTTTCGTGAATTTGCCGCTGCTTGGACGAGCTAGACCCGCGCCCCATGAAGCGTCTACAACTTTAATAAACGTAGACGGCAGCTCCACTTATCTTAATGAGCCTCATCTGGCCAAAGATGCCGTGCTTCCCTTGAAGGGGCACAGTCGCATTCCGAACGAGGAGGAGAGGAGCAAGACCAACACCGTGGAGCGCTCGGAATCGATGCGCACCCTGACCATAATTGGACGCCACTCGCACATAAGGACCAGCTATCGGGATCACTGCCACTTCGAGCGCCACGACGAGGGCATCGACAAGAAGGCCAGGCGCAAGCTGATTGTGGCCAGCATCCTGTGCCTGTTCTTTATGATTTGTGAGATCGCTGGCGGCATACTCTCTCGCAGCCTGGCCATAGCCACAGATGCGGCACATCTCTTGACCGATCTGGCGGGCTTCCTCATCTCGCTGTTCGCCTTGTTTTTGAGCGCCCGCCCGTCGACGCAGCGCATGAACTTTGGCTGGTATCGGGCCGAGGTGATTGGCGCCATGCTCTCCGTCTATATCATCTGGTTGATTACGGGCATACTTGTCTGGCTCGCCGTGGATCGACTGATCACGGGCAAACACGATGTGGACGCCACTATAATGTTGGTTACCTCCGCCTTGGCGATTGTTATCAATCTCATTTTGATCATCCAATTGGGCCATGGTCATACGCATGATAGCCACTCGTCCGCCCAGGCCAATCGGGAGCCCCGGTTTCACTTGCATAATTTCAAAGAGACGTCCACTGAGAACACCAGCAAGGGGCAACAGGTACATCTGATGCCAGCCTCGGTATCCAGCCAATGCACGGAACACCATGGTGAGAACATAAATGTGAGAGCCGCATATATCCATGTGGTTGGCGATGTAATTCAGAGTTGTGGCGTCTTTCTGGCCGCCTGCATTATTTTCTTTAAGCCCGAATGGGCGTTTGTCGACTCCATTTGTACTTTTATCTTTTCGATCATTGTCTTACTGGTCACGCTGCGCATCCTCAGGGATGTCCTGATGGTGCTCATGGAGGCCACGCCCGATTATATGGACTATGGCCAGGTGCAGCGCACGTTCCTTAGTATCGAAGGAGTCGAGCATGTCCACAATTTACGCATCTGGGCCCTGAGCATCAATAAGGTAGCGCTCTCCGCCCATTTGGCCATCAGCAAGGATGCCGATCCTCAAGTCATTCTGGAAAAGGCCACCACGCTGATCCACAAGCGTTACAACTTCTTTGAGACCACCATACAGATCGAGGAGTATACCCCGGGCATGGAGGACTGCAACCAATGCATGACTCCGCTTACCAAGCCATTGCCAAAGGAAGCAGTTGACGAAGCTACCGAATATTCCAATAAGAGCAGCACGGTGAATTTCAATGATTCAAAAAGGAACAGCAATCAACGCAGCTTTGATTTCAATAGGAGCACCAAGCAAAGCGACAGTGAGGATTCAAAGAGGAACAGCAAGCAGAGTGGAAATGAAGATTCGAAGAGGAACAGCAAGCAGAGTGGAAATGAAGATTCGAAGAGAAACAGCAAGCAAAATGGAAATGAAGATTCGAAGAAAAACAGCAAGCAGACTGGAACTGAAGATTTAAAGAGAAACAAAAAGCAAAGCAAAGGAAATGAAGATTCAAAAAAGAACAGCAAGCAGAGTGAAAATGAAGATTCAAAAAAGAACAGCAAGCAGAGTGAAAATGAAGACAATGAGGAACCACCAAGTTCGTCGCAGGGAAAAAGAAAAGGTGAAGCTAAATCTTCTACCTAATTTGTTTTAAAACGGATTTGTACTGTATTTAACGATTTAGTAATTTTTCAAGATAAAGAAATTTGTAGCTGCAGTTAAAATGGAACCAGTAATAGACTTAATTAGAACTAGTTCCGTTTTGAGCCTAACTAGTTCATTTTATGAATCTCTTTAAACGTCGTATTGTCTTGACAAATTTGTAGCTGCAGTTTAAATGGAACCAGTTTTAGACTTAATTAGAATAATTTCCTTTTTGAGTCTAACTAGTTCATTTTTGAACAACTTAATAAGTCGTCTTGATAATACACAATCCGGAAACCCGAAAGATAGATTAATGCTATATAAAATGTATGTATTGCGAGCTCAAGTTGCTCTTTTTTAAATTGCTTCAAAAGAGGAATTCCGTATGGGCCAAATGGCAGGTGGGCTTTTCTACCCACCACCCACCTGTCAACTGCCTCCCGGGCATATCCGTTGTCAACTTAATGGCACTTTGAATGACACTTTCAGCAGCTACTGGTTCCTGTTGTTTCCGGCTACTTAAACACTTTAATTAAGCAATAAATGCATAAGGTCTGATAGTCGTTATAAATCTAAATCAAGTCCCTTCTTATATTTTACAGATGGTCGCAATTTTTCCTTACCTGGACACCACCTGGTGCATTGCCACCAAGTGGACGCGTCACATGGGCTTCTGCATTACTTACACCTCGCTGCTGATGAAGACCTGGCGGTGAGTCGACCTCACCTGCCTCTATCTCTCTCTCTCTCTCTTTATCAGTGCTGTGCTCTCTTTCATGTTTTCTTTTCCTTTGCTTTCAGCGTGTCCTTGACATATCGCGTCAAGTCGGCTCATAAGATCAAGCTGAACGATCAGCAGCTGCTGCAGTGGATGGTGCCCATATTGCTCGTAATGCTCATCTATCTGGGCACTTGGACTATTTCGGCCACGCCCTATGCTGAGGTGGTAAGTACAAGGAGTCGAAGAACACTTAAATGATGTAGATATTTTAAAGTCTTGACTAATAATAAGATTTTGTATAAATAACTAAGTTTTTAGATACCTATCTTCTTTAGTGCTTATTTTTACCTTTTTGCTTTAACATTGCATCTTTTTTTCTTCAAACAATTATACTTTAATCATCGTACGTTAACTTTTATGATTATTTCTTTTATTCAACATAGAGAACGTTTATCAAGTTTCCAGTTTCTTCTCCAAGATCTTTCAAAAGTTTTTTCAAGCTGATTTTCTCCCCTTTTTCTTCCATTCAGATCTACGATCAGCATCATCTTAAGTTCAAGCAATGCTCATACAACTGGTGGGATCACAGTTTGGCCATTGGCGAGGTCTTTTTCCTGGCCTGGGGCATACGGGTCTGTTACAATGTCCGCAACGCGGAGAGTCTCTACAATGAGGCGCGCCTGATCTCTTATGCCATCTACAACATTGCCATCGTGAACATTGCCATGGTGGCGTTTCAGTAAGTCTTCCACAAACTACCTCGTAAAGAGATTGACACAGATTGATTAAGGCTGATTGATTATGAACCGAATCTTAAACCGGAAAGAGCTGCCGAAAAAGCTGTAAAAAACGAGGCAAATTTAAAGGCGAGGCATTGGTTCGGACCGTGAACCGAGCTGGGTTTGCAGCTTGTTTGATTTGGTTGTTTTCTTGGGTAATCCCTAGGCATCTGCTAGCACATCATGTCCACAATTTCCCAACGCCCGTTTTAATTAAATTCTTTTGCTTTGTGCGCGCGCGCGTTTCCGTTGTAATCCTTTTTGTCGGTCTGCAAGGACATGCTGTCAGGCTCCCTGTCTGTCTGTCCGTCTGTTCCTTCAACTCCGTCTCTCTGCCGCCCGCCTGCCTGGTCGACCTGCCTGTCTGGCCGTCTTCCAGTCCGATTGTTTCTTACTCGCCTCACTTTGTTTACATCGGCATTCCACGGATTTCTTTGCCAAGTTCTACGTTCAGCACGGGCTTCCTGCCAACTTCTGCCCGCTGCCGCCTGCCAAATTGAAATCCTTTCAAGTGTTTTGATAATTAATGCAATTTGTTGTTAAACTTTCTTTTTCATACAATACTCAACTTGTTGCCCTTGCCTGCCGCCGGCGTAATTTAAGTTTAATTTTTAGTCGTAGGTCAAGTTCGGTTCGCAGGCCTCTTGTGAGGGGTTAGGCTTACGGTTACGCAAGGTTAAGATTTGGTTAAGAGCTAAAACATTTGGGTTAAAAGGCAAGAACTGTTTGTCCAGACTGATTTACTGACTGTCCCTCCGAGCAAGCTGTAAGTTTCTAAAAAGCTGGATTTTATCTCTTCTGATAAGGGAACACAAAGGGAATAAGGGATTCCATCCCGCTGGGTGGAATATAAGGTACTTAAATATTACATTTTTCTTGTTCTTGGCCCGGGCAAAACCGGGTAATATCTGACAGTGACTAATAAAATCAAAATGGAATGTGTGAACCTGATACGAATAAAATGTATTATCGGAATTTAACCAAACTAAAACTCCTCTAACATTCAAATTCTCTTCCCTTTAGCGTGATGCTCTTTCCGAATGCTGGACCCGATTACAAATACATGCTTGGCTTTGTGCGCACCCAACTATCCACGACGACGACCATTGCCCTGGTCTTTGGTCCGAAAATTGCACGTGTTCTCAAGGGCCAGGGCGATAAATGGGACCAGAAGGCCAAGGTGCGCAGCATAACCGCATCCTTTTCGCTCAACGGCGTTGGCCTGGTGCCCGAAGAGTCGCCCGATCTGTACCAGGAGAACGAGGAACTCAAAGTTAGCGCTAAGCAAATATTATTTTGAACCATAACTAAACTTTTATCCACGTTGTTGCAGGAGCAAGTCCAAAAGCTGGCCCATCAAATCGAGTTCATGAAGACTGTGCACATGCAGATGAATAACCGGCACCTAAAACCAAAACCTGGTGGCTACTTTACCATCACATCGACCTCATTCCAGGCACCCTACAGCAAGAACACGGTGTCCACGGCGCAAACCCAGACCGGCAAAGAGGACTCCAGCGGGTAGGTAGCCAATAAAAGAGACTGTTTTTTTTTTTTTGTATGCTATATTTAAAGATTTCATTTTAATACATTCATTCAAATTAAAAAATATTAAAAACTTTCTAAAATTTTAATTTCCGGTTCAAAGAGACTACGACGAGAAACTTAAGCATAAAGTACTTATGTCAAGATTTATATAAATTACATCCGATTTTATTCGTTTTAGGTTGACCGGAAATGCGACGCCTTCGAAATGCAAATCGCCGAAGGGCAAAGTCTGACGCGGTCAACGAAGTGTTAAAGATTGCTCAATAAATGTTGTTGATAAGCATGGAAGGGTCGTAGAGGAGGCAATTGATTTTAGTTTCTACCAAGCAGAAGCAGCAGAGCAGGAGCTGGAATCGGAGCTAGAGGGGGAGGAGCACATGGAACTGGGTAATGAGGCCGAATTGCTGCGCCAATTTCATCGCCTCTTTGCGCCCATTGTGGACGACAGCCTGCAGCTGTATTACGAGCTAAATAACCAATTGGACACGGAGGGGGATGGGGATGTGCAGCACATACGCATACATCGCACCGTGGCGGAGCTGAACGAGCTGACCAGCAGCGAGGAGGAGGAAACGACGCTAATCACACAGCTCCATTCGCAGCAGGCGGAGCAACAGCAGCCGCCAGCAACGCCCAGCGGCAGCAGCAGCAGCAGCAGCAACTCCATGTCATCCACATCGAGCAGCTGTTTGTATGCCATACACACGCCCCCGCCGGCAACGCAATCGGGTCAACCACGCCTCGGCTCGCCAGCGTCTGTGTCCAGTGAGCCGCAAACCCTAACGGAGCGCGTGCAGGTGCATGGCCACAACAACAATGAGGAGGAGCTGGGGGCGGACGAGGAGGAGGAGGAGGAGGAGCCTAGCAGCAGTCACAATAACAACAACAACAACAACACATCCTGCTCATTGTCCTCCACGCTGACGGATAGCAAAACCTTGGATGCACGCACGCCCATTGTGGTTTAGGATCCCGATCTGCTTTCTGCTTCACCTTGTGATTTCGTTTGCATAATCTACGGAACAACAACAACAACAACTGCAACAACAACAACAGTAATTCGCTTAATGTTTAAACTAGTCTTAAATAATGTTTGTGTATATGTCTCTCTGTCTCTCTCTCTCTCTCTCTGTCTCTATCTCTGTCTGTCTGTCAAATTGTTTAGCTGGATGCGTTTATGCGTGGCAGAGATTCGAGCTAAGAAAACCCAACGATGCAATCTTTTAAGAATTTCTTTCTTTGAAAGTTGGACTCTCATGACTTTTACTCCAAATTCCATTTAAGTTTTCTGAAACAACAGACTTCAGTTTTCTCTAATTGTAATTGAATTCCTTCTTGCTCTCGATCTACGCAAAGTATAAACGCATTCGGCGTTCTTCGAATTCCGAAATTAATTGTATTTCTGTTCGGCTTCTTAAACATACGCCCATTAATATTTGGTTTTCAAACATATTTTTGATCATTCATCAAGAAAACCAAAAAAACAAAAAGAAAAAAATCAAACATTGAGCAAACTTTTTTCACTTCGTTCGGATTGTGAAGGAATTTGGTGGATTACTGGCCTCTACCTTGTAGAGCGTCAGATGGTAGAGCTCATAGAGCTATGCCCTAGGGCTTAGCCTGATTTTTGTTAATTTCTCTCATGCACCTTAGCATAAAGTAATTTATTTTGATTGCGCACTCACTCACCGTACTTTGTTGCAATTCGTTTTAGTGGTCCTTAAACTCTAAGTAATTAGACAAAATTAATTTACTTAACTCAACATAAATCTACTTAGATGCAGATGCATACACGTAAAAACTTAAGGTAAAAACTAGCAAAAAGAGTCGATTTTAGTGTAATTGGTAAAGGCATCAAAACTAATTGAAAATGAAATGAAACTTTTGAATTTTAGCGTACAATTTTTAATAACAAAACAAAAAGTGTTAACAGGCGCGCAATTTTTCAGAAATAGTTGGGCATAAAGTCAGAACAAGAAATCTTACGACAAATTATACAATTAATTAACAGTTAAGTTAATGTTAAATTAAACGTATACATATTGAAAACAAAATCAAAAATTGCAAAAATAAATGTTATAAAATAAAAGAATATGAATTAAGGTTAATTTTTTGTATCTAAGAAGGGCTATCTTCGGCACGCCGAAGTTTTAATACCCTTTCTGGCCCAACCTTTCCATAATACTGATAGGGCTCTCGTTAAGGTATCTTAAGAAACAAACAAGTTTTCCATACAACAACTTCATTTTCGACCGATCGTACCAATGGCAGCTAAAGGATATCGTAGTCCGATCCAGCCGGTTCCGACATATGCATTGCGTGCAACAGAAAATTGGACTTCTGCAAAGTTTCCTGGCGATAGTTTAAAAACTGAGAGACAGACGGACATGGCCAAGTCGATCTGCTGGCTCTAGCTCTTATTATTTACCCAATTTGCTAAAAAAAAACAGGATTTGGATATCGACTTTTATCGATGGCTTGGAAACGGGTCAAGTTATCGAATATCGGTAACAAACTCGATCTGCGCGGGCAATAGGAGGACCTACAGCTAAAGTCTCTAGCTCCTATAGTTTCTGAGATCCTTGCGTTCATACATACGGACAGACAGACGGACGTGCATAGATCGACTTGGCTATTGATGCTGATCAAGAATATATATACCTTATGGGGTTTGAGATGGTTCCTTTTGCCTGTTACATACATTTACATTTTGCACAAAAACATTAGCCGATCCGGCTGCGCGGGTATTGAATAATAGTTTTTCTTTGTCATTAATTCTTTCTCATTACGTATACGAAAAGCATTTCAAATCAGATAATACGCCGATAATTACATTTGCTTTGGCTAAACAGTATAAAAGCAGAGTGAAAATCTCAGATTCTATCGTAAGAAAAATGAATTTTCATCTGGGACTCTTTTGCATCATCTGCGCAGCTTTACCGGGCACCTGGAAAGAGGTTTGGAACGCGCCAGCTCTGCTGAAAGAATAATTGCAGCATATTTTACGTGTCCCTATGAAATACTTTTTGTATTAAAAAATGGATAAATAAACAGAATATAGCTATGTATATAATTAATTATTTAAGAAGAGAGAGAAGAGTAAGATACTCTCCACATCTTTTCCGAATTTACTTATAAAGTTGATAGGCAGGAATTAAATCTTTTAAGGAATCTAATCTTTTCAAAAGAAAACTTTAAAGTCAATGTACATGGATAGCATTCAGATGCATTAATAATAAATGTTTTTTTTAGATAGCTCAAGGTCCGAGCTAAGTAAAGACTAGTCGAAACCAGCTTTAATCCCTGTATATATTAATCTGTTTGTCCTGACTGACTGACTGACTGACTGACGGACTGACTGATTGATTGACTGACTGAATGACTGAATGACTGACTGACTGACGGACTGACGGACTGACTGACTGACTGACTGACTGACTGACTGACTGACTGACTGACTGACTGACTGACTGACTGACTGACTGACTGACTGACTGACTGGCTGACTGACTGACTGACTGACTGACTGACTGACTGACTGACTGATTGACTGACTGACTGAGTGACTGACTGACTGACTGACTGACTGACTGATCAACGCACATCCCAATGAAGGAAAAACGTTTGTATGAAACTTTTTTGTTTACCATCCAATTGGCCTCAAACTCATTTTCAAAGGTCTTTGTTCAAATTCATTTGAGGGTTGTTTCTCACTTTTTGGAAAATACATTCCTCCTTGGTATAAATGGGGTTCAAAGATTTGGTGCGTGACATTTCGAGCTTAAATTCATTGCCAAGGATCTATATGAAAAATCAGTTGAGACGTGTTTCGCATTTTTCGCAGAATCAAAGCATTCTCGGTAAAAAGTTCGATTCGAGTAGTTTCAAGTTTTGCCGTGTTTGACGATTTGGGAAATTGGCGGGAAATGTTCGTATGAAAGTTGTTTTTACGGGCTATACCCGCTAGTATTATCTCTCTCTCTCTCTCTCTCTCTCTCTCTCTCTCTCTCTCTCTCTCTCTCTTTTCCCCCTCTCGCTCTCTCTCTCTCACTCTCAATTTAATATAATATTCAATGAAATTCATTTAATATCAATATGCACGTTTGCGGAAGTCTTCCATCCAATATAATTTTATTATACCGATTCCCATTCGATCTGCTTTAAAATTACTTAATTTCATTTAAAAATCTTAAGTATTTACATGCACTAAAAAGCAAAATATAACTGTGAACTTTTTACTTAAGAGATACGAGACCCAAATCGTCAAAATGGCAAGGGGTTACATCACGTTTTTTGTCAAAATCGGGGTCCGTTCGAAAATGGAAACTTTTTTGATGATTTTTTCTTAATATCTCGGCCAAAAAACGTTCGATTCTAGAATTTTATACCATTTTGGACTCGTAAGTATCAGTACTATCGATTGGCATCCAAAGATAGAAAATCTAAATTTTGACCCAAATCGACCAAAATGGCAAGGGGTTACATCACGTTTTTTGTCAAAATCGGGGTCGGTTCGAAAATCAAAACTTTTTTGATCATTTTTTCTCAATATCTCGGCCAAAAAATGTCCGATTTTGAAATGTTATACCATTTTTAATTCGTACGGATCCCTACTATAAATTGGCATTCCAACATTTCGAATATCGATTGATCTACAAAAGTTATGGTTCACAAAGCGATTCGATTGTGAAGTCAACCTTTTTTGATGATTTTTTGGAATATCTCGCCCAAAAAACGTTCGATTCTAGAATTTTATACCATTTTGGACTCGTAAGTATCAGTACTATCGATTGGCATCCAAAGATAGAAAATCTAAATTTTGACCCAAATCGACCAAAATGGCAAGGGGTTACATCACGTTTTTTTCAAAATCGGGGTCCGTTCGAAAATCAAAACTTTTTTGATAATTTTTTCTTAATATCTCGGCCAAAAAATGTCCGATTTTGAAATGTTATACCATTTTCAATTCGTACGGATCCCTACTATAAATTGGCATTCCAACATTTCGAATATCGATTGATCTACAAAAGTTATGGTTCACAAAGCGATTCGATTGTGAAGTCAACCTTTTTTGATGATTTTTTCTTAATATCTCGGCCAAAAAACGTTCGATTCTAGAATTTTATACCATTTTGGACTCGTAAGTATCAGTACTATCGATTGGCATCCAAAGATAGAAAATCTAAATTTTGACCCAAATCGACCAAAATGGCAAGGGGTTACATCACGTTTTTTTCAAAATCGGGGTCCGTTCGAAAATCAAAACTTTTTTGATCATTTTTTCTTAATATCTCGGCCAAAAAATGTCCGATTTTGAAATGTTATACCATTTTCAATTCGTACGGATCCCTACTATAAATTGGCATTCCAACATTTCGAATATCGATGGATCTACAAAAGTTATGGTTCACAAAGCGATTCGATTGTGAAGTCAACCTTTTTTGATGATTTTTTCTTAATATCTCGGCCAAAAAACGTTCGATTCTAGAATTTTATACCATTTTGGACTCGTAAGTATCAGTACTATCGATTGGCATCCAAAGATAGAAAATCTAAATTTTGACCCAAATCGACCAAAATGGCAAGGGGTTACATCACGTTTTTTTCAAAATCGGGGTCCGTTCGAAAATGGCAACTTTTCTTATGATTTTTTCTTAATATCTCGGCCAAAGAATGTCCGATTTTGAAATGTTATACCATTTTTAATTCGTACGTATCCCTACTATAAATTGGCATTCCAACATTTCGAATATCGATGGATCTACAAAAGTTATGGTTCACAAAGCGATTCGATTGTGAAGTCAACCTTTTTTGATGATTTTTTCTTAATATCTCGGCCAAAAAACGTTCGATTCTAGAATTTTATACCATTTTGGACTCGTAAGTATCAGTACTATCGATTGGCATCCAAAGATAGAAAATCTAAATTTTGACCCAAATCGACCAAAATGGCAAGGGGTTACATCACGTTTTTTTCAAAATCGGGGTCCGTTCGAAAATCAAAACTTTTTTGATCATTTTTTCTTAATATCTCGTCCAAAAAATGTCCGATTTTGAAATGTTATACCATTTTCAATTCGTACGGATCCCTACTATAAATTGGCATTCCAACATTTCGAATATCGATTGATCTACAAAAGTTATGGTTCACAAAGCGATTCGATTTTGAAGTCAACCTTTTTTGATGATTTTTTGGAATATCTCGCCCAAAAAACGTTTGATTCTAGAATTTTATACCATTTTGGACTCGTAAGTATCAGTACTATCGATTGGCATCCAAAGATAGAAAATCTAAATTTTGACCCAAATCGACCAAAATGGCAAGGGGTTACATCACGTTTTTTTCAAAATCGGGGTCCGTTCGAAAATCAAAACTTTTTTGATCATTTTTTCTTAATATCTCGTCCAAAAAATGTCCGATTTTGAAATGTTATACCATTTTCAATTCGTACGGATCCCTACTATAAATTGGCATTCCAACATTTCGAATATCGATGGATCTACAAAAGTTATGGTTCACAAAGCGATTCGATTGTGAAGTCAACCTTTTTTGATGATTTTTTCTTAATATCTCGGCCAAAAAACGTTCGATTCTAGAATTTTATACCATTTTGGACTCGTAAGTATCAGTACTATCGATTGGCATCCAAAGATAGAAAATCTAAATTTTGACCCAAATCGACCAAAATGGCAAGGGGTTACATCACGTTTTTTTCAAAATCGGGGTCCGTTCGAAAATGGCAACTTTTCTTATGATTTTTTCTTAATATCTCGGCCAAAGAATGTCCGATTTTGAAATGTTATACCATTTTTAATTCGTACGTATCCCTACTATAAATTGGCATTCCAACATTTCGAATATCGATGGATCTACAAAAGTTATGGTTCACAAAGCGATTCGATTGTGAAGTCAACCTTTTTTGATGATTTTTTCTTAATATCTCGGCCAAAAAACGTTCGATTCTAGAATTTTATACCATTTTTGACTCGTAAGTATCAGTACTATCGATTGGCATCCAAAGATAGAAAATCTAAATTTTGACCCAAATCGACCAAAATGGCAAGGGGTTACATCACGTTTTTTTCAAAATCGGGGTCCGTTCGAAAATCAAAACTTTTTTGATCATTTTTTCTTAATATCTCGGCCAAAAAATGTCAGATTTTGAAATGTTATACCATTTTCAATTCGTACGGATCCCTACTATAAATTGGCATTCCAACATTTCGAATATCGATGGATCTACAAAAGTTATGGTTCACAAAGCGATTCGATTGTGAAGTCAACCTTTTTTGATGATTTTTTCTTAATATCTCGGCCAAAAAACGTTCGATTCTAGAATTTTATACCATTTTGGACTCGTAAGTATCAGTACTATCGATTGGCATCCAAAGATAGAAAATCTAAATTTTGACCCAAATCGACCAAAATGGCAAGGGGTTACATCACGTTTTTTTCAAAATCGGGGTCCGTTCGAAAATGGCAACTTTTCTTATGATTTTTTCTTAATATCTCGGCCAAAGAATGTCCGATTTTGAAATGTTATACCATTTTTAATTCGTACGTATCCCTACTATAAATTGGCATTCCAACATTTCGAATATCGATTGATCTACAAAAGTTATGGTTCACAAAGCGATTCGATTGTGAAGTCAACCTTTTTTGATGATTTTTTCTTAATATCTCGGCCAAAAAACGTTCGATTCTAGAATTTTATACCATTTTGGACTCGTAAGTATCAGTACTATCGATTGGCATCCAAAGATAGAAAATCTAAATTTTGACCCAAATCGACCAAAATGGCAAGGGGTTACATCACGTTTTTTTCAAAATCGGGGTCCGTTCGAAAATCAAAACTTTTTTGATCATTTTTTCTTAATATCTCGTCCAAAAAATGTCCGATTTTGAAATGTTATACCATTTTCAATTGGTACGGATCCCTACTATAAATTGGTTATGGTTCACAAAGCGATTCGATTGTGAAGTCAACCTTTTTTGATGATTTTTTCTTAATATCTCGGCCAAAAAACGTTCGATTCTAGAATTTTATACCATTTTGGACTCGTAAGTATCAGTACTATCGATTGGCATCCAAAGATAGAAAATCTAAATTTTGACCCAAATCGACCAAAATGGCAAGGGGTTACATCACGTTTTTTTCAAAATCGGGGTCCGTTCGAAAATCAAAACTTTTTTGATCATTTTTTCTTAATATCTCGTCCAAAAAATGTCCGATTTTGAAATGTTATACCATTTTCAATTCGTACGGATCCCTACTATAAATTGGCATTCCAACATTTCGAATATCGATGGATCTACAAAAGTTATGGTTCACAAAGCGATTCGATTGTGAAGTCAACCTTTTTTGATGATTTTTTCTTAATATCTCGGCCAAAAAACGTTCGATTCTAGAATTTTATACCATTTTGGACTCGTAAATATCAGTACTATCGATTGGCATCCAAAGATAGAAAATCTAAATTTTGACCCAAATCGACCAAAATGGCAAGGGGTTACATCACGTTTTTTTCAAAATCGGGGTCCGTTCGAAAATGGCAACTTTTCTTATGATTTTTTCTTAATATCTCGGCCAAAGAATGTCCGATTTTGAAATGTTATACCATTTTTAATTCGTACGTATCCCTACTATAAATTGGCATTCCAACATTTCGAATATCGATGGATCTACAAAAGTTATGGTTCACAAAGCGATTCGATTGTGAAGTCAACCTTTTTTGATGATTTTTTCTTAATATCTCGGCCAAAAAACGTTCGATTCTAGAATTTTATACCATTTTGGACTCGTAAGTATCAGTACTATCGATTGGCATCCAAAGATAGAAAATCTAAATTTTGACCCAAATCGACCAAAATGGCAAGGGGTTACATCACGTTTTTTTCAAAATCGGGGTCCGTTCGAAAATGGCAACTTTTCTTATGATTTTTTCTTAATATCTCGGCCAAAGAATGTCCGATTTTGAAATGTTATACCATTTTCAATTCGTACGGATCCCTACTATAAATTGGCATTCCAACATTTCGAATATCGATGGATCTACAAAAGTTATGGTTCACAAAGCGATTCGATTGTGAAGTCAACCTTTTTTGATGATTTTTTCTTAATATCTCGGCCAAAAAACGTTCGATTCTAGAATTTTATACCATTTTTGACTCGTAAGTATCAGTACTATCGATTGGCATCCAAAGATAGAAAATCTAAATTTTGACCCAAATCGACCAAAATGGCAAGGGGTTACATCACGTTTTTTTCAAAATCGGGGTCCGTTCGAAAATGGAAACTTTTTTGATCATTTTTTCTTAATATCTCGGCCAAAAAATGTCCGATTTTGAAATGTTATACCATTTTCAATTCGTACGGATCCCTACTATAAATTGGCATTCCAACATTTCGAATATCGATGAATCTACAAAAGTAATGGTTCACAAAGCGATTCGATTGTGAAGTCAACCTTTTTTGATGATTTTTTCTTAATATCTCGGCCAAAAAACGTTCGATTCTAGAATTTTATACCATTTTGGACTCGTAAGTATCAGTACTATCGATTGGCATCCAAAGATAGAAAATCTAAATTTTGACCCAAATCGACCAAAATGGCAAGGGGTTACATCACGTTTTTTTCAAAATCGGGGTCCGTTCGAAAATGGCAACTTTTCTTATGATTTTTTCTTAATATCTCGGCCAAAGAATGTCCGATTTTGAAATGTTATACCATTTTTAATTCGTACGTATCCCTACTATAAATTGGCATTCCAACATTTCGAATATCGATTGATCTACAAAAGTTATGGTTCACAAAGCGATTCGATTGTGAAGTCAACCTTTTTTGATGATTTTTTCTTAATATCTCGGCCAAAAAACGTTCGATTCTAGAATTTTATACCATTTTGGACTCGTAAGTATCAGTACTATCGATTGGCATCCAAAGATAGAAAATCTAAATTTTGACCCAAATCGACCAAAATGGCAAGGGGTTACATCACGTTTTTTTCAAAATCGGGGTCCGTTCGAAAATCAAAACTTTTTTGATCATTTTTTCTTAATATCTCGGCCAAAAAATGTCAGATTTTGAAATGTTATACCATTTTCAATTCGTACGGATCCCTACTATAAATTGGCATTCCAACATTTCGAATATCGATGGATCTACAAAAGTTATGGTTCACAAAGCGATTCGATTGTGAAGTCAACCTTTTTTGATGATTTTTTCTTAATATCTCGGCCAAAAAACGTTCGATTCTAGAATTTTATACCATTTTGGACTCGTAAGTATCAGTACTATCGATTGGCATCCAAAGATAGAAAATCTAAATTTTGACCCAAATCGACCAAAATGGCAAGGGGTTACATCACGTTTTTTTCAAAATCGGGGTCCGTTCGAAAATCAAAACTTTTTTGATCATTTTTTCTTAATATCTCGTCCAAAAAATGTCAGATTTTGAAATGTTATACCATTTTCAATTGGTACGGATCCCTACTATAAATTGGTTATGGTTCACAAAGCGATTCGATTGTGAAGTCAACCTTTTTTGATGATTTTTTCTTAATATCTCGGCCAAAAAACGTTCGATTCTAGAATTTTATACCATTTTGGACTCGTAAGTATCAGTACTATCGATTGGCATCCAAAGATAGAAAATCTAAATTTTGACCCAAATCGACCAAAATGGCAAGGGGTTACATCACGTTTTTTTCAAAATCGGGGTCCGTTCGAAAATGGCAACTTTTCTTATGATTTTTTCTTAATATCTCGGCCAAAGAATGTCCGATTTTGAAATGTTATACCATTTTCAATTCGTACGGATCCCTACTATAAATTGGCATTCCAACATTTCGAATATCGATGGATCTACAAAAGTTATGGTTCACAAAGCGATTCGATTGTGAAGTCAACCTTTTTTGATGATTTTTTCTTAATATCTCGGCCAAAAAACGTTCGATTCTAGAATTTTATACCATTTTTGACTCGTAAGTATCAGTACTATCGATTGGCATCCAAAGATAGAAAATCTAAATTTTGACCCAAATCGACCAAAATGGCAAGGGGTTACATCACGTTTTTTTCAAAATCGGGGTCCGTTCGAAAATCAAAACTTTTTTGATCATTTTTTCTTAATATCTCGGCCAAAAAATGTCAGATTTTGAAATGTTATACCATTTTCAATTCGTACGGATCCCTACTATAAATTGGCATTCCAACATTTCGAATATCGATGGATCTACAAAAGTTATGGTTCACAAAGCGATTCGATTGTGAAGTCAACCTTTTTTGATGATTTTTTCTTAATATCTCGGCCAAAAAACGTTCGATTCTAGAATTTTATACCATTTTTGACTCGTAAGTATCAGTACTATCGATTGGCATCCAAAGATAGAAAATCTAAATTTTGACCCAAATCGACCAAAATGGCAAGGGGTTACATCACGTTTTTTTCAAAATCGGGGTCCGTTCGAAAATCAAAACTTTTTTGATCATTTTTTCTTAATATCTCGGCCAAAAAATGTCAGATTTTGAAATGTTATACCATTTTCAATTCGTACGGATCCCTACTATAAATTGGCATTCCAACATTTCGAATATCGATGGATCTACAAAAGTTATGGTTCACAAAGCGATTCGATTGTGAAGTCAACCTTTTTTGATGATTTTTTCTTAATATCTCGGCCAAAAAACGTTCGATTCTAGAATTTTATACCATTTTGGACTCGTAAGTATCAGTACTATCGATTGGCATCCAAAGATAGAAAATCTAAATTTTGACCCAAATCGACCAAAATGGCAAGGGGTTACATCACGTTTTTTTCAAAATCGGGGTCCGTTCGAAAATGGCAACTTTTCTTATGATTTTTTCTTAATATCTCGTCCAAAGAATGTCCGATTTTGAAATGTTATACCATTTTCAATTGGTACGGATCCCTACTATAAATTGGTTATGGTTCACAAAGCGACTCGATTGTGAAGTCAACCTTTTTTGATGATTTTTTCTTAATATCTCGGCCAAAAAACGTTCGATTCTAGAATTTTATACCATTTTGGACTCGTAAGTATCAGTACTATCGATTGGCATCCAAAGATAGAAAATCTAAATTTTGACCCAAATCGACCAAAATGGCAAGGGGTTACATCACGTTTTTTTCAAAATCATTTTTTCTTAATATCTCGGCCAAAAAATGTCAGATTTTGAAATGTTATACCATTTTCAATTCGTACGGATCCCTACTATAAATTGGCATTCCAACATTTCGAATATCGATGGATCTACAAAAGTTATGGTTCACAAAGCGATTCGATTGTGAAGTCAACCTTTTTTGATGATTTTTTCTTAATATCTCGGCCAAAAAACGTTCGATTCTAGAATTTTATACCATTTTGGACTCGTAAGTATCAGTACTATCGATTGGCATCCAAAGATAGAAAATCTAAATTTTGACCCAAATCGACCAAAATGGCAAGGGGTTACATCACGTTTTTTTCAAAATCGGGGTCCGTTCGAAAATGGAAACTTTTTTGATCATTTTTTCTTAATATCTCGGCCAAAAAATGTCCGATTTTGAAATGTTATACCATTTTCAATTCGTACGGATCCCTACTATAAATTGGCATTCCAACATTTCGAATATCGATGAATCTACAAAAGTAATGGTTCACAAAGCGATTCGATTGTGAAGTCAACCTTTTTTGATGATTTTTTCTTAGTTCGAAAATGGCAACTTTTCTTATGATTTTTTCTTAATATCTCGGCCAAAGAATGTCCGATTTTGAAATGTTATACCATTTTTAATTCGTACGTATCCCTACTATAAATTGGCATTCCAACATTTCGAATATCGATGGATCTACAAAAGTTATGGTTCACAAAGCGATTCGATTGTGAAGTCAACCTTTTTTGATGATTTTTTCTTAATATCTCGGCCAAAAAACGTTCGATTCTAGAATTTTATACCATTTTTGACTCGTAAGTATCAGTACTATCGATTGGCATCCAAAGATAGAAAATCTAAATTTTGACCCAAATCGACCAAAATGGCAAGGGGTTACATCACGTTTTTTTCAAAATCGGGGTCCGTTCGAAAATCAAAACTTTTTTGATCATTTTTTCTTAATATCTCGGCCAAAAAATGTCAGATTTTGAAATGTTATACCATTTTCAATTCGTACGGATCCCTACTATAAATTGGCATTCCAACATTTCGAATATCGATGGATCTACAAAAGTTATGGTTCACAAAGCGATTCGATTGTGAAGTCAACCTTTTTTGATGATTTTTTCTTAATATCTCGGCCAAAAAACGTTCGATTCTAGAATTTTATACCATTTTGGACTCGTAAGTATCAGTACTATCGATTGGCATCCAAAGATAGAAAATCTAAATTTTGACCCAAATCGACCAAAATGGCAAGGGGTTACATCACGTTTTTTTCAAAATCGGGGTCCGTTCGAAAATGGAAACTTTTTTGATCATTTTTTCTTAATATCTCGGCCAAAAAATGTCCGATTTTGAAATGTTATACCATTTTCAATTCGTACGGATCCCTACTATAAATTGGCATTCCAACATTTCGAATATCGATGAATCTACAAAAGTAATGGTTCACAAAGCGATTCGATTGTGAAGTCAACCTTTTTTGATGATTTTTTCTTAATATCTCGGCCAAAAAACGTTTGATTCTAGAATTTTATACCATTTTGGACTCGTAAGTATCAGTACTATCGATTGGCATCCAAAGATAGAAAATCTAAATTTTGACCCAAATCGACCAAAATGGCAAGGGGTTACATCACGTTTTTTTCAAAATCGGGGTCCGTTCGAAAATGGCAACTTTTCTTATGATTTTTTCTTAATATCTCGGCCAAAGAATGTCCGATTTTGAAATGTTATACCATTTTTAATTCGTACGTATCCCTACTATAAATTGGCATTCCAACATTTCGAATATCGATGGATCTACAAAAGTTATGGTTCACAAAGCGATTCGATTGTGAAGTCAACCTTTTTTGATGATTTTTTCTTAATATCTCGGCCAAAAAACGTTCGATTCTAGAATTTTATACCATTTTTGACTCGTAAGTATCAGTACTATCGATTGGCATCCAAAGATAGAAAATCTAAATTTTGACCCAAATCGACCAAAATGGCAAGGGGTTACATCACGTTTTTTTCAAAATCGGGGTCCGTTCGAAAATGGAAACTTTTTTGATCATTTTTTCTTAATATCTCGGCCAAAAAATGTCCGATTTTGAAATGTTATACCATTTTCAATTCGTACGGATCCCTACTATAAATTGGCATTCCAACATTTCGAATATCGATGAATCTACAAAAGTAATGGTTCACAAAGCGATTCGATTGTGAAGTCAACCTTTTTTGATGATTTTTTCTTAGTTCGAAAATGGCAACTTTTCTTATGATTTTTTCTTAATATCTCGGCCAAAGAATGTCCGATTTTGAAATGTTATACCATTTTTAATTCGTACGTATCCCTACTATAAATTGGCATTCCAACATTTCGAATATCGATGGATCTACAAAAGTTATGGTTCACAAAGCGATTCGATTGTGAAGTCAACCTTTTTTGATGATTTTTCTTAATATCTCGGCCAAAAAACGTTCGATTCTAGAATTTTATACCATTTTTGACTCGTAAGTATCAGTACTATCGATTGGCATCCAAAGATAGAAAATCTAAATTTTGACCCAAATCGACCAAAATGGCAAGGGGTTACATCACGTTTTTTTCAAAATCGGGGTCCGTTCGAAAATCAAAACTTTTTTGATCATTTTTTCTTAATATCTCGGCCAAAAAATGTCAGATTTTGAAATGTTATACCATTTTCAATTCGTACGGATCCCTACTATAAATTGGCATTCCAACATTTCGAATATCGATGGATCTACAAAAGTTATGGTTCACAAAGCGATTCGATTGTGAAGTCAACCTTTTTTGATGATTTTTTCTTAATATCTCGGCCAAAAAACGTTCGATTCTAGAATTTTATACCATTTTGGACTCGTAAGTATCAGTACTATCGATTGGCATCCAAAGATAGAAAATCTAAATTTTGACCCAAATCGACCAAAATGGCAAGGGGTTACATCACGTTTTTTTCAAAATCGGGGTCCGTTCGAAAATGGAAACTTTTTTGATCATTTTTTCTTAATATCTCGGCCAAAAAATGTCCGATTTTGAAATGTTATACCATTTTCAATTCGTACGGATCCCTACTATAAATTGGCATTCCAACATTTCGAATATCGATGAATCTACAAAAGTAATGGTTCACAAAGCGATTCGATTGTGAAGTCAACCTTTTTTGATGATTTTTTCTTAGTTCGAAAATGGCAACTTTTCTTATGATTTTTTCTTAATATCTCGGCCAAAGAATGTCCGATTTTGAAATGTTATACCATTTTTAATTCGTACGTATCCCTACTATAAATTGGCATTCCAACATTTCGAATATCGATGGATCTACAAAAGTTATGGTTCACAAAGCGATTCGATTGTGAAGTCAACCTTTTTTGATGATTTTTTCTTAATATCTCGGCCAAAAAACGTTCGATTCTAGAATTTTATACCATTTTTGACTCGTAAGTATCAGTACTATCGATTGGCATCCAAAGATAGAAAATCTAAATTTTGACCCAAATCGACCAAAATGGCAAGGGGTTACATCACGTTTTTTTCAAAATCGGGGTCCGTTCGAAAATCAAAACTTTTTTGATCATTTTTTCTTAATATCTCGGCCAAAAAATGTCAGATTTTGAAATGTTATACCATTTTCAATTCGTACGGATCCCTACTATAAATTGGCATTCCAACATTTCGAATATCGATGGATCTACAAAAGTTATGGTTCACAAAGCGATTCGATTGTGAAGTCAACCTTTTTTGATGATTTTTTCTTAATATCTCGGCCAAAAAACGTTCGATTCTAGAATTTTATACCATTTTGGACTCGTAAGTATCAGTACTATCGATTGGCATCCAAAGATAGAAAATCTAAATTTTGACCCAAATCGACCAAAATGGCAAGGGGTTACATCACGTTTTTTTCAAAATCGGGGTCCGTTCGAAAATGGAAACTTTTTTGATCATTTTTTCTTAATATCTCGGCCAAAAAATGTCCGATTTTGAAATGTTATACCATTTTCAATTCGTACGGATCCCTACTATAAATTGGCATTCCAACATTTCGAATATCGATGAATCTACAAAAGTAATGGTTCACAAAGCGATTCGATTGTGAAGTCAACCTTTTTTGATGATTTTTTCTTAATATCTCGGCCAAAAAACGTTTGATTCTAGAATTTTATACCATTTTGGACTCGTAAGTATCAGTACTATCGATTGGCATCCAAAGATAGAAAATCTAAATTTTGACCCAAATCGACCAAAATGGCAAGGGGTTACATCACGTTTTTTTCAAAATCGGGGTCCGTTCGAAAATGGCAACTTTTCTTATGATTTTTTCTTAATATCTCGGCCAAAGAATGTCCGATTTTGAAATGTTATACCATTTTTAATTCGTACGTATCCCTACTATAAATTGGCATTCCAACATTTCGAATATCGATGGATCTACAAAAGTTATGGTTCACAAAGCGATTCGATTGTGAAGTCAACCTTTTTTGATGATTTTTCTTAATATCTCGGCCAAAAAACGTTCGATTCTAGAATTTTATACCATTTTTGACTCGTAAGTATCAGTACTATCGATTGGCATCCAAAGATAGAAAATCTAAATTTTGACCCAAATCGACCAAAATGGCAAGGGGTTACATCACGTTTTTTTCAAAATCGGGGTCCGTTCGAAAATGGAAACTTTTTTGATCATTTTTTCTTAATATCTCGGCCAAAAAATGTCCGATTTTGAAATGTTATACCATTTTCAATTCGTACGGATCCCTACTATAAATTGGCATTCCAACATTTCGAATATCGATGAATCTACAAAAGTAATGGTTCACAAAGCGATTCGATTGTGAAGTCAACCTTTTTTGATGATTTTTTCTTAGTTCGAAAATGGCAACTTTTCTTATGATTTTTTCTTAATATCTCGGCCAAAGAATGTCCGATTTTGAAATGTTATACCATTTTTAATTCGTACGTATCCCTACTATAAATTGGCATTCCAACATTTCGAATATCGATGGATCTACAAAAGTTATGGTTCACAAAGCGATTCGATTGTGAAGTCAACCTTTTTTGATGATTTTTTCTTAATATCTCGGCCAAAAAACGTTCGATTCTAGAATTTTATACCATTTTTGACTCGTAAGTATCAGTACTATCGATTGGCATCCAAAGATAGAAAATCTAAATTTTGACCCAAATCGACCAAAATGGCAAGGGGTTACATCACGTTTTTTTCAAAATCGGGGTCCGTTCGAAAATCAAAACTTTTTTGATCATTTTTTCTTAATATCTCGGCCAAAAAATGTCAGATTTTGAAATGTTATACCATTTTCAATTCGTACGGATCCCTACTATAAATTGGCATTCCAACATTTCGAATATCGATGGATCTACAAAAGTTATGGTTCACAAAGCGATTCGATTGTGAAGTCAACCTTTTTTGATGATTTTTTCTTAATATCTCGGCCAAAAAACGTTCGATTCTAGAATTTTATACCATTTTGGACTCGTAAGTATCAGTACTATCGATTGGCATCCAAAGATAGAAAATCTAAATTTTGACCCAAATCGACCAAAATGGCAAGGGGTTACATCACGTTTTTTTCAAAATCGGGGTCCGTTCGAAAATGGAAACTTTTTTGATCATTTTTTCTTAATATCTCGGCCAAAAAATGTCCGATTTTGAAATGTTATACCATTTTCAATTCGTACGGATCCCTACTATAAATTGGCATTCCAACATTTCGAATATCGATGAATCTACAAAAGTAATGGTTCACAAAGCGATTCGATTGTGAAGTCAACCTTTTTTGATGATTTTTCTTAATATCTCGGCCAAAAAACGTTTGATTCTAGAATTTTATACCATTTTGGACTCGTAAGTATCAGTACTATCGATTGGCATCCAAAGATAGAAAATCTAAATTTTGACCCAAATCGACCAAAATGGCAAGGGGTTACATCACGTTTTTTTCAAAATCGGGGTCCGTTCGAAAATGGCAACTTTTCTTATGATTTTTTCTTAATATCTCGGCCAAAGAATGTCCGATTTTGAAATGTTATACCATTTTTAATTCGTACGTATCCCTACTATAAATTGGCATTCCAACATTTCGAATATCGATGGATCTACAAAAGTTATGGTTCACAAAGCGATTCGATTGTGAAGTCAACCTTTTTTGATGATTTTTTCTTAATATCTCGGCCAAAAAACGTTCGATTCTAGAATTTTATACCATTTTGGACTCGTAAGTATCAGTACTATCGATTGGCATCCAAAGATAGAAAATCTAAATTTTGACCCAAATCGACCAAAATGGCAAGGGGTTACATCACGTTTTTTTCAAAATCGGGGTCCGTTCGAAAATGGAAACTTTTTTGATCATTTTTTCTTAATATCTCGGCCAAAAAATGTCCGATTTTGAAATGTTATACCATTTTCAATTCGTACGGATCCCTACTATAAATTGGCATTCCAACATTTCGAATATCGATGAATCTACAAAAGTAATGGTTCACAAAGCGATTCGATTGTGAAGTCAACCTTTTTTGATGATTTTTTCTTAATATCTCGGCCAAAAAACGTTTGATTCTAGAATTTTATACCATTTTGGACTCGTAAGTATCAGTACTATCGATTGGCATCCAAAGATAGAAAATCTAAATTTTGACCCAAATCGACCAAAATGGCAAGGGGTTACATCACGTTTTTTTCAAAATCGGGGTCCGTTCGAAAATGGCAACTTTTCTTATGATTTTTTCTTAATATCTCGGCCAAAGAATGTCCGATTTTGAAATGTTATACCATTTTTAATTCGTACGTATCCCTACTATAAATTGGCATTCCAACATTTCGAATATCGATGGATCTACAAAAGTTATGGTTCACAAAGCGATTCGATTGTGAAGTCAACCTTTTTTGATGATTTTTTCTTAATATCTCGGCCAAAAAACGTTCGATTCTAGAATTTTATACCATTTTGGACTCGTAAGTATCAGTACTATCGATTGGCATCCAAAGATAGAAAATCTAAATTTTGACCCAAATCGACCAAAATGGCAAGGGGTTACATCACGTTTTTTTCAAAATCGGGGTCCGTTCGAAAATCAAAACTTTTTTGATCATTTTTTCTTAATATCTCGGCCAAAAAATGTCCGATTTTGAAATGTTATACCATTTTCAATTCGTACGGATCCCTACTATAAATTGGCATTCCAACATTTCGAATATCGATGGATCTACAAAAGTTATGGTTCACAAAGCGATTCGATTGTGAAGTCAACCTTTTTTGATGATTTTTTCTTAATATCTCGGCCAAAAAACGTTCGATTCTAGAATTTTATACCATTTTGGACTCGTAAGTATCAGTACTATCGATTGGCATCCAAAGATAGAAAATCTAAATTTTGACCCAAATCGACCAAAATGGCAAGGGGTTACATCACGTTTTTTGTCAAAATCGGGGTCCGTTCGAAAATGGCAACTTTTCTTATGATTTTTTCTTAATATCTCGGCCAAAGAATGTCCGGTTTGAAATGTTATACCATTTTTAATTCGTACGGATCCCTACTATAAATTGGCATTCCAACATTTCGAATATCGATGGATCTACAAAAGTTATGGTTCACAAAGCGATTCGATTGTGAAGTCAACCTTTTTTGATGATTTTTTGGAATATCTCGGCCAAAAAACGTTCGATTCTAGAATTTTATACCATTTTGGACTCGTAAGTATCAGTACTATCGATTGGCATCCAAAGATAGAAAATCTAAATTTTGACCCAAATCGACCAAAATGGCAAGGGGTTACATCACGTTTTTTTTAAAATCGGGGTCCGTTCGAAAATCAAAACTTTTTTGATCATTTTTTCTTAATATCTCGGCCAAAGAATGTCCGATTTTGAAATGTTATACCATTTTTAATTCGTACGTATCCCTACTATAAATTGGCATTCCAACATTTCGAATATCGATGGATCTACAAAAGTTATGGTTCACAAAGCGATTCGATTGTGAAGTCAACCTTTTTTGATGATTTTTTGGAATATCTCGGCCAAAAAACGTTCGATTCTAGAATTTTATACCATTTTGGACTCGTAAGTATCAGTACTATCGATTGGCATCCAAAGATAGAAAATCTAAATTTTGACCCAAATCGACCAAAATGGCAAGGGGTTACATCACGTTTTTTTCAAAATCGGGGTCCGTTCGAAAATGGCAACTTTTCTTATGATTTTTTCTTAATATCTCGGCCAAAGAATGTCCGATTTTGAAATGTTATACCATTTTTAATTCGTACGTATCCCTACTATAAATTGGCATTCCAACATTTCGAATATCGATGGATCTACAAAAGTTATGGTTCACAAAGCGATTCGATTGTGAAGTCAACCTTTTTTGATGATTTTTTCTTAATATCTCGGCCAAAAAACGTTCGATTCTAGAATTTTATACCATTTTGGACTCGTAAGTATCAGTACTATCGATTGGCATCCAAAGATAGAAAATCTAAATTTTGACCCAAATCGACCAAAATGGCAAGGGGTTACATCACGTTTTTTTCAAAATCGGGGTCCGTTCGAAAATCAAAACTTTTTTGATCATTTTTTCTTAATATCTCGGCCAAAAAATGTCCGATTTTGAAATGTTATACCATTTTCAATTCGTACGGATCCCTACTATAAATTGGCATTCCAACATTTCGAATATCGATGGATCTACAAAAGTTATGGTTCACAAAGCGATTCGATTGTGAAGTCAACCTTTTTTGATGATTTTTTCTTAATATCTCGGCCAAAAAACGTTCGATTCTAGAATTTTATACCATTTTGGACTCGTAAGTATCAGTACTATCGATTGGCATCCAAAGATAGAAAATCTAAATTTTGACCCAAATCGACCAAAATGGCAAGGGGTTACATCACGTTTTTTGTCAAAATCGGGGTCCGTTCGAAAATGGCAACTTTTCTTATGATTTTTTCTTAATATCTCGGCCAAAGAATGTCCGGTTTGAAATGTTATACCATTTTTAATTCGTACGGATCCCTACTATAAATTGGCATTCCAACATTTCGAATATCGATGGATCTACAAAAGTTATGGTTCACAAAGCGATTCGATTGTGAAGTCAACCTTTTTTGATGATTTTTTCTTAATATCTCGGCCAAAAAACGTTCGATTCTAGAATTTTATACCATTTTGGACTCGTAAGTATCAGTACTATCGATTGGCATCCAAAGATAGAAAATCTAAATTTTGACCCAAATCGACCAAATTGGCAAGGGGTTACATCACGTTTTTTTCAAAATCAGGGTCCGTTCGAAAATCAAAACTTTTTTGATCATTTTTTCTTAATATCTCGGCCAAAAAATGTCCGATTTTGAAATGTTATACCATTTTTAATTCGTACGGATCCCTACTATAAATTGGCATTCCAACATTTCGAATATCGATTGATCTACAAAAGTTATGGTTCACAAAGCGATTCGATTGTGAAGTCAACCTTTTTTGATGATTTTTTCTTAATATCTCGGCCAAAAAACGTTCGATTCTAGACTTTTATACCATTTTGGACTCGTAAGTAACAGTACTATCGACTGGCATCCAAAGATAGAAAATCTAAATTTTGACCCAAATCGACCAAAATGGCAAGGGGTTACATCACGTTTTTTTTAAAATCGGGGTCCGTTCGAAAATCAAAACTTTTTTGATCATTTTTTCTTAATATCTCGGCCAAAGAATGTCCGATTTTGAAATGTTATACCATTTTTAATTCGTACGTATCCCTACTATAAATTGGCATTCCAACATTTCGAATATCGATGGATCTACAAAAGTTATGGTTCACAAAGCGATTCGATTGTGAAGTCAACCTTTTTTGATGATTTTTTGGAATATCTCGGCCAAAAAACGTTCGATTCTAGAATTTTATACCATTTTGGACTCGTAAGTATCAGTACTATCGATTGGCATCCAAAGATAGAAAATCTAAATTTTGACCCAAATCGACCAAAATGGCAAGGGGTTACATCAGGTTTTTTTTCAAAATCGGGGTCCGTTCGAAAATCAAAACTTTTTTGATCATTTTTTCTTAATATCTCGGCCAAAAAATGTCCGATTTTGAAATGTTATACCATTTTCAATTCGTACGGATCCCTACTATATTAATTTGCATTCCAACATTTCGAATATCGATGGATCTACAAAAGTTATGGTTCACAAAGCGATTCGATTGTGAAGTCAACCTTTTTTGATGATTTTTTCTTAATATCTCGGCCAAAAAACGTTCGATTCTAGAATTTTATACCATTTTGGACTCGTAAGTATCAGTACTATCGATTGGCATCCAAAGATAGAAAATCTAAATTTTGACCCAAATCGACCAAAATGGCAAGGGGTTACATCACGTTTTTTTCAAAATCGGGGTCCGTTCGAAAATCAAAACTTTTTTGATCATTTTTTCTTAATATCTCGGCCAAAAAATGTCCGATTTTGAAATGTTATACCATTTTCAATTCGTACGGATCCCTACTATAAATTGGCATTCCAACATTTCGAATATCGATGGATCTACAAAAGTTATGGTTCACAAAGCGATTCGATTGTGAAGTCAACCTTTTTTGATGATTTTTTCTTAATATCTCGGCCAAAAAACGTTCGATTCTAGAATTTTATACCATTTTGGACTCGTAAGTATCAGTACTATCGATTGGCATCCAAAGATAGAAAATCTAAATTTTGACCCAAATCGACCAAAATGGCAAGGGGTTACATCACGTTTTTTTCAAAATCGGGGTCCGTTCGAAAATCAAAACTTTTTTGATCATTTTTTCTTAATATCTCGGCCAAAAAATGTCCGATTTTGAAATGTTATACCATTTTCAATTCGTACGGATCCCTACTATAAGTTGGCATTCCAACATTTCGAATATCGATTGATCTACAAAAGTTATGGTTCACAAAGCGATTCGATTGTGAAGTCAACCTTTTTTGATGATTTTTTCTTAATATCTCGGCCAAAAAACGTTCGATTCTAGAATTTTATACCATTTTGGACTCGTAAGTATCAGTACTATCGATTGGCATCCAAAGATAGAAAATCTAAATTTTGACCCAAATCGACCAAAATGGCAAGGGGTTACATCACGTTTTTTTCAAAATCGGGGTCCGTTCGAAAATCAAAACTTTTTTGATCATTTTTTCTTAATATCTCGGCCAAAAAATGTCCGATTTTGAAATGTTATACCATTTTTAATTCGTACGGATCCCTACTATAAATTGGCATTCCAACATTTCGAATATCGATTGATCTACAAAAGTTATGGTTCACAAAGCGATTCGATTGTGAAGTCAACCTTTTTTGATGATTTTTTCTTAATATCTCGGCCAAAAAACGTTCGATTCTAGACTTTTATACCATTTTGGACTCGTAAGTAACAGTACTATCGACTGGCATCCAAAGATAGAAAATCTAAATTTTGACCCAAATCGACCAAAATGGCAAGGGGTTACATCACGTTTTTTTCAAAATCGGGGTCCGTTCGAAAATCAAAACTTTTTTGATCATTTTTTCTTAATATCTCGTCCAAAAAATGTCCGATTTTGAAATGTTATACCATTTTTAATTCGTACGTATCCCTACTATAAATTGGCATTCCAACATTTCGAATATCGATGGATCTACAAAAGTTATGGTTCACAAAGCGATTCGATTGTGAAGTCAACCTTTTTTGATGATTTTTTCTTAATATCTCGGCCAAAAAACGTTCGATTCTAGACTTTTATACCATTTTGGACTCGTAAGTAACAGTACTATCGACTGGCATCCAAAGATAGAAAATCTAAATTTTGACCCAAATCGACCAAAATGGCAAGGGGTTACATCAGGTTTTTTTTTTAAATCGGGGTCCGTTCGAAAATCAAAACTTTTTTGATCATTTTTTCTTAATATCTCGGCTAAAGAATGTCCGATTTTGAAATGTTATACCATTTTTAATTCGTACGTATCCCTACTATAAATTGGCATTCCAACATTTCGAATATCGATGGATCTACAAAAGTTATGGTTCACAAAGCGATTCGATTGTGAAGTCAACCTTTTTTGATGATTTTTTGGAATATCTCGGCCAAAAAACGTTCGATTCTAGAATTTTATACCATTTTGGACTCGTAAGTATCAGTACTATCGATTGGCATCCAAAGATAGAAAATCTAAATTTTGACCCAAATCGACCAAAATGGCAAGGGGTTACATCACGTTTTTTTCAAAATCGGGGTCCGTTCGAAAATCAAAACTTTTTTGATCATTTTTTCTTAATATCTCGGCCAAAGAATGTCCGATTTTGAAATGTTATACCATTTTTAATTCGTACGTATCCCTACTATAAATTGGCATTCCAACATTTCGAATATCGATGGATCTACAAAAGTTATGGTTCACAAAGCGATTCGATTGTGAAGTCAACCTTTTTTGATGATTTTTTCTTAATATCTCGGCCAAAAAACGTTCGATTCTAGAATTTTATACCATTTTGGACTCGTAAGTAACAGTACTATCGATTGGCATCCAAAGATAGAAAATCTAAATTTTGACCCAAATCGACCAAAATGGCAAGGGGTTACATCACGTTTTTTTCAAAATCGGGGTCCGTTCGAAAATCAAAACTTTTTTGATCATTTTTTCTTAATATCTCGGCCAAAAAATGTCCGATTTTGAAATGTTATACCATTTTCAATTCGTACGTATCCCTACTATAAATTGGCATTCCAACATTTCGAATATCGATTGATCTACAAATGTTATGGTTCACAAAGCGATTCGATTGTGAAGTCAACCTTTTTTGATGATTTTTTCTTTATGTCTCGGCCAAAAAACGTTCGATTCTAGAATTTTATACCATTTTGGACTCGTAAGTAACAGTACAATCGATTGGCATCCAAAGATAGAAAATCTAAATTTTGACCCAAATCGACCAAAATGGCAAGGGGTTACATCACGTTTTTTTCAAAATCGGGGTCCGTTCGAAAATCAAAACTTTTTTGATCATTTTTTCTTAATATCTCGGCCAAAAAATGTCCGATTTTGAAATGTTATACCATTTTTAATTCGTACGGATCCCTACTATAAATTGGCATTCAAACAAATCAAAAATCAGTTGGTTCAAAAAAGTTGTAGACCAAAATCCGAATGTGTATATCTATCTGTCTGTCTGTCTGTCAAATTGTGTAGCTAACCTTTATATGAGCTGGAACTCCTATAAATTTCAAAATTTAAAATTAAGCAATTTCAAAACAAACATACAAACGGGCGGACGGACAGACGGACATGGTTAGATCGACATGGCTATTGATGCTGATCAAGAATATATATACTTTATGGGGTCTGAGATGCTTCCTTCTGCCATTTACATTTTGCACAAATACATTAGCCGATTCGGCTGCACGGGTATTGAATAATAGTTTTTCTTTGTCTTATAATCTTTCTCATTACGTATACGAAAAGCATTTCAAATTAGATAATACGCCGATAATTACATTTGCTTTGGCTAAACAGTATAAAAGCAGAGAGAAAATCTCAGATTCTATCGTAAGAAAAATGAACTTTCATCTGGGACTCTTTTGCATCATCTGCGCAGCTTTGCCGGGCACTTTGCATTCGACCTGGAGTGCTCCAGCTGTACTCAAAGAATAATTGCTGCATATCTTACGTGTCCCTATGAAATACTTTTTGTACTAAAAAATGGATAAATAAACAGGATATTGCCATGTACATAATTTATTATTCATGAAGAGAGAAGAGTATCTTAAACTACTTTTTCTTTAGCGGGATTCAGGATTTACAAACGGAAAGGTCGTCAACATTTTGTAGTAACAATTCCAATTCGATCAGCTTACATAATTAGTTTATTGCCCTTAAGAATGTAATCGAACGAACTAAGATAAGATACATATGGCCCATAGGCTCAGTATGACACATTCGCATTCCAATATAGAGTTTGTTAACTGAAATTTCACAAGCACAGATAGTTTTGTTACTTTATTCAGATTTTCTCACTGAATTTGAGTTTTGACTAACATCCAAATTAACTGAGCAGCTTGCCTAATAATGCGGCAAAACAAGGGCCAACCGAAGGCTAGTGCCACGCTGAATCACCTGATGGACGAGAGTTTCGAGTGCCTGCTCCGTGTGGCATATGGCATCTGTGGCACGCTGGGCCGGCCCAAGGATCGTGTCATTTGCAACAGCACGCTGGCCGATTTGACCAAGTTTAGTAAATCCGATTCGTACGAGGTGAAGCGTAATGTGCACAAGTTCATGAGGTTTTATCTGCAAGTGCTGCGCTGGTCACAAACCCATCAGCCGATCAGGCTGTACGAGACATGGGCAAGTGGCGACACTTGAGATGTAAGAATATCCTTCTACTTGCTCACGTCCTGGCTTTTTACAGTACAAAAACGAGGCTAAAGATGGGCAATCGGAGTTTTTCGCACCTCCGGGCATGAATACGCCAGACGAAAAGCACGTTTGGCTGGAGAAGAACAAATCGTATCTGGCGATGAAACATTTCGACGATGGCTCCACAATGATCTACTCGGCGGTGGCCAAGGACACCAGCATGGGCTGGATGGATGGCGGCATTAAGGTATTATCCAAGCAGGTGCACACAGCTGAAGTCGATTAGTGTCAATTTGTTCTACGATATGAATTATTATATATTTCGAGTTGTGAAATGCACAAAATATGTTTTGCGAGATTCAGTGTACAACTTTTGTAGCTCTTAAAATTAAACCCAACATGTGGACGGAATGTGTACAACTTTTGCAGCTCTTAAAACTAAATACAAAATGTGGACGGAATGTGTGGACAACAGTTTAAAATTCAACTAGAAACTACGCTTTTCTTCGGAGCTACACATCCTGCTTGGAAAGGCACTTCTTTAATGCTGCTGGGCGCGCAGTTTTCTAAGTGTTCTAGCTGCGCATAAACGTTGCCGCGCCTGCCATCAGTGCAAAGCCAAGCAGCAATTGCAGGGACTTGTGCATGGTCAGTAGACTGGCCCCATTGCAACTGTCGCTGGAGCAATAGCATTCCTCCCAGTAGACGCCGTTCTCGTACACGCCCCAGTTGCAGACGCCTGTGACGCCCGTGTCCGAAACGGAGGCACAGCGGCGAATCACCTGGCGCCAGCGGCCATCCCCTGCGTACAGACAATATAAAACAAATTTAGACCAACTGCAAGCAACTATTACAACTAAATACGCACAGATAAAGCCGCGTGGTCCCTGCTGTATCACCTTCATGCAGAAGGAGCCAGGCATGTGGGACTCGTCGCTGTTGCATTCAATTGAAATGTGTTCGGTGCGATTGAAGGGCTTGTAGGCGCCGCAGCTGTCGTGACCCTTGCGATCTTGGTCCGATGAGCACTGGTAGCAGCGTATGGCCCAGCTGCCTAATTTAATTAAATGAGTAATTAAACAATTTCAATTAGTAAACAGTTGGCAGCCACACCCAATATGTGAGTTTATCAAAAACAGCCTGTTGAGTGCAGGCAACAGCTTACCACAAACGGCCAGCGAGAGCAGCAGGAATGCGCAGCGTGTTAACGTCAGCATATTATGGCTTTTTTGTTATTTGGGCGTGTTAAAAACTAAAACAAGATTCGTTTGAACCAAAACAAGATGCTACGCTATGAATGTGACCGCAAAAACGCTGTGGCTCTGTGTGACTGGCAAAAATTGTGGTGGTCGGTCGATAGGCCGCAGTGTTGACGCATCCACCAAATGCAGTGTTGATAAACAACGCATTAAACTATCAAATTATCTAACGTACATTTTGAAATGTCAGTTAATTTATGGGGATTTTTAAAACGGGAGATTGTTGCTTATAAGTTTGCCTTAAAAATTTCATTTGCAACGAAAACTTAATTGCTTCCACGTCTTTGCTTAAACACATTTCCACTTAAAACATAGGTCGAATTAAATGGCCAGTAAAAGATGACTAATTTTTACATATTCGAATTTGTCTATAGATAAATGTATGATAAATTCCCTAATATTAAGAGTGTCCTTTAATAAGAGCTTTAACTGTACTCCGTTCTTCAATATTATATCGACTGATACATAGATTTTTAGAAATTTCCAAGTTTGGCTAATAAATATAATATATGAAAAATAATTTCAAAATAACTTTGCTTTTCGAAAATTCCAGTTATTAAAATGCATTTTTTATTTGGTTTTGTTTATTGTTTTTTATTTGTTTCTCATACTCAACATTTAGAACATTCTGATATGTAACTGTTTGTATAAGCTTTGAAACAACTGCATAATTTACAGGGTATATTTATATATAGATATTTATAATATTTACGATTAACAGCAACCACCTAGTAGGAGTATTTAAATATAAACTAAAGTGTATGTAAGATTTGATTTATGTACAATTGGAAATTTTAAAAATATACTTTTCAAGCGCTGCCACGAATTACAATTAGAATAAATAAATAAAATACTATTCTGATGTACACATACATATATACATACATACATACATACATATGCATATAAATATATAAATTAAATTTACAGAAAACAAACACGTTTAATTGCAATTTGGCTAATGAGAGTTGTACGCTATTAATTTGTAATATAATATCTAGATATGTTTACGCCTAAGTTGTGTGCGGGAAGGGGACTTGATTATAATATGTACAAATAATTTAACTTTCTCATAAAATTCTAAAAGTTTTGAATAAATAGGAGACGCCATCCAGCAAATATACAAGTTATAAAATACTTTAACAAATTCAATTCAATTTGCAAAATTGCATTACTTAAATACTCTGGGAAACAAATGCGGAGCGAGTCGGTATGGATAATAATTCCATACACAGATATATATATATATATGTATAATATCTATATATGTAGCATATATCGTATATAGGAGAGGATCTATCAGTTTGAATATGTAATACTTATGGTTACACTTTACGCTTTTTAAAGGCTACTTGCATTAACTATAGAATATTTTTTTGATTTTTATATATTAGTTTTGTTTGTTTTTTTGCTTTTGGAGTTTGGCTTCGGCACACGACGACGCACTGGGATTGTCTCTAAGTTGTGGTTGTGGTTGTGATTTTGGTTTCAGGCGGCACGTTTGCCGGCGACTCGGTTGCGCGTTGGCAGCGTTCTTGCCACGGGCTGATAGCAGTTGAGATTGGCGGACAGGCGGCCAAGTGCGGCGACCAGGCGATTCGGCAGCCTCAACAATTGCTGCTGCAGCTGTTGTTGTGGCTGCTGCCGGCTGCTGACGTTAGCGCAATCGCGGAGCTGTGCCAGAACCTCAGCATGTTGCACATATGAGACGCGTATGTTGACCGCCTCATCATCATCATCGTCCGCATCGCAACCGCTGGCACTGTCCACATCCTCGTAGTAAAAGCCCGCCGCAGGCATTGGCTCCAACTCCAGAGTAGGCGCCGCCATCGGCGCAGCGGCCACAATCGCCGTTGTGGCCGCGGACTATATGTTAGCATAATAGGGGGCTGGTGTGTGTGCATCGCAGGGCTTGACGCGCAGCTTTTGCTTGTAGTGGTACTCCTTGAGGTAGCTCTTCAGGCGACCCGGCAGCTCTAGCTGATTGATGCCATCGTATGTGGTATTCGAGACAATTGTCGCGCGCGCCAGCTGCTGCAGCGAGAACGTCTGGCGGCGATGCAGTGGCATGGTGAGGCACGGCTCAAAGAACATCACGCACGACGGATCCTTGTAATGCTCCAGCAGTCCGGTAACCGTCAGAGCAGCAAACACGCACGGATCATGACAATCAAAGCTGTGGGCGTAAAGAAAATTCAAGAGTTAGTTAGTCTTCAAGCTTGACTGACTATTAAACTATTCCCAGCGTTCTGCAAATCGGTTAGGAATCGGTTCCTCGCTGTAGAGAACTATAAGTGCGACTCGCTAATCGAACTACCAACAATTTCTGATCTCACTTTAACAAGTTGACTCATTGTGATTGGTCAGGTAGTTATCTATCTATTGACTCACCTAAACTTGTGGCCGCTCTGCTCGATGCGCGCGTGAAGCGAACGTCCGTATTTGCGGAATGTGACCGAGAATAGGAACTCCTCCTGTGCGGAATCGCGCAACAGAAATGTGCCCTCCGGCTTGCCTTCGAGCAGACGCTCCGCCTCGTACCTATCCATTTTGCCCCAATAGAAGCTGCTATTGATGATGCGCTCCAGATCCGGCACCAGACAGTGCATAAAATCGATTTGTGAATGAACCGTCACCCCGACACCGTACGCATTCAGCGGGACAGCGGCACGTGGCTGTTCAATGGCCAAAGCGGGCAGGACTCCCGCCACCGCCGCCGCAGCAGCAGGATCTGGATGTGTGGAGGCCACCAAGCGTAGACCCTGGTGGCTCATGGTGACCACGGGCGTGTTCGCATTGCAATTGTTGCACGCTGCGGTACCTGCAGCTGATTCGACCATAAACTGCGGTTGCGGCTGGGAACTGATCCGTATAATGACATCGCCCATGGCGGGCGCTGCCCAAATCGCCAGCTGGCTGGGCTCCGCGACGGCCACAGAATTGCGTTGACGATGCGCTTGCAGGCGATTCACTGCAGCTGCTCCGCCGCTGCTGGCGCTTAGCGTGGGCGGGGTGGAGCGTCTGTCGGCGCTGCTGCGCGTCTTGCTGCGAGGCGCAGCTACAGCGGCCGCTGCTGGCTCTTTTTTGTCCTTAGCGGCGGCACTGGCACTGCCCGTGCTCGACTCCAGCATGCCGCGCAGACCGCGCAATGCATCGCGACATTTGCATTTGCAACAACGACGCTTGGATGTGCTCGTTCCTGGGGCGCCAGTTGCCAAAGCCTTGCTGCTGCGACTGCGACAGCAGCTGTTGCCGCTGCTACTGCTATTCCCGCTGCTGCTGCTGGGCGCTGAAGGGAGAGAGCAAACATAGAAGAAAAAATATTACAATTGGGTTTAGAAATTGTATTTGCTGCCGTTGAATTTACCTTGCGCGCGTTGTGCTCCGCTCGACAACATATCGCTGACTGGCTGCGGCTCGAGCACCTCGCAGTACTCGACGCCTTCGGCGCCGACGCCGCCGCCGCTGCTGCTGCGACGCCGCCGACGCAGCAACGACGATATTGCCATTTCCAATTCGGCGTCTTCGGCGTCGTCATCGACAACGACGTCGTCGTTGTCATCATCATCATCATGGCCGTCGTGCAATTGTAGCATTTTGACCGCAGCCGACGCCGACGCAACGCTTCCCGCTAAATTGTTGTTATTCACGAGTTGTCTTTCGTTTGTTTTTGGCGCTTCCGTTGAACTGCCCGCAGTTCGACTCGCACCTGTACCCGCCGTTCCCGTTCCCGCTGCCGCTGCCGCACCCACTGCCACACTTAAAATTTGCTCATTTGCATTGAGCGCGTCCGCAGACATTGCGACGCCCTCGGACAGTGAAAATTGTTGTTGTTGCTCCTGCTGCTGCTGCTCCGTACTGTCGTTGCCGCCCTCCATTTTGGCCAATTGTATTTTAATTATAATTTGTCGCACCTCTGCTAACGCCTCCTCAGCAATTGGCGTTGCCCTTTCGCCAGCCTCAGCGATATCTGGCAATTGCTGCTGCGTCTCCTGCTCCAAATCCGTCTCTCTGCTTCTGGAATTTCTATGGGTTCTGCTTTGGCTTTGGCTGGCAACGATGTCGTCTGTTCGTTTGCTCAATTGATGACCCATTGGAAGCTGTCTATCTTTGTTTCCCTAACAGGTCCTGCTACATTCAACTACAAATAGAAAGAGTAAAATGAGCAATAAGTTAGTGAATTCACATTAAATTCAAATTATCTGCAATTCAATGCTAGTTCGGCGTTGCCACCTTTATAAATGCATTTTTAACTGAACAGGAGATGACGGTGTGGCCAGCTTACTTTATTGATATTTTGCATGATTTATATTTTACTTTTATAGTATATACTAAAAAAAAATCGTTATGCTTAAACTTTCCACGAATAGACAAAGAAAATGAAAACCAGAATACATTAAATGGGCTAATTATATTTATTAGAATTTCAATATGCTTGAAAATTTTCCACATTTAAAACGTTAGTTATATAGAAACTGTGTTTTTTCAACAGAAATGTTAATTTGTAAGATCGCGTAAAAATCAATTAGTATTTAATTAACTTTTTTGCACTGTTTCCACTGGCAGCTTTTTAAGCTTTAACACATGATTCCTGCTTAACGTTGCTTGGTTTATCCGAAAAGAGTAAACGCATTCAATAAATGAGTAATTATTAAAAATAAAAATTCCAGTTTATTCGCTGTTAGCTTTGAACAATTCTCTCACAGCAATCACATGTCTCGGGGCGCGTTTAACCGAGTGTGAAATGTCTTGACCTACAGCAACAAACGCGCCCCCCATAGCAGTAGCTACTGTGTTTCTAGTTTTCAGACTTAATTACTTACTTAAGTAGAGTTGAAGTTGGGCGTAAGCAATTAAATGTACTTACAGATACGACATGAGTCCCCCACAAGCTCACACACACACACACGCACACACACACACTTTGCATTCGCTGCAAGTGGCGCCCACGACGAGGTCCCCCGCCAGACTGACTCATGCAGCGTGCCGTGCTCCAGGTCCAGGAATGGGCCATTAAAAACAATGGCGCACATAGCAATCCCACGCATCGGCTGACGCACACAGTCCCAAAGTCCCAACGACGCACATCTTTATAACGTTACCTAACGTATCGTTGCGTATGTTAATCCGGGCTATATTTAGACTAGGGACTGGAGTGTAAGTGAAATCTAGCCTCAATAACATGCATGCATACATACATACATATCTGTACACAACACCAATTTCACAAATCATTGAAATCGTAATGAGAGACCCAGCAGCGAGAACCCTGAGCTCAGAGAGTCGCTTTCAAGTTTACACAGTAAGCGTTCATTCATCAGAATTGTTGGCAAAGATTCATTGATAACGCGACTCGTATAAACCTAAACATACATGCACATACTCACACACTCACATTAGGTCCCCAGTTTGTCTGACGCGATTTCTTGTTGCTTGTTTTTTGGGGGGTTTTGAGTAAGAGTCGGAATCCTTATCGCCGCGAAAAAAAAGCTAGGTAATTATAAGATGCGTCATGCGCCAAGGGCAACCATGACAGACTTCTCTAATGAGTCACTTCTGCTAGGCCAAGTTCCCCCAAACCAAAAAATTTATAACTTCTGAAAATGTTGCCAAGCCAAAAAGCAGTCATATGGGGTATTTCATTGAACCATTAGATCACCGATCAGGCGATACGAAATGCCAACGACCTGAGCGCTCGCTAATTGCAGCTGTCACAAATTGATATTAGCCAGAAATTATAAGCGCAATGCTTGAATATTTTTTGGTATATTTTGTTCCTGTTTCTAAGTGAATTTTCATATACCGTAAATACTTTAAAGTTCCAATAGAATTCGATATAATGGGAACTTCTGTTAACACAAGACTGTAAGGATTAGATATAGTGCGAACTTCTGTTAACACAAGGCTGTAAGGACTCGATATAGTGCGAACTTCTGTTAACACAAGGCTGTAAGGACTCGATATAGTGCGAACTTCTGTTAACACAAGGCTGTAAGGATTCGATATAGTGTGAACTTCTGTTAACACAAGGCTGTAAGGATTAGATATAGTGCGAACTTCTGTTAACACAAGGCTGTAAGGATTCGATATAGTGCGAACTTTATGAACTTCAAGAAGTTATCTAGAATCTACATTCAAATTATTGGTATAACTTACTGTTAAAGCTTTCGAGTTACGCTTTGACCAAGTCTCAACATTGATTTTATACTTAAATTTTCAAATTTGCGACCTCATGAAAACTTGTCTTTGTTTTAATTCAGGCTAACTAAAGTTGAAATCAATTGCAATATTCTTATAATAGCGTAATACTATATCGGGCATTGTAATCAGAATTCCTGCAGCCTTGATCGGTATTTTTTTTTGCTTTTGTTTTTTTGTAATTAATCATACTGTTAAATCACAGTCGACCGAGTCTGACATCATTTAATTGGCTTTTCAACAGAAATCGACAGCAATTCGTATCGCTAATTGGCAATCAGTAATCAGTAAAGTAGCCAGCTGAACTTAACCGATTGCTGCGTAGTTGTGGCTATTCATAATTGCAGTCTTATTCCGAATCCGAACACTCGCCTATTTCTGGGAAATTTCGCCCGCAATGCAGCCATGGAAACGCTTTCAAACTTTGCGCAGGGCTCATTAAATAATTAACAGTGCATACAATAAATTGTTGGCATCGGCGGGAGAGGGGACGAACGCGAGGGGGTTGGGTAAAAAAAAATATTGAAGCTAAAATTGGAAAAAACCATTAGCTCGAAAAGCTGAATGTACTTCCCGGAAATGCGATAGAGCCAAAAGCTCTCTTTTGGACAAAGCTCAATACGTACGTCGGTCGTTGTTAGCCAGAATTCGATATGCATTTAACTTATTTTTACTTGGAATTATTAATTGATATCGCAAGCTAATTGAAATTGTGTGGCGCCATCTATGGCTAACGAGCTGCAGCACGTGCTGCTTTTAATCGGCAGCGACCTTTCTCAATGCCCGATCAATGGGGGCGGGCGCAATGAATCAGGTCGTTGTTGTATGACACGATTCTCGTTTTGTTTCGATTATTCTATACACATTATTCTCAACTGAAAACATCCGACTATATTTACGAGAATGATGAAATCCACTTGTATGTGTGTGTGTGAGAAAGACCCGCATGAGACGGCGGCGAGCGACGACGAGTCAGCCCCCAACTTTCAATGGAAACCTGAAGTTGAAGCACACCAGATAAAACCGCATAACTCGCTTATAACAACACTCTTTGGGCTACCACACAAATATATACATATATGTATGTAGTATAAGGCTAAGCAGGCAGGTAGGGGGCAGGGTATGAGTCACTGGAGCGCATTGGGGTAGCGCTTCAGGAGGTGTGAGATGCGAGGCACGAGCTACAGCGACTATACTACGTGCATTTAGCAGCCCGCCTGGCGTTTCGAGAGGGCCCGCGTTTCGGACCTTTTTCTTTCTTCAGTTTCATTATTTTTTTTTTTCTTTTTTCTACATTTTGTTTTATAATATTTTTTGCCTCGTTGCCATGAGCTGGAAGTGCTGCAGACAATGCGAAATTTCATCAGAAATCCAAATACAGATAATGATCTAATACATAACTTGTTCGTGGTAAAAAACGTTGATAAACGTTTCACAGTAAACTCTATTGAAAAGGGGAGCGCGACATATAGAAATACATACATACATATGTACATAGAGTGAATGTGTAAGCAAAAAAGCTGGACATTTTTCTAAAATGCACCTGCGCATATTTCCCCAGCACATGGTATCAAAAGTTTTGTGATGGAAAAATAAATATGACAGTTATTCACCAGAAATTGTTTTAACCCAACTTAAGTGCTAGTAAAATGCTCTAATCGATAAACGATCATTTAAAAACTTAAGTTAGTGTTGTAAAAGACACAAATAAGAATGCACAATTTTCAGACTTTGTTAAGCACCGTAGTTGCCACAATTGAAAAGTTATATCAGAGCAGAAGTTCTTAGGAATAAGGAGTTCGCGAAACTTTTCCAATTGAGTATTGCGAAACAAAAAACTAGCCAAAGTTAAGTCGCAATTTCGCCAACATACAGCTCTTTGCTTGAGTATCTTTTGAATGCGAATTCCCAGCAATTCGCCACCCGCTCGATTTTACATAACTCCTTCCCCCGCTGCCACCACAACCTGCGCATTTAAAGCCCATTTGGATGGGTAGGGAAAAAGCAAAACTGAGAAAACTGCTCCCAAGCACACGGTACCCGCTTTGGCTGCTGCCTATTGTCATGTTTTTACGCTGAAATTGTCACAACAAAACACAAAATGAATTGCGGTCAGTGTGAACAAGCGGGGCAGGTGGCAACGAATGAGGGGGAGGCACATTGCTGGGCAAGCGGCAGCGGTAGTAGTTGTTGAGTAGCAGGCGGCAAGTGCAAAACTAAAGCGCGAGCAAAAAGTCAACATTACCAACAACGGGCAGGGAGGTGAAATGTGCAACCAGGACAGAGCGTTATGAGTAGACAACAAAAACGAATGAGACAGAGAGACAGACAGGCAGGCAGACGGGCGTAGGATTTTTAAAGCGAATTCAATTACTTTTGTTGCCGTTGCCGTTGCTGGCTCTGGCTGCTGTTGCTTCTTCTTGCTGTTTATTTCATTTTTTCGTTTTTCGCTTTTGCAGTTACTTGGAATTCGCAAATGAACTTCGCTTGAAAACAAAATCACATGCAAAGCAGAGCGGGCGCGCGCGGCAACAAAGCGCAAAGTGCCAAAGGAGCGCAACGAACGAGGCATTCTAGGGCAGCGCGGGAGGGGTAGAGCGGTAGCAGGCGGTGTACAATGCGGCCTGAGAAAGTGTATTTCATTTTGATATTTTTCGCAAGAAAATTGAAATGAGATTTATTTATTACGTTTTCATTTTGCCCACCCGCCCGACTACCATCTCGCTCACTCATGCCAAAAATACAACATACATACATACATACATATACATATAAAACGTATTTGCTCCTCTCCATTCATTACGCTTCGCTCGAAATTGTAGTATGAACATAAACAATTCTCATGGCAATTCGGCTTTCATATGCCAATTTAATTAGCAATTCCACCGAATTCAACTGCTCTCACCCACGGTATGAGGCTCGAGCTTGATTTTATTACTTTTATCTATGACTTGCTCTTTCCCTCTATCTCTTGCACTCGCGCACTCAGTCTTTGTCTCTTTCTAACGCTTCAAACGCTTATCATGCGGTTCGTGACTGATATGCTTGAGATATGGCCATTGGCATTGGAATACCTAGAGGAATCTCATTGACGTAGGTAAACAACACAAATAGCAAAAATAATCAAATCAAATTCTCATAAGATGCCATTGTTTATAAGTACATTTGTGCACGTAAATATGTGCTATAGATACGAATATACATATCTACATACATGTATGTATGTATATTGTTTATAGCTTCTACATAACAGTATTCAAAAGTGTCTGAACACTTGGTAACTCTGCTTTTCTTAAAAGCTTAAAAAGCGACTTTACAACTCGATAGCTGCGCTAGGGTATTCAGTGTATTGATGGCAATTTATTTACATTAGGGTGGTTCACTTAAATTTTTGTTTAAACTAGAAATTTGTTAAATAGAAGCTTGTATTTTAAACCAATTCTTAAAATCTTACACAAAAATATTTTGTTTTCGGTTTTTTTTGTTATTTTAATTTCTTATCGCGAACTTATCTATGGGAATATGCGTATCGTGTGGGTATTAAAGTACGCACGAGCAAAATAATAGTTAAAAGTAAGCAGAAGAAAAAGAAGAAGCAGACGCACAATAATAATATTAACATGAATGTGAAAAGTGGCAAAATTCGTAGAAACGCCAGCCCGCTGAAAGGCTCTCATGATAAATCCACAATACAATACACAACACACAGCACACAACACACAGCACATGAGCGATTCTTGGAAAATATGCATGCACACGGTACTCACATGCTGGTGAAGTCATGAAGTTGTTTAAAGGTACGCAGCGCACACACACATACAATCCCTATACCGTGTACGTATGTGTGTGCGTTGTTGCTGCTTTCTGATTAAACGAAAGCACTAACAAAATTTCAACTTAATTTGCCACACTTTAGTCCAGCTGCGGGCTGTGCGTCGGACATTTGTCAAGGTTGCCCAAAAGATGGGTTCGGCCTAGGCATACTTAGATACAGATACAGATACAAATACAGGTACACACACACACCCAGAAAGTTTTGCAACTTTTAGATACACATCTATGTGTACATAGTTTGTATGCTAATGCTAAGATACAAATTATGAGCATAAGCGTCTAACGGTGAATGCGCATGAAAAGATACGAAGAATTGGAAAGATTCGTCGTAAAGCCTCGAAAATGCGACAGAAGAGCTTTAAGCGGGGCTCAAAAAGGGATAGCAAAAGGCATCAAATAAATATGATTTACAAATACTATTACCTTAGGCTACTTTAATTAGCTGAAACAGATCTATTTCAAGTTTGAGTGTGGAATCAGATAATAATATAATATCTCATTAACGCCTTTCTTTTTGCTGAATCACTTTTTAACATCTGATATTCAGGAGTTGACTTCGGAGCCTCTTTAAAGTGATTAATACAAATACAAGAATGCTTTCCATATTCTATTTGGAATCAACAACTTTTGTAATAAGAAAAAGCTCAGTTATTAATATGCAACACAACTAAGAACAATTATCTTCGAAGTGCCGAAGATTAAGTATAGAAAGTTTCATACCGAAACTCGACTTCCGGTCAGTTGTTCTCTTGGGTTCGTCTTACGATGAGATTTTATGTTGGGATCATATTTAGGCTAGCAATTTACTCGTTCTGAGTAGAACAAACATAAATAAGCTTACAAACATTTCTCCAAATTGAATAGGGTAGAAAAACAGCTCAAAGAGTCTATCAGATCATTAATAATAAATATATTTATCCAACTATTTACTGCTCTCTCCTCTTCTCTCCTTTAAGAATATAGCTGTACTCAGTTTCGATAGGGTATATAATCTATAGGAACTATTAAAGCTCCTTCTTCATTAAAGCCCCTTCTTTAAAAAGTTTGAATTTCATGCGAGACCCATTGGCACCTTTCACATGGCTGCAGGCACTTTTATCAAATGAATTACGATTCATATAAGCAGCACACACCTGTACCCCTTCCTATTGAGGTAGGTTTCACTATTATCAAGCCACAAGCAAGCACTTCGACATTGCCAAATAAGGCAATACATTTCGTATAGTTAGTTACCTTCTTGTGCAGTCCAAAAACTTCAACTGAACAATACAAGGCGACAATCAGCGCTCTTTATTTGTTCAACAAATATATATACATACGTATATAATAGCACCGATTAAATTTATAAATTTAGCGATTACGATTGCCTTCAACCGGAAGCCGATAGGCAACAAAAAAAAAACCAGAAAAAAAATATCAGAGAGCCCGTAAATTATAGTACTTGATGTATTCATTGTATGTGTGTGCTTTACCCACACATGCAACAGTTCCAGGCAACTGTGAAGATAATCAAAGTATTCCACAATATTTCATTGATAAAATACTACGAAAAATGTAGTCTGTGAGTGTAGCCGCCCACAAACCAGAGTAAATAATGTGTCAACTAGAGATGTGCAATGCGCACACAAAGAATCGTGACAGCTGTAACGAGTAACTGTTACTAAAATTAAGCACTTAATCACGAGTCGGAAAAGTTAATGGCTTGAGCAACTATTGAACAATGGAGGAGAGGACACAGATATTGATAAAATGGGACATTTGTATATTAGGTTATTCAAAATAAGAATATTTACTTAAAGATACATATATCGAATCGTGACTTAATCACAGCTGTAACGAGTAACTATTACTTCATTTAGGCACAAAATAACGAATTAAAATATACTTGGGAAACTATGAAAAAGATATTGATAAAGTAGGGCATATAAGACATCAATGAAGCAATAGTTAAAGACAGAATATTTGTATATCGATCTCCCTGGAATATAACATAATGTATTTATATAAAATAATGTATTTATCAGTTAATTCAAGAGTTAATCTTTCATAGTGCTACGTATATAAATCTTTGTACTTTAACAAATCGAAACTGGCAAATTTAATACACTTGCGTACACTCAACCTTTTGACTTTGGGTCTTTTCGCGGTATTTAGTATTGCAATTAATGTTACTTATCACAATTCTCACGAAAATTACAGTGTTTAACGGTCAGGTCTGATAGTATTCAGGTGAATACAGCAGGCCAGCGACGCGCTTATCAGGAGAGCGCGTTGCAAACGGCAATTCCAAGAACAATCAAAAGCGCTTCGTTTTCCATGGAAATTGAAGGCAAATATGTGCACACGACAGAGACAAGAGACAACAACAAGAAGACGGGCATGAGCATGTGGCTAAGATAGTGGAACTGGAACTGAAACTGGTAAGAACAGCAACAACAACGGCTTTCTGTCTGCGCCTGGTTGGGGGTCAATGGGGGTGTGGCCATAAGAAAGATGGGGAACCAAGTGTAACTGGTAATTGGTAACTAGGCGACGGCTCTGGCAAATATAGATTAGGTCGTCGTCATCTGCTTATGAAAGTCGGGCGGCAATGCGACCCAGATGAGAATGAAAACAAATAAACATATAAATAATAACGAAAACATGTTTAATAATACAAAACTTGAACCCAACCAAAAATGAACCGGTTTCTCAAAAATATAACAATAACAATACACCGAACCTTATTGCCAGAGCTATATGCATATATGTATGTATGTATGTATAGCTTGATGATTTACTATGAAATACAATTAAGCGCAACAAAACATAAAAACAAACAAACAAACGAACAACAATAATGAATTCCACTCTAACAAAAATTGAGTGTTTTGCCCACATTTCACTTTTGGCATTGCGTTTCAATTGAACAAAATTCACGCGAACAATTAACAATGAGCGCAAAATGAAAGAAAGAAAGAAAAAAACAACAAACACACACACATACATCACTTTAGATTTCCACGAAATCTGCACGTAAATCGTATAACAAATACTAATACAATAGAAATACGGAAGAGGGGAGAAGAAACAACGAAAAAAAAAAATAGCCACAACGGCAGCAGCTGAGCGTAAGCCAATAGGGGCAGCGGGCTAGGAGGGTGGGGGATGAGGAATCTAGAAATCTTTGTGTGTTTATGCACAGCTCTTTTTATGATATCACAAGACAGTGTGACCAGCAGCTATTATTCGCAATAAGGGCCGTCAACAAATCAAATGACACACATGAAATACAATGCTAGTATATTTTTCGTGATAAGCTTTTTAGAGAGTGCTCTAGTAGCTAGTAGAATAGTACAAATTCTATTCTTTTTGCATTTCTTTAAGTTCATATCTGTTGTAGGTCGAATTTCCCATGAATTATCTTGAAAATACTCGACGAAATCACAAAAAGCAGCTTCGCATGAACAAACACGATAAATTTGCCATATTGAAAAAGGGCTCAACGTTTTTTGTTTGCTCCGAAGAAGTTCAGACACCATGGCAACATGACCGTAAAGATCTCGTTGGGCCCACGGGCGCATCTAGACAAGCCAATTAAGCAACGCCCCAATTACACTTATCCTTCTTTTTTTTGGCTGTGTTGGAAACAATTTCAATTTCACATGAAAAGCTATTAAAAACCCCAGAGAGCCCACAGAAATGCACTCAAAAGTTTTAATACAATTTCAAGGAAATGAGCGGAAGAAGCTGGTCAAAAACCCGCTTTTAACAAGAATTAACCAAAATGTGTGTGTGTGTGCATTGCAGACAACAACAAAGTTAATAACACCTTTTCTTGTGAAGGGTACGTTGAAAAAAAATATTGCCGCTGCAGACGTCGAGTGTGTATGAAGTATGGCTTCAGGCGAATTGAGTCAAGACTCGCTCTCTCTTTACTTGAGCGCGCTTGTATGTGTGTGTGTGTGAGGCCAGCTTCAGCTTGGCTTGTGGTGTTAAATGTTTGCAGCCGCAACAGCATTTCATTCAATAGCCGCCACAGCAACAGCAGCTGCCAACAACAGCAGCCGCCAACTTGCCGCTCTCCCTTTGCCAACAAAATACTGCCTTTACCATTGTGTTGGTGTTGTTGTTGTTGCTAAGTCGCTCTGTGTGAGCGCGAGAGCAAGCATATGCATGTAGATGTGTGTATGTGTATGTATGCGCATTGTTGTTGGTCTCGTTGAGCTGCTGCTGCTGTTGTTGGCGGCTCGCTTGGCTGTCTGTCACTTCTCAGAAATCGGTCTAAATTAGAAAATGCGTTTCTGGGAATTTCGTATCTCTTTTGGGCACAACGAAATAACGCAACGGCGACACCAATATACATATGTATATACTATAAATTAAATACATACATAAATTATAGATACTTATATTTCCGACAATGCCCTTGCTTATATCAAAACATATTCATATATATATAAGTATATATTCGTACATGTGTATGTGTACGAATTGAATTTATCAATGGCATTTTGTTGAATATTTGCCACATAAACTGCGTGCAGTGTGTGTAAATTTTTGTCATCGCAGCCAATTATTTACCTGTTTAAGCGCTGCTTTTGCTCTTTTTCCGTTTTGTAATTGTTGCAGTTATTAATTATTGGCTTGTTGGCAATTTATATAAATTGTATTTTAAGCATAATTCAGTTTAGCTAGCCACACAAACATTTGCACTAAGTTATCTTTTCTCTCTCTCACACTTTCCGATTTATTTTCATATTGTTAACGCAACGCGCACGACATTTTTCTCATAGATTGCACTGAGAACACAATTAAATTATTGTGCACTTCAATTGGGCTACGTTGATTTCATCAATTTAAGCAATTTCACTAACGCGACGACGACGTATCTCAACCTTAAACACACTTAAACTTGCCGAGCGACAACAACGAGACAGTTGCGTGCTACGAGTTCCAAATACTCCTCGTTTGTGTCACTGACACACACTGGCACAACTTAAAGTTAGCTGCGGCCACAAACATATCGATAATTGCGATATATATCAATTTTAATATAATCGAGTTTTTCATTTAGGGCCCTCCGCAAGTGCTACTAAAATGTTGAAGCAATACCACTGAGAAATGAGACTCAAAAATTAATTTTTATGAATATAAACAATAAATTTTAATTATAAATAGTAATATTGGGTAGTGAAATATTATATATTGAAAGTTGCAATTTTATTAAAAGAAAACATAAAAATATCGTATACTAAAATGACACTTTTAAGCACTGGTCAAAGTATATTTATCGATAGCATTTCGATTGCATTCATTGGCAGCTCTTCTGCTCGCGCGTATATTCAAAGTTCTCCTAGCTGATAGCAGAAATCAGCAACATTGTGTAAACAAATCATACTAGATTAACTTGTTAGCTGACATTCGCTGTTTGTGGCGTAGCTATAGCAATATTTGCTGAAAGAATAAATATGTGCATTATAATCAGTAAAAACTAAATAAGGAGGTAACTTTTGACGATTTAATCTCCTCGGGCTATGGATGCGCACAAACACAGTCAGGTGCTACTTGAAGATAATAAATATATTTAAATACATATCTTCCGTTATGTACCACAAATTAGGTATACTTTTTCACTATTTTAATTCCCTGCCCAGACTCGACTCAGTGTCATTCGGTCAGTCAGTCAAACAACTTGAGCGCGCTTCGGCTCCGTGAACTGCAATCTAATTCAATTAAAATTAAAACGCAAATCTACGCGACAAGTGAAATTGTTCCGTTGTGAGTCGGACGACGAGAACACGAGCAACGGCAATTAGACAAGAAAAAATCTCAGTTTCTGTCCATGCGTGGGCAGCCACACAACAATGAGCTCAGTGGACGCCAGCGAAAAGCTTGAAATGATTCGCTCCACATCGATGCCTGTGAAGCCAAGGCCGTTGAATCCCAAGCCGCTGGCGCGATCGCCCGAAAAGGAGACCGTCAACGACAACGAAGCCGACTACTATCCGGAGAGTCCCAGTTGTGTGCGGCGACGCAAGTCCAAGCAGGCCGCCGATCAATTGGAGACGCGCAGCGAGCAAAAGTGGGTCATATCTCGGCATCGAACACTGCACTGAATTAACGCAACTTATACCAATTTATTCCAATGCCGTAGCTTTCCCTATACCCTCGACTGGTCGGGCAGCACCATAGAGCTGAGCCCCGATACCGATGCGGATGGGCTGCGGCGAAGCATGCATCGCGTGATGGAGAAGAATGGCAATGAGAATGTGGTCTTTAGGCGCATACCAGAGAAGTCCTGGCGCTATATGCGCGACGCAGTCACCACGCTGGTAAGGTTCATGTTCGGCCAGAGAGCAACCAAGACACAGCCAACAGCTGAGCGATCGAATATCTATAGCATAACGCCCAGTATACAGCGCAAGTTGGACGAATTGGCAAACGAATCGCCGACGACAAAGCTGAAAATTAAGCCCAAGCCAAAAAATAACGAAGGGGAAAAAGTAACATTTAGCATTTAGCATATACTAAACAAATAAACTCACACAATATGATAATTAACCAACGAAAACGAAAACATGTAACAAACATTTTACTTGGGCGCCAAACTAATTCTCATTCATATTCGAAAACGATAACCATTAACTGGCGGGCGTTATCGATATAGTCGATAGTTCGATAGTAATATTCAAATGCAACTGTCGCCCACACAGATCGAATTGGAATGGAAATATATGCTGACACTTTTCCTAGGCAGCTACTTTCTTAGCTGGATCTTCTTTGGTATCCTATGCTATATGGTGGCCTATTCCCATGGCGATTTCCTGTTCGATGCTGTCACGGGCCAACGCTTGGGCGAGGGCACGGATCCATGCATTTATGGTACGCCCAATTTTGTGGCCATGCTGATATATTCGGTTGAGACGCAAACAACGCTCGGATTTGGCGAGAAATACGCTAGCGAGGAATGTCCGGAGACCATATTTCTGTTCGTCATGCAAATGATGTGCGCGGCGGCCATTGAGGGCACCATGGTTAGCATTATCTATGCAAAAACAGCTCGTCCCGCCAAGCAATTGACCAAGCTCAAGTTCAGCGACAAGGCTGTGGTAAGCCCAGCTGCCCAAACGTTCCGCCCACATTTTGCCTCGCTTATCTAAACACACACATAAATATTCTTCCAGATTTGTTATCGCGATGGCAAGCTGTGCCTGCTCTTCCGTGTCTGCGATCCTCGCGAGCAACAGACCATTGAGTCCAAGATACGCGTCTACATGATTGTGGACAAACAGTGAGTCATGCAAATTTTTGTCTCCACAATTTATAACATCAAAAATGTGGCCTTGCAGCACGCGCGAGGGCGAGCTCATTAAGACGCACACTGAGCTGAAGCTGGAGGGAAACGGGGAGCAGCTAATTGTCTGGCCAGACATTGTCTGCCATGTGATCGATGAGAGCAGCCCGCTGTTTCACTTTGGCAATGCCCAACAGTTTAACGCCGGACAATTTGAGTTGTATGTTACGATTGTGGGCGCATCGCCGGCAACGGCACAAATCACCGAGGCGAAGACATCGTATGTGCCGCGCGAGATTTACTGGGGCCAGCGTTTTGCCAACATTATCCACTACGATGCCAGTCACGAGCGTTATATTGTGGACTACGAGAACTTCAATACGACCATATCGGTGAGTGCAATATTCTAGTTATTCATGTTGTTAAAACTCACTTCTAAAATCAAACTTAAGGTGGACATGCCCGTAAGGCTAAGCGCGGCGGAGCAACTGCAGCAGGAGCAGCAGCTCCAGCTGCAATTGGCATACAGAAAGTAAACCTTTAACAGTTAATATATATCTATATAATAAACACGATAAATAATTCAGCATTAATTTACAAATTTGCGAAAATTTTTAAAAACCAAAATATTGCTTTAAACATCACCAGCTTCTGAGCACTCGCGCTCGCTAAGCAATTGCTGCACCCGCGCCCGGAGCATCTCGTTCTCCTGCTGCAGACACGAGTAATCGTGGACGAAGCGATCATTTTTCAGCAACAAATCCAGGGCATCGCGTATCTCATGGGTGCTGTTCAGTTGCTGATTCCAGTAATCGGCCACCTCGCTGAATAGCAGAAAGCGGGTTTTCTCATCCGACCACTTCAGTTCGCGTTCCAGTTTAACGAAACGCTCATCTATCAGATTGCGCAGCTCGGCCTGCTCCCTGCGCAGCTCGGCTCGTTCCTGTTGCAGAGCAGCGCGCTCCTTATGCAGCGCGTCCAGTTCGTCACGCTCCACCGCAACAGCATCCTGTAGTGAGGCATCTGTGGAAAGGCCACTGGACGTCTTCGGCAACAACTGCTGTGGCTGCAAAGCTGCCGACTGCGTTGCCGTGGCAGCCACATGATGGGGCGTGCTATTGCGGCTGGCTGGCAGCAGACGCAGTCGTTGCTTACGTTCCATGTCCGCTGTTGATGGATTCTCCTTGTCGCTGCCCGCGCAGCTGCTGGCCGCCGAACAGTTGGCGGACTGCTCGTGCAGGGCGCTGTGCTCATCTGTTTCGGAAATTTTCTTCAACTTTGCATCCGCCGATACGTTGCTTCTATCTCGCAATGGACCACTGAGTGTTTCTGTGGGCATTTAGATGGACCTAGATGCTTCATTTAAGCTTCAGCTAGCGGTACTCACGTTGCAGAGAGTCCACCGTAGAGCTATTAGCGCTATCCAGGGAGCTGAGACCCGAGCCGGTCGGACAAATGCTTTGTCTCTGTTCATCAATGCTGGGCTTCGAGTGCAGGGCATCCCAGTCGAAGCTATCACGTCGTACTGTTGTGGTCAGGCGCGTAGACATGCGATCCACAGCACGTGGCCTATGCGCATCTAGAAAGTCACAAAAGGAATCTCGCTGTCCGCGAGCTGTTGCCGGCGTTGCAAAGCTGCTTCCATAGCCCAAGCTGCTCATGGTCGCCAGCTGCTGCTGAGTAATCAGCAAGTTGGCGGCAATTGATTTTCGTAGCTCATCGCTTGGCATTTGCTCCACTTGAGCGGGCTTGCCGGCATCCATAGTAACATTATTTGAACTGTTGAAGCTGCTGCTCTGCTGCTCCTCCGTGGGCATGGGCACAAAGGCAACACGAGTGACGGCACTGCAAGTAAATCTGAATGGTAAATTGAAATTTGAAGAGATCAACGTTTTGATATACTTACCAGCCCTCGTGCACGGAACGCACGGCCAGCGGCGCCTTGGTGCTACGCATATCATAGGCAATCAGCTCTCCCTTGAGATTTCCCGCACAAAAGTAGGTACCGCACTCGCTTAACGCCACCGTGGACATGGGATGCGAGTAGGCTAAACGGCCGGATGACGACTGCGCCTTGTTGCGCCGTATATCAAATATATTGATGATGCAATCGTAACCAACGCTAACCAGCAGCGAGGGTTGCGAGCTGCACATGCTTACGTCCCGGCAAGGCGCATCGTGAGCGTCGTCTATGTTGAAGATCGTCCTCTTGGATTGCACATCGTAGACGCTGACGGTGCCCTTGTAGGAGGCGACTGCCAAATGGAAACGCTTGCTGGGATGAAAGCGAGCCAGAGTTGAGCTGCATTGAAAAAAAGGGGACCATATAAGCGTATGTTCGATAAATGCGGGCAACTACATATCAATCCTTGTGGTAAAAATATAAAAAAAAATACCCTCTGCAAGAGTAAGAAGATCTGAGGAATGAATGAAATCTTATAAGCCAAAATCTATCTGATAGATCAGCGTGGAATTATGATCTTAGAAAAGATCGTACTTCTCTGTCTCCCTAGCTTGCTGTGTCTGGATGGAGAGATTCGGTAGTTCTCTGGAGAAATCATATGCTCAGGGGCGACAAACCGAAAAGTTTTACTTACTGATCATCAATTGTGAGAGTCTCAATCTTCTGTTTGGTCTTGGTGCCATAGATGTTGATCTTGCCGCCCTCCAGCACAGCCGCTATGTAATCATCCGTGCAATTGTAGTCCACATAGAGCACAGTGCTACGTGACTGGTCCGCCGGATAACGGTGTATCATTTCGGTCGTGCGAAAGTCGAACAGCTTAACATATCCACTCGATTGGCCAATGGCAATTTGATTGGACGCCGTCTTGGCGCAGCACACCGAATAGGCATTCTCTATTGTCAATTTGCGTAAGCGCTGGATTTCGGGTGCTGCAAGAAAATCAATATTATTACAAATATATAGTTGTTATTGTGCAGTTTGAGTAACCGTTTTGTTGCTTTTCCTTTATGCGCATCACCGCCAAGCCCGCCTTTTTGTCCACCTCCACAAAGACGCGACGCTGGGCGTTGAACTGAAAATCTGTCGCTTCGCCATTGGCGTGAACAAATGTTGACTTCGTTTCCAAATCCGCAAAATCGGATAATATTGTCTTTTTAGAGGTTGATATTAAATACATATTTGCTTAAATTCCCAATTGTACAATTCAAATGCTTTTGCGGCTGCGTAATAAAAATTGGCGGCCTTGCAATTAAAACTATCAACTTTAGAGTTGCCAGATCGAGCTAAATGTCTTTACTGTTTAGAACAAAACAGGCGTATACGATATTTCATCTTCCTCTTCGTTTTAAAATCAGCAAATTCGGAATTTACTTTCTGTATAGAGATTGATATTAAATACATTTTTAATTTTATATATATTTATTTTTATTTCAATTGGTTAGTGTCAAAAAAAATTAAATTCATTTGCGACTGCGTGTAAAAAATTGGCGGCTTTGAATTTATAATCTAAATTTGAAACTTGCCAGATTTCACATTTTTCAAAAAATAAATACAAGCAAGTTTGAATAAATATTAATCATAAATTAATAAATGCTTATATGCTACGTAGTATGTATAAAGCCAGCTACAAGGCCATCGCGTTTCTTTTCCGCCGCTGATGTGTGATCCCAATTGACTAGTCCGTGCTCCTCAAACACGATGCTGTTCTGATTATCAGGCAGCATCTCAAAGTCCAAGATAGCATCTTCAATGGGCTCACCACAATCCAATATAAAATTGTGCAGCATGCAGGTGGCGGAGACAACAATGCTGCCCACTTCCAATGTGCCCACATCTAGCGATTTCAGTCGTCTAAAGCGCGACATCAATGCCGCAAAGGCACGTTCCGCCGGCGCATTCCACAAATGCACAGCCCGATTGTAGCGCGTGTGACATGGTGTCAATTCCCCATTGTTGTCCGCATAGGGCGTCATCAGATTGAGCAACAATGGATACATCATTTCCCCCACCAGATGCTTGTGCGGCGGCATCAGCGGCTCCTCCATGTCAATAAGTCGCTCGAACAGCTCGCTCTTTAGCAGCACACACTGATTGTCGGGCACATCGATGTGCACATCCAGGAAGCGACTGCGTTCGTCGCACACCGCTTGCAGGGCCAGCGACGCATACTGCAGGTGTCCATCCTCCTCGCGTACAGGCAGCTTCAGGGGAATGCGACACTCGTCGATGACGCCCACAACACCCGGTAGTTGACTTATCCCGGTGCCACCGCACGCATTGTCCGCTGGCCACATCACGTAGCGCGGCATTAGGGCACCAAAAGCGGCGGTGACCCATTTGAAAATCTCATGGCCGGAACTCTTGGATATGGCAAAACTGTCACCCACCTCGCGGAATGATTTTCTGCAAGAAAAATAAATATTGTCTCGTTTTCTTTTCAAATTAACGACCAAGCATACTTGCCACTTAGAAGTGTTAATGTGTACAATAATTTCTCAGGGAGTGAGACGCGCCCAATTGGCTGATGATGTTCCGCCCCGGCTATAGCTTTACCAACAACCTGGAGCAGCTTCTGTAAGAGGAAGTGTTATTGGTAGCAATAAATAGTTATGTTTATTTATTTCACCTCAAAGCTGCTGCGCTGCATGCGGAATTGTTCCTTGAACTGGTCATCCTGATATCGTGGCATGGAGCGTATAGTTTCATCATCCCCATCTGTGGTTCTACTCAGAACATTTAATGTACTCTCAGACGTAACTACCCGTACTGCCTCGGCCAACTGAGGGCCCAGACCCTCGTCCAGAAAAAAGTTCAGGATAAATGCTTTGTGAGCGCGTGTATTCATTTTACGCGGAAGATTAGGTAAACAAAATCAACGTAAACAAGAGAACACAGCATTAACAGCGACAGCTGAGAGTACTCAAAAGCATAACATTTGCTGTCATGTTCACAATAATGTAAACAGAACAAAAACGTAGAGATGATACGCTGTAAGCACATGTAGTTATTATCGGTCTATCGAAATGACATTTTAATGTAAAAATTGTTCAAATTTAATATGATTATATAAAAACAATGTCGCTCAGAATATTATAACGGATGCCAGACAAGTTAATAAAACATTTTCTTATGTCACCTTTTGCGAACTCTAGCTACATTGATGAATCGATTATGTTAAATAACAGTTGTTTTTAGCTGCAATTATAACAGCCAGTTAGCAGCTGCTTATTTCAAATTGGTGACTTATCTGCCGAATTTTCATTCAGACAACATAAGAAACATATTGCTATAAAATTATTAATAGCATCTTCGATAAAAATTGAACTTCAAGTAATTATTTTATTTTGTATTGCAAATTCAAGTTACGATCGTGTTTTTAGGGGAACACAAATTGTGGCTCGCTGTTAATAACAGCGAGCAAAATGCTAAGTTTTTGGATGCCAAAAAACATATGTTAGATGAACGACAATTAGGGGTTCCGTTCGTTCAGTTTATTTAGTGAGTCTTGGCCGTGCAAATAATAAATTTGCCACTATAAATTATAAAAATTGCGCATCCGTTTTGCCAACAGCAGCGGACAAAGGCCAGAACAGAAATCCCAATCGCGCCACAAAGCAGCAATAGACACGCATAAAAGACGCAAACACTATTAAGACAACAACTACAACTACAACTAAAACTACAACAACAACTACAGCTACAACTAAAACGACGACAACAACACCTGCTGCAAAATGGAGGCGGAGGGTCTGACAAATGAACAAACGGACAAAGTTCTGCAATTTCAGGACTTGACTGGCATTGAGGACATGAACGTTTGTCGTGATGTGCTCATACGTCATCAATGGGATCTCGAGGTACGTGCGCCCCGGATTTGCTTCGAATGCAATTAATTAACATTTCTTGTGACCTTTGTCGCTGCAGGTAGCCTTTCAGGAGCAAATGAACATACGCGAGGGTCGACCCACCATGCTAACAGCCTCGACAGATGTGCGCGCACCGGCTGTTATAAATGATCGTTTCCTGCAACAGGTCTTCTCAGCGAATATGCCCGGCGGCCGAACGGTTAGCCGAGTGCCTAGCATTGGGCCAATGCCGCGCAGCTTTACGGGCATGCTCGGCTACGTGATCAATTTTGTGTTCCAGTACTTTTACTCGACTCTGTCGGGCATTGTCCGTGCATTTATTAACATTGGCGGCGGCAACGAGCCTCGCATCATTACGGATCCGCTGGCCGATGTGATGAAGTTCATACGAGAGTATTATGAACGTTATCCCGAGCATCCGGTATTCTATCAGGGCACATATGCCCAGGCACTGAACGATGCCAAGCAGGAGTTACGCTTTTTGCTTGTCTATCTGCATAAGGATCCAACTCAAAATCCGGATGTCGACTCGTTTTGCCGCGATACGTTATCCTCACGCTCAGTCATCGAGTATATTAACACCCATACGCTGCTTTGGGGCTGTGACGTGTCCACGCCGGAGGGCTATCGTGTCATGCAAACCATTACGGTGCGCACCTATCCGCTGATGGTGATGATTAGCCTGCGCGCCAATCGTATGATGGTTGTGGGCCGGTTCGAGGGTGATTGCACACCCGAGGAACTGCAGCGCCGTCTGCAGGCGGTGATAGCTGTCAACGAAGTGTGGCTAAATCAGGCGCGCGCCGACCGCCTTGAGCGCAATTTCACACAGACGCTGCGTCGCCAGCAGGATGAAGCCTATGAGCAGAGTCTGCTGGCTGACGAGGAGAAAGAGCGTCAGCGCCAACGGGAACGGGATGCCGCTCGTCAAGTGCTGGAGGCCGAGGAACGTGCTCGTCGCGATGTCGAGTTGCGCAAAGAAGAGATTGCCAGGCAAAAGATTGAGCTGGCCAATCTGGTGCCTCCGGAGCCGCCAGCCGATGCAATCAATGCCATCGCCGTTGTATTTAAGCTGCCCAGCGGAACGCGTCTGGAACGACGCTTCCAGCAAACAGATTCCATTTTGGTAAATCCACAATCCAGGTCCCCTAAACCATACAAAAGCTAATAAGTAACATCATTGTTTTCAGGACGTTTATCATTTCCTTTTCTGCCATCCCGCATCGCCGGATGAATTCGAAATAACAACGAATTTCCCCAAGCGTGTACTTTATTCCAAGGCGGCCATAGACGCCGCCGAGTGCGCCGTTAATGATATCGTCAACAAGACACTCAAAGATGTCGGCCTCAAGAATCGCGAGGTGCTCTTCGTCAATGACCTGGAAGCGTAACCAACCTCTAATAACAATAACAACAAAGAAAAAAGCAAGCAAAAGAACGATAACTAAAATCATTGTGTTACCAGCTAAAAACGCATTACCAAAAAACTTGAACCAAGTTTGAAGTAGTCGTAGTCCTCGCGTCCCAGAAAATTGGGAGGGTTGGAGGTTTAAACACATTAAACATATTCCTAATTTAATCACGAATATAAACATAATTGTTTAACAATGTTTATGTTGACTTTCGTCTAACGGAGTAGCCCCAAACACCAATTCGCCCTCCCCCAAAATTCTTTTCGAAACAATTTACATTCTTTTTTTTTTTTATTAGGTTTTTCTTACACAAATGTTGCTTTAGCTGTACTTACGTTTGAATAATTTAATTTTACAAATTAAATAGAAATGAAGACATCATGACAAAATACAAAGTGTCTAAACTAGTTTTGGTAGAACTTTATTGATTTACAAATATCGCAATACTGTGAAAAAGATAAGCAATTTATTGATGGCTGAAGAACAAGTTGATGCAATTTGATTAATAATAATTTTACTTTTAAATAAACTTAAAATTTCGTAAACGTACAAGAGTTTACGAAGATTCTGAAAAAAATAGAAATAGTAAGCGAACGAAAAGAAAGTTGCTAAATAATACATCAAGTTACATTTTTATTATCAAAATAATTTGAATTAGTGGCAAGTTTATAAATAAAAATAAAGTTGAGAATCGATACCAGCATCGATCCGAATTTAGTGTGCGAGGCATCGATACGCTGACATGCAGGCAATATTGAACACAGGGTGACTCACGTGAGCGAATCTCATGAGTCAACTTGTTAAAGATATTTGTTGTACTTGCTAAAAAGCCACACACTCAAATCAAGCGAAAAGTGTTGTGAAATTACCAATATTTACGCTGGACATACAAAGCGGCAACAGCAGTGATTCCGAGGAAGATTGCGTTTGGCATAATAACGACGAGCGTGCGCATCTCCTGCCCAAAGCAGGCCGAGCATCGAGTAGTTTTGGCTTGCGGCCTAAGTTAAGGCAGCTGGCGTCTCAGCTGTTTGACCTAGAGGAGGTGCAGCAAATAAAGCGTGGACTGCGTCAAGTCAACTACCAGAAACTCACCCAAGAGCTGAACAACAGTAAATACCCCAAACCGATGTCGGCACCAACAACCTCTTCAGTTGGCGATGCGGCCGCAGCGCTCTCTGGCAATTTGCAGCTGCCGCCGCTGCGCACTCTGGATGACTTTGTGCTGGGCTCGGCGCGCTTTCAGCTGCCCAATCTGAAGGACTTTGACAAGTGGGGCAATCGTGTGGTCAAGAACTTGCTGTACTATCAAACCAACTATTTTCTCGTCTTTCTGGCCATCTATGTGATAATGATTGCCTTCAATCCGACGAAAATCATAAGCGGCTTGATAGTACAAGCCCTGATCATTGCCATCATCTGGCAGTTCTTCAGCAGCAAATCGAAAACGAATTTTATTGCCAGCCGCCTCACTGGCGGCAATCAAATCCTGGCCCAACAGAATGCCCAGCAAAAGTGGTACATCCTGGCGGGCGCCTTGCTGGCCGGCTATCTGTTTTTGCATATGATTAGCGCCGTTTTGTTGACCGCTTTTACCCTGCTGCTGCCCATCTCGGTGACCTTTATCCATGCCTCACTGCGGCTGCGCAACATCAAGAACAAGCTGGCCAATACAATTGAGAGCTTCGGACCATCTACACCCATGGGCGCCTTTTTGGATGCATTGAACGTTCGCGCCGATGGAGTATTGAATTAAAAGACAGCAGCAGCTAGAAGTTGCAGCTGGACCTCATTGTTGGCCATGTTGAGGAACGTCTACTCTATAAAAGTTATGCATGCTGATGCTTTAAATCACTGTATCCATATGTATTATTTGATTCTTTTTTATAAAATTACACATATGATTTCTTATTATCAATGTATTTCTTGCTACAATAAATGTCAATAAAGTTGTCCCTTCAAGTACGACGATAAAGACGCTTGCAGTTTATGTGTTACGTGACGCCAAGTGAGCATTGAGTCACGTTTATAGATAAGATTATAGATCATTTTTAATATGGACTGTATAGTTCTTAATCAAGCTTTTAAAAAGCCTTTGGCTCAAATACAGCTTCTAAATATGCCTATAAGCTTGGCACCTGATAAGTCGTAACTAAACAACAAACAACGTAAGATCCGTATCGTCATTTGGGATACACGCAAGTCACGCTTCGTCGACATTTAGAAATATGGAAGTCATAAGTCATAAGGGAAAACCCCTTTAGGGACTGGCACTTGTGAAAAGACCAATCCAGTAAATTAGATTGTCAGCTGTGATATGCTCTACTGGTCTGTCCATTCCACACAGTCAACAAGCGCTTCAACTATTTTGGATTCCAGCTTGCAGCCTACAATTCTCTTCATGCTTTCGCGCAATTGAATTGTTGCATTACATTTGACCGGTGGCTGTTGCAGGCTGCAAAGCCATTCATTGGGCACTTTGTGCTTGGGAGGGCATATTGGGAGCTCCTCCAGAAAACTGGCTGGACAGTAGGTCTCATCATGGAGTTTTACAAAGTTATGCAGCACAACAGCGGCTCGAATGATCTTCTCGGCATTGCCTAGACTCTGACGCAGCGGCAGGGAAAGGACACGCCAACGTGACATTAGAACACCGAAAGCCTTATCGATGCTACCAGCTAGAGCACGCGACAAATGCTGATTGAAATGCAGCTGATCCTCGTCCAACTGCTGCGATTCATAAGGAGTAACCAGATGCTCCAGCATGGGAAACGACGCGCCTGCTATGAAGGTGTATATAAAGTTGGCTTTATGTTCAGCCTCAGGCAATGGCTCTGCGGGCAACAGGTCGCCCAATTGCTGGCTCAGTAACTGCGCGCCGAAATCCTGGTGCCAAAGGAGCTGATTGTTGACAGCGTCGGTCACTGTGGCAATGTCAAAGCACGTAAAGTTTAGATTTGTATCGCAGCTGGCCAACAGTATAATATCATTTTCGCTCTTGTAGGAGATGTCCAGAAGCTTGGCATCCACGGCACCCAGACAATGTGGCACTTGCCATGTCTCCTGGTAGCCAGCAACAATGTTACTCCAATCCTCAACATTCGGCTGGGGTAGAAAAGCGGGTGCCAGGGTGTTCCACAGCACTTCGCTTGTTTCTTGTACAATGCAACGCACTGTGGAGCTGCCCATTTTGAACGCCTTGGACAAATCTAGCACACGTTCTGCATTGGATAAATAACTGCAACGCGAATATACTTGAAACCTAAGAGACTCACTCGTATTATACTCACACCAGCGTTAGGAAGAGCCTGCACTCCGGCGGTATGGGCCTACGTATGGAGTTCTTGTTCAATTGCTCGCCCACCAAACTGAAGAGCATATCAAACACCTGGGGAGTCATGCCTGTGCGCAGACGAAATTCATCCTGGTTGTGTGCAGTGTGAAAGGTGGTGGCAAACAGGCCATCAATATCGCGACTCAAATTCTCCTGTTTTACCCAAATTCTTCTATTGCTGCTGCGCTCAGCGTGGGCTCTTGCCATAGTTCGCCGCCTTTTGCTCGGCGGCGACATGGTTTCCTTTCGTTGCTCTGGCAAAGGTGAGGCCAATTGGCGCTTTGTTGACCATTTTGCTAGTACATCCAATGCTCTGTAAGCTAAGGGCACAACTTGATTTAGCCATTGCAGCTCTTTGATGTCCATTTCGACGAGAATTGAATTCTGCGCGCAGAAAACGTTACTTCATCTGATTTCGATAAGAATTATCGATATTCAATCAGCTGCTCAACAATCGAAACCAAAGTTGCCAATTTTCACGCAGAGTTGGCTTTCTGATGTTTAACAATAGAACGCTGCCGTATTTTGCATTATCTTTTGTTGATGACCTGAAAATAAAGAGTTTGAAAATATGAATTACTAGAACGAGTTTCAACCATTTTTTAGGCTAGTTCTTAATGAACGTTGCTATTTATAGCAATATTTTCTGTACGATATTTCTATTTATGATCTTCGGCAGCGTAAAACCATAACAGATATGACTGCTTACTTCAGCTATTTATGATAACCAGCAGTTGGCAACGATGAATCGAAATAACCTACAGTAATACCATAACAGAAATAACGTTAAGTGCGATTACTTACGTCAGCTATCTCTGATCATCCACAGTTGGCAACGCAGAATCTAAGTTACTGTTAAATGCGCTTGTTTCTTACATTAAATCCCAAAACCCGCTTGAGAAAAATCAATGACCAGTTAAATGATGAAAATTCATTGTTAAACTCAGCTGATGATTAGCTCTCGCAGACATGTCGCAGCCATTTGATATTAACTGTGATTCCCTTATTGAGATAGCTCCCAGTGAGTGGAACATTTTACTCAATCTCTATGCGAAGAAAAAAAGCGAATCTTCTGGATATCCATTAATAAGCAATTACATCAAATGGAATGGCAAAGAACCCGACTTGGATATTCAGTGTTTATCACTAAACGGGGACTGGCAAGCCGACGGCACTTTTCTAATGATTGTACATAAAAGCAGACTCATAAGTGTGCAGAGCAATATGCTAGAAAATATATACGAATGCACATGATACTCATTTATTGATTTATTTTATAGGTTGGCAATGGAACCCAGCGAAAAATGGTGTTCTTTAATACCCTAAGCGAGAGTCTGGAGCGCTTGACCAAGGCGTTGCTCTGCTTGCCGTCTGAAGATGTGGAATATGTACTTCATGATTATGGCCAGCGTCTGGTGCCGGCAGTCGATGCCTATATCAGAAAATGTGCCAACCGACAGCTGCAAACCACGCAAACAGCTTGGTATAAAGCCAGCAAAGAACTTGTTGCTACCTTTCCAACGGAGTAGGATTTCTAATCCCATCAATTAACCATTGTAATATCCATTGACGATTCTATGCTTTTAGGTCGCCTGCTGGAATCCAGTTGCGCAGCCTGAATACTGCCGATGCTGCAATCGTAAATGAGAACTGGCCCTATGGCTCCAAGGATTCTGTGCAGTTTGTCAAACGTCTGATAGACTACAATGTTTCAATTGGTGCTTATGATGCGCATGGCAAGTTGTTAGCCTGGTGCTTAAGGTACTTTAACTGTCAGTTAACTAAATAAACCTTTTGTTAAATTAAGGACCTTTGCAGATTGCCAATTGGTGCGCTTGGCTTGCTGCAAGTCATGGACTCTCACAGGCGTCTCGGCTTGGGCAGTTTGATGGTGCGCGTTTTATCCAAGAAAATCTCTGAAATGGGTGACGAGGTTTTGGCACCTGTTGTCACGGAAAACACGCCGTCGCGCAAATTGTTTGAGAAACTGGGCTTTCAGCAAATTGATAACGTCTACTGGACTGGCTAGAAAGTTTAAGTTGCCTTCACATAAGATAAACAACAACAAGCTAAACAAATAAAACCATGAATACGCACCTTCAATATGGAGAGAAGAGAACTCTTACTGTATCGCAACCATTGTCATATGCTGAGAGTTCTTCACTTTTGGCACGGTTTCTTTTGAAGAGCTTTGAATAATCGATGGACACTCATAAATTTGACGCCAGCAAATTTGCCTGGGTCACGGTCACTCTCGGTGGTCGCCAGATGAATATTAATAGCATTGCAGATGTACTTTCATAATTGCTTCCCTGTCCTACGATCCGCAACGAAATGTTCTCGGAGAGAGTGAGAGAGACTGCGGACTGGACTCTCCCAGGGAATTCTGTTACTGTTGCGACAATTTGAAAAAGGGAACTTATTTAATATACATGCCGTACATAGTAAATAATTGCATAAGTGGTTTTTGAATAAGATTTTGCCACTCTAGAATCAGTTCGTAATTGCGGGAGCAAGCGTTTCGTTCTAGCAATTAATCACATGTTTTTAAAGAGAAACTATTATTAAAATGTTGGAATTAGTTCGCGACGATTGGACGCTGCTGAGAGATTTGTATCAAAACGATCGTACAAGTCTGACGGGCTATGATTTAATTAATAACTATATTTACTGGCCGGATCAAGCAGAAAATGTGAAAATTTATACAACAAACGACAATTGGCTGGAACACGGCAGTTTTGTGCTTATCGTTAGTAGCTTTTAATCAATATGAGTTATATGTTTATTAATTATAAATAACATTACAGCACGGTTCGAATGACAAGGCAGATGTTTTCTTCAACACGTTGAATGGATCGTTGGTTGAACTTCAAGCGCTGCTCAGTTCCTTGAAACTAAACAGCAGACATTGGTTTTGCGGCTATAGACATCTTTTGAGAAATATTGTGGACAAATATTGTGTGGAAAGGCGTTTGAAGCTAAAGAAGTTGGAGCATTTGGAAACATTTGTCTATTATTTGCCACAATCGGCGATTCAACCATTTGATTGCCGGTAAGATGAAATTTTGTCTGCTATGCTATATTATAATTTACTTACATGCTTTTCAGCTTAATTGCAGATGTCAGTTTCGGTCCCTTGGACATCAGGCATGCATCTCAAGTGGACGAGCATTGGCCCCACCGTTCAAGTGATTCCCTAGCATTGATAAGCGATCGCATTAGAAATTATGTCAGCGTGGGGGCCTTCGATAGGGACGGCCAGTTGTTGGCTTGGTGCTTGAGGTAATCATTTTTAAATAATAATAAATTTTTCAGTCACTTTCATTTGCTTTCCATTGACAGATCCTCACAAGGCGGCCTTAGTAATTTGCATGTCCTGCCGTCTCACAGGCGTCTTGGACTTGCCTCGTTGTTGGTGCGTTTTATGGCTCAAGAAATTGCAGCAACAGGCGCTGAGGTTTTGGCCACAATTGCGTTTGGCAATAGGATATCACAGATATTTTTTGAAAAGCTAGGATTCAAGCTCATCGACACTATATATTTTACCACGGTGCCGGCTTATTGATCAAAGGTTACGCAACTCACAGCCAAATAGTTTTTAAATATGCACATAAGCGAGACATATAGATACTTAATAAAACCAAGCACAGCTCTGAGCTGGCGGGTACAGAATATTTTCAGAGCACTTGTTAGCTTAAGCTAAACTTTTTAATAAATATTATTGTGATCTGCAAACTTCCACATGGGGTTAATTATTTACATTTAAATGCGCGGGCATTAAGAGAAAAAATTATCGATAACAAAACTGCTGCTGCCTAAGAACCGGCGAATTGACGAGAGCGGCAAATTGACGTTTGCGGCGAATCGAAATGGAATATGAGAGAATTGCTGAGCCCGGCGCAACTACAACCGAGCCTCGTTGCAATTGCAGTTCGTTGTTGTCATATATAATAAAGCGAATTTCTCTTAAGCACTCAATAATAATAATGTTGGCGATTGTTCGCGATGAGTGGAGGCTGCTGAGAGATTTGTATCAAAGCGATCGCACGAATCTAACGGGCTATGACCTAATTAACAGTTTTATCTGTTGGTCAGAGTGTGGTGAAAATGTACAAACTTATGTGACAGACGCCAATTGGACGAAACATGGGACCTTTTTGCTGGTTGTAAGTATGTAATTAATTATTTTTATATTATATTTATGAGTATTTGTTTATCACAGTACAGTTTTGGCAACAAGGCAGAGATTTACTTCAATACTCTGGGCGAATCTTTGGACCAGCTGCAATTGCTGCTTAGTTCTTGGCAACTAAATATAAGACATTTATTTTGCGGTTATGAAAATCGCTTTAAACATGTTGTAGAACAACATTGGCTGGGCAGAGGTCTGTGCTTGGGCCAATTGGAACATCAAGGAACGTTTGTGTATCATTTACCACATTCGGCAATTAAACCGCTTAAATTGAGGTAAGTAAAAACTGCTTATTAGAATTTTGTTGTTTACAATTTTGATTAGCTCAATTTCAGATATAAAATTGGGTTCCCTGCACGTGAAACATGCTGTGAAAGTAGATGCTCATTGGGCTTATCGCTCGAATGACTCGATTATGTTGATAAGAAATCTCATAGAGCATAATATCAGCGCGGGTGCCTTTGACAGCGAGGGACAGTTGCTGGGCTGGTGCTTAAGGTAATCTCGACATATATGTACATGTTCATTTACCTATTAACACTTGGCTCTCTTTCGTAGATCTCCGCATGGCAGCCTAAGTAATCTTTATGTTCTGCCCCCTTATAGACGTCTCGGACTGGCTTCGTTGTTGGTGCGTTTTATGGCTCTGAAGATTGCAGCAACTGGCGCTGAGGTTCTGGCCACGATTGTGTTCGACAATGAAATATCTAAAAAATTGTTTGATAAGCTGGGATTTAAGCATGTCCACAATGTATTTTGGGCCGTTGTGCCAGCTTCCTGATCGAGTCACATCGAATTTTATTACATTATGGAATTTATAATAATAATTTAGCTAAAAGTACTAATTATAGTAAACATATATAAACTGAAGGACAAACCCAAACAAGAGATAGTTAAATAATGAAGAAGGCAAATGAATATCAGATAATTTTAACTAGAGCAATTAATCCAAATAAAGCCCTTGTTGAATCATAAAGTTCTAATCAAAACATAAAACCCTATTCAAACTTGTTTCCAGACAGATTAACTGTTTCGCGTAGTTCTCGTTTCACTTCAGATACTTTGCGCATTGTAAAAATAATCGTGCCAGCTGTTTGATAGCGCGCACACACACACAAGCTTATCAACGTACACATGCATAAATAGCTTATATATGTATATGTATGTATATATTCTCTTTAGCTCAAATAGAGTCAAATTAATTATTGCTCTACTCAGTTGTGTTACAGCATTTCAGCTAGTCAGACATGTCGCAGCTGCAATATAAATCCCATTCGCTCGTGGAGATAGCGCCAAGCGAGTGGAAATCTTTACTGGAGCTTTATGAGGGCAAAAAGACGGAATCAAATGGATATAATTTAATAAAAACCCATATTAACTGGTTGGCCAATGGCGTCAAAATTGAGGTAAAGTGCTTCTCGCTGGATGGGGACTGGCAAAAGGATGGCACTTTCCTAATGATCGTACGTAGCTTAAAGAAGAGAGAAGCCTTGAGATAGAAATATGTAACGCGATGTCTGATTTGTAGAAACACTTGCCATTCCACAAAGAAGTCTCTTTCAATACGCTGAGCTCGAACCTGGATCGTTTGACCAATGCGCTGCTCTGTTTGACAGCCAATCCCGAGGAGACATATTTGTTCGCTGCCTATCCGGAGCGTGTTCTGCCCGCCGTAGAGATCTGCAGAAAACAATTTCCGAAGTTGCGGCAAGAAACAACACAGACAGCTTGGTACAATGCCAGCAAAGAGCTCGTTGCTACATTTTCAGCGGAGTAAGTTAGTTGATTCTAGACCTTTCGAGTATTTCATAAACACTTGTATTTTAAAGGCCACCAGCTGGGATTGAACTGCGCAGCTTGAGGCTAGAAGATGCGCCAACCATAAATGAAGTCTGGCCACATCGTACCGAAGGCTCTGTGGAGTTTGTCAAATTGTTGATAGTCCACAACGTTTCGGTGGGCGCTTATGACGAGCAAGGCAAATTGATAGCCTGGTGCTTGAGGTGAGTTTCGGTTCAATGTCACCTCGCATCAATGCTGCAAGGATAGCAAAAAGTAAGGTTGATCGGTTCGATTCGCGAACTTTAGTTCACATCGTAATTAAACTGAACCGGATCAAAGCTGGAATTTTAACTTATTTCCTACTATGAACCGAACCAAATTGAACCAAAATCCAATCAGAAGTTATATTGAGATCAAGTCCAAAAGTATAAATAATTTGTACCCAAAAATAGCATTTATCTAATTACTTTCGATAGATGCTAACTTAAGGTAAAGATCAAATATAGCCCTCTTCTTGTATATGAAATATAGTACGATTTGCTATATTTTCAGTACAATGGGCATATGTAAATTAAAGTGTGAGTTAATTAATTAAAATTTCACACATTTGACAGGCTTGAATTTTAACATAAAAAAAATAATGAACAAAAACTGATTCGGTTCAGATTAAGGCTTAAACTGTTCATTAGAGTGGTTCATGAAAAGAGCAATTTTGATTCCGGACTTAAACTGGCTCAGTTCAAAAGTGACTTTGTACAGATTTACGTATACATAGATATCTAAAGCTTTATGTTTCTGTTTTTTAGATTGCCAATTGGTTCGCTGGGCCTGCTGCAGGTCCTAGAATCCCATAAGCGCCTCGGCCTGGGCAGTTTAATGGTGCGTTACTTATCCAAGAAAATCTCCGAAATGGGCGACGAGGTCCTGGCACCTGTTGTCACGGCGAACACCCCATCGCGCAAAATGTTTGAAAAGCTGGGCTTTCAAAAAATCGACAACGTCTACTGGACTTGGTAGACGGTATAGAAGAGACTATTCCGAGACATGCCCAAAGTATTGAACAATAAATATTGTATATTTTCATATGCCAAAACTTATTTATCAACAATAAATAAATACAACAAATTCCCAAAAGAACAAAGAATTTTTTTTTTAATAAGTATATGAATGAAAAGGAAAGTTTCAAAGAAGTTTAAGATTCAATAATATTTTAAGGTTTCGGAACGTTTCTGGGAATTTCGGGGTTTTTATAGATGCAAACGAAATCGAATTGATTATTTTTGTGCATCTTTTCAAAACTAAACTTTCGTCAAAAGCTTTATAACATAAATTTCTTAAAGAAGTTTAGCTAAAATCTGTCTTCCCAACCTTGATTCCCAATATACTAATATATTATATAAAGCTCTGCTCGATAATTAATTAATTTACACATTTTAACACGTAACCCGTCAGACCTGTCAAAATATGATTTATTGGCTAAACGAAAAGAAATGAAAAAAAAACAAGTTGGAAAAATATATATTATGACTTATCTGAAAATATTTCAAATTGAAAATCTTAGAAATCGATTTGTAAATTTACCAGCCATAGATTACGGATTAGCATGCACGTAACGTATGCAAAAGAACTCTATACATATTTGTTTCTTAGCGAAAGGGGGAAACACCCGCAATATCACAAGAGCTGTGGCAAGGAAACTTTCCCAGTAAACCCCAAGCGGTAAATGACAAATCTTTTGTGATAATACGGCTAGCCAATAAATCAATATATATGCATATATATAATCCCATCCTGTGCATTGTCAACGCCAAATTTTTGTCGAATCCATACGAATAGCCCATGAATATTAATATATCTAAATATTTGCTCAAACAGTTAAGGTCCAACAAATAAAAGAGAGCGACAAGAATTAGCATTCTGACCGCATTGATACAAGTTCAAGAGCGCGAAACGGTTGAAAAGCAACAAGCCGACCGACTAGTAGCTACCCTGTAGCCAACATCAAGTTCATGTTACATAAGTATAAACATTTATATTGCACTTTATGAGAACTTTGCCTGCACTAGAACATAATCTATATCGATACTTATCAATTTTGATACTAGGATATAAGCTGTATCAATATTTATCGATTTTGATATTAGGATACAATCGATACTTATTGATTATGATACAAGGACATAATCGTTATCGATAATTATCGATTTTTACGCCACGATATAATCTTCATCGATACTTATCGATGTTGAGGAAATGGGTTTTATTGATAACTTAAAATAGTGTTTATCTAGAAGGTTAATTTACTAAGTAATTGCGTAAGATACGTTCAAATAACTGTTTTAGACTAGTATTAGTATTGTATATTTTCATATAAGTTTAATATTAAAGTTGTTTTCATAATAACAGTACCATTTAAATAAAGCAATGAGAAAAAAGAACTAGCTGTTACATACCTACTCACAAGCCCAGTAACCCTTTCTGGACCATATTGCGTGGGTATGGACTGTGAGAACATATCCGCACAAGCGAATCTTCGCTGAGAGGTTTTATGTTAACATAACAGTTGAGAGAGCCTGTTGAATATACTATACAGAATGCTTGTTAGACCCGATACGTAATTGGATCAACCATTAAGAAATCTCAGTGCAAGCCATGTAAACAATAATGGGGTATAACCCAGCAGCTATTTGTTTTTTTTTTTACATTTTAAACGCCAATGCAATGAGTTGTCATCAATGGGCGAGAGCGGAGAGCGTTGCCAGCTGAGCATTGTCTGTGGCAGATGGGTAGTGCGAGGGGGCTTAATGGGGCGGGGTTCGGCTTGGGATCGCACTTGTTGTTGATAACGAGTTTTATTTTTCGCATCAACTTATAAATTGAGGTGCGCGAAGCGTGACAAGCTCAGTTTAACAGCAGCTTCAAAGCCTTTAACATCGCGTGCGCGTCCATTCGATAGACACACACACACACGCACATACTATATATACATATATATATAGGGGGGTAAAAAAAAGTCGTAACAGAAGATAAGCATAAATTTAGAAAATGTTGCGTTCGTTGTGCTGCGGCCTGCTGGCCTTCGCCTGCCTGTTTTCCATTGGAAATTCCGAGCTAGAGCTGTTCCGCGATATACGCAACCAGGAGAACCAGGCCCTGCTGCAAAAATACTACGATGCACACTCTACGCTGCCGCCACTGTTGTCGCCTGGCCTTGTCGCCAGTTTGTCAGCGCCCTCCGAATATGCTAGTCCCAGCTATAGCTACAGGGCTGGTTCCGGTTCCGGTTCCGGTTCGGATCATGTGGATGTGGCCGTCTCGGATGATATTGCACGGCATATTTTGACCTTCGCGCAAAATCTGGCCTATCAGATTAACAGCAATCAACGCAAAACAACGGTATTCTCGCCGCTGAGCATTATGTCAGCGCTGGCGCTGCTGCTGCTCGGCGCCAAGGGACGCAGCTACACGGAACTAACCGCCGTGTTCGGCCAAACCAATATGGTTAAGCTGCACGAACAGTTCGGTCTCATGCTGCAGGATGTGCAGCAGCCAACCAGGCAGACGACCTCGCCGCAACGCCAGCTGGACGCGTGGCACAGCAACAGCATCCGGCGCAGCCTGCGGACCTATCCGCGCGATCGGAACGCGCCACAGGAGGTGCATGTGGCCAACGGCCTGTTCCTGCAGTACGGCTACAGCTTGAATCCAGATTACAGGTGAGCCATATTCTATTGAGAGCATTTCAGGTATGCATGGAAATACCAGCAATTCACATAGTTCCAGTTTTTCTATAAATAATTGTTTGTCTGACAAACGTGGGTTGACGTCGTGTGAAACTCGTGAGTGAGCTTAATCGACTGCGCAATGCTCTATTCGCAGTCAGAAAAAAGAGAGAAAAGAATAGTTCGAAAAGCGTTGCTTTGGTTATGGACAAAGTGGCTCTCAATCTGTTAGCCCAAGGGAGTCTTATTAAAACTGTGGCTTGAGAGATTATAGATAATTGCGATCTGTGAACAATAATAAATTGTTTTTTTCACAAGCTTATCTTATACTCGATAACTGCACCCATTCCCTTAATATCGATAAGAATCGATGCTTTTTAAAGCAGGACTCAGAATAACTGTTAATATTTCAAATCATGATTGATTTCTACATAATGAAAGAATGTTCAAATGACCTTGAATTACCCGTAGTAGAACTTAAATCAGAGTCTGGTCTGCGTATGGATACCCTTTGTTTTGAGTGCGTGATAAATGAATATCAATTGCAATTCTTCTTTTTACAGACAAGCGATCATTCAAATCTACAAATCGGACCTGCAAACGCTGGACTTTCAGGGAAATCCAGCCGTAGCGCAATATAACATCAACTCGTGGGTGGAACAGCACACGAAGGGCAAAATCGTGAAAATTCTCACAGATGATTTGCCGCAGGACACGCGCATTATAATGGCGAATGCCCTATACTTTAAGGCCATGTGGGAAATTGATTTTATTGGCGGAGCGACCAAAGTGGAGGATTTCTATCCGAACGGCGAGGGCAACCAGCCCGTGGTGCCCGTTGAGATGATGGTCGGTGCCGGCGCCTTTCCCTACTATGAGGATCCGCAGCTGAATTGTCGCATTATTGGTCTGCCATATCATGGAAATCTCACCACCATGTACGTAATACAGCCGATGCGCTCATCCGTTACGCAACTGGCGGAACTGCAGCAAAGACTTAGTGCGGATGCCATTGAGCACATGATTGGCCAGATGAGCAGACGATCAATAATTATAGCATTCCCCAAGCTGCACATTACCGAATCCTTCAAGCTGCACAGCATGCTCGAACGCATGGGCATTGGCGGCATCTTCAATCCAGTGCAAAGCGATCTGTCATTGATAGGCACAAATCAACCGGCAGCACCTGCTCCGGCAGTCGCAACGGATCGCAGCCACGCGGATGGCCTGGCCAGCTTGCGGAACCTGGTGGCACAGCGGCAAGCGGCAATGTCTGTACAAGGCCCAACTCCGCCCTCCGATCTTATTGTTTCCGATATTCTGCACAAGGTTGACTTTGTGGTCAATGAGCAGGGCACCGAGGCCGCCGCTGCATCGGCTGCTATTCTGAAAAAGTCTGGTCCCGAGGTCGTTTTCCGCGCCGAGACACCATTCATGCTGCTGGTGCGTCACGATCTGACAAAGCTTCCATTATTCTACGGTGTGATCAACGAGCCGCCCGCAGCCAAAGCCCATTCAGAGCGTAAATACTAGAGACCTAAGTAACTTTCATAATTAGCAACTTAAGTAGTTAGCATTAATAAATCAGCCTGTGTCTGTATTTATAAAATTTCCATTATAAGATTGTTAGTAAATTATAATATATGTTAAACAATCTATTTAGTGTACATATGTAAATGAGCCTTTAATTTAATAATATAAATAAATGACATCAAAACTGATTTTAAATTTTGTTTTAACTCTCTCAAATCCATGGCAAATGCCCCTCCCTCCCTTATATACTTTTCTATTTGAATATAGCCGCCACATATCGATAGCTTAAAATGGCGATTAATGTATCGACAACATTTGCGAGCACCGTGAATTTGCCATTCACATTCACAATAAGCTATCCAACACCAGCCCTGATCAACAGCTGTTATTAGTTTACATCTTAAAAGGCCAAGAACAAATTAAGCCCAGCTCCGTTACATTGCCCGTAATAAAATCAAAATGATGTCGCTACCCGACTCTGATTCTGAGGACGAGCTGCCGCCAGGCTGGGAGGAGCGTGCCACCGACGATGGCGTTGTGTGCTATGTCAAGTACGTACCCAACGAATCCACTGCTTCAAGAGAGGCATAAAATCTGTCCCGTTGCAGTCAACAGAGCAAAACCTCACAATGGACACATCCGCGAACTGGTCGCTCCAAACGCATTACCGGCGAGCTGCCCCTGGGCTGGGAGAAATACTACGATGAGCAAAGCAAACGTTTCATGTTCCACAACAAGGAAACGAAACAGCGCACCAACATTGATCCACGACTGGCATTCGCTGTTGAGGAGCCCACGTTAAATGTGGCACAAGTGCGTCAGCGCTTTGACTCGTGCAGCACAGCGCTGCAGGTGTTGCATGGCAAGGATTTGCATGGCCGTGTGGCGCTCATAACGGGTGCCAACTGTGGCATTGGCTATGAAACGGCGCGTTCACTGGCCCTGCACGGCTGTGAAATTATCTTTGCATGCCGTAATCTGGCATCGGCCGCGGAGGCCATCGAACGCATTGCTCTGGAACGACCAGCCGCACGTGCCAGGTGTCGTACATTCGCCCTGGACTTGGGTTCGCTGCGCAACGTACAGCAGTTCGTAGATCAGATCAAGCAGAATTTTAGGTGTGTTTTATTTATTTCCTACTTAGACGCTGATCTTAATTGATTTACTTCTCTGCTTTTGCAGCCACATTGACTATCTCATACTGAATGCCGGCGTCTTTGCTTTGCCCCACACCAAAACTGTCGATGGACTCGAGACAACATTCCAAGTATCGCATTTATCCCATTTCTATCTAACGCTGCAATTGGAGACGCTGTTTGATCACAGGACGCGAATTGTGGTCCTTTCCTCCGAATCGCATAGGTAAGCACAGCTAAGCAAGGGCTATTTCGTGCAAACGTTGAAATTGTCCAACTGGCAGTTGTATAAATGAAAATGACACCAGGTATATTTTAAAGGCCGCCACTGTATACGTATTGTAACAGCAGTATGTGGCACCAGGTCTATGCTTAGAACTGTCACTGTATTTGAATTTTAACCGGCATTTTGCACCAGATACATTATATTGGCTGCCACTGTAGGTTATAATCCAACTGCATTTGGCATTATTTCTTTTTAGCAAGTTTATTGCACTTATCGCTTGGACTTTGGTCCGGCGCACGTCTGTGTTTTGCGTTGGCGTCGACGCAATTGTGACTAAACTATAAATAGGCGCAATGCGTACAGTCCGAAATACTTTCAAACGATAGTCTAGTTTGGGTAAATATTTAGCAAGGGGAAAAGGTTATTTAAAAATAGTTATTTTTAATATTATGATAGTTGTTTCTTATTACAATTTCTTACTTCAAGGTCTGTTTGATGCTTTAAGCTCTTCAAGCTCCTCTTTGACCTTACAGCATTCGTTAGGTTTGTGTTTCTTAGAAATTCTGTTTAATCTCGACTTCAAGGCAAAACGCAATTGAACTCTGTTTTGAGATTACATTTGTTTACATATTTACTGCGCACACAACGCACACATTGATATAATAACTACGTCACAAATGTGCCTGACCAATAGAAATGCGACTGGTACTTTTTCGTATGGCGTATTTTTAGTGTGCATTGCACATGTGCTTAAAGTAGCTTAATTATTGCAAGTTAATAATTAACCTAACGGTTTTACTTAATAATTACCTGTTAAGTGGCTTCGCTATTTAATATCCACATATAAGCGATCACTACAGCGGCAGCTGAAGTTTGTTTACATATTTGTGTGTATGCATACATACACATACGCTTTGTGATATCAGCTGAAGCCACACACATACATTCAATTCACGTGCTGCGCACAAGCACAGTGGTACGAAGGCTAGATTTAACAGATGGCCAACTGTTTGTAGTCGCACTTTGCTACATACACACACACGCACATACACACGTTTAAATCAACGAAACTCGCGTGAAGCGACGAAACGAGGCATAAAACGTAATTGCAGTGAAGTTGTTTAATGTTGGAGGTGGTTTTTGCAGCTGTATTGCTCTTGCTTCTTCTGCGTTCGTTGTTTCCAGCACGTACAACAACTCTTGGCTCTGTTTTGTTGTATCTGTATCTCGTGGAAGCATGCAGCAACAGTCGCGTGCGCCAAATCGTGTACTCACTAAAAGTCATGTATGCCAGCAACCGCACACGTTCAAACATATATACATGAACACCCATACATATGTATATGTACATATACGCCGACTTATGCGACCAAAAATGTCTGTTTGATGAATGACGCTGAGTATCTATTGGGGTCAGAGCACCAAGCAATATTTGATAGGCGGTCGTTGCATGGAGGACGTCATGTTCTCTTCTTCTTCATATTTTTTGCATGGGAAATGAATTAAAATGATTGTAATAAGAAACAATTGATAATGCTAAAAATAGAGAAATCAAAATGCATAATAATTATATAAAATATATACATTTAGAAGTTATGCATTATGCAGACGTAGTATTTAGAAGGTTTCGTGGAAGTACATCCACAACAAGCTATATTTATCATGCGTTGGACAAATAAAAATAAAACATATAAAACTCTTTTGCATATTTTTTGCAACAGTAGACACACATTAACATACATACATATATGTAGCTAAATATGTACGCTTTGGTTCAACCAAGGCGGCAACAATAACAAAACAAATTCAAAGTCCAGAAAATTGCGCGCTTCGATTTGTAACGTTCAAAATTTTCGGCATTTACGACCCGCGCATGCGCTACAATTTCTGGTTCTGTGTAAATGTAAAACGTAAATTATTTACATTGTGCATTGTTTTTACACAAACAGCTTTGTTGTCGTTGTTCTAGGGCGCAGTTTATTGTTGCGGCATGTAGGCGCCTTAGTCACAGTCATGGCCTGAACTTTTGTTCATGGTTTGAGTCTTGCATCTCATTAACGAGCACTGAACGCCGCCGCACAAACAAAACAACAACAGCAACAACAACAAAAAAGAACGACAAAGCCAATCAAGACTCGTTTGCGTCCGGCGGTGGGTGCAAAGTCCAGTTTGGGTTCGACTGGATGATGCTACATTGTATACAAATACAGTGAAAGCTCGCTTTAAGCGAACAACCGCGCAGTTTCAGTCTTTCTTTGCTCCTTGATTAAATATAGATAAATGCATAAAACAAAAGATTCCTTCTGCAGTTCACATTTCACGAATAGTTAAACAGCTGTTTTTTTGTACATAAATAAAATAAAGGCTAGTGAAAAGGATGAACGAGAAAGTTAACGAAAAGAATGGGGCCCATTGGAGAGAGCTTTCACTGTACGCATGTGCCGTAAGCCTGTTATGTACAGCAATAACAAAACAAATATGCAAAAAGGGACCACATACAACAAGCAGCAACTGCGTCTTAAATTAAACTTGAATTTCTTATCCCCCCACCCCCTGCACATCCCCCTCCTCTCGCTTGCAGATTTGCCAATCTGCCAGTGGAGAATCTAACGCCGCAGCACTTATCGCCGCCAGCAGAGAAATATTGGAGCATGATGGCCTACAACAATGCCAAGCTGTGCAATGTTTTGTTTGCCCAGGAGCTGGCACAGGTGAGTCATGCCCGGCTTATTTATTTTTAACATATTTAACCAACCAATTGACCCAATTTTCCAAAAATATCCTCACTGCGAGCAGCGCTGGCGGCACCGCGGTATTTCTGTCTTCTCGGTGCATCCTGGCAACATGGTTTCGACGCAACTGTCGCGCAATTATTGGTTTTATCGCCTGCTGTTTGCCATTGTGCGACCCTTTACCAAATCCCTGGTGAGTCGATGCCATCCAGCTAACCAGTTAACCTGTTGATGACTTTCACTGGACATTCTTTTTTTTATTAACCGCAGCAACAAGCCGCCGCCACGAGCATCTACTGTGCGACGGCGAACGAGTTGACTGGCCTGTCGGGTCTGTACTTCAATAACTGTTACTTCTGCGAGCCCAGCAAGCTGTCCAAGAGTCCGAGACTGCAGCAGCAATTGTGGGCGGTCAGCGAGCGCCTGATCCTTGAGCTAATGGAGCCGGCAACAAACTGAATTCCATATTTTTTTGTTTTAAATACGTGTGTTTTTTAATAACTATTTCTACGTTTTGCATTTTAATAATTATGCGTCGAGTATACAATTTGTTTTAGTTTTTTTTTTGTTTTTGTTGTGAATCTTAAATCTAAACATTTGAAAATGAACCTAACTACGTACTAAGGCACAGATTTGTGCTGGACTAGAAATCGGAGACGCGACCCTTGCGCTCCCAGTCGCCGTAGCGTGTTGGCTCCGGTCCAGCGGGTCCGCCAATTTCGCCTGTGTACGGATTTGTTTGGTTCGGCCAGGGCTTGAGTGGCTCCTTCTCCTGGTAGGGATGGCGTGAGAACTCATCCAATTTGCCCAGCGGCGTCTTGGCGCGCAATTTCTTTTGAAATGCCATCAATTTCTCGGAGGGTGTTTTTGGCTCCTTAATTTCATTGGCTGCCGACTGCCAAGCGCTGCTCGTGGATAGATAGCTCACTGTTTAATAAAATAAATAAATAACAATTAAATTGGTTTCGGATAACACTTTGCACATCCACACACACGCACCTTGTTTACCCATCTGCGGCATGGCCCGCAGCGTCTGTCTTGTCATCGACTGCATTTTGTTTTTTTTTTTCTATTTCTTTTTTGAGTTCAACTTTTGGGCTGTTCTTGTTTACAGTTCTTCAAAGTACCGGTATTTGGGTTTGTTTTCTTGTTGAAGTTGTGGTTGTGTGGTTTTTTGAAAATCACGCTGTTGTTGTCACTTGCTCGGCTCGTGCACGTTTGTGGCAACTGCGCTGTGGCTCCCTGTTTATATAGCTCTGCGACGGTACGCTGCCTTTTAATTTGTAGGCCGCTGCTTCTGCTGCGATTGCGTTGAAAGCGGCACGTTCAGTTTTTATTTTTTGTGGCTTGTTACGTATTGTAGCTGTATGGCGATACCGATAGCACAAGAATTATCGAAATTAGATGACGACAGCTGCATTATTGTTTTCGATATGCGTTTCGACGTCATTATTGCATTCTACCACTAACCATACAATGCATTGCTTCCAATTAAATAAATCTAATTAATTTAAGCTTGAATGTGAATAAATGAAATATATGTGAATAAGTAACATATTTTCATCATAATAATACATCCATCATAACGACTGGATTCTAGTAATTATACAAAAATAATATTTATTGGTTATTTGCGACGAAACCTTCTCAAACTTATAACCTGTTGATATATCGATGCCTTAAAAATTTTATTTGGAGTATCGATACTATTGCACCAGGCATGCTTGTTTCTTCGTAAGCAATTGTCGTTCTTGTGTTTTTAATATACACGTTTGTTTTACGTTTGTTTTAGTTTGTGATGTTGCCGAAGACGCCTAAACCTGCTATTTGGAGATTTATCAAGGGTAGCGCCAAGACACTATTCGTGCTGGAAGCCGTCTGTTTCGCGGCTAGCTACGGTCTCTACTACCGCATGAACACAGACCAAGGTAAGTGTCAATATTTCTTTTATATAAGCTCTTCACTGATCTTTTACGTTTCTCAACTAAAGATTTTCGCCGGTACATCAACGAGAAATATCCCTTCGCACTTGAGTATTATTATAAAATTGGAGAGATTGTCGGCGACAGCAAGGTGCGCGATATAGACGCCAGTTACTGGAGCTCCGCAACGGCACAATTCCAGAAGAAAGAATAACATTTGAAGTCTAATTAACAATGGCTAGCAATCCTTATGTCAAATCCGTGCTATGGCTGGTTGGCTTCGGTGGTATTGGATATGGTTTAATGCTGCTGACAGAGCCCAGTGCAGAGAAGATCGAACGCATTAAAGCATCCGGTTCGCCAGGTCAATACAATGCCGACGATAAAAAGAAAGCTCTGTTCATGCAAAAACTTCAGGAAGCGGCAACAACCAGTACTCCAATTTACAGGCAAGCGGCGAATACAGATAAAAAAGATAACTAGACTAGATTTTTTGTAAATAATTTGTTATGCGCAATGTTATAGAAATATTAATTTTGAAATAAAATAAGGATATGTGTGAAAAAGAATATAGTTAATTCGCTATCTCTTTCACTCTGCAATAGCAAAACGGACATTGCGGTAAACACGAAAACGATAGTTCGACGACACATCGATATTATTTGCATATCGATATATTTATAGGTTTAAACAGCAACAATTTGCCATTTGGCTTAAGGAAAATCAAATTGTTTAAGCAATATGTCCGCGGATAATGTGCCATTGTTATCAATGAATGTGCCGCCTGCGGTGCAGTTTGGTGCCAGCAAGAACTTCCAGACACACACGGAGCAGCAAGAGCTGGACAGCGCATTTCTCGGCTACGAGAGACGCCCGTGGATGCAGGCAAAGGCGAAGCCAAATCCGCACAGGGAGCGCGAGGCCATAACGGCTCTGCTGTCCACATCGAAGGACAATGTCGACAAACTGCTCGAGGAGAACATTAGTTATCGGGACTTGGCTTCACTGACGGACGAAGATCTGCAGCTGTTCGGATTTGCAGCGCAAAAGGAACGCAGTAAATTCCTTAAAATGTTTGCTTTGTTGCCCAACCAAGATCCCAGTTACGAGTACATTTGCAACCAAAACGCAGCGCAGAGCTACAACAATCATATCATTGCCAATGCATCCAATCACATCATGTACTTGCGCTCCTCCCTGGCCGCCACCAACTACAAGCTGCAGGTGCTGCCGCCCGAGGACGTGGTCGTGGGCGATAAACGCTATGCCAGTCGCTTCGCACTGGAGGCCCTGAACAGCGTGCAGGCCATCTCGGACGAGCTGAGCAAGGATTTGCGTAAGCTGGAGCAGCTGGCCAGCGATGCCAATCGAAAGAGCGAGGAAGGAAGCTCAACGCCGGCAAAAGAGGTGCACTCCAATTACAAACACAGTATTTTTTACTATTATTCATGTCCTTTTCCCTTGCAGCGAAATGTTAAGATATTGTACTACACGGCCATTGCGCTGGGCACGGCTTGTGCTTGGTTTTGGTGGTGGTCGAAGCGCAGCAACAGTCCAACTATCGAGAATATTTCAGTTAAAATCTAAAGCATTCCTTGACCATATTTACTACTTTTTGTATTTGCAGAAATGCTCTCCAAATTTTTAGACTATAAGCACATTCCATTTGAAAAAACAAAAACATTTCCACTCTTAAAAGTAATATCTAAGATTTTGAATATTTATGCTTACTTTTACAAGCATGCACTTTGAAATCTCATAGTTAAAATCTTTGTAAACCTTTAGTATTAGGAAAGACTCTTTAGGCACCAAAAAGTGTAATGTTATTTAACTAAAACTCGAATAGGTTTAAGCTTAAAGTTGATATCTTTAATACAAAACATAACATTTAAAATTAACAAAAAATATATTCCTCAATCAAGAATGGCCTCTCACTTGCGTCCGACCTCCTCGGCGAGCAGCAGAAACACCAAGTTCACATAGGCATCAACATGTTCGGGGAACTCCCAGGACGTGGTGTGAGCGATTAGTTTGCCTCGGCAAGTGCTGTGCGCTATGTTTTCTGTTGGTGTTCAATTACAAGATATATGGGGCTTATATTGTTAGGGAGATTTTCAGTCAACCTACTCATCACATGCTGTTTCACCAGCGACTCCTGTTTGTATCGATTTAATAGGTCCTCGGTGAAGGATACGAACTGTGTTAGCTTCCAGGTACGGTAAAAGATCACATTCGAGGCAACGCCCGCGAGCAGGGTTAACGCACGCAATTGACGCAGAATCTCGCGGGTATTCGTGAAGATATCAACAAAGATCGACGTAATAATGGCCAGCTTATCGCACGGCTTGAGTAGATCTTCCGGATAGTATCCGGCATTCGCATTGTCATAGCATCGCGTCTTACGGGCTTCGATGGCGTAGCAGAGCGCGGTCCCGCGCTGCTGGGCTATTTGCCATTTGGCGTGATTACTTTGCAGATCCGCAACTAATGCATCCAGGCGTGCCTTGCAGCTGGCCAAATTGGCATCGTGTTTGACTGGAGATTGTACGCGCTGGCTGTCAACAACTAATTAAAACAAAGTCAATTGAACGCCATGTTCAGCTGGTGAATTTGAGAACTTACAGCGCACTGGCGTTAAAGAAGTGCTTAATAATTCCATTATCGTCGTTGATTTATATTTAATTTATACTATTTTTTAACAAAAATTTCTGCATGTCCAAATTTTGCCAAAAACCGAAACATAAACGACAAATTTAAAGCACTTCAAACAGCTGACATCTATCGATTACCAATTTTATGGAATAGTTCCAAGTTATCGATCACCTTTATTAAAATTATCAATTGGCGGTAAATATCAAATTAGAACTTGAAAATGCAACAAATATAGCAATTTCTTCTGTTATCAATGTATATTTTCAAAGTTAAACAATAAAATAAAGAGTATAATACACAAGCTCTGAATTCGTTGGTTTTGTGCTTACAATAATAAATAAATGCATAAATGAATATTCGATTTTGGTTCCGATAACAAGTTCCCAATCAGAAAGAGTTGCAAAGTGGCTCCGTGAAAGGTTCATGCTAGAGACTACCCCGAATATCGATAGTAATCGGCGGTCAAACGATAGCACACACACACACATTTACTCAAAGTGTCAAAAAAGTGCCGGTAATCATTTTCAGACATTTCTAAAATACATTCGCTCGAAGTTTGTCAAAAAGCGCTGCAAGTAAATTATTTTTTTTTAAAATGTCGATCTGGACACCATTAGAATCTAACCCGGAGGTAAGTGGCTATATTATTTAAACTTGTAACAGTAAACCATATATGAAAAAAGCTTGTAATTTATTGTCGCTATTGCTTGGCGAAATTCCATTTGATTTCCAATTGGCATATTAAAAAAGACGCCATGATGTCCGTGTCCCATTCCAGGTGCTGACCAAATACATACATAAGCTGGGCGTGTCGTCGGCCTGGTCTGTGACTGACGTCATCGGTCTGGACGAAGAACTGCTGGCAATGCTGCCGCGTCCCGTGAAGTCCCTCATCTTGCTCTTCCCCATTAGCGAGGCTGTAGGTTCCTACGCTTTCGCATTTCATTTTCATTTTTCTAATGTGTATTTGTATTTGTGTGGGTGGGTGTATCTATGTGTGCGTGCGTGTGGCTGTTCTTGCAGTATGAAAAACATCGCGCTGACGAACACGAGCGCATTAAGGCTGCAGCTGAGCCGGAAAAATATCCAGAAGGTCTCTTTTATATGAAACAATTCACCCACAACGCCTGCGGCACTGTTGCCCTCATCCATAGCGTGGCCAATAATAAGGAGTAAGAGATTAGATATACCTATATCCATAATATATGCGCACTCATCTGTAAATATAATCCACAGCATCGAAATAGCCGCCGGCGTTTTGAAGAATTTCTTGGAGAAAGGCGCCAACCTATCGCCCGAGGAACGCGGCCAGGCTCTAGAGCAGGACAACGCCTTTACCGAAGACCATCAGATGCTGGCCCAAGAGGGACAAACCGATGCCGGTGCCTATGAAACCGTTGTCCATCATTTCATTGCTTTGGTCAACAAGGAGAATACCCTATACGAGCTAGATGGACGCAAGTCGTACCCAATCAGTCATGGCAAGACCTCGGAGGAAACCTTTGTGCAGGACGCTGCCAAGGTGTGCAAGGAATTCATGGCACGTGATCCCGACGATGTGCGTTTCACAGTGCTGGCTCTGGCTGCCACGCAGGAATAGAGACCCCACCTAAAATATATCTATATCTATTATATGATCTCTGATCTATACACTTACGCCTATTTATATATTTGTAAGGCCACGTTAGAAACGCTTCTGGCCATCATTATACGCATATTTAACCCGCACTTGAATGTATTTCGAATGTTTTACTTTTTGTGATTAAAGAACATGAGAACTGAACGCAGATGCTCCACCAACAGCTGTTTCCCAACGCCTGGCCACTGCGCATGCTCCTCAATGGGCTGCGCTCCACGTAACTGTTTGACAGTTGCCAAACGTGGTTGCTTTTTTATTTTCTTGCACACAATTGACACCAAGTTGTGGATTTATAGGATTCATTTCGAGCCAATAGCGAACTGTAGAGCCCTCCAGTGTGCCCCGGCAGAATATCAGGATATTTAAATAGGACTACAAACACATTTATGTGTGGTCGCCGCCACTGCTCGGAGTCGTGTGAATCATGAAGCTGCTGCTCAAGGAGCTGACGCGTTTGACCACGCAGCATCGCACCTTCTACTGCTACATGTTTCTCACCATTTGGATCTTCCTACTGATAGCGGGTAAGTTACTGCCCAATCCCGGCTAGCTTACGAGGGCTTACCCAAGGTTCTTTCTCGACAGGCATGTATCGCTACATGGGCAACGTTGAGCACAATGGCAGTCCGGGCAGCGGCGGCGGCGGTGGCTATGGTCCTGGCACAGGCACTGCCAGCTCTGGCGGTGGAATTGGAACTATTGACATCTCCAGCGCACAGCGTTTTGCCAAATATCGGGAACGCTGTGCTTCGCTGTCACAGTTGACGCGCATGGACGATGGCGGCATACTGGAGGGCTGGAAGCTGCAGGGTGTGCTCCTGGTCATCCGGCACGGGGATCGCGGCGCCATGTCCCATGTGCATGCCAATGGCATCAATTGTGGTGTTCCCGCCGATGGCGACAGCCTGGTCAACAGGTGAGTGAGCCACATGTGGCTATCCTCTGTTCCCGCTGCTGCCTGTTCACCTCAATTCTATGCCGGCAGATATCGAAGCTTTTTGCACAACTCCAGCAGCTCCGCCTCGGGCTCGAATCACATGTACTGGAGCAAGGTGGGACCATTTCATGGCTTTCCGCTGCTCCCTGCCACGGAGCGCGGCTGTCCACTAGGCCAGCTGACCTATAAGTAAGTCGTGTGGCTAATCAATCAGTCAATCATTCGGTCAATCAATTAGGTTGTAAATCAATTCGTCATGCATTCAGTCAGTTAACTAATCAATCGCTCAGTCAGCCAGCAAATTAGCCACTCTGTCGATTAATCAATCAGTCAGCCAGCCAATCAATCACTCTGGCAATCAATCAATCAGCAAATCAGTCACTCTGTCAATCAATCAATCAACCAGGACAAATACTTTCACATTTAGATATACATATATGTAGACCGCTATCACTCGCTCTTACAATTTCCCGTTGCAGAGGGATTGCCCAATTGCTGCATGTGGGCGACATCATGCACCAGATCTATGCGCATCCGTTGGGGCTGCTGCTCAAGCCGAATGCAGTGCGTGGATCCATGGACACGACGCCGCACACGCTGCTCAACTCGGACGAGGTGGTTGTCTTCACGACACGATATCGACGCACCTTTCAGTCGGCGTTGGCGCTGCTCTTCGCCCTGCTGCCGGCGGACAAGTGGCTGGCGCTGAATGTGCGCGAGTCGCACAGCATGGCCTTCTGCTTCGGCGACTGCAGCTGCGCCCAGACGCTTGTGCTCCGCAAGCGCCTGATGCAGCTGGCCGAACGGCAGCTTCTTCGCCGCGCCGACGTGCTCGCCGTGATGCAGTGGATCGGCGGCACGCTGCTGCAGCACACGGCGACGGAGGGCGGCGTTACGAATCCCTTCGAGGTGGTGGATGCCATGCTGACTGTGCTCTGCCATGATGCCGCTCTGCCCTGTCGCCGGCGCAATGTCAGCCAGACGCTGAGCACGCGCGCCCACAATCCGGAGCTGGTGGATGTCATCAACATTGATCAGGATGAGACGGCGGCCAATTTGATGCCTCCCCTGGAGCCGGCGGAGGAGGAGCAGCTTGAGGCGGCGGCTGCCTCGCCAAATGGCGAGCGCGCCGGCTGTGTGGAGGCATCCCACGTGGATGCGTTGATGTCCTTTGCCGACGAGCTATCGCTGCGCACCGCGCGACATGTCTACTATAAGCGGTCGGGACTGCTCCGCGCTTACGGCATGATCAGGCACATTGTGGGCTACATGCTCAAGATGATATCCGGGGATCGCACCAAGTTTGTGCTCTACTCCGGCCACGATTGCACCATGCAATATCTGACGGCTGCCTTGGGTATCCTGACCGACCACGGGCAGACAATTGCCTATGCCTCCCGACTGGCCTTCGAGGTGTACCGCAGCGAGGCCCACACGGATTACTATTTCCGTGTCGTGCACAACGGCCGCGATGTCACCCAGCAAATCGACTTCTGCGAGGGCGGCAAAAGCTTGCGGGTGACGCGCGACAGTCGAGGCAACAAGGCCGATCTCTGTCCGATCGAGAACATTATCCGATTCCTGCACGAGGACTACTTCGCGCCACTGAACGCCACCAACTTCAAGGAGGCCTGCGCCGCCTCCATCGGCCCGCCTATCAAGGCAAACGAGTTCTAGAGAAGCGCCGGATTCCCTTCCCGGCACTTTGTTGAACTGTGATAAGTAGTTAAGGGAGAAACCCACAACCAGGCATATCAAGTCGATCGCACACTATGGCATAAGTATTTTAGCAGAATTCAAGCTAACTCGTAATTCCTAGACCTATAAGTCCCGACAAACGATACATATCAGTGGAATCCTCCACATATCTCTAGGCTAAGTTCTGTGAGGCATAATACGTTTACGTATGTCTCTTACATATCAGCAACATATCATGTGCAACATTTACCTACAGTTTTCAACTAGACATATATATATATATATACATCTACAACTTTTTCCGAGTTAAGTATTTAAATAAATGTTAGCCCAAGCGAATAAAGAGTATCATTCGACAAGCATTTAAAAGATTGATATTTATAGATAACAGAAATAAATAATATTATATCATATAATATGCGACTTTGCATTCCAATCGATTAAAAAGGTTTCTAAAAACATCTATAAATAACGGTTAACGGCTTATATCAGCTTAATTACATGCGGCCCCAAGCTGCTTCGCTGACGTCCAAACGTCGACTGACTGCAAGACTGTACAATGCATTTGCAATTTTGCGGCTCAGTTGAGTGCATTTCTACGTTTGTATGTGTGTGTGAGTGTGTGTTGGTGTGTTCACACACAAACATTTAAGCGATGAGCAAAGGCTTTAAAACAGCGTCATGAGTGATAAAGCAAACGAGAGCAAAGGCCCCGCTAAAAGGGGCGCTGCGATGAAAGAACAAAAAGTACATAACAAGAAGAAAAAAAACTGCGTCAGTGGAGAGAGGAGCCGTTATTACTTATCTGTGTGTGCGGTTGGGTGGAGTGGGGAGCACGCGCGCAAGTAACGCGGCGAATACAAACACACACACATAGACAGACAGCCAGACGCAAACAGAGCGCACACTGTGAAGTGCGAGGAGTAGGAAAGAGGCGTGGTGGGAGGCAGGCAGGCAAACGAGCGCGCAATGAGCGTGTACAGAGACCGAGCGTCGATTGTACAGCGATTGTAATGTAAAATCGACGCTCTGCTTGCTGCTGCGAGCCTGTTGACATTCAGTACATTTTGTTACTTTTGTGCACGCAGCTGGCGACGACGACGCAGAGGATGACGCAGCACCAGAGCAGGAGTTTGTTGCCAGCCGCCGGACACGGCCATAAAAAGCAGCTATGTATGTCCACCCAACCCCCCTCCCCCCTCCCCCTCACCACTACGTCAAATTCTGGTGCTGAAACGTGTAATGGACCCAAATGCTATGGGTTGTGTTTTACGCCACGTTTCGTTCCGAGGACGTTCACGTGCTTGGTGTAAAACTGTAAAGCGCCGTTTACCATATCCACATCCACGTAATCGTTGTCGTAATGCTAATGGCAGCCCTGGGGCAATCGTCGCTCGCATGGTGCATGGTTGTGTTACATTGGGAAAAGGAGCCCAGAACTTGTAGCCGCGTTGCACTTTGGCAAAAGCAACAAGTGTGTTGGGTCCAAATGAGTGTGTTCGACTTAAAGATACCCTGTACTCTTATCTGAGATGCACACAACATAGACTTAAGATATCTGTGGAATCCTGTAAAGATTATGTTCTTATAACATACGTAACTCTAAAGTGACCCCAGGGTTCGAGTCTGTTTTTGAACCAGCTCATCTTTGGATTATATTGTGTGTGTAAATCCTTCCGTTTGTCACAAACAGAGCTCGCAACACCTCCTACCACATTATACGGCTGCAGGGTATTAAAGCAAACGGCTAAAAAACGATTTTTTTATTCGCTTACATGTGTGCGTGTCGGAGAGAATGAGAGAGCGAGACTTGGGCGGGGCAGGTGCGCCCGCCTGACGGGCAACATCGCTGTCCGGACTCGGAATTGTGCAGTCAGAGGCATTCAACATGAACATCTCACGTTGGGGGCTGCGACGTCACCGTGCTCAGTTTGCTGCACGCCGTTGTCAATGCCTACGTCTCTTTCGTTGTATGTGTGCTGGGGGTAGTTGGAGCGAACAACGAGATGCTGTCGATGTGTCCAAATCCAAAAAGTGCATTGCGGCCCCACTATTATCTTAATGTGCATCTCCCTCTCCTGCTCTTCTCAAATGCAGCAGTCGCAGTCAGTGTACATATATGTGTGTATGGGCGTGTGCATGGAAGTGTGCGTGTGAGTGTGAGTAAAGGAGAATGCAATTGGTCAAGCACAGTGGCACAATGCTATTTGTAAGTAGCGAAACTGAACGCATACGGTTTATAAACACACGATACTCAATTTTGTTAATTTTATTAATATTAGTATAGGATAGTTATCAATATATAAATGTTTTGTGGCGCATCCCAAAGGAAAGAATTTGTTAATAGTAAGAATTAACTTTGATTAATTTATTATTATTCATATACAACAACTGGTTGAGATTTTGAGACACTGTAGCGCTAGCTATGTTCAATTGCATTGTGTTTTTGTACTCTATATCTCTCTTTAACTGTTCTCGTTCGCTCGCTCACGAAAAACGTAAGAGCTGCAATGCACAAACAAAAACACACACACACATACACATACACACACAGAGAAGCAAGCGTGCCTCCCAATTGGCTTAGCGGCGACAAGGCGAGTGCAGCAACAAAAACAATATCAACAGCAGCAACTGTTGGCCCATGTGCATTGAGCAGGGGAACCGCTGGAGGGGCCATAGTAAGAAATAAGAAAAAAGAAACAAAACTGAGTTTTGTTGATGCACGCGCGCGTCTGTGTGTGTGTGTGTGCAGGTTTCTGTGTGTGTATGCGTGCATTGCTCTCTGCTCGCTGCGTGCATTTTTGTTACAAATGTCGGTGCCGTCTTTTGCTCAATGCTGCGACTCTGTTACAAAATATTGGCGAAGAAAAATCATACAACGTTTTTTTTCAAACTTTTTTCAACCATTTTTCATCGGTACGCGTGCGCTGGTGTATGTGTGTGAGTATGTGCGCGCCGGCCAAGGGGACTTGAGCGCATACCTGTAGCAGGCACTATGCATGGAAGGGGGCTGGGGCTCCTAGACCATCTCGCTGCTGCTGCTGCCCAATGCCTCCTACTGGATTTGGGGGAAAGCGTGGACAGGATTTTTCTTTTGAGCACAAAACGAGCAATAGACGAACCAGTTGGTCGTTGGTCTATGCTGTCTGCGCTCTCCGTACGGCCTAGCCGACGTTGGCCATCTAATACAACAAACCAACAGTTTTTCCAAGCAGTCAAACTAGGCTCCCCATAGGCTCGGCAACAGATGCCACCAGCCCCCCACCCCCAGCGCAGCGGAGATGCATTTTTCAAATGTGCGCAGCGGGGGGCGGCGGCGCATACAATTTTCCACGCAAACAGCTTGGCGGAGGAGCTGCACACACCAACACACACGCACACACATACGTATATGTATATAGAGCTTGAGATAGTCAGAGTGGGAGAGGGAGAGGGCGCGGGAGAGGCAGCGATAGCTGCAGCTACGCGCACATAGAAGAAATTGCAACGAAGCGACGTCGTAATTGCGCTTCGCAGCGGAGCGAAGTGCACGTTGCCGAGCGGAGGGGCGAGGGAAGGTGCATGCAATCGATGGGCGGTGCCCATAAGTTAACATATTTAGTAAGTACCTACGAGCAAGTACTCGCTTACCTCTACACTTACTTAATTACACAACAGCAACAACAACAGCAGCGACAACAGAATTGGCTGAGCGCCGACTTTCGCGCAGCTGGCAACGCTCTGCACCCAAGATAAAAAAAACGTACCGGAGCACCTAAGAGCTCTACGTATAAAGGGGAAATTCTATGGCAGCCGATTTGAATGGAGACCAGGTGGAATACTTATACATATAGATATATATATTGAGAGGCAGACTTGAACATAAATGAATACATGTATATACATAAGTATGTATATGTATGTATGTATATATTTATGTATAAGTCTGCCTCTGGAGCTCAGCTTAGTTATTCTTTATATGTTATAGTTGGGCTTATAGCATATTATCAGATACATAGCTGTAAATGAAGAGATCTAATGAGTTAACGCTTTCATGAATCTTCCATCAAGAAGATTTTTCAATTTTTTCACATAAAGAACGCATCCAATAGATTTACGTAGCCCTGTTTATTTATCGATGCATCTATCTTTTATATATTTTCAGAATATCTCAAGTGAAACCGGAATGAAAACTTTATGAAACTTTAAAAGATTCAGTCCCAGATTTTGAATAACTTAAACCCCAATTATTGACTTTATCCAAGCATATTTGTTAGATGCCAATTTTGGGTAGAGATCAAATCAAAACTATATAGCCCGCAACTTGTATATGAATATATATATATGGCTTGATATATTTTCAGTACAACGGGCAGAAGTCAAAAATTCGATTTTTAATCTTTTTAACATTTGGAAACTATGACCCACAATGATTTGAACCAAAACTTGGATGCATGGAAAACCTGGAAACTGGTTCGAACCAGTTTTGCACCAAGCCGAATCAGTTGGCCAAATCCGAGTTTTAATCAGGTCAAAAAGAAAACGTATATTAACTTTTAGTTATATTCTAATTAATCATAAATCTAAAAAATTATAATCCCAATTATATGAAAACCCCTTTCTAGGAAAGAGAAAGAACATGTTTGGATAGGATAGTCTGATCAGCATGAGTATTTAAATCAAAATATTTGAAAGTGTATATATATATTTAAATTGAAAGTTACGTTTTTATAACACACAGCGTAAAACTAATGGACAAACCGGACAGATGGCCGCTGGAAGGGCACATAGCGGTCGAGGCGCAAGAAGTACAATTCAAAGAATCGCGGTTTGCGGAGATCTGTATAACTTCCTTTCTGTCCAGTGTCAATGCAGATTTATTTGTGTATCCACTGGAGGTGACAAAAACGCGTCTGCAAATTCAGGGCGAGCACAACAATCCGCAGGCCAATGTGCTCAAGTATCGTGGACTCATCGGCACGGCGCTGGGTGTGATTAGGGAGGAGGGTTTCCTCAAGCTATATAGCGGCTTCTCGGCGCTTGTCGTGCGACATTCATTCGTGTCCGGCATCAAGATCGGCTCCTATGACTATCTCCGGAAGCAATTGTCCGTGCAAAAGGACAACAAGGTAACCACCAGCTTTCCCTGCACGATGCTGGCGGGTCTTCTATCGGGCGCTATATCCACGATCGCCAGTAATCCTCTGGATTTGGTCAAGCTGCAAATGCAGATGGAGAGCAAGCGCGTCTTGCTGGGAATGTCGCCACGTTCCACCGGTGTCATACAGGCGCTGAGATTCATCTATTCCCAGGGCGGACTTCGCAGCCTGTACCGCGGCCTCGGGCCCAATATAATGCGTGCCTCCCTCTATACCCTTGGTAAGGATACGCCTCTCTCTCTCATTATCCAGATTAATAGGTTATTTTTTCGGCTTCATCAGGCGGGATTAGCTTCTATGATTTGGGCAAGAGCAATATCAAAAAACTTCTGAATAGCGAGGAAAATGTGCTCGTGCAATTCCTGGCCGCCATGTTGGCGGGTTTTTTCTGCTCGGCGCTCAGCTCTCCGGCGGATGTGGTGAAGTCGCGCATCATGAATCAGCCCATCGATGATCAGGGCAGACCCTTGCGCTACAAGAACAGCATAGAATGCCTGCAACAATTGATTAAGGAGGAGGGCGCAATGGCCATTTATAAGGGTTTTTTCCCCTATTGGATACGCTGTGGTCCCTGGTTTTTAGTCTTCTGGATGTCATTCGAAGAAATTCGTCGTATAAATGGATATGGCACGTTTTAAACATGTAAAAATACATAAACACTGTTAAGCGAACATAACCTGCAAAAGTCTCTGCCAAATACACCCGCCGCAAAATACTCGCTAGCACAAAGCAGGGCAGAGAGTGCAATGCACTCAACTCTGCGTACATTGGCCCCAAAAAACAACACAAACACACACACACACAGGCACAGGCGCACCGAACAAGCACCTAAACGGTCACACTGCTTCGCTCACAACCAGACGGATAACAGATAACAGATACAGACATGCCGAGCACACACACACATGCAACCACACAGCACACACAGACGTACGCTAAGCAAGTTGGACGACCTTCCCTACATTGCCATCTCGCTCGCACACCAGTCTCGGCCATTGACGTTACGTCTCAGGCAGCGTTTGAGCAAAGCTGTGCGCCTATTGAATTAACATCGCATGACGCAAAGTTCGCGGAACGTACATTTTTCACAGATTTAACACGAATGGCGAGCGGCAGCGGCGCATTCGCCATTCAAATTTGGCGTTAACATAGAAAATCGTTAGAAACGAACGCAGCAGCTACCAAGTTTTCATAGAAATAGCAAAAGACTGGCCGCAACTTTACGCCCAGCCAGGTGGGTAGATAGATAGATGCGGCTAGAGTTGGAGCTGGAGCTAAAGCTGGAGTTGGAGCTGGGAGCTGGGAACTGGGGTCTCTGCAGTGCGCCTGAAGCTGGGCACGAGTTTAGTTTGGAGTTGCCACATTACCCAGAGAGCGAAAGAGAGAAAGAGAGAGAGAGAGACAGACACACACACATGCACAATAACATTTGCGAGGGATCGCTGTAAAATTAACATAACAAAAGGCGGCAACTTTCGAATTACATATAATTTTATGGCGAAAGCGTATGTAATCGCTTTTTTTTTCTTTCCGTGTGTACAATTTGTTGTCGCATGGCATTTCTTGAAGCCTGTTCGTTTATATTTTAAACATACAAACCAAATAATCGCATAATAATAGCCACAATGTTCACGTGTGCATCTGTGTGTGTGTGTGTGTTTGTTGTGCCCATAAATAAAATAATATTTTATATGGAGCTACATTTAAAAAATTGGTTTGAGTTACGGTTTTGGGGCTTAAACGTTTTGTGGCACGCCTTCTAAAATTATAATTTATTATTATTATATTTCGTTTGCTTAATTACACCAGGAAAACAGAAGTTGTACAGCGCACAGTGACACACACACACGCACACACACTGACAGACACTCTCAACGCTAGACAAACAGGGTGGCAGATGAATAGAGTGCTCCATGAGTACCCCCCTCCTCTCGCGCCCCGGGCAAAAGCGCGAATTCCATTTTGCCAGACATCTGTGATTGAGCAAAAAATCGAAAAAGATGGCTACTAACAGCGCGGGCTAACAGAAAACATAGGCAGAGGAGCCCGACAGCGTGTGGGGAACGCGCAATTGGGGAACATTCAACGGGGAGCTGCCCCTCCGACCCAGCCCAGCCCATGGGCTGACGTTTGTTTCTCCGCTAAGGGGCGCGGCGCCAAAGACCTTCTCAAGGCTGACTGACAAATTGGGGGGCGCACCAGCTACACATTGGAGCCGCCGCATTTAATCCAACAAAGGCACAGCGCGCGCACACACGTCGACATGGGGAAGTCTTGACTACCGGAACAGGCGCACAGCAATGCCGAAAAGCTTAGCCAAGTGCAAACAACGTGCGATAGCAACAAACGCGTTGCCCCTCCCAACAGTGCGCCGCTGCCATCCGAACGTTTCACTTGTCTCGTTATGTCACACGCCTGTGCCTCGGACTGTGATTCAATGGAACAGTGGCGCAGCTGTTAGCATCCCGGCTAATCTCTCAAAGGTCCAAAGATATGTACTTAGCTGTAATATGAATACAATAAGTTTATTGATTTGGGAATAGAGTCTGGTCTGGTTTTCAGATTTGAATCGTAGGAATAGAAGTTAGTTAGAGAGCTTGTTATCCAAAAAACCTGAGAATATATTTACCTATCGATCATTTTTCAAAAAGTGCAATTCCCTCCGATTTAAAGCTCATTTAGGTAAGTAGCTTATTTTATAATTAATATATTTTTAAACAGGAGACTTTACACTTAAGTGTGATAGACATATACATATGTATGTACATATATAAGATTGTCTTCAAGGACTAAGCCAGAAAGTACTTTACCAGCTGATTCATGTACAGCTAAAAAGCACAGTACAGAAATCCTTTGCACGCGCGCCTCTGTAGTTTCGCAAATTGCATTGCCGAATTCTTTCCCCAAATGACATCGACATCCCATCTGTTTTTAGCAGGTGTAACCCACCCTCTCCCCCTCGCACACACACACACGCACACACACGTTTATACACTGGGGCAGCGTCGCCGTTAAAAGTTTGTAACATTGAGTAGGGGTAAGAGAGCTGAACACAGCGTACATTGGGGGCCAAAGGACACTTTCATTTCATGCCAAGCGAGAGAGTAAACAATTTTTAGTGAAATTTTCGAATAGGCGAACAGCAAATTTGTAGGGCGTACGCTGCCCCGTTTGCCGGCAGCGACGTCGACGCCAACGACGGCGACGACGACGACGCCAATGATGATGATACATACTATAAGCTCCGTGTGCGCTGTGCCCGCCCCATATACATTTTGTTCTAAATGATGACGGGAGCAGCAGGCAGAGCAGGCAGCAGGCAGAGCAGGCCACAGCCACTTAGATGATAAAAAAGCACACAACACACATAACAACATTCGGCACACGGACAGGGGGCGATTGAGGCAAATCGCACGCACACAAACAACAAGGTGATTCTGTTTGATTGGGGTTGGGTCAGCTCGTTTGGTTCGCGCTCGCGCTCGCTCTCTCCCTCTCGCACACAAGACATTGACTTTGAAACACATTTGACAGCAGCAACAGCAGCAACAACAAATGCCAAGCAGCTTGTGATCACTGCAAAAGAAGAAGAACAACAACAGAACACTTGGAGGGGAAACAAACAGGCGGCTAAGCAAACATTTGAGTGGGTTCTCTCTCACTCTCCCTCCCTCCCTCTCCCTCTCTCTGTCCGTCTTTCAAGGGCAACTAATTAGCATTTGAGGTAACCAAAAAACCGAAACACACACACAAAAGCAAACGCAAATACCATCACACAACCCTCTCTCACTCTCCCACTCTCTCGCTCTCTTTAACACGCGCGAGAACAGATACGTCTAATTCACCTCGGCGGCAAATGTTAAAGAGGTAATGAACTTGCACACGGGCTCTCTGATTCGCCGTTTGTCTGTGTGTGTGCGTGTAGGCATGTATGCGCTTGTGTGTGTGCAAGTTTATTTCATTGTCAAGGTAACCGCATACAAACATATACATACACTCAACAAGGCACTCGCATTCACAGTGGCTGTTGGCGTTTTTTGCTCAGCAGCCTGCTGCTCATTTCTGCGTCACTGTTACCGTTAAAACTTAAACTTAAAACAGTTCAAACATTTTTTACAACATCCCCATTCGAAAGCAAAATCGGCAACCACAGCGCAGCGCACAGCGTACCAAACTTGTGGCCCCTTTGAATGCTGTGGCAGCCGGACGAAACTCAAGTGAATTGGCCAAGTATTCACTGTACCAGACCAACACGAATGGACCCATTCATTTGAGAGTTGCCTAACACTGGCATCAGAAACGTATGGCACTGGAGTTGCAGTTAGCTTAACTGCACAGATACTTATGAATGAGCTTCAGATGAGTCAAAAACAAATACTAAACACGTATAACTGTTATATGCCTTGTTGAAATGTTTTAAATAAATTAAACATAAATAATACAACAGTAGATCACTGCACGTTAGATACAACTTTGTACTCAGAATTTAATTGGAACATCGAGTGTACTCAAAAAACTCGAATTGATTAACGTGATATTTATGAGCGTATGCGTATACTCGAATGAATCATATGTATGAATATTGTATACACAATATCTTAATTTGATATTTATCGAACATTTAAATAAGTATTGAATGTATCCATATAGTATGGCATTTAGTTTAGGCACTCATTCAAACCCATAACAAGCTTATAATAAAACCCATAATAAAACACTATTTGGCTTTCATTGGAGGGTCATCCGTTTTTGTGTACCCACTCACAGTGTATGCGCACTCGACAGAGTATGATGGCCAACAAGCGAGTGCGAGTGCGAGTACGAGTGCGAGTACGAGTACAGCTACGAGTACACGAGCGAGCGAGTGAGTGAATAGTGTGAATGCGTTATATTCGTAGCGGTTTTGTGAATTTTTCAGCAGGCGCACAGCAGCGAGCAGCAGGCGTAAAATGCGCATTTGATTCACATCGGGCGATTTCGTTGAGCAACTGTGAATGCCAAAAGCGGCGAGCTGCGTGCGAGCAGTGCGAGCGGGACAACCATATAGGGCCAGGCATATGTTTGTCGTGTTCTCGTCGGACGCCAACGCTGTAAATGTTTGCCGCCATTGCTGAGCCCCTGTTAACTGTTTTAGTTAAAGAGCAATCCATTTTGTTTTGCGAAAAGGAAAAGGAGTAGACGACAGCCACATTTGTTGTTGCTGTCGCAGTCAAGCTGCGGGCGAGTGAACCACAAACACAAAGAAAGGAGCGCATTTTAAAATGGGATCCAATTGGAACGGGTGGAACTGTCAATTGGATTTATAAACAATTCTAATAAGCCGAATTAGTAACATATTTAAACGTGCTGACAATAATAATAAGTTTTCAAAACCAAATTGTTTTCTGCGTCGGCATTTCTTAAGCTTTAAGCGCATCGAAATTTAGACTTTTAAAAGCTAAAATAATAATTCGCCAAAGTGTCGTTATTCGCTTGCTTCGGGCAAAGCTTTAATTATTTTATACGCTGTGACATGTAAACAAAGTATATTAAATATATCTATATACTATATTTTCATATACATACATATGTATATATTTATAATATTGTTATTTCATTCTTCGCAGAGTTGCTTTTTAAGCTCGTTTCTCAGAACTTTTGCGGCTGCCCCCACCCCTCTGTCCCACTGTAAATAAGCTCGTGTTTATGAGGCCGGGTTTCGGTTGACGCAAAGCCCATATAAGGGATTCAGTTTTTGGCTTTTTCTGATAAAAACTTTCAATCCGACAAGCACAGAAAAGCATTAACAGTGCTTTTCACACTAGAGAGAGCTGTGTGCTGTGTTTGTGTCTGTGTGCTTTTTATTTAACAGTTATTTATAAATTTATACTATATATACATACATATGTATGTATATAACATTTTTATTATTAACATAAAGACTGAATCATTTATAAGAAATAAAGATAACATTTTGTTTGTTCAATAAACATTTTTAATTATAGATCTCAAGCTCTTTGGTTTATTTATTTTGTAATAAAATTCATTGAGAGATGATTAAAGATCTATTGGAAAATTTGTATTGTTTATTTCAATAAAGTCAATTCGACTTAAAATAATATTCAGTAAGAAATGTTTCCCTGTTCTTTCCTATGCAAACTATGCGGCGCTTTTAGGTAAAGTTCTCTGCTCTGACCGCGATAGAACCCAGAAAACTTTTACTTACATATACATATATACATACATACATACATACATACATGTGTATGTGTGTGTGTGTGCTTGTAACTCGAGCAGCTTGCGGAAACAAGTTTAAGTTTAGAACTTAAAATATTAGCTTGAACTTTTTTGAAACGCTTCCGCGCAACAGAGCACAGAACAAGGGCAGCGCAGAGAGGGGCGATACAGGAGGCGGGGAAGAGCGTGCACATGAAGAATCGCACATGGCAATAAAAGCACTCGGCGACGGAGGTGAACTTGGCAGATTTAACTTTTTTCAAGTTTCGGAAAACCAAAGTTGCGCTGCAGCCATGCGCGCAGTCGCTGCCGCTGTCGCTGCCGCAGTCGACGTCGGCGTCGTTGTCGCTTTTGCAACTTTGGCAAGTTAATTTTGTTTGGAAGCTACAGATTTTGAAAGTTCTTGTACTGGGAGCTAAAAATCGACAAAGGCTTTAGCAGGGCGATATTTGATGTCTGTGTGTTGATTTTGAAACAGCTTGTGGGCGCGCCAAGGCGGGGTGGGGTCGGCGGACTGCGATCCGCCATTCGAGCCAGCGTAAGCGTTTATTTTGGCGAGAGCTTAAACAGCTTTTGCTTTCCATACAAATTATATTTCTTTGTTGCGAAACACAAAAAAAGAAACCACAAAGCGACATCAGAAATGCCGTTTCATTTTGAAATTTGTAAAAATCCAAAATTCAAAATCGCCTGCAATTTGGTTTTCGGCCGCTGCCAACGCTCTCGTTGAATTCTGCTGCGACTTCGTTGTGTCTACAAATTTAGTTTGCACGCACGACGACGAAAAAATTGCACAACTCATTCGGTGTAGAATTATTGTAATCCCCACCAGGCGCCCAAAATCGTGCACTAGCTAGCTAGCGGCCGGACCTCAAAAAACAACTAACTGCTTCGGAGTGCTTTTGCGGCGCCATCGAAATGCTTTCGGTCGCGTGCGTGCGAGCGAGACAACAGCTGTGCTTAGCTTTTGCGACGGAGCAAGCTTGCGCGCTCGCACACACGACGCGCTGCGGCGCATCGAAACGTATTGTGCATAAAACGCTTTTCGCTGTCTGCTTTCGCTGGGCGCCTGTTGAAAAATTCACAAAAAGCCAAAATAGCGCGAACGGAACCGTACAAATCGAAAAACGGACGTTCACAACGTCCCTCGGTCGTTCACATGCCGCCTAATTTGAATTGCGACGGTTGCGGGCCATTTTCTCTGATTGTTGTGGCATTCGAGTTCGCCTTTTTTGAATTGAAAAACGCTGCCAGCTGGCAACACTGGCTGCTGGCAACTGCATTTGCACGCCAACTGTGAATTATTTCTATTTTTAACAGTTCGCAACATCAGAAATTGCTGCAGCATTCAAGAAGTTGTGTCTTCGGGTAAGTTCTTTAATTTGCAGTTTAAAATTTACTGGTAAAATGTGGAAATTCACCACGAGCCAGACCAATAATTGTGACTGCTTTAATTTGATTTGCTCTGTTTTAACACACTTTAATTTATGCAATTTATGCACTTTCAGCCATTACATAATACTTATTCGAAATAATGGCGTTACCCGAGGGTTTAGCTAGCAAAATGAAGACTTTCCAGGCATGTTAAGCAATCATATTTAAATGTTTTCGTAGTTAATTGAAGTCAATTTCAACAGGCTCACAATGATCTGCCCGTGTTCCTGAAAGGCGGACCCCCCGACAAGATTCTATTTGGCATTACTGCAGCTCTCTGCGGCGTGGGCTTAGTGAGCATTGTACATATGATCTACACAATGGGTTTTTCCAAGAAGAAGGCATAATAGCAACTAGCTTTAATAGCTTATTCAATATGTGCAATAAAATTAACTGAAACTAAACTTGATTTATTTGAATTTGGCGCCAAAGTAATAACTGAAGCTAGCGCCCTGTGCGAACTGAGTCCAGTGTTGGCTAAGTCTATTCACCATGTGGTCACCCTAAACTGTTATCAGCTGATTACTTGTGCACGCAAACTGTGAATGGTCAAACGCACACAAAGCCAAGAATCTTTTTGTGCTGGGAAAACAGTTTTTAAAATATAAATAATTTGCAAATGGAGCCAAACGATGAGGTTGTGGAGCGCCAAAAACTGGTGCCAAACGATGTAGAGACCGAGGAAGAAGCAAAATCAGCACAAACACCTGCCACGCCCGTTGCCGTGCCAAAGATCAATGTAAAGTACACGCCCACATACACAATTTCCACCCACCCCCATTTCAATTAAGATTTGTTTATCACTCAGATCAAAGGTATTTCCAGCGGGGAAACAACGCGTAGCCGCAACTCAGCCTCCTGCTCAATCGAGCGCACCATATCAGAGAAGGGCCAGGGACAACAGCAACCGGCCTCCGCCAAAACCACGGTGCAGTACGTCAACGAGCGCCGGCCACGCCCGCACGCTCCAAACACCAATCCGGCTGGCGAGGAGCGCTTCGAATTCAAAACACGTCCACGCAAACTGCTTAAAGGTAAACCGGACACGGCCAAATACTTGCTTTCCATTTTTTTCCCATACTCTTCCAGTCGCTGTGGACGCACGAGTTTCAAGAGGAGCGCAGTTCCGTGTTAATTCTGTTTAGCGGCGGCCTTGATAAGCCAATCTGGCTGTGACGCACTCCACGCCATATGTTCAATATAATCCACTTTCACACACTCACACACACACACACTAACACACACTCGCACCCATCCAGTTAAGCTGTTAACTGGCAGCTCCCCTTTTGGGGCGGCAGGCAACATGTCCTTGGCACTTGGCCTTTTGCGCTGAGCGGCGCCAGTTGCAACTTTATAATTAGATTTGTGTGCTACATGTTTTAGAAAATATTGTCATCATTATCATTGGCTTTTGTTCGTTAAAAATTACTTCAAATGAGAAGATACACGCGTTAGCGTATAATTAGAATATGTAAGAGCTCATAGAGAAGCATTCATGTGTGGCATGTGCAGCCAAATGCCAATTTTGATATGTTTGGCTTTAAGTACAGCTATTGAATACCTGTAACACTTGGGCATACATATTTATTGGTGCTTTATTGGCCAAGAGCCTTGCTAACTTAAAGGTTTTCTAGTACAAGTTTAAAAGTGTTTGTTGTAAGAGCTTTGAATATAAAGTCTCATCAAATTGACAGGAAATCGGATATGGAATTATTTTAAAAAGGTTTTGATAGTCTTCAAAAAAGATGTCATTAAGAATATATAAAAGTTGTTGTATTAATGTTCATAGTTAAACAACTTAAATCTAAAAGTGCAGGAAGGAAATCCAAGCCTTATAATTTGACAACTGAATAAGTTTTATAACTTTTTAGTATGATTCAGCAAAGGTGTTCACAACATAGTTAAGCTAGTATTAAAGCAATTGAAAAACTTTGTGTGTTCGAATTCTGTTGCTTAACTGATATGTTCAGCAAAGGGATCACATATATCATAATCATATATAGACAATTTCAACATCATTTATTTTGTTAGCTTCCTTGAGGTTTCTTTAAAAGCATCAATTTATTTAGCTTTTTTGTTGTATATTCGCTATGTTTATGATTTTGTGACATATTTTTTGTTTTTGTTTTATTTTTTTCAATTTATTTTCATGGTTTTTATGATTTTGCTGCTGTCATGGCACATGCAGATGGCAACCGTCAGCTGGAGCCAACGCACAGCAGCGAGCACAGCCTGAACAGCATAACGCTGGTCAGCAGCGAGTGGCTAACCCCAGATACCAACAACACCATCCCCAACAACAACAACAACAATGATAGCACAAAATCAAACAACAACAACAACACAAATACAAAGCCGCCGCCGCCGCCGCTGCAGATGCCAATCCCAATGGCAAACGCGAGCGTCCACAGCGACAAGTTCGACGATCGCCCGATTAAACATCATTCCTTTGTCTCCGAAGTGCCCGATGTGAAGCATATGGAGCGTGCACTGCTCGGACTACTCGATGACTTTCATTCCGGCAAACTGAAGGCATTTGGTAGGCATTTTGAAACTGCTTTTAAAAGCCATTTAACTCCAATCAATTCGTTTGCAGGTTCGGGCTGCACCATGGACCAGATGACCAAGATACGCGAACAGCAGGAGAGTTTGGCTAAATTGCATTTCGAGCTGGCCGCCGCCGAGGAGGATTCTCTGGAGCATGGCAACGAGTTCAACACGAGTCGCGCGCAGGAGAACATGCTGCAGCTAATGCAGCGCCTCGAACAGCTGTCCATCTCCATTGAGCAGCTGCAGACGAGCCATACGGGCCTCTGAGATTTGGCCAAACTGCAGCCAGCATCTACACTGTACGACCGACTGCTGCTGCTGCTCTGATCCGGCACTGGACAGTATCCGATGGACCTGCTGCTAGGGCCCAGCACTTGTGTACATAAGTTTTACGTTTAATTTGTAAGATTTTTGATAAGCTTCCAATTTCTACGTATACTAGTTAAGCAGTGATTGTGAATTATTTTAGTGTTACAATTTTTGCTAGACAATTTAAGTGCACATTGCTTATATATATATACACACATATATATTTTACATGTAGCATAGTGTAGTCGAATAGTTTACTACTCTTTGACGGTGCCAACACACGAATGCACTACAAAAGCTTTTTTCCACTGACAAGCTTCGATTTTACTCAAATCTGTTCAATTAATTATTGTTTTGTTATAGTTATTTGCAATATAAACAAAAAAAAAAAAACATTAAAAGTTATCACTTTTATATAACTGAAATCAAAAGCAATTTGTTATTTAAGTAGTTAATTCCCTTTCCCAAAGTTCCAGCAATATGATTGGTTCATTGTGAATGAAGTGTTTGAATTTCCCGCCATGAACCGTTTGGGTTATGAACTGGTTCGGAACCACTTTCAAATAAATAACAGTCGAGGATGAACCATTAGAGTTTTTAAAGCCCAATTCATTAACAAACAACTTTATCGCTTAGAATAGAAACTTTGGATATTTATAAACAATATTTTATCATTTTAATTGAATGGTTGTTTAAAAGAAACTATGTAAATTCCTGAAGAACCAAGAATTTGAGATGAAAAGTTCGAATTCTCAGTCGCCGCAATGGCAAATATTTCATGCTTGCAGTGAGAAAAAATCCCTTGGAAAAAAGTTACTTTATAGGCTGTCAACGCCTTGGCCCATGTTTCTTTCGGAATTCCGCATAACATCAACAAAATTGTCATAAACAATAAGTTCATCCGGCTTGGCGGCCTTTCAAGAAACAAAATAATACCATAATAATAATGACCATTTTCTTGTCGGGAATTCGGTTTAGCATGCACAATTTGTTTGGGCCGCGGTTGGATGCGTGGGCATGGCATATTGAGGATCGGGCATTGTGCCCAACCTTTGGACAAGTGCATTTGTACATAGGAAATTTGTTTGCTTGTCGCTTAATTTATGCATTTGCATTCAGCTGGTGTCCACTTCACTTGGACTTGTCATCATACTCCGTCGTCATTCTCCGCTTCTTCATGTTCTTATTCCTCGCCTGGTTCTTGTTCTTGTTGTTGTTGTTGTGTGTTTGTGATCGGTAAAAGTAATTTGTGGCTCGTTCTTCTTTCTTTTTCATGTTCTGTTTAAATCCGGGTTTCAAATAACAAGAATCATGCACCGAGAGAAATTTCGATGTCACCATTTTTTAGAAAATAAATTTCCAAAAAAATATTTAGTTTTCAATACCTCAGTAGACTCTGAAAGAATGAAAAGAACAGGCATTGATTATAATATATAATAAGTATGCTTTGGTTTGATTTGAATTGATATTTGACTAATTATACAGTTTTTCTTACAGTGCATCTGGCCACATGTTGTTGTTGTTGTTGCCGTCGGTTGCCTTTCCCTTTGCGTGCTGCGGTCAGAAAACTCTGGTTCTGGCTTAGCTTCGGTTTCAGTTTCGACATCAGCTCTCGGCTTCGGCTTCGGGTTTGGGTTTGGGTTTGAGTTTTTGGGATTGGTGGATTCGGGCTTCGGGTTGTGCTTAGTTAGCGGTTTAGTGCATTCCAGGCTTGTGTCGAACATCATTTGCGTCAAATGAAGAAATAAACGCTTCGGCCGGCGCATCCGCCATGCTGCATACAAATGCATTCGCTACCTGTTGACACTAACCAGGCGGGGCGCACACACGCACACACTCGTCCGTGGCACTTCCATTGTCCGGCGTTCCATCACGCGCCTGGTTACTGGGTACTGTCAAAAAGGGTCGCCACGATCGGGAATGGGAATTTCCGAGGCGGCAACGGCCAAGCCCTAGAATCCAACAAGTGCTGGGTGCAACAGCTCTGGTTGCAGTCGGAGTTGATGTTGGAGTGGGGGGGGCAGGTGGACAGTCAGGTGGCAGGGGCCGGGCGGGGGCTGTCGCCAGTTCATCGAATCGAGTGTTATGTAAAATGAAAGAAGTCATTAATATGTGACCCGCATATCAAATTTCGTATGAAACGAACGAATTGAACCTTTTGGGCTCTGGTCACATGAGAATTTGATGAACTGCCAAGTTGTTGTTGTTGTTTTTGATACCTGTCTCCAACTGGGAGCGGATCACTTGTTGCCCGAACCATTGGCCATTTGATATGCCGGCCACTTGATGTTTATGAACTCCGGCTGGAGGTCAATCGCTGCAGTTTTTGTCTCGGCTACACAGTTTTCTCCAACCCTTAATCCTTTTTTGTTTCGCATTTTGCTTTTTCTTTTCTTTTCCTTTTTTTGGCCCACCCACGCGGAGACACAAAGCACACCCGGGCCTGGCAGAGCGGAAATTACGTTGCTGATGACAGAGCAAAAGCGGAAGAGCACGCGGCTCGCGCTGGGGCCAGGACACCGGCCCACATAAAATAGCACGGCCCGCCCCACAAGTTCGCCCGCCAGAGTTGCACCAAATCGTTCACAGCTGGTTCGCTTGAACTAATCGCGGAACTGAATGTGATCTACATTTGACAATATTATTCATTAAGTTCGTTTCAATTGTTCATTTATTGCACCAAATCGTTCACAGCTGGTTCGTTTCAACTAAGCGCGGAACTGACTGTGATCTACATGTGACAATATTATTCATTTAGTTCATTTTCATTGTTCATTTTGTTTATTCCAATTGTCCATTTGAGTTGCTTCGCTAGTTCGTGAGTTCCAGCAGCGTTCAATTGCCTGTTTTGCTGCTGTTTAATTTGATTTGCTTTGATGCGAGAGTCTGTGCTTATCTGAAATATAAACAAACAACTCAAAGTGCAGCTCATATGTGAACTTCAGCTTGAATGAACTACTTCAGGTAAGCTTATTTATTTTTTCTTTAAAAAAATGACAGTTATATTAAGGCACGATTCGGTTGCGGGGGGAAGCGGAAAGAGGGGACTCTTTTGATACAAAATGCCCCGTTGAACTAGTTCAGTGAGCTGAGCTCAAGAGCACAGCTCTGGGCGCAGCCGCCCACCAGCCCCTCGCCCACCCACTGCGACCGTAACAGGAAGTGCGACAAAATTCAAAACGTACTCTGCAGTCGGGCATCCTGCTGCTGTTCTGCTGTTGCTGCCACTGCGGAAGCACGGAAAAGCTGAGAGTATAGGCAGGAGGGGGGCGTGGGCGTTGGGGGCGTGAGGTAACTAGTGCTGACTGACAGTCGGGCTGCGGCTGGGCTGGCATAAATGTGCACACGGCACAAAGTTGTGACTGCTCTGCGCCCAAAGAGGAAGTGTTGGGCATTGGGTGGCTTTTCCTTCTTCTTTTTTTGGATGGGTGCGGGGGGGTGGTGTTGCGGGTTAAGTCCTGAGCCATGTGATATACCCCATAGACGACGCGCACAAACAAAACGTTGTCGACGAGGCGAGGGCGACGTACTTTATTTCCTGTAAATGTCCTCGAAAATATGAACATTATATCCCGGAAACGGAAGCTGCAGCATTTGCAAGGAAGCGGCAGGCAGGCTGGCAGGCAGGACGCTTGTGACTGTGGCTCCTGCTGCCTGGCATTTGCCCAGCACAAACATTCACTCGGACGCCGCAGCGCCGTGTGGGCTGATTAAAGTGGGTAAACAACCGACGTTGAAATGTACACAACGCAGGAGGCTGCTGGCTGTTCCATGTTTAACTGTGCCTCTCTCTCTCTCGCTCTGGCTGTGACGTCTTTACATCCTGCAGGAAGCGTATCGTGGGCGAGGTGGGCTCTATCTTGGCTGGCGGCGTTCGATGCCAGCCAGTGCCAAACGGCTCGAAGGCATTCGGGACACAAAACCTTTGCATCAAGGAAATGACGGAAGCAGCTTCAGCTTCAACTCCGGCTCCGGCTCCGGCTGCTTTGGCAGGAAATCATCGTCGTGGACGTAAATTAAATTCCATGCAAAGTTAATTTTCAGCCGACCCACCGCCCCATATCCATGCCATACACTATTTCCGCATCCTTCGAGCAGAAACCATTTTCTGCAGCTGCGATATGAGCAAAGTTTTCGATATCAATGGAATGGGCCGATTCCCGATGCGATGCTGGTTACATTTCCGCAAAGGGAAGGCTTGGGAATTGATGGGCCACCCCCGGTGGGGGGGCATATTTATGAGTTAGCCAAGCTAAAAGGCGGTTAAAGCTCTTTTCAAATCATTTAATTTTCGTTTGAGCTTTGGTTACGTTAACCTAGTTGGCTAAAAATTCAATGATAACTTCCTTCAGAGAGACATATGTTAAAGGTAGATTACGTTTTGGTGTTTATCAGGAAAGGGAAGAATTTCTATCATTCAGTAAAATTATATAGCTTAACTATATTCTCCTCTCTCTTATATTATTTAACGCTCTCTCTTCCCCTCGCTTTCTCTCCCACTTTATATTATTACTATATTTCGCTCTCTCTCTAATTTCCTTCGTTCCCGCCTCTCTCTACCTCTTATACTGTTCTATTTCTCTTTCTCTATATACTCCCTTTCGCTCTTCCTTTCTTTCTCTCCTATACCTTATATCATTCCCAGTATTCTTTCCTAGACAATATTTTATTCTCTCTCTTTCACACACTCTTGCATTCTTATTCGATCTCTCTCTATTTTACGACTCTCTTTCTCTCTCTTACACTCTCCCTCTCTCTCTTATACAGTCTCTCTCTTACGTTCTCTGCCTCTCTTAAACTTTCTCTCTCTTTCTCCCTCTCTCTTACTCTATCTTTTTTACACTTTCCCCTCTTTACTCTCTTTCTCTTATACATTCTCTCTCTCTCTCTCTCTCTCTCTCTTTCTCTCTCTCTCTCTCTCTTTCTCTCTCTCTCTCTCTCTTTCTCTCTCTCTCTCTCTTGCTCTCTCTTACACACACACTCTTTATCTCTCTCTCTCGCTCTCTCTCTCCCTATTACACTTACATTTCTCTCTATCACTCTCTGTCTTACTCTCTCTCTCTTTTTATCTCTCTCTCTTTTTCTCTCTCTCTTTTTCTCTCTCTCTCTCTCTCTCTCTCTCTTTTTCTCTCTCTCTCTTTTTCTCTCTCTCTCTCTCTCTCTCTCTCTTTCTTTAGCTCCCTCACTCTCTTATATTTTCTTTATCAGTTTAGTTTAGTAGTTTACATAGCCTGTCTATTGGAAGAACTTCTAATCGGGGTTAATCTCTCCTCCTATACCCACTATGATTTTCTCTATCTCTATCTTAGGATTAACGTTGGTGCATCTTTAAGAAATTGTAAAGGAATATCGCAAGTTCAAGTTGTTCGCCTGCCGGCTAAGTGGATATATGGGTATGTAATTTGCGGCAATCATTTGGCCAGCTTCAATCACAACCGTTGGAATAGGCTGCGGCCAATGTACCGCTAGATGGTAGGCCATAAACAGAGCTGGGTAGAGCCATACTCTCCGGCATGGCAGATGGCAAAACAATAAACGAATCTCTCAGACCGAGTCGCTAGATCTGGCCTGGAGGAGGCTGAGGCTGCGGCTGCGGCTGTGACTGTAGCTTGGCCAAAGATTACGTGAAAGGTGAAAGTTGTGCGAGAACCGCACAAAGATGCGAAGCAAAAGCAGGAAACAGACCGGCCGAGCTGGAGGCAAAGAGACAGCGAGAGCGGGAGAGGCTGGGTCAGTCGATTGGTGAGAAACTGAACCGGACCCCCACCTGTCGTCATGCTAAAGCTCAGCAGCAGCCTCGGCCTAAGACCTGGCATGCCACAAACGTTCGCCAATCGCCAGATTTCCGTATGCGAAATGTGGAACACTGGCACAGTAGCCGGTAGCACCACCTCCGCCTGCTCCTCCTCCTCCAGCTCCATCGGCTTCTTGTGCTGCCCACCCATTTATGGCCACCGTTCGACCCACTGTTGGGTTCCAGCTTCGAGCGTCGACAGGTTGGCAACCACTTACCAAAGCTGCCCGCTCACTGCGCTTGGTGTGTGTGCATTACCGCATTGTAAACCTGAATTCTTCAGCTCTTCTTTCTTGCTTTCTTGCCTTTTATACCCTGTAGATATTTTAGCAGTATCTACAAGCGAGTCGATCCATCTAGCCATGCCTCAATCTCAGAGAAGACAGTTATTTGTATACCCAGAAAGAAATTATCTACTTTTCTCGATAGCATTGATTTTTGCAATTTATCGATATTTATCGATCACCAACTTTCACCTAGAGGAATATTTCGTAGATGAATAGCAGAGAAGACATGAGTTAGGGACGTGAAAACGTAACGCTAATATATGCTATATGCTACCCAGAAAAAATTTATCTAGTTTTCAATTCCTCAACTTATCGATAACTATCGATCATGAGCTTGTATTCAGTTGGGTCAAGTTGGGTTCTAGGTTCTCGCATATCATGCACAGACAATGCATAAATCTATTATATTAAAAATTTGTCTTATGTGTTTATTAAGTACTCGCTATTTCCGCCATATGATCGATAATTATCGATATCTAGCCACAGATAATTGAGTATATCTCAGACACCATTAGAGCTAGCAACACAGGGTTAACAAGGAGTTTATTTCGCAAACAGCTGCCAAAACTGATCACAAGTCTTTGCTACACAATCTACGCGCAGGGTATTGCCTAGTCGATCACAGTCTGGTTTAGTCACTTGTTTTTTTCGCCTCATTTTGGCATTACAATTCCGGATGCTGTGTCGCTCCTCGGCATTGTTTTTTTAATAGATTATGAATGTAAGGCAGTGGGTGTCGCTGCCGTTGGAGCTGTTGGTGGAGCTGTCGGGGCTTGGGCTGGTGTCGATGTCGCTTGGCTTCGTTCGCTTCGGTCTCGGTTTTCGGGTTTCGGTTAGCCACGTCTCTGCCGGCTCCTCATTAGACGGTAGACGGTAGCGTGTTTGTAACACTTTTTAGTTAACGTCTGGGACTGGGTCTTGAGTCGGCGTTCGTCTGGAGTGTTTGTTGAGGAAGTTATATAATCAGCAGCGCGATATATGTTGGCAATATGCCTCAATCAATTTATAACTCTTATAGCCAAAACTTGCTTGAAAGTTAATAGCCAAGAGTGTGCGGGTGGGCAAACGAACGGAACGCTCAGCACGGCCGGGTAACTGATCCGTTTGAGTGCATTTGCTGTCTCAGCCGAGAGATCGCAATGCTTCCTCATCAATATGGCATGGCATTTTTAGGTAATCGGACTTATAATCTGTCTGAGAAGAGTTCAGATCGAGCTTGAAGGGATTTGGTGTCAGATCAGCAAGATCTGTTATCGAAGAGCACTAAAAGCGATCAGTTCCAAAAGTGTGTAGAAAATAGCCTTAAGAGAATACGATTCTTGTGTTTGGTTTTGCAGGATCTGCCATCGAAGGGATAGATAAGCGATAAGTTCTCAAAAGTATCTAGCAATGGGATCATGGTATATATATATGTATATATATAGTTAGTTTGGAACAGTTTTCTGTTTCTTAAGATATCTTCAGCAAAATTTTAAGTTACGATTAAAGCTCGTAGCTTAAAAGCTTGCTGCATTACGATTAAAGCTCGTTGCTTAAAAGCTTGCTGCATTACGATTAAAGCTCGTCGCTTTACAGCTTGCATTACGATTAAAGCTCGTAGTATTAGAGCTTGCATTACGATTAAAGCTCGTTGCTTAAAAGCTTGCTGCATTACGATTAAAGCTCGGAAGCTCAAAAGCTTGCTGAAGATACAAAATTTGTAACTAACTAGGATATTAAAGTTTCGGCGTGATGAACATTTCCAGTCTTTCTTCTCTTAAGAGACAAACAATTTGTTGTAATCTGTTAAAATGTCTGAAAATCAAGTCGGATAGAAAATCAAAATGTTATCAAAATGCACTTAATATACTTTCCATCCTGGTCTTAATTATATTTCCTTATATTGTCTATCTATAAAATGTGTGAGTATCTAATTGGGTTTACGGCGTGTTGTTCTTTTCGCAGCTTGCGTGAATTCTCACAGAACTGGACACCGATTCGAATTGTTGACTCATAAAAAGTCGAGTTTTATGTGCGTTTCGAGGCATTTCCTTTGTCACTTCCAAGTCGGTTGTTTTTTTGGGCTCCAGGATAACTAACTTCCTTTTCAGTGTTCCCAGGCAACCTGCCGCTTGGCTAGATGCCTCGTCTGATGCTGCAATTAATTACACAGCATTTTCCATTTTCAAGTGCTCTCCCTCTCCCCTCTTCTCTTTCTCCTGCTCTCCCTCTCTCTGTCTCTCTCTGGTTGTGTGCCCATTTCCACGCTTCAATCTTCAGGCTCGTCATCTTCTTCACCCTCCGCCTCCGGCTCTGCCTCTGCTTCTTGTTGCTTGTTCTGCTTTTAAACGTTTTCCAAGAAATGCAGCCAATGGCATAGACCGAGACAAAGATCGAGATGAGTTTCAGATCGAGATCGAGATCTTGCAGCCAAGCGGCCTTCTGCTGGGCGGATGTGGCGAGCATTTTCCAAGAGTGTGTGAGCCTGTGTGTGTGTGTAAGTGTGTGAGCCTGTGTGTGTGTGTGTGAGCCTGTGTGTGTTTGTGTGTTTCTAGCCTTGTTGCCAGCTCGGCTTGTTTCCCGTCAAATTTAGCCGCTTTTTAACTTTGAGCCTGGTTTGAACTGAATTCGGACTTCCTATTTACTTTTACTTAAAACTGAAACATAAACCAAATTAAACTTATAAAGAAATATAGCCCACATTTTGTATATGAAAATACGTAAAGCTTGCAGTATTTTCGCTACAACGGGCAATTGTAACATAAGCCTGGAAATCTTTCGTATACATTTTGAAGAAAAAGACAAATTAACATCTGCCAAAAATTGGAGAATGTGGAAAACAAACTTCGGGAAGCTAAGCTCAATGCAGAAACCTGGTTCGAACCGTCAATTACTTTTGATTCGTGCTTTAAGACTTATAATAATTTCTATATATTATTCATTTATTTATATATGTATTTGTATATATTTATATAAATACGCAAAGTTTTCTTCAAAAATGGATATATAGGTTTTTTTCCCGCTAGGTCTAGCCAGTTAGTTACAGAAAAATGGGCAGCACTGGTTTCTATCTGCAACTCCGCCTTAGCCTCGGACGACAACGACTTAAACTACGGAAATTTTTAAATATATGAAAAACATTAAAGTGTATTTGAATACAGAAGACAAATCTTGCTTTAAAAATGGTTATATAGCCTTTTTCCGCTAGAAATAGCTTGCTTGTTTCGAACAAATGGGCAGCACTGGTTTCTAGCTGCAACTCCGCCTTAACCTCGGGCGGCAACGACTTTAACTGCGGATACAAAGCTGATCTACAATAAACATCTAGACTCGGAGTGTGTGTGTGTGTGGGTCGATATTTAATTGATAAAATTTCACATTCCACACGTTGCAAGAGAAGCCAAAGCAGCGACTGGGGACGCACACTCTGTTTATCCTGGCCTCGAGGATCGCCGCAGCGATCTGGCACTTCGATCGCCGCGCCTCGGTCTCGGTTGCACAATGCACTCATTGCATGAAATCTGAAACCTTTCACCGGAGTTAACAATGTGTGCTGCGGCGGGCAACCTGCTCGGGCCCAGGCACTTGCGGTGATCGAGCCCGATGCGTTCCTCGATCTTCGGCATATTTCCAACCCCTAAAGTTGGAATTGTGTTTGTTGCTTTGCGTTCTGCTTCGGTGCGCTAAATTAGAACACGAAACTCGCATTCCCCGATGCCATAATCCCCGGACCGGACCGGAGTGCTGAGTGCGTCGTAGATCGATTTGTGGGCGATCGTTGCACAGGTCTTTGATTTTTGATCGGTTTTCCTCGTTTCAGTTCTTTTTTTTTGGGCTTTTGTTCTTTGTGTCTTGCTTGAGTGCGCCCTTCAGGCGTTGGGATTCTGGTTCCTCGGGCTCGTTTCCCACGGTTTCTTCTTTCCTTTCTGGCTCGTCTGGCTGCACATTGTACGCTCATATCCTGCACACACACACACACATCCAGCTGATCCCAGTAATGGCAACTGTCAAAAGGATCCTTTATGGCGGCAAAAATCGTACAATTAGTCATTGTTGCCAGAGAGGGAATGTGTAACAATTAGGGTAACCAGGATCTGCACTTTATATCCTTTCCAAAACAATATTCAATTTAATTACTTTTACGTGTAACGAAAGGACCTTTTGTTTCACTTCCAAGCAGATCGTTTTCTGCTTTGAATTCATGTCAGCTCCTGTGTAGGCGGTCCAAGGATGCGGCCGCCCCTCCCCCCTCCGCTCAGGGTTTGTGTAACAAGTTGAGATAATTATGTAAAGATTTTCATTGAATATCAATTGTGAAGGATGTGTTACGTAATATATACTTCTACGGGTTCTATAGACATATTTTAAATATCTATGTAAAGAGTATGTCCTGACTGACTGATTGATAGCCTAGCTGATTGACTGACTGAGTTACTGACTGACTGAATAGTAGATTGATTGACTGACTGGCTTACAGATTAGTCGATTGATTGAATGACTGACTGGTTGAATAACAGGTTAACTGGCTGAGTGAGTAATTGATTCATATTGCCTACTGACTGACTGATTGACTGATCGACTAACTGACTGAGTTACTGACTGACTGAGATACTTATTGACCGATTGACTAACTGACTTAGTGACTAACCGACTGGATAGTAGATTCAATGACTAACTGGCTGACAGAATGGGTTCATTGATTGACTACAAAAATAGCTGACAGACTGATTGATTGAATGGGCAAATAAATGAGTTACTAATTAATTGACTGACTGAGCGACTAATTGATTGACTAACTGACTAAATTCTTGATTGATTGAGCAAACAAGTGATTAACGAAATAAATGATTGACCGACTGATTGACTAATGGAGTGACCAAGTGACTGATTGACAAACTGACTGTTGACTGACTGACCAAGTGACGGACTCAATATTTAGCTGACTGACGGACAAACTGATTGACTGATTGACTGATTGACAAACAGACTAGCCCAGCGACTGACTGACTGATCGATTAGTTGATTGACTTTTAAACTGATTGACAGTCTGACTGATTGACTTACTGGTTGATTGACGTTCTAAATGATTGACTGCCTGATTGACCACGAGGTCATTAATTGATTAAATGGACCTAAACAATATTCATCACTTAATTATAAAAATGGGATAGAGAGTACATTTTCGTTGGCATTCCAATTGACTGGCGCTCCAGACATACTGGTAATATGCACACATAATACGCATATATAGATATATATATAGTTGGGATACACCTCCCCCGCCTGCTGTGCGCATTTTAGTGCTAATAATTGGTGCGATTGGCAAATGACCAAAAAATGAAGCGTCTGGAAGACTTCCGCATCGGGACAGATCGCCGGGCCCAAGCAATACTATTTATAGAGCCGACGTCTCTTTCTGTCTCCCTCGCTCTCTCTTTCTCTGTGTCTCTCAATATTTAGGACAGGGGATTCGCAGGGTGCGCATCAAAACGGTTTGTGTCTGGGCTGCTTATATGTATATGTATGCGCGTGTGTGTGTGTGTGTGTGTGTGTGTGTGTGTGAGTCCTATGTGTGGCAAGAGCGAACTCTGGACATTGTATGTGGCATTCTATTTAAATGTATTATCTGCACTTGGGCATCGAACTTGCGACGGGCCGTGCCACAGACCCAACTTGCCAGATTGACGGCGGCAGGTTGCACACACCGACACGCACACACACACACACATACACACACGCAAATGCACAACAAATTCAAAATTAAGTAAGTTGATGCCGCGTCAACTGCCACCTACGACCTGCAACCGGCACGCCTACGCGCCCATTGCGAATGGGGAAAAAAAAAGAATTGTTGCTGATCGCAGAAAATATGTTGATTGGCTCAATTGGACGACTATTTGAACTCTGAACCTCTGCCACACAATCCTGTTGCCTCTCTCTCTCTCTCGCGCGCGCTCAGCCATCTCGCTCTTTGCTTGTGCCAACGCACCAGAACCAACAACAACAACAACAACAGCAACATCTACTAATTTGGGCCAGTGCGAGAGAGCGCGGGGGGGGGCAGTTGAGCGATCGCCGCCGTTTATGGGCATTTGACTTCAAATGTCAACGATGTTTAGGGAAACTGGTTAACGAACTTTTAAAATGAAAAGAAAAAAGAAAAACAAAACAAAAAAAGCAAAAAAGAAAAATCCCCAGCGCAAAAGTCAAGCGGATGCATCGCAACGCAACTGAGCGCATCTTTAGCTACTTTTTATGGCAACCTGTCGCCCTCTCTCTCACTCTCTTGCTCGCCGGCTCTCTTCTTAAGACTTGGCCCGCTAATTTATGTAGGCAAATAAGAGTTGCTTTTTTTTAACGGAAATGTCGCGTTGCAGCTCAACAGTGTTGGTTAATTGAAGTTTGGGTCGACTGGTTTCTAGGGGCTCAGCAGTGAAGAGCAGGATGCAGCCCACCTTCTATTAGCTAATCGATAAACGATTGTATTCGCTTTTATCGCAGATAATTAACAAGTCAATCGACGCCCACGCCAAAATCCCACATATATAAACAAATATATATATGTATGTAGATATAAATAATTAAAACATTTTCGACTTGATTGGATTACTAAACACACAACCAGAAGCCCACTGAATGGAAATACATTAACAATTAGCTTATAATTATGCATATTAATTGCTCTCATCGCACGATCACCTGTATATTGACCAGCTGAATATATGACGAAAATATATTTATTTTTTAAATTTGTTTAACCTCAATGTTCGTATAAAATATCTGTACCTAGACATATGTACATATGTATATTAAAGGAAATAAACAACGTGCAAATATTCGGAAGACAAATATTGTAAACAAGAACAAGAAAACTGAGACCAAAATCAAATAAATTTAAATTTCTTCATTTCTCTTTGGCGAATATGCTCTCTTAAATTCTCACGCTCACGCTCTCCATGCGCTCAAATGCGCATGCTCTCTGGCGCGCGCGCGGTCTCAGTTTTCGTCGTTTGCTTTGTTTATTTCTTACTCGCATGTTTTGAGTCACAACGTAAGAAACTTTCGTGGTGAGCGGACGTGTTGCTGCGGAACAAGAAAACAAACAAAATTTGTTGTACAATAATTATAATTCCGAATTGTAATTGTGCAAAAATATTCTAAAAATTAATTCAATTCAATGCGCGCGCACCAGCAGCAGCAGCAAAACACAAAAATAAACAAGTGCAGCAACAACAACAGCAATAATAATTTTTAAGTTGAATTTATCGCTTGACAAATCAAAACATAACAGAAATCCAACGAATTGTGGACGAAAAGCCGCCGACGCCGCCGTCGTTGAGAACGAGTAACAAAGCAAAGAATAGCTAAATAACTGTGTATGCCAAGTTTTCCTTTTGTGGCTGTTCTCAAATCAAAATATACAAAAACGAAATAAACAAAAATTAGGCGAACAGAGCGCAACAAAAAGAAGAAGAAAAAACAACAACAAGTAGTGTGCAAGCAAAAGTAAAAAGGAAGCAGTTTTTTTGATTGTTGTGTGCTTTCTACTTGTACGCAGCGCATGTGAAACGTGGGTGAAAAAGGGCCAAAGCAAAGAAACAAGACCAACAACAACAACAGAAGCAACGACAACAACAGCAGGGACCAGCACAAGTGCAACGCGCAACGGCTGTGTGTTTGTGTGCGTAAGTGTGTGTGTGTGAGGCAGGAAGAGACGGAAGTACTTTGTGCTCTTTGTGGCTGCGGCCTGCTCTTCCTCTATAACGTCTCCAGCTTGCGCTCGATTTGTTTTTGTGTTTTGTTCATTTCTGTGCGCCATTCCCTTTTGGCGCTGACATTCGCTTGCAATGGCAAATAAGAAAACATACACAAAACACTTTTAAAGCAAGCGCAGCGCAGCGACAAAAGCAACGGTCAACACAGGATTAACGTAACGTGTCCCCTGGCCCCCAAGTCGCAGCTACCAAGTCACTTCACAATGGCCACTTGACGTCGCGTCGCAGTAGCAGCGAACGACGACGCGTCTCAGCAGAACCAGGAAATCGGCTGTCGTCGCAGCAGCAGAAGCAGCAGCAAAGTGCATGCATTACGTCGCGTGACGTTCGGCTAACGTAACGTTACGTAGTAGTGCTGCAGTTGTAGTTAAAGCGAGCGTCGTCCAAGCAGCAGAAGAAGAAGAACAAGCAGAAGCATTAACAACAAGTGTAACGCGCGTTTTCTGGATCTGGACAACATATCCGCTTCCGCGTTCCGCGCTGTCGCTGAGAGCTTTAAGCCTAAAAGAACGCCAAACAGACAACGGGTATTACAATAACAACAACAACAACAGCGACCTACGTCACGGCACAGTGGAGCAAAAGCAAACAGGTAAGCAAGGAATTTACTTTGTTTTTTTTTACAGAAAGATAGGTCAAAATATATTATATAAAATGGGAAAACAGAAATTGATTTATAAATAATGATAATTGAAAATGAATGTTTGAAAACTTACATTTTTTCCAGATTTCTTGTCGTCATTTTACAATCATTTTCCATTCTCTTCTATGCGATGTTTGTTTGCGTCAGGAAAAAGAGATTTCACTGTACATCTTTTACACAATCGCTTGTTTTTCTTTTTTCTCCAGCACGTTTTACTTGTATTTCTGACCTTCTCTCATTTCCATATGTTTTCTTTCATCTCACACTTAATGTGATACACAATTCTGTGCTCCCCCCTCCCGATATGGCCCTACAGAAGTTGTCAACCGAAAGTTGATAAATTTTAACGTAATCTCTTTGAATTGTCTACACACGCTGCGTTTTTATTGTTTCTGTCATGTTCCGACAATCTGTACAACAATTATTTACAACGATTTCTCAGGTTTTTCTTATTTTGTTGAGGTCAACAAATTTCAATTCCTTCCACCCAAGATAAATGCAACTTTGTTTGAGCCCTTTACAACACTAGAGCCCATTATCTTCTTTAGATACAGTCTATTTCTAGACTGTGGATTCGTTTTACTAACTTAATAAAAAAGCTAAATCAGTCGCCTAAAAATAAACATGAAATAGCTTTTCTAAACAGTTGAAAAAAGCGCATCTTTGTCTTTATTTATTTATTTTTCCATACGGAACTCATGATTTCACACCTCTCAAATGGCACTCACACATTAATCAATTGAGATTAAAGCAAAATGAGGAAGAAGCAAATGCACTAAATGTACCTAACCTAGAAATGCTTTGCTTAGTTTCCCATAAAGTTTACACTTTAACTGTGTTTTGCACAACTTTTACAGTGGTCACTCGCGAATGAGAACGCCTTATAATACTATTGTAATTGTAATATATTGAATTTTTAAGAAAATAGTTCTAATAAACACCAAAATTCTTTACTTATTTTACAGTTAACACTTCTTGTTAAATGTTAATTAACATCGAAGCATTCTTCATTCGTGAGGTACCACTGTACAAATATGTTGATCCATATTGAAGGCAATCGCTCGACTGGGTTTTCAGGCTCGTTTCGGGCTATTTTTCTTGGGGGTTTGGTTTGGGTTTGCTTTGGGTTCGACGGGTCTCTTGTTGCATGCACTTTTTCTATGGAAGTGAAACAAAAGCGGAGCGTTAAGCTCCAATTGGGTTGATGTTACGGTTCTTATTTGTTGTTGTTGCCGCTGGTTCTCGCCGCCTGTTGCCGCATTTTTACTGTGTCTCTTCTGAAGCGTACGTCAGCGAAATCTTATCGCGCGGCCCGCTCTACTGCTGCTGCTGCAGCAGAATTCTGTTTATTTGTGCGCCTGCTGTCGCTGCCGACGTCGACGTCGCTGCTGCTGAAACGAATCAGCGAACAGTTCCTGCTTCTGGTATAGCTACAAGCACACACATACACTCATACTAAAAAAAAAGCTCAATCTGTTTGGGTGGCGGCGGCAGCGGCAGCGCAAGGCAAGGAAACAGCGCACCTGATCTTGCTACCCCGCGTTGCCCCCTTTACGGAGAGCTAAGATTTTCGTCGATAAATTTGATTATGTGTGCGCGTATACAAGTATGTATGTATGTGCATATGCACATAAATATGTACATATGTATGTGTGTGTGCGTGTGCGTGTTATTTATTTAACATGTTCGGCTCTCCAATTAGCGAAAAACGAAACAAAACGTAGAAATATGTCGACACATGCACACAAATACACACACACACACACACACACAAGCACAAAACAGACATCTCTCCAACTGAAACAGCAATTTTATGGATTTCTAGCTGTGTAGAGCCATTAACTTTCCTGGTTCTCACTGTTTATACGTCCGTCTGTTTGCTTCTGTCTGTGGGGCAGAAAAAGCCAGCGTAAATACAATAAATTAAATTCACTTCCGCATTGCTCCACAAAAGCGACGCGACGTAACGGGTGAGTGTGTGGCACACGTAAGAGACGCGCGACGCCTTAACGTAAGAGCAAGAGCACTAAGTGTACGGAAGCAAAAGCAAAAGAGAGCGGCAGCGACGACGACGATCTTTCGGGTCAGCAGCATGGCAATTGGGGAGACAAACACACACACACACACACCGAGACAATTGTTCATGTGTATGGCTTGCTAGAGCAGAAACAGGTATAAAAATTGTTCAGCGCAGCAGGTAGAAGGAGGCGGCGTAAAGGCAAAGGCTAGCAGCCCAATGAAAGAAAGAGGAAGCAAATGCCAATGCAAACGACAGCAGCAGCAGCAACAGCAACAACAACAGTAATATAATGAAAAGTAAAGCAATGTTACGATTGCTCTCTTTTGCGCTGCTCTTTAATAAATATGATCTGAGTCTGAAGGGCTTAAGGCTCACTCAATTTAAAATGCGCATTGATTGCTGTTGTTGTTGTTGTCATGGCTGTTGGGGCTTGGCTGCTGTCTCAGCGCTTTGCTTCTTCTTTTTATGCTACTCAACGATCTTTGAGTCACAGTCACAGTCACAGACACACACATACACGCACACGCCAACTGCACTGAGAATGAGTCGCAGTCGCAATTTTTCTTTTGCTGCTGCTGTTGTTGTTGTTGTTTTTTTTTGTTTTGCCGCTGACGCCGATGACTTTTAGTTGTTTAAACTTGCATGCGGAAGTAGCGCGCATAGCAATTGTATTTGCTGGCTTGCTTGTTGTAGTTGTTGTTATTTGATTTTCTTGCTGCGTGTTATCGCCCAGCGCAGATGTAGCCATTGTGTGTGTTGTTTTTGCTGTTGCTGTTGCTGTGTGCTATATTGATGTTTTGCAATATGCACTCACTCGCACACACACACACACTCACGTATTGTTTGAACACTTTGCACCATGCGCACACACACACATACACTTGTTAGCATTATGACAGCCACTTGTGCAGCGGCAGCAGCAACAACAACGACCCATTTTATAGTGCACAAAAATCACACTAACCTGAATTTGCCATAAATGTTCACAGCTTCCATTGTGCTGTCTCCAATTCGCCGCACAAGAAAGTGCCTATGTGTGTGTGCGTGTGCGTGTGCGCGTGCGTGTAAGCTATCGCCGCCTATCTTTCAACACTATTAAAAGATCGTGCGAAACATTACCACTAAGCTTCCCTCACCACACTGGAGCTTATATTGCCTTTTTTATATGTCAAACATAAAATGGGTAATAAGGGTATGATAAAAATTGCACAAAGTTATATAACTGTTAAAAGAGGGAGATAGTTAGAGAGCGTTAGAGCCATTAAATTAGGTTCTCTTGCTTATGCCAAACGCAAATAAACTTGTTTTAAATATTTTATACTCCCACATCTATAAGAGCTTAGATCAATAAATCCGCAGGTTTCATTTTTATTGCTGCCGAAAACGAAAGACGCTTTGCGAATGACAGATATGGAATACTGTCATACAAATTTTTGAACATCTTATCTATATACATATATATATATATACTTTTAAATGTTCAAATTGTTGTTTTGATGAATTTATGATTTTATAGGGTATATAAAAGTTGTTGAAGCGCAATTATTTTAGCAAATACCTGATGTAGTTTATTAAGAACAGAGTTTAATTACTTTTAACAATGATCTTGCAATGGGGAAATGCGTTATACAATGGCATCAATAATTTCCCGATGCGCAGATAATTTCCCAGACTCACAACAACCAGCACCCAATCTCGAGTTCGAATTCGAACTCGAACTCCACAAAAGCTGCTGAGAGAAAGAGAGAGCAAAAGAGCGAGAGAGCGAGAGCGAGAGACGATGTACTGTTGCCATGGCCGGCGAGGAGGCGAACCAAGTAACCTGTTGTGTGAATTATGTTACGAACGTAACGTGTTTCAAAATATAGGAAGTCTTGCTTGACTTATGCCGCCGACACAACAACTGCAGCAGCAGCAGCAGCGGCTACAACAAAATGGCTTTTGGGGTTCAGCTTTAACGGTGCCTCCTCTTGTTGTTGCCTATTATCTAACGACGCCAAAGAGAAAGAAACAAACGAATCAGCGGGCAAAGCAACTGCAAGCAACAACAATAAAAGAGCACAACTAACTAACTAAAAAAAAAACATAGATATATGTATGAATGTATATGCCCGCCGTTTTCTTGTGTCTGTGGCACATTTTTAATTTTCCTTTGGAGCATGTGGCACACATACGAAGGAGCCGCAGCTGAAGCGATTCAACAAGCGGCAGTAAGGGGGTTGGGTGGGGGTACGCTGTGTGGCCAAGCAAGAAGTGGAGTAGAGTAATGTTGTGGAAAAAAGTCGCTGTTGCCCGTTGTCGATGCAACACAATTAGGTAATTTTCTTTCTACTTGCAACACTGGAAAAAAGCAACAACAACAAAAACCTATAGATCGCGCGAGGGGGCCAGGCTAGGGTAGGGTGTGGACGTTGCGTGGTTAGACGTAACAGTTTTTCGGGTGCAGAAATGAAAAAACAGATTGCGTAATGCCCAAAAAAGGAAGTTGCCGTCGCTTCTCCCTCTCTCCCGCATTCTCTCTCTCGCATTCTCTCTCTCGCATCTTATAAGTTAAGTAGAGCTCAGATAAAGTAGAGTAGAAAGAAAAGTGGGATATGTCTTTGTACTCAGCAAAATAACTGTAAGACTTAAGCTACATCTACCTGAGCCTAACTTATCCCTAGCCCAAATCGAAATCTAACCTTACCTGTTGCAACAATGAATCCCCGAACTGTTGGTGGTCCTCGCATTAATTGTTCAGCTCGAGTGCTCGATGAATTGTCCTCGGGCCGCCCGCCCTCCTCGCTGACCGCAACGAATGCACAATGAAAAACGAACTGCTTTTCGTGGAAAATTGCCTAGGCGGAAGGAAGAAGCGACAAGCGACACTTGAATTTTAAGTGCAAACACACGCAAAAAGATCGCAGCTGAGTCCCTGAGTCCTTAGCGTAGCCTCTTCATAATCGCAATGGGTGGTCCTCAACATAATATTTAACGTGTACAGTGTGCACTCGCAAAAACGAACCACGCGGCAACAAAACTCGTTTTTATTTGCGAAAAACTCTTGTTACAAAAAGTGGGAAACTTAAATTGGTTAAATGATTATTTACTTAGTTAAAATTAATTGATTTCTTTGAGAAAACGAATTCACAATGAAGAAAACACATTTTCTCGTGGAATATACGTGGATCAGATCCACTTTTCATTCGATTTACAATGTAGATAAGCTGTCAATGCGTACAATTTCTTAAATATTAAATGAAAGTAAACAAAATGTTTATATATCTTTGATCATTTGATCATTTGATCATTTTGATCATGATCTTAAGAATATTTGTGGAGTTTTCTGAAAAATTCTGAATAGCAGGAAGTTTTCACTTCCGAGCAAAGACTGTATAAGAAATTTTCACTATATATGCTCGAAGTATTTATGTTTGTATTTTTAGCACTGGGAAATCGTTAATAAATCAATTTGATTTCGGCGCCCGATACCATTGATAAGGCAATGCGTTGCCCACTTATCAAGAGGTGTGTGTGTGTGTGCGTGTGTGTGTGTGTGTGTGTGTGCGCGCGTGTGTGTGGGTGTGTGTGCGTAAGTTCCTACTATCGTAATCGCGCCCAATGTCTGATAAGCGCGTCAAGTGGAGGAGCAGCAAAAATTTTCAGTCGAACCGAACACGGAACGAATATTATATAGGGGCGGGCAGAGGATCTGCCTGTGCACCGGCAGCGTGGCGGGGCGGGGGGGTAAAGCTGCCATATATGGGCTGCAGGTGGGGGGACTTGAACCGCAACCGGAAATGACGCCAGTTGGCAAATATTAGCTGCGCCTGGCGCACCAGAGTCTTGAGCGATACGAGCTAATCAGAATCGGAATTATTTGTTGTTGTTTTTTTTTCTCTTGGGGTTGGGTTTGGGTTTTCGGATTGGGGCGAGGGATTTTCATTTGGAACTTTGGCTTAATTTTTGTTAGTGTTTATATTGCGCACCACACGCAAATTTCAATTATTTTTATTGCTTTTAAATTATTTATTTATAGCCAAAAAAATAAAGAAGAAAGAAACGAAAAAGCGTACAAACAATGCTTTTAATCATATCGCAGCTCACAAGTGGAAATACTACTTGTTAGTATTATGATTATTATTATTGTTGTTGTTGTTGTTGTTGTATATACAACAGAGAGATTTGGGAGAACACATATAGGAAGCAATCGAAAATACGACCACTTCAGCTAAAACTAGTGCACGTAATCATGAGATATCAATTTTTGATCAATTTCATCAGGGTTTATTTTTGTTTGTCTCGCTTTTAGTCGTAGCTGACCAGGTGAGGGTCACTTGCAGCACAGGAACTGGATCTTGGAATAGTCCTCCATAAGACAGTGAACTATTGTAGTTCCCATAGATATTCAAGTGACAAAGGTCAATTTCGTGGGAACACTGACTGATTAGTCGATGACTGGCATTAGTTAAGATAAGCTTAACGTATCAGCTTAATTTAAATTTCGGGGAATTGCTCAGCAATTTTTCTTTTGTTATAAAGAATACCGAAGTGTTTAGAAAGATAATAAATTTTAAAGTTCGTATAACATTTGCAGCTTATGTTAAGTGTTAACAGAGCAACAGCGTCAATTTAACATTTCTGTTAACAGCCATACGACTCTGTACAGAAGTGTTAAAGGCATTTGATACTATCCTACATAATACTATTCGATTATCGATTAAATATTTGGTTTTTAATCGATTGATCGATATGTGTGCATTTCTATTTGATTATCGATTAAGCAATTGGATTTTTAATCGATTAGTCAATACATTTGCATTGCTCTAGCATCGTGTGATGCATAAGAACTCACGTCTTAGTAATAAAATGTGCTGTTGAATACGTACCATGAGCTTTAACATGCCTGCTAAATATATACCCTGAACTTTAACATGCATGTTAAAAGACAAAATGTACAGTTTCTTAACATTTGGTTGCTTAACATGCATATTAAGTATTTACCATGAACTTTAACATGCATGTTAATGGAAAAAATGTTCAGCTTCTAAGCACTTCAGACCAAGTCTTTGCTACTTTGTCGTAAGTAACTGTCCCTTATCATTTATTAGACCGGAGTCTACGTCATATGCGGATGCAGTTCTCGATTGCAGCTGTTGGCGACGTGCTCCACGCTGTTTCTAGGCAGCCAGAGGCATTCGGGCATTCGGGCAGGCCCACACACTGAATTCTGATTTGTTCATTGCACTTTTAACAGATGTTGTTATTGTTGTTATTATTATTATTTCCACATTTGTGTAATGCTGATAGCCGCACTTAATAATAAATAAAAAGGCTTCTATCTCTAGAGAGAGAGAGAGAGAGAGAGAGTGGAGAGGGAGCGGGCGAAGGGGGGAAAGTTCATTATAATTAACAGTTAAAGTCGAGTGCACAATTGTGCATGCATTTTAAGTATTTACATTAAAAGCCACAAACAACAGCAACAACAACAGCAACAATAATGATAATTATATAAAAGAGGAAAATGCTGGCTGAAGAAAAGCTCATGATAAGCACAGCGCCTCGAGGGAATTGCACGGACAACAACTTGCCAGCTAGACAAGTATCTGTCGAATGCCAGAACGTGGCCAACAACAGCGGCTAATGAGATAAAAAGCATATATATATATATATGTATATATATAATAAAGACAAGAACTCAAGCATAGACACTAACTTACTATTGTAGAGCAGAATTTTCTTAGCTTTTCTTGTTTTTGTGTTCTTCATCTGTGGCATCTTCAGGCTTGCCGCAGCGCCTGCAGGCATGTGTCTCATTTGGCATTTGCTAATTATGAATTTGGCGACAATAAAAAAAAGAGAAGAAGCAATTGCAGCAGAAGTTGCATCAACTGGCAACATCATTTCCTTGCGGTCCTTCACGGCGCTCGGCTACGTGATGTTCGTGTCAATTTTGTTGTTTGTCTTAATTTGTTTGCCTTACTTGGAAATTATAATAGAATCTCGCTCACACAAAGTTCTTTACATCAAGCACCCGGGACTACACGTTGTCTGTGTCTCGGCTTCTTGGCAATTGCCTCGGGTCTATTGTTATTGTTGCTGTTGTTGTTGCAGTTGTTGTTGCAGTTGTTGTTGTTGCTGTTGTTATATCATTTGACACTTGGAATTGATGTTGCGGCATTCGCTTGAATTTCACTTATGACAAATGTCATCAAAATGTTTAGCTAGCTAGAAATTTGTTTAGCTCTATGCCATCCACTCGACAAATAGATGACGAGGCACCGACACATTCACTTCCTACACACACACACACACACACATACGCGCACACACACAATTGCTTCTATGGTTACGTATGAATCAGTTAAAATAATCTAGAGCAAATTGTATTACGAAAGTTAAACTAATCTAGTGAGAATTGTATTATGTAATATTGAAAATTACACGAAAGATCTCTGAGTGAATAGAGATCAAAGATCAAGTTGAGAATCACTTTGGAATATCAAGTGAGAGCAATAACTTTATCTGAAATTGAAAGAATGCAGAAAGGGCAGAGGTTCTCAAGCGAGGATCAGCTTGGATGTAGAAGATCACGCTCTAATGAAGATCACAACTCAAAGATTGATCATTTACCTTTGAAATAGAAGAATGTCAAGGGAAGATCAGCTGAGTGAAGATCACTTTTAGAGCTGAGATACAAATTTAAACAAAGGCTTCCAAATGAAGATCAGCTGAGTGAAGATCACTTTTAGAAACGAGATACAAATTTAAAGAAAGTATCCCAAGAACTGAGAGACAACTTTCAGCGAAGTATCTTAAAAGAAGATCAGCTAACAACTTTTAAGATGTATCCCAAATGAAGATCACTTTTAGAAGACAGACACTTTAAGCAAAGAATCTCAATGGAAGATCAGTTGATCTGCATTCAATTGAAGATTTGTTTTTAGAGAAAGCCTTTCTAAGCTTCACTTAGATGAAAACATTCTTAAAAGGGAATACCAACGGAAAACAAGAAGCTGCGTTTGGAGAACAACAACTGTACGATCGATCCTCCCTAAACATTGTGTTAACTTTAACAACTTTACGATCGATCCTCCCTCAACATTGTGTTAACTTTAACACAAACTGATCGCTATCCAAGAATGTGTTTAATTACAAAATAATTGTAAATGTTGGCACTGCGATCTCGTGTTGATCTGTTGTAAGACATTCGTGTGACATCTATCGATTGGATGTTTGTTATCATTCCGCACAAAGTGCTGCTGTTTTTACCAGAGAAGCGAGAAGAGAGACCCAGACACAGACGGAGACGGAGACGGAGACGATGTGCTTGTAATGATTGTGTTTTCATTTAATCAATAATTCATGTCTAATGCTTATCGCGTGTCGGGACAATACCCGGTAATTTACTTCCCATTGATTGCGATATCTATGCGCATGTTCGTCTATTTATATGTCTAATTTATGGTCTATTTTTGCAACATTTGCTGGCAATTTCCTGCAAATACTTCTAATTCAAAATTCGCAGCTCGAACAACTCTAGAGAATTGTTTTGTTTGCGCTTCCTTTTCGCATTAGCCGAGGAAGTGACTCGATCCAATTACTTGAGGTCTTCAAGCACATACAAATGCCTTCCATTAATCTAGCCAGTGCACACTTTTGCCGCAGAATCTCGTCTACTATTCCCGTTCCACCTATTTTCCCCACCCTCCCCCGGCAGTTAGCTGCCATGACTTGATTGTGATTATAGACATCGCTTGTTCGGTTCCACGTCGCCGTCTCTCTGCCTTTTTGTACATCCGCTTCCGCATTTATTAAGTGTCTTTCCAGCGACGCGCAAAATGTTCCACGGCCCGAGCTTAGAACGTTTTTACAATTCAGGTTTTTTCGCCAGCCAGTCAGCCAGCCAGCCAGCCGGCCAGTCAGCTAGCAGGGGCTTTGTTTCTGCCCAGTTTTATTTCTTTTCGTATACCCTGTAACCATAACATGACCAATAAAGGGCATGATGGAACACGATAATGAATTTGGAAGTTATGATGAGCACTTCGAAATACATTGAATCGATGGAAGGTACTTACATTATATATTTGATCCGAGTCTTAGTCCAATTCTTTTCCTTATAAGCATCCAAAACTAGATTCGATCTGTACATTTACTTTATGAGCTCGAGAACTATAAAACATATCAATCTCAAATGCTTTCATTTGTTTTCAAAAGTCAGGTGCATGGATATTCTGATATTATTACATAATATGCTTTGTAAGCATCCAAAACTAGATTCGATCTGTGCCCTTAAGCTAGAGATATCATCTATTAAACTACGAATCGATCGATCGTAAAACACAAAAGTTGTTGAAGTTTATGTTTAACAGGCTAAGCTGGGGATGGGGCTCAACCTGAATAGTTGATTCTGAATAATATAAGTTTTCATAGTTTTCCAAGAATTTCGCTAAGTCTTATATAAGAAAGAATACAGATAAGCTAGCTAGTAACTAAACTGTAGCAAAGGTTACAGTTATGTTAGGCCCAATCTTGACAGGGTATCAATTCCCAGTTGTTCGATTCATAGAAAAAGTGAACTCTAAGCACAGGGTATCTGTTAGTGCAGCAAACTATTTCTTGCCTAAATATCTCTTACCCGTTTTTGTTTTTTATTCAAGCTTCAACTTTTTGCATTGCTCTCTGTAATTAAGATGCGAGGCGCGATCGTCGTCGTCGACAGCGGAGCGATCAGATCATGCCAAAGTTCTTTCCATGTTCGACTTAACCGAAGCGCTCGGTGGATAGTTGGACAAGGGGGGGGCGAGCTGCAGGGCGGGGTGCTGGCTGCATGCATGCCTAGATTCAAGCAATGTGCTTGATTACCAGCACAAATACTAACTACCGGTTTAGATGCCGACCAGATATAGTTAGCCGGACTCGAATCGACTCGACTTGGCTTGGTTAGCTTTTGGCTTGGCTGCTTGGATGCTCACATCCGTGCTGGGCGCTGATCTAATTGACCATTTGCGGGCACAGGAAGCTGACTCGCTTGTCAAGATCAATTGGCCAAAGAGAGAGGGAGTTGGTAAGAGAGGGAGGTGCGGATAGGTGGGCAGTCGATGGAGGAAGTCAATAGACCAAAGAGTCCATGCGATTTCAAGTCCAAGACAAGCATGTTTTGGGCAAAGCAAACATAGCAGCTGCCTTCCTGCCACGATCTACATACATACACACACACACACACACGCACACATCTATACATATATTTATATATTAGATGTGTGTGTGTGTGCGTATCTATGAGTTTGCCTTATCTTATCTGGGCATATTTGTTATAAACTTACTGAAAAAAACCTCCAGCAAATCGTAAACATTTCGTAATACATATAAACATTATAGTGGAAGTGTGGCACACTCACACACACATACACACACACACACTCGCACACACACACACACATACTCGCACATGTCAGCAACGGAACATGTTGTATCTATATCTCTGTTTCTTGTCTATATCTTGGCCGCTATCAAAGCGTCGACAGCCAAGACGACAACAAGTAATCCTAGTTTACAAATATCAGCCATAACCAACCCCGCGACAAGGCCCATGCCGTTGCGAAGGTGCACCAGGTGTGTGTGCGTGTGCGTGTGTGAGTGTGTGTGTGTCGCGTGTGCGTGTGTCGCGAGCTGCTTATCAAAAATCTGCTTGATGGACTAGGTTCAGGGGCGCTTTTCTCCGATTATGCCAAGAATTTAGATGTATATAGAATAGAATAGAATATATGAGCTAGACCCCTCAAACTGGAAGAAAAATCTGAGCAGCTACCACAAAACAATTGGATAACTAAGATCCAACTGAGAATCGGAGCTTATCCATCGCAATTCCAATGCCGATCTGTCAAAATAAGAACTCTTCACACAAATCTTTCCTGTTTTCCAGCGAAAACTATTTGACTTATTGAAATTTCAGCTTCCTTTCTTTCATCCTCCATTGTAGTTGACATTATTCCAGTTTCTGATCTATTAATTAGGCTAATTTAGGTGCATTATACAAAATAATACTTATTCTTCTACTTCTTAGATATTGCAACAAATGGATGCCTCCGCGCATCCTGTTGCTTGCCCTTGCAATCCAAATGCAGCTGTGCTCTGGCGCAACACGGAAGCATAGCATATTAAACAACTTCAATTGAATCGCACTGACCCGAACCTTAACCCTCCCGAACCCGACCCCGACTCACACTTGTGGCATAAGCTGCGTTTATGCCACTTGCCACTTGTCGCAAACTGTGCGATGAGAGTCGACAACTGCCTTATTAAGTTAGACTTGAGGGGGTTAGACGCTGCGGCGGGGTTGTGATTGTGAGAAAGGGTGGTGCGAGAAAATTGCAAAAGCTGAAACAAACAGTTGCGACTAATTGAATATGATGGGCACAAATGATGAAAACTCCAAGTGCCCCCTCCCCCGAGCCTCGCTAGAAACATGACCAGCTCATAAGCGTGGCAAGCGAAACATTTTGAACCCTTCTCGAGCGTTTGATGAACTCATCGCATGAACAAAAAAATATATATGTATATGATTGCAGAGCTCGGTTAGGTAGATATAGGTAGCTACCGTTGATCGTCTTGCTGTTGATGATGATGCTGCTGCTTTTATTATGGCAGCCCGGCTAATGCTAATGCTAATGCTAATGCTCATCATGATGCTCGTGCTGATGATCATCATATAAAGTCTGCCTCGGTTTGCATATTAAAAGATACGCAAAAGGTTATCGAACGTTTGATATCATTAAGCATTTTTCGTATTCAGCTTTCTGTCTTGTCTAACCTATCCGACATCTACAACTCATATCATTAGAGACAAAGAGAGAGGCAAAGAGAGAGAGGGGGAGAGAGAGGGGAGACCCCCACACAAAATAAAATAAAATCAAATAAAAGATATGCGCAGAGCATAAAAGATGAACCATGAGCCAGCAGAAAAGCCGCAGCTCCACATTAGAACAAACATGCACGTAACGCCAAGAAATGCGCCCAAAAAAAAGGCATTTATAAAAAAATGTAACAATAAAAAAAAGAGGAAAAGATTTGTAAATGCTGCTTGGGGTCAGGCAAGGGTCTGGCGCGATCTTGTCGCGCGATCAACAACTAATAAACCCGACTAAAGTGTGAGGATCTTCTCCAAGACTTACAGAACAGATCATTAGATGAAAACGAAACAAAGAAGAAGACTAGTTCCATGGAAACGCTCGCGGCTGATCGCTGATCGCTGCGATCAGGTTTGCTCAGCCGCCCCGTTCTGCTGCTTCTCCCTGCTCCCCGCCGTCGACTTCAAGTGCGTAACGATGATTGATTTGGTTGCTTGAAAGCGTTTGCTTGCTTTCTGCTGTGTTCGCATGGCTGACGATCAGCGATCAGTCCGTCAGTCAGTCCGTCAGTCAGTCTGTAAGTCTTGGGGCTCGTGTGTGCTCCACAAAAAAGTGCCTACGGCGCTTTAAGCAAACAACAACAACAACAAAAAGTGACGATCTAGACAGAAATTGAACCGTAGACCGTTTGGGAAGCTCTGCTTCTTGCTTCTGCTGTTGTCGCGATCGCGCGAAGAAGAACCCGGAATTGGCGTCTTTTTCTGCTTCTCCACATATACAGATATATATATGTATATATGTATATATGTATATATATATATTTGTGGTTTATATATGCTCAGCAATAGCATACGCTCACGCGCTTGTTATGCACGATCAGCTCAAGCTCTATTTGTATATAGCATATATCCATATATATATATATCTGTATCTGTATCTGTGTGTGTCTGTGTGTGTGTGCCGAGCGGGTTTTCGGGGGGGAGTTAGGCTCTGGGCTTTACGTCTCTGTTGTCGTTTTTGCTTTAATATATGCGCTGGATATGTATTTGTATTTGTATTTGTATTGTTTTTTTTTTCTCTACTCTGAGCAGTTATAAAGCAAAGCAGGTCGTTGACTTGGTTTTGAATTTTTGTGCTTATTAATTGAGTATTTGATATGCCGGAATATGGCGAACCAATGTTCATTTAACATATTATAATAATAGACACACGTGCAAGACACACGATCATCCAACCCTGTATACCCTGTAATAATAAATATTGGGCACATGCGAGGCTTGAAGGGGTTCATGTTCCTTGCCCAGGGATTCTTAGAGAATTTGGCATATCAAGTTCGAACTATCAATAACTCCTGTCACATCCCTGATATATGAAGATAAATATGCTATTTCCAGCCCCAGATCGGCTATATATCACTTATGAGATACCCCTTTCCCATTACGACTAAAAATCAAAGGTTTTTCTTTGGAAGTTACCTTGATTTTCGAGTGGCATCTTAATAGACTTAAAGTTTAAAAGCGAGCGGAACACAATTACAGATGTTATCAAAGAGAATTGCAACCCTGCTAAAGGGTAACCCTTAGTCGAGTTAGCCGGTTCTCTTTTGATTATTTGTATTTACTGTGCGTTACCCTAGGCTCATTGAATTTCATGTAGGGTCCACACAATAGACAGCCTTCAGATCATTCTTAAGGGTTGCTTTTGGCTGTCGCTGAGAGCACTTGAGAACTGTGCGCAGCTGATAAAAAGAAGAAGAGCTCATAAAAGAGATCAAATGTCAACTGGCAACACATGCGGAGCGGAGGAGCAGGAGGATTTCCAAGAAGTATCTACAAGATGTAAGTGCATCCGCAGGTACGCATTTCCGCTCGCTCGCCCCCCCCGCCGCCGGCGAGCCTCTATATCAATTGCTGAGCACTCGACTACCTGCTGCTCGCTCAGGGTTCGGTTCGGTTCGGGTCCGGGTCCTACGGCCATCATTAACAGCCCAGCATCTGTGAGTGAGTGAGCGAGAGGGCCGATATCATTGACGCTCTCTCTCCCTCTCTCGCTGTGCAGCTGTGCATACGAACAGGCCGTTAATCTTAATGCGCCGTGGCGGCTGTCGCTTCTGCCTTTTTATGTTATCAGATTTTTCTTATTCTTATTTTCTCATCGCGTTCTTCTACTGCGCAGCAGCAACGGCCACTTGATGCACACAGCCAGTGGCGTCGACGGCGACGGGGGGCAATCCGGGGAGGATGTGCCTACGGAAATTACTCATTAACTTGTAACGCATGCAGCACGATTGCACTTGGGTGAATCACCACGAAGAGCTCCGCTGCGCCTAGTCTAGGGTCCACTTCTCAGCCCAATGATAGATCAAATGTCTGCCGAATGTCCTCTTGACAAGTGCCTCACAAACCACGCACTTGACAGAGATCGAGAGGTTTACAATGCAATTAACAGTTATGCGGGAAATGCAGTTAAAACCAGTTAGCTAGAAAAGATAACTAAATAACGCTGGATCTATCAAATTACAGATCTTCTACAAATGAAGATTACTAAATCAATGAATCTATGGGAAAGGTAGATTTGTTGATATTCTTAGCAATAAATTGTAGACCTTCAAATCCCACATTGTAAGTACCTTTTAAGTACCAATTGATAGTTCTATTGTGAGGTGATTTTTATAATAATACTAGAATGAAATTGATTCCGATTGAAACTTACAATTTGATTATATACCCAAGTTCCTTACTTTGTGGAACTGAACTTAACGCTTTGGTCTTGTAGTTCGGAACTAGTTCTTTACAGATGAATCAATATAGTATTAATAGCTTTTATAAACAGGATGATAGCTAAATGGGAAGGTCGCTGACTGAGCATTTAAATCGAACTAGAAACAAGAATAAATAAAAATCGTATATCTATATATACATATATGTATATGTATATACCAGGCATAAATAATTAAACGATATATTATCGAAGGCAATTTATATACAGGATGCCCGCCTGCCTGCTCAGTTTCCTTGGCCATTTTTCCATCGGCCCCATTTTCTTGTCTGGCATTTCCGATCCCACGCCCAACCAAGACATCCCCCCTTCGCCCTCCCACGCCGCTCTTCAGTCAATTTCGCTAAAAGCGGAAATCTCTGCACAAGCAAAAATTCTTTTGCACACACACACAAACACACGCACAGGCAGACGCACACATACAAGCAGACATTCCTTTGGCCCCCTCTCTCGCTCGCACTCTCTTCGCAGTGCAGTTTTCTACGAGTTTTACCTTTTACATTTCTTATTTGCTGTCGCCTTTGTTGCTGTGGTTGTTGTTCTTGCTCCGAGATCTCTGCTGCGGCGGCTGCGCTGCTGCTGGCATTTTTCTAAACTGATCGTTTTATAATTTTCGTTTGTAATTTCCGTTGAAACCGGTTCGCCATCATCCGCATACCTAACTACCTGTGCCTGCTGCCTGCTCCCCTTCCCCTATACCCTGTCTGGTGCCCCTTTATGCCTGTGTGTTCGTTCTTCAAGCCGCGCCTCCTTCGCCGCCGCTGCCGTCGCTTGCTGTCATCTTCGCTGACTGAGATTTAGAATACACACACATGGATGTATGTTAGTGTATGTGTGAGTATGTGTTTGCGTGTATTTATATTCTTATTCTTCTCGCATTGCGTGCGTCGTTTTGTGTTCTGCTTCTGCCTTCTTTCACTTTGTACTGTTGTTGCTGCTTTCTGGTATGATGAACATTCATTTGTCATTTTACTACGTGCCACCGACTGGTTGAATGTTTATTTGTACATTGTTGTTGCTGTTGTTGTTGTTGTTTTTCTCGGAGCGAACGAACATGTGTGTAGTACAAAATACATATGAATTTATTTTAGTCAAATTAAACCATATGTTGTTGCGGCAACCAAAATAACACGTAGGATCGCCTATACATACAGACAAACAAATGCGTGCGTGTGCGTGTGTGTGTACACAATCAGCAGAGGGCAGCAGCACCTCTTAAACAAAACAAATAGACCCCCTCTAAGTAAAAGACATGTACACAATAAAAAAAATACATATATGTATTGTATATGTACATACAAATAAACATGTGTATATCCCACAGTGCGGCCTGCGATCATCATCATCACATCATCATCATCGTCATCTTTTTCATCTGCTGTGCCTGTCTTCTCCTGCTTCTTGCTTAACAACAACACCAACAACGCCAGCAGCACCAGCAGCATGCAAGCAATATTTATTGCTCAGGCGCTCTCTCAGTTGGCCTATTGGCATCTCGCTTGCACGCATTTGGGGTGTACCTTAAGTAAATTTCTTTACTCACTTGTTGAAATGCTTCCCGGAGAATGAGGAAGTTTCGGTGCTGCTGCTGAGCTGAGAGCGAGATGAGATAAATTTTAATGTGTGTGCATGTGTGTACGACTGGGCAATGTCTGAACTCGCGGCCATAATACAGGGTGCGCCTGTAGCTGCTTCTTGAAAATTGGCTTGTTGCTCTCTTTACCCACTGTCGGATTTATTAGTCGTCGTTGGGCCAACGTCTTTCACCCGCTGCTGCTGCTCCGTCACTGCTGATTTGGAAACGGGTTTTGTGTATGGAATGTGCACTTCCGTTTGCTGTTGCCGCCGCCGCCGTTGTCTGCTGCTGCTGCTGCTGCAGTGATATGCTCGGCAAGCCCAGGCCCAGTCCCAGACCCGGGGTAAATGGGTACGGCTTTCAAGTTTCGTAAAGCACACCACACCTCCCCGCCGCACACACACCCCCACCTTGACTGCTGTGGCATCAATACATTCGTTTATGTTGAAATCTTACAGCGACTGATCACGCCAAAGATATGCATAAGTATGTGTGCATGTGCCTTGCTCCATGTGTTGTCGATTTGTATGTGTACACACAAACATACCTACATATGTACATATGTATGTGTATTTGCTTGTTGGTGTTTGCTTTGTACACATCCGGAATAGTAGCGTCAGCGGCGATGCCGACGCCAACGCACATATTTATGGCAATTACCATATTGAGCAATTTTCAATTAAAAAAGCTCGATTTCGATGCGTATTTACATACACAGTGAAAGCTCACTTCAGCGGACTTCCACTGTCGTTCTATTAGGAAAGATGACCGCTTAAGAGTTGTAGAAGACTGAACAAAAGAAAAAACACTGGAAAATTTTGACCGGCTAAGAGAGAAATATATGTATGTATGTATGTATGTAGCTGTTTATTGGAAGTGCTTTCACTGTATTTAAAAGGTTGTTGGTATCGATGCTGTGCTTTTGGAACGATTGTATTGAAACACGTAGCGCATGCGTTCTATGCCGATCGTTTCCTGCGGGGGTGCTTATTTTGAGTGTGTGTGTGTGCAGAATGAGAGCGGGAGCAATAATGAGAGCAAATGCCGCTAATACAATAATTGAGCGTGCTTGTGTGCGTGTGAGCGTGTTGCGTATTGATTCTGACTCACGTCTAGCGGCTCTTCTCTCTCGCTCGCACGCACTCAGCTGCCTGTGGCTTTGATTTGTTTATGAAGAAATTTGATTTGCTTGGAATGCAAATGCCTGCTATCTTTCGAGCTGTGTGCGTGCGTGTGTGTGCGTGTGAATATATAAGGTGTTTGAGTATATAATTAAATATAGGGTGATTTTGCACATCCTTGCGCTGTAGCAGCTAAAACTAATGCCACATGTCATTTTCTTTCTCTTTGCAGATTAATCTTAATCTTGTGGCTTGAGCTTCGATTACAATAAACACAGCGCGTTTGCATGTCCAAAATGAAAATGCTTCCAGTACAGCTATCACTGAATCCGCTCAATCCCAGCATCTGGAGCGATGTCATCTGGCGCTGCCCGCCGCCGCCCTCCAGCCAGCTGGCGGAGCTGAAGACCCAGCTGCCGCCGTCGCTGCCCTCGGATCCGCGTCTCTGGAGCCGGGACGATGTACTCGATTTTCTGCGCTTCTGCGTCCGCGAATTCGATCTGCCCAAGCTCGACTTTGATCTCTTCCAAATGAACGGCAAGGCCTTGTGCCTGCTGACACGTGCCGACTTCGGGCATCGATGTCCCGGCGCCGGCGATGTGCTGCACAATGTGCTCCAGATGCTCATCATCGAGTCGCACATGATGCAATGGCATCTGCCCAACAGCCCCGTCACGCCCACCGGCCGTTATCCGCTGTCGCCGCACAGCCACCCGCCGACGCCCACCTGGCCGCCGCTAAACGCGCCGCCCGAGAGCAGCAATCCCTTCCACAGCAGCAGCAGCGCCGCCGCCCACATGGCGGCGCATCATTTCATGGCGCCCAATTCCGTGACGCTCAGCCCGCCGCCCTCGGTCGACTCGCAGGCCAGCAGTCCGCCCCAACCGGCGGCCTATCAAAATGGCGGCGTCGCCCTCTCCAACGCCGCTGCCGCAGCCGCAACAACAACGGCCACAACAAGCGCCGCCGCCGCTGCCGCAGCCGCCGGCTCCTCCAGCGGCAGCAGCACGGCCAGCAATGGGTCTGCGTTGAATGGCTGCGTTCAGCCCATGAAGGGCATCAGCAGTGCCAGCAGCAATCACTCCGACTCCGAGGAGGAGTACTCCGAGCCCAGCAATAACAACAACAACAACAACAACGGCAGCGGAAGCAAAGCGAATAATCTGGGAACGAGCACGCTCTCCTACAGCACTGCCGGCAGTCCTCCGGGCACGCCCATACACAAGGACATGAAGCCCAATTGGACGCAACAGTTGACCAACAACTTTGTCAACTCCTGGTCACAGCAGCAGCAGCAGCAACAACAACAACAGCAACAACAACAACAGCAACAACAACAGCAGCAGCAACAGTCGAAGCAGCAGCAGCAGCAGCTGACGCTGGACAACACGGGCGGCGCGGTGTTGGCGCCGGGCGGAGGTTCCATCTCGGCACCGACGACGCCCAGCTACATGTACAAAGCCAAGCGGGAATTCTTTCCCGAGAACTCGGAGCCAAATACAAGTGAGTAGATGCATTCGTTTAGATCACAATCGATTTGTTGATATCGGAATATCGCTAGTTATCGATGTATATGTTATCGATAGAACATTTGGAATAAGATGGCAACTAGATTTATCATATTTGAGCATAAGTTATCGATATATGTTGTATCGATAAAGATAGCCAAATTGACAACTGTTCCACATGTTAGTTATCGATCTGCAATTCTTATTTATCGATCACTTGTAAAGCGTACTAATTGATATCGCCTTCCACAGATGGCCGCCTCCTGTGGGACTTCCTGCAGCAGCTGTTGAACGACCGCAACCAGAAGTACAGCGATCTGATCGCCTGGAAGTGCCGCGACACGGGCGTCTTCAAGATTGTGGATCCCGCCGGGCTGGCCAAGCTGTGGGGCATCCAGAAGAACCACCTGTCGATGAACTACGACAAGATGTCGCGCGCCCTGCGCTATTATTACCGCGTCAACATTCTGCGCAAGGTGCAGGGCGAGCGGCATTGCTATCAGTTCCTGCGCAATCCCACGGAGCTGAAGAACATCAAGAATATATCCCAGCTGCGCCAGACAACGACGCCCGTGGTGGGACCAGGTGCTGGTCCTGGTGCTGCTGCCGGTGCGCCAGGCACAACGCCCAACCAGGTGGGCAGCCAGGCGCCCGCCAGCCCCAGCTGGACGCAGCAGCAGCAGCAACAGCAGCAGCTGCAACATTCGCCGCAGCGTCCGGCCTCAAGGAACGGGCCCAACATGTCGCTGCCGACCGCGGCGGCTGTGGCAGCGGCCGCTGCCGCCGCGTACGGACCGCAGCCGACGTCGCCGCTCTTCATGCACGCCTTTCACTATCTGTCCGCCAATGCGGCGGCCGCGGCAGCAGCAACAGCTGCCCAGCCGCCCGGCTCGCCAGCCGGTGTGCAGTGCCTGACGCCCGGTGCGGCCGTCTCCGGGCCCGGCGACAAATTCCAATTTCATCCGCTGAAGCTGGAGAATGGCGGCGACAGCGCCGGCGAGGATCTGAAGCCGACCGATCTGAGCGTGAGCAGCAAAAGCGCCGCCAGCAGCGGTGGTAGCAGCAACAACAGCCACAACGATGATTGCTATCCGTAAGTAGCAGCAGCTACTCCCAAGAGGCACATGCTAATCCCATCCATGGACCTCTATTGTAGGCTCATACGCAATGCCGACGGCCTGACCACGATCAAGCTGATACGCTACAACGAGCAGCCGGAGCTCAAGACGGAGGCAGCCGAGCAAGGAGCTGCTTCTGGTGGAGCTGGAGCTGCAGCTGGCAGCAGCAGCGCCGCCGGCTCACCCAGGCCCATGGATGCAGTCGAGCGGGAACGGGAGCGGGAGCGGGAACGTGAACGTGAACGGGAGCAACAATCGCAGCCTGTGCCCATGGACAGCGAATGCAATGGCAGCGAGGAGGCGGCGGCATTTAGGCACATGCATTAGGCACAACCACGCACACCTACGCACACTCCTATGCACACACACACACGCACTATGACAATCAGCCACACCCACACACACACGCCCACAACTTTACCTGAGCAATAAATGCAGCTGCCCTTGGGACCAGCCAACAGCAACAACAACAATACATACACACACACACACTCTCATTACCTTTTGTACATACCAACACACACACGCATACACACCTGCACACACACACACACCTTATGTGCACGTGTGTGTTAATTAGCGCCTAGTTTTTGTCTGTCATTTCAAAAGGCAGCCTTAAATATTTAATTTAAATACACATTTTATACATTTAGAACTATGCATAAGCTACACACACACACACACACCTACACACACACTTACACACATTTGTAATTTGTTTAGATTTAAGTAGTTTTTCATTTTTGGATCGGCGCAGCGCAGCCTTCAACGATTTACAGAGTTATGTGCCAATTTTTCTACATATTTAAACTAAGCTTAACAATTATTACATTTAATAAACAAACACACACACGCACCAACACACACACAGACACACACCAACACACACACACACACACGCACACCTTAGCCTGTAAGTGTTGTCACCTTTGAGCTTTACAATGTTGCCTCAACAAATGGTTTCACGTAACATGGAAAACAAAATTGTTAGAAAATATATATATATACAAGAAAAAATTAATAATAATATTAACGAATTAAGAGCATTTGAAATTGTTAATTATAATTAATACATACATATATATATATATATACACGCAGAGAAATTCGAACGCCATTAATTTTCATTTCAAAACAAATTAATTGTGATAACTGAAGAAAAAAACGAAGGAAAACTGATTTGAAGAACGTTTTCTTTAATTGTTTATGCTTTTGATTTAAACATTTTGGCCAGGCAATTAGAACATATATTTTATAATAATACATTGGCTTCCACACACACACACACCCACACACACACACATGGAGAGAACATTTTGATGTACTTGTATTTAGTTTATAATAATTGTTAATGCATAAGCAAAAGGTGTTCATAAAACAATTTCTTAATTTTTATACACATTGAGCTTACGAAATGTAATTGATTTCTTTTAGTTGTTGATCACACATACACTTACACACACACTCAGACACACACCCACACACACACACACTTACACACACCTTTACACACACATTTAGCATTATAATTATCATACAAATTCTACAAGCTGTAATTATTAATTATTAACTAGCCGCATATTTAAGTACACATAAACTTATATACATATACATATATATATATACTATAATTAATATATATAATTTTTGTTTGTTTTCTTTCATGTAATGCCTAAGTTTAAACACCGCCAATAGCTAATAATTAGCACCTTAGTGTCGCCACAATACCTGTTCTTCCAATTGAAAAATACCTTATCTTTCGATATGATATGTATAAAAAAATATATATATATATAAAAAAAAGTTAAATAAATGAAACAAATTTCTATATGCAATAAATAAATGAAATCAAAACTGATGTAAGCGTGGGCACAGCTCCTAGGGAGCCTCTTTGGGTGTTGCTTAAATCAGCTCCTGATTGTCGAGGAATTCGCGTATCATGTTGCGGCACGACTTGAGCAGCGCCTTATTGCATGCCGCCGCGGGCACCGCCTTCAGCTTGGCCTTGGTCACGTTGCCGCCGTTGCTGGGCGTCGCCTTGGCCGGCGTCAGGGAGCGACGCAGCAGATGCGGCGGTATGCGACGTTTCTTGAGCGGCTGCGACGAGGCATTCACAACGGCCCGCACTTGCTCCTTGGGCGTGCTCTTCTCCGTTTCGGCTGCCGGCGGCGGTGGTGGCGGCGGCGGCGTGGTCTGTGCCACAGTGCAACCTGTGCCGCCCACCGCACTTATGTCGTACTGATAGCGCAGCATGAGGAGCGCTGCGGCTGCCTCCAGCTCCAGGGCGCCATAGGTGTTTGTATAGGACAACTCGTCGGTGTTGCATTTCAGCTTCATCAGGTGGCTCTTCATCTTGCTGTGTCTATTGCTCAACTGTTGACCCACAAAGCTGTGCGTGCATGTTTTATAGAAGCTCGTGGGATTTACCTGCAGCAGAGCGCAGCTGCAGCGATCTCTGGACTACCTACCAATTGGCGCTAATCCTGACCCGCTAATAAGCGGTCACCCTGGTTAATCCGCGACAGCTGCAGCGGCGGCAAAATCTATATTGTGCTTCTTATTACACGGGCAGCAGGCAAAAACTGCGAGACATTTATGGCACAGGTAAAAAAGTAACTAAAGGTAACTATTTTACATAAATCGTAAAATACAATTTCTTAAAATAAGCCTAACTCTTAACTTGACTTTCAGACAAGATTTATCTGTCGATCAATAGAAATTGACATATTTTAAAGTTTGGTTTATTCCAAATATATTTCTTCTTTGAATCTGTGCCTTTTTTGACGGACACGTTTATAGAAATATATTTAAGCTTAACAATTGTATTTTATTATTTGATTTATACTTTTCATCAGTGTGCCAATTAAATATTGAATAACAAATTGTGCACTTGGTTTAAAATGAAGCGTGGATTTCATTACACTCATAAGACTCTTGATGGAATTCTTGTTTTATGTACTAAGTACTTTGGAACAGACATGCATTATAATATTAATAATCATTTCTCTTAAGATCTTAAAATCAATCTTGTTCGACTGGATGTAAGTTTAAGTTAGTCGCCAGGCCAATAGATCAACGGATGTCAAATCAATTGGTCGTGACTAAAAACAAGTATTTATTCCAAAAAAATAAAATTAACACTAAATTTATGTTGCCTTGTGCCATTCTGTGTCTGTGCTGGTTACATATACACATGCTCTATATACATATATTTATATATATATATGCATTAAACTGAAGTCTTGGAGCGTTGGGCGTCTAGATGCTTGCTTCAGTGTCCACCTAAACTTACAAACATTGCTTGCAAAGTGAATAGTCCCACGTTCCTAAAGCCACACTACGCGTGTATCTCGAACAGTTTGGCAACTTCATTGAGGTCCTCATAGTCTTTGTTCTCATTGATTATCGTTCGTGCCAGTCCAATGCGATTGAATAGATTCCACAATAATATGCCAACAATTTTATCGTTTTTCAAATAGAAAATGACGCCCTTGCCATAATTGGGTGCGTGACTCGGATCACATACGATGTCCGGGCTGTTGCTCGACTTCTTTAATACATCTGTGCTACTCGCATCGGAACGCACGTCTATATGACTGTCAGCACGCTTATCCGAGTCAGAGGGTAACGCAAACACGCCCACCGTGGGCAGGGAAGAGTCCACTAGGCCAATGCCTTCATAACCAATTTCGGGACCTAAATCAGACCAGAACATGCTCTGATGCTGGTATGGTTTTTCTACAGGATAAGTTTGATAAGTACATGAACAAATTACTCAAGCACAGCGAGGACATGTTTGATAACTTACTCGCTCCAGTCATGTTCTCGCCGGCCAGCCGTCCGGAAACGACCGAATGATCGTGATGCTCCACACGCCTGCGCCCCAGCAGCGGATCGTAGAAACAGGAAGCATCGCCGGCCACAAAGAGATTGCGACGCGCTTCCAGCTCTGCATTGACCACAAAGCCGCCGAGGCTGCGATCCACCTCCAGCTTGGAGGGGCCGGCCATTGCCGTATTTGGTGAGCAGCCCACACATACGACGACAATGTCAGAGAGAAGCGACATGCCATTGTTCAGCTCCAGTTTGAGTTGGGAATCATCCCGTGTGGCGGACCTTATGCTGGCTTCCGGTATCACGCATACGCCCTGCGCCTCCATTTTCCGTGTAGTCCAATCGCTCAAATAATTAGGCAACACCTTGGACATGTTGCCCTTCTCCTGGAACACCTGATACACCTTGCCGCCCCCATGCTGCTTGGAGTAGTGGGCCAGCGAGCAGGCCAGTTCACTGCCAACGAAACCATTACCCACAATGGTTATGGAGCGCTTCTGAAGCGCATAGCGGCGCAGACGATCAAAGTCATCGGGCGTGCGATAGACCATTACCTTCTCCTGTACACTGGGCGGCGCATCGCGGAACATAGGTAGATTTTTGGGTGCACAACCCGTCGCAATTAGGCACGAATCGTAGCCGATCTGATAGCCGTCGTTCAATGTTACAATGCGTTTACTTGCATCAACTTTCTTAACGGCGAAACCTTGAGCGACGGCTATGCCGCCGTTTACGCTGTCTTGAAGCTTCTCGGGATCGACAAAGAACTCATCCGGTTCAAAGTACAAGCTGTCAATAGAATAGAGGAAAACAAGTCGATAAGGAATTGATTGGCTTAGCAATGGGGGGCTGCATTCACCTGCGCTCGGAGCCCGTCCACTGCTTGAAACGATAGTCTTTGATGGGATCTTCATTGGGATTGGGCGTATACCAGAGCTCCTTGGAAAGCGGCGGTCGCATGTATGGCTTGCGATATTCATTGCTGATCATTAGAACTTTGGCGCGTGCATCATTCGATTTGATGGCACGGAATGCTGAGAAGGCAGCGGTGCCCCCACCAATGATCAAATATGGAACATGCCTTGGTATTTTATCCGAGCTGCGAGGCGCTAAACGTAAATTAAAGATTATTAATATTGGACATTAAGCTATGCAATAGGTTCGCCATAAGCATACTCGTTATTAATCCAGTAATTTTGGCACGCTTCAGCGCTTCCTCGGGACTGTCGCCAGATTCATCGTCGCCAGCGTCACTTCTCTTGCCGCGACGCGACAGTAGCCAGGCAATCTATAAGGAATGCGGTTATAATTTGTGGGGAAACCATACAGAAACAATTTGTATGCATACCAGGCCACCTGCCACCAGGGCGGCCAAGGCGCCAATGAAGCATTTTAGTTTCAACTGCTTTAATTTATCCTCGTGGACTTTTTTCTTGTCATCGTCGCCGCCACCGCCGCAGTCGTCGCTGCCGCCGCTGCCCATGGTGGTCTCGCGGCGCAGCCGATTGAATTCGGCGCAGGGATCGCCCTCATCCAGTTCTTCGGATTTATCGGGCTTCAGTGCTGGCGGCTTCTCACACTGCGACGACTTGAGCACATCCTGGGCAGTGGAATTGGGTCTGGTGTCGGCATAGGTAGAACCCTGCGAAGGTAGAACAAAAAAATAAATAAATATAAAGGAATATGAATAAGACGAACAGAAAGTCAATTAAGGAAATGAATTGAATGCATGAATGGATGAATGCATGAATGGATGAATGGGAATGGGATGCTACCACTCGAAATTGTGGGTCTTGCAATGCGGTGAATCTGATTTGGGGGCCTTGCAAATTGGACACGGTCGGTGACTGATCAACCTCGTCGACATCGGGCACAAATTCCACGGTTTTGGGCATTTTCATGCAGGCATTGTGATTCGGATATTTATTGGCTTGTAATTTAGTGCGTGCCTCGAGCGTACGTTTTTTTACCATTTGATATAAACTGTTGTGTGCCGGTCGGTTGGTGCCTGCAAAACCAAAAAACATTTCAATTGAAATACAGGCCGGTTACAAAGCGAACATAACCTCATCCATATGGATGCAGGCCCCGCTCTTATCCATCCACTTACCGTTGACCACCTGGGGAAGTCGCTGTGCCGGGGGCATAATTCGTTTGTTGGCTAATATATGCGCCTGTCGACAGAATTTGTGACACAAACATCTCAAACTCCAAATGCTCATAATACCGATTCGTTTAGTGTGTCGGGCAACAACAACAAGATTTTTAAATCAATTGGTTTTCTTGTGTAACAATATAGTATAAACGTGTATGTATTTATTATTGTTAAGTTAGTTAAAAAAAAACCTCGTGTTTTTTGTCGGTATATGAATTATATCTCAGTGAGAATATGACTTGAGTAATAGCACATATATATTTTAAATGCGAAATTAGTAAGACTTCCAATTTTACATCACACGCATTCACAATAAACTACAAACTGGCCACTGTTTTCTGGTGTTTACTAGCACTGTCAATTAGTTAGCACAACTATACAGCCAGGGTTGCCGAAAGTTGTGTTTCATTTCACATTTCAAATTCAAACTCAAATTTAAATTTTAAGCAAGTTTCGTTTTTGTTTTAGTTTGTGCCAAGCATTAATAAGTTATATATATATTTTGTGAAACAGTTAAGTCAAAGTACATTAGTTAAACTTCTTCTATTTATCTGCTACAATTTCTTGCTTGTTGGCAGCAGCTGCTGCACCGCTAACCGGCGGCTTAATGCCCATCAGATTGCAAAGCTCGTTGCGCAGTGGACGCACTTCGACCAGGGGTAGGGTCCAGTCCGTTTCTGATAGCAAGGTTAGGATGTCATCCATATTCTCTTCGGGTATTTCGGTTACATCGCCGTGCAGCGCCAAAGCTTCATACAGTTTGGTAGCCGCCGTCTTGCGCACATGGACATGCTGCAGGCCCAGGAATACTGACATTTTGGAGAGCACACGCTTGCTGAGCCTGGGCACCTGGATCAGCTGACAAAAGGTGCTAATGCTGGTTGCGGTCTTATACAGCTTCTTATAGCCCTTAACCTCCATATTGAGCAGCCGATAGATGTCCTCAGCAAAAGGATTGGATTCATCATGCAAAACCGCTTCAATGCTGCCCGATCCGATAAGTATTTCCAAGAAACTGAGCATTGGATACGTGACGCGTTCGTTCAGGAGGTGCCCCTCAAAGAGCTGCACAATCTCCGCGCACAGACGCGGCACCATATCCACATTCGAGCGCAGAAACTGGAAAAGCGCTGATGAAGCATATTTGATCTGAAATATATAATGGTAGTAAATCGCCATCCTTAAATAAAATATAGTCATCTACTCTACCAGAGATTCGGTGAGCTGTCCAATGCTGGCCGTCAGTCCCAGCAGGACGCGCTTGGAGTAGTCAGGCAGAGCGAGCAGCTCACAAAATAGGGGGAATGTATGATCGGCGAACAGCCAGAGAACGGACTTATCATCACTAGGGAATATCTCGAGTAGACGCCCGTGGGCGCGTATATGTGGTATGGCCGGCTGGGCGTGTATCAGCTTGCAGCAGAGACGTCCGGCCAGGCCGCGTGTACGATCGATTTTCTCCACCGCCTGCTGCATGAAGCCAACCACAATTTGGTGCACCTGCTGTGGCGTCAACATATCCCTGGGACACTGTGTGGCCAGTTCGTAGAGCGCCTGCATGGCCGCTTCGCGCACCCATGCGCCAATGTCGCCGCGATTGTCCAGCGTGTACTCGTCCATCGCTTGCAGCAGACACTCAACTACTTTATTGAAGTGCTGACGCTCTGCAAAGGAATCCGGGACGGCGGCATCGTAGCCAACGGTGTGCACCACTTTGCTCAGCGCCCTAACGCTTTGCGTGCGCGCCTCGCTCCATCTGTAGGTTTGCACATTCTCGTGATCATCGTACGACCCCTGCGGTGCCAGCGCATGCTTTACCAGATTATCCAGGACGGCGTTTAGATGCTGGCGCAACATCAAGGCAGGCAGCACACCCAATGCTGCCAAATAGCCCATGCGCATGTGCTCCTCTAGATCGTTATCGGCGCCCTTGAGATAAGCCGTTATAATGCGTTCGTTTTCGGCGTGCCGCGATTCCAGGCAATAGTAGGCGCTGGACAGCTCCGCAAATGCCTCCACAGCTGCATCGCGTATGCTGCTGGACTTGGTGACCAGGCCAATGTCGATGACCTGTTGCCAGCTGGCTGTGAAGAAAATAACATTTATAAGTTCATCAAAATTTCCGGAAAACTAAACTTTTCCATTTAACCCTAGACCTCCTACTTGCTCATTCAGGACGGCAATTCCGCGAGATCCCCATTTTCACCAAGATCGGCGGATGGTCGGTCGGATGGTCAATAGAAAAGGTTTGGAGCAACTGTATTCAATCGGATAATAATTAATTCCCATCAATTTTCTACAAAGGCGGGTGGAGTTGTGCGAAATACCGCCTCAAATAAAAAAGTATCACAGTGGAAATCTGGCTCTTAGCTCCTACGGTTCGGGCTGTGCGTCAGTCAGTCAGTCGGAACACCCAGTTATTTATACATAGAGATAAGAATTAAATTTCGTAACATGCTAACCACTAACCTAGGCACTCGGTGTTGACCGGGAGCTTGGCGACGCTGCAGTTGCGTATGAAGCTGGCGGTGCAGAACTTCATGAGTTCGCCGCTCATGCCGCGATAGAAGTTGCGCTCCAGGAATGTTTTCACCAGCTCGTTCAGCTCGGCAATGCGCTGATTAGACAGATAGACAGTATTCGAATCCGGCGCCATTTCCAGCTGACGCAGCGCTAGGGTAATCTCGCCCATGGCCAGAACACAGCCATGACGAGCGTTTACATCAATCGTTTCGGTCTTGGCGAACAGCTGGGGCATAACCACAGCGGCCATGTACTCCGGCGCACGATAGGTGAGCTTGTGCAGCGCCTTGGCGGTAAGTTCACGTATAGCCGAGTCCCAGTGGCCCACCTTGCGTTGCACCAGGTGATCAATTAGCGGCTGGCGGTATTCCTCAAACTGGGCTATAAAGTCGCTGATGGACAAATAGGAATTGTGGCGTATGCCCACAGAGTAGAAGTCCGTGGTCGTAGAGATTTCAATGCCGTAGGGAAAATTGCCCAGGCGGCCGACGCTCTCCTGGAAAGCAGCAGACGCAGCACGTCGACAGTTGATCTCGCGGTCAAACACGGCAACGGTGAGCAAGCCCGAGGAGATCAGCTGCACAAATGGCTTCAGATCGTCTGGGTTGTAGGCGCGCGCAAAGGCCCAACACATGTAGCAGGCAGAATCACGTATGTGCTGGCCCACGGACATGTAGCCCTTCATCTCGTCATAAAAGAGCGCCTGCATCAGCAGCGGCACTAGCTCGTGCAGGCGATAGGGCAAGAGCAGGCCACGCTTGGCCAGCTCCGCAATGGCCAAGCAGCCGCCATGCCAGGCCTCATGCGGCTCCAGGGGATTAAGTATGTCAATGACCGAGCCGATTACCTCATCAGCCAGCTCCTTGGGCAAGCGATTGGTTACACGGCCCAGACCTTTTGCGGCGCTCCAGCGTATATCGTTGCCACCGCTGCGCAGGGCTTGCAGCAGCTCCTCGATAACCTCCTCGATGGAATCGGGCACAGTTATCTCCTCGCCAGCGGCGTCCTCTTCGGTCTCCATATTGCCTCTCACAGAATCCCCTGCAGAGCTCGACTGGTGCCCCAAATTTGTGGCCAGCGAGCGTGTGCCTGTTCATGGAGTGGAAAATTGTGATTAAAAAGGACTTTGCCTGGCGTGAAAATAGTTACCGCGTTTGTAGCGCCAGCTGGCGATGCGCGGCTTCAGATGCACCAGGCCCAGACGCTGCACAATCTTTACATAGTACTTGTATTTGAGAAAATCATTGACATCCTTGTACCGACAGCCGACAATCCATTGGAGCAGCTTGTCGGCATATGGCAGCAGATCCTCACGCTTGCCGTGCTTCAGTATGGCCGCAACGGCAGCCAGCTGGCCGAACTTGACCTGCAGTGTATCCGCCTGGTGCTGCTCAATGATCCAGTCGAGGAAGCGCTCCAAATACAAGTCCTTGATGTCAGTGCGCACAAAATATTTGGCAGCCAAAAAGGCGGCCATGTTGCTGCAAGTGTCATTTGTGGAGGCGTACAGCTTGCACAGCTCAAATATGCGCTCCATTTTGGGCATGGCTGTGACAACAGTCTGTGGCGGGCTGGCGTGGTTGCTTAGCACGCAGTTGTTGGCAAGTGCCGGAGCTGCTTGCTCATAGGCATCCAGGCGGGCCATGTGAAAGGGATTCAACACGAGTATGGACATCCAGAGCAAGAGCATGTAGCGCGTCTCCCAGTTGCTGAACTCCTTGGGATCCTGCTGGCTCAGCAGCTGAAGCACAAACTCCAAGTCGCTCAGCTCGTGCGGCATAAACTTGACGAGCACCTTGTAGGTGCGCACCTTGCTAATGATATACAAATACTTGAAGGCGGCATCGCGTTCGCCGGCCGGCAAATCCGCTTGGCGTATTTTGCCCAGCAGGCGCGTCAACAGCAGCTCCAGATGTGGATCCAGCAGATGCGGCTGCTCCTGGTAGCGGGACAACAGCTCCGTGTACTGCTCAAACTCGCGCTCAAAGGCGACGTCCTGTATGGGCTTCATGCTATCGATCAGCGCGAGCACCTGGTCCAGTTCGGCAAAGTGCTCCAGCGTATTTGCCGGCAAGTCATCATCTTTGACATCCTCGCTTTGTTGCATTGTTCTCGTTTAGTTATTAAATAAATGATATTTCAAACAGCCGGACGACGACTCAGCTAAAACTTAAAGTTTCGTTTCTTTCAATTCTGTTTCAGTTTCGTTTCTGCCGTTTCCCGAACATATGATTCACAATCTATGGAGAATGAAACAGCAGCTGCTTGACCAGGGTTGGCAACCGGCGTTTTTATGCTTTAAAAAACTCGCGGCAGTGCGGGTTCAGGCGTGTTTGTTTCTGTAAACAGATCGCGTTATTTGTGTTATCTTTTAAATTTGTGTGTACACTTGTCGTAACTTCATGAATTAGAATCAAAGAAGTGGGTAGTTTGTGTTTTGGACAAAGCGCTTGTCGCGGCAACGCGTTTTCGTTCAGCTGCATTTCGTGTATTGGCAGCCCTGACGCACTCGCATTTTTGTTTACACGCCATACAAGTTTTTTTGCCCTAACGCGCACGGATTCCCTGTCGCAGGCGCAGCCGAGTTGAATCCAACAGTTAAAATGAAACTGGATAACTTCCGCCTGATCGTGGAAGTTGGCCAACGTCGCGCTCTATGGGATTCGACCATGCAGCTAAGCATACGCAAAGATGTTGGCGCCTTACAATGGCAGGAAGTGTCGAACATAATGCAGTTGGACGGTGAGCATAGAACTTAATTAGCCAGCTACATTGTTAATCTATAAATAAATCATGCAGTGGCCGTGTGCAAGAAGCGCTTCAAAGGACTGCGTGACAGCTATCGGTCAGAGATACGCAAGATACAGCAGAAGCGCAGCGAACACTCGAATTGGCCCTACTTTCGAGCCCTGGAATTTCTGCGCAACATATTCGATCCGGACAAGTTGGTGCCCTTCTCGCCGGAGCCCTTTGACATCGACATTGACGGCGCAGATTATGAGCAAAATAAGCTGGATGACTTTATCATTGATGTGGACAACGATGACTCGTTTGATTTTGAAATTATGGGTGATATTTTCAAGCGAGACTCGGTCGAGCCACAGGGTCATGATTCCGGGTCGGATATGTCAGTGATCAATAGACAGCACTTCGATATGTCCGCATCGAACATGTCGAATGCCTCAATTCCCATGAACAGATCGGACATCGAACATCATGGCTCATCATCGCCCAGATTGTTATCACCCTTGCTGCCCAAAGCGCCGGCGGCAAAGCGTACGCGACGACGCAAGACATCGTCGTCAACAGATGGACCATATCTGAATGGTCACGCGACTAACGTGATAAAGTCGACGCCAGTGCCTCAATTGGAATCAGCTGCCAAAGATGATCCCGACTATAACTTCCTGATAAGCTTGCTGCCGCACGTGAAAACGCTGTCGAGTATGAATAATATGAAATTTCGAACGGAGGTCAGTCGAATGTTGATGGAGATGAATCAGCAGGATATGCAGCTGGGACAGCGTGACATAGACCATGCGACAGCCTTGCCAAAACTAATCCCAGCGCCGGCCTCGAACTATGACCACCAAAACGACACATCTAAATATAGTGTGGGCGGCACACTGAATGGCAGCGCATTTGTGGCACACAGTTCCATGATAGAGTGTGATGTTAAGATAGAGAACGAACCCCTGTTTTAAGGTTTGATCATGAATTTAGCTGTATATAAGTACGTACATACAAACATAGATGTTAAACACAACAAATTGGCTATATCCAAAATTACTTTACGGTTTATATATTCAAATAACATACGTTTGACAAGTTCCCCACTCATTGTAAATCCAAACTTTACAAGTACATTCATAATTGCTGTAATTATTTCAAATATAAATTTGAACCAAATTTCCCTCTATACACTCATTCAATGTTTTTTGGATTAAAGAGTTTTCTCAGTCATCTCATCAATGTATGCATAGAAATTTAGATGTATGTGGTTTACAAATATAAGAGTATGTCATGCATAACCTGTGTATTTTTCTTACTGCCTCTTGTTTCGGCCTTACGGTTAATGGGTGAATTCTGTAAAGGTATTTCCCATATCTTAAATTTATCGCAAGTGTTGCCATTCGCAGTGAATGGCAAATTGACGCGCAATACGGTGAATGGTTTATGAGTCAGCTGTTGAATTTTCAAAGCCCGTGTGTCTATGATAGAGAACATTTTGACGAAAAATTATCTGGATTTTGCCATCATTTAACTACGTTCCGCTCAATTGTGCAGTTGAAAGCGCATAATGGGAGATAGTTCTGATGAGGAATATCTGGACACCGAGTGGGTGCCATATAGCGAGCGCAAGGAGTGGTCAGATGTGACGCCACTGCCGCAGGACGATGGGCCCAATCCTGTCGTGTCTATAGCGTATAGACCCAGATGTAAGAAAGTAAAACGCATATAGTGCTCAACATTAATGAGTTTTACAAATTCCAGTTCGCGAGGTATTTGACTACATGCGCGCCATTATTGCCAAGGGCGAAAAGTCTCAGCGTGCCCTGGAGCTAACCACCGAAGCGTTGCGTCTGAATCCCGCCAACTATACGGTGTGGCAGTACAGACGGGATATATTGCGCGAACTGAAAGCTGACTTACAGGATGAGTTGGACTATTTGGAGGAGGTAATTGGACAGAACGCGAAGAACTATCAGGTGTGGCATCACAGACGCGTCATTGTCGAAATGATGAACTGTCCCAAATGGGAGCTGGAATTGACACAAAATGCGCTTGACAACGATAGCAATGCCAAGAACTATCACGCCTGGCAGCATCGCCAGTGGGTCATACGCGCATTCAAGTATGTTCACTTTAAAGCAAGCTTTTTGCAAAAATACCTTAAAAAATTGTATTGTATTTACATCCGCCATAGCCTCTATGACGACGAGCTGGACTTTGTCGATCGTTTGATTTGCGAGGATCCGCGCAACAACTCTGCATGGAATCAGCGATTTTTTGTGCTGAAGCATTTAGGTTTCACACCGGAGGTAATCCAACGGGAGCTCGCGTATGCTATGAATCGCATACGTGTGATTAAAAACAACGAAAGCCCTTGGAACTATTTAGTGGGAGTGCTGCGTCAAACCGAGACCGGACGCCTTAATAGCCATCCCGAGGTGGTGGAGTTCAGCAAGGGCTTGTATGATGCGGGCAATCGTTCACCATATTTGCTAGCATTCCTCATCGACCTGTACCAGGAGCAGGCGCTGCAACAAAACGACAACGAAAGCGCCGAGAAGGTCTACGCCATGTGCAATGACATGGCCAGCAAACATGATGTTATACGCCGTAAATACTGGCAGTATGTGGCGGCGCACTTGAAGAGCCAGCTAAGCAAGCCCTCGAACCCGCAGCAGCAGCAATAGAGAGCAGTTGTTCCTAGTTTTTTTTTTTGGCTATGTACACGTGCCCCGCAGACATTCTTGATACCGAAATACATACTACATTTAGACTATACAAACCATAAATCTACTTAACTTATTTAAATTAACACAAGGCTACAACTGTCGCAGTTGTGTGTGTGTGTGTTTGTACACGTAAATTTCATTAACAATCAGACAGCAACTTTGAGCGCAACGCTGGCTCGTTATCTGAACGCATTTCTTATCTGTGCATACACTGAACAAAAAATTGCTGTCTCAATATTGGTATTTATTTAAATTTGCTTTTTCAGTTTTTGTTTTTTGTTTTTATTTTGAGTACATACATTATAGCAGTTGTAATATATAACGTCGTTTGTTTTTTTTTTGTAATTTGATTTTCTTGCGTATATTTTGAGTTTTCAGAATGGAAATTGATTTTCAATAGGCAAAGGCAACTGGCATTTAACAATGGGATTTCCATACGAGTTTTCGCGGTGCTTTAATCGAGTTCTTATTGCCATTCTTTTACCCATGCATAAGTTAAGTACTTAAAATAAAGCAGAAGACATCTTTGGCGTGTTTGGTTTTTAGTTTGGATCAAAAATATTGTTTTTCTTAATGTTTCTCGTGTAGGAGCAAAAATCATTGAGAGTACTCATTTGCGCATAGATTTTAATAAAATGTCGTAATAATAAAATATATGTATATCATTTTTTGTTTGTTTTTCTTGCTTGGGTATATATAAATTTGAAAAAGCCTATAAGTCCAAACGCAGGAAGTACAATAACATACTCTCAAAATCAAAGCAATCTTTCGCCTGGGCCATGGCAGATCTATGTTGAAAATTAGTTTTGAGACAAAAAATGTTTAGTACATATAGCTTAGATAGAGTGAAAGCCCGTGCGCATGGCCCTCGTCATAAAACATTTAGTTCCAAAACCTTTTTCTAGCTCGAAATAATTTGTTATTTTTTTTTTGTTTTTACCTGTTCTGAGTTTGCGTGGAGCCAGAGAGAAGTATTTGTGTTTTGTTGTAGTTGTTTTCTGTTTGTGTTAGTTTTCTTCCTTTTCTTTTAACAATTTGATATATAGAGTTAATATATATATATGTATATATATATACTTTTTTGTTTTAATATAATAGTTTATAATAAATTTATACGCTCCTGTTGTACGCACTGAGCCGTTTTCATGACAATTGTTGGATTTCATTTTGTAAAAGCATTTATAGCAAAAAATTAAAAAGTTTCTTTATGTTCATCTCTAAAATCTGATCATCATAAACAGCGTGTTCCATTACTATTATTATTATTATAATTATTATTATTATTTTTAAGTTCTTTACGTAGAATATCTTTTAGGCTTTTGCTGTCTTTCTTCAGTTTTCGATATATATATAAAATAAATCCTTTCCGACTAACATTCTTCATTCGTTTAGCAATTTTTTGTTTGTTTGTTGGTTTGTTTGTTGGTTTTGTATTAAAACACGCTGCGCTTTGTGTGAGGAAGCTTCATATACCATCTATAAATATACTCGTACATACATGCATGTAAATACTATGTAGATATTCATTTTAGTTTTTGTTTTTCTTCTTGTTTTATATAATTGTTAAAAAATTAACGCCACTTGTGCCTTGCTATATTTTGTTTTGTTATATGAATAAGTACAATCGACAATCCCCTCCCCCTAAACGGCGCCTAGGTCTAGGTGCTTACAACTTTACGTACATACATATGCATATGCATTGACATATATGTATATATGCGTAGCGCTCCAATCAATCTCTAGCTCTCTGTATGTCAGCTCTTTGAGCCGCACTCTACTTATCCTCTCCGATGCCCTCATCAGTTGTGGTCTTACGCTCTCTAGCCTCTTCGTTGCTGATATCACATTTTTCAGCCAACATATCCTCGATGCCCTCGTCGTCCACAGTCTGACTCTCGCCGGGCACATGCTTGCGCAACGGAACAACACACTCGCCCTGAGGTAGTGGCGGAAACTTGGCATAGGATGTGTTACTTATGGTGCCCACGGTGCTATCCTCATAGCAATCGGGTGTCATACGCACACGGCACGTCTCGTAAGCCTTGACATAGCCCAGTTTTGTATATAGATTCCTGGACGCATCGTTCTGTGGACGTATGACAACGAAGGGTGTGTAGCCGCGCTCGATGACGAGCTGAGTCAACGCCTTGGCCAGACGAATGCCATAACTGGAAAGAGGAGAGTCTCGTGAGAGTCTGCCCAACGTGGACTGCCCAACTGCGATCATTACTCACCCCATGCGTCGATAATCTGGACGTGTTTGCATCGAAAACATAGCGCCATAATATGAATGGACCATCCATGCGGCCAGCTCGTTGGTATCCTTGCGGAATATACCCAAACCGGGCAGGACACGGACGAGTATATCAAATAATTTGACGCATTCGATTTCATTGGCCGGATATAGATCGTGTATGCCCTGGACATTGTCCAATGTCAGCAGTCGCATCTCCGCATCCTCGGGCAGCGGCTCCAGCTCCAGTTCCGTATTCAGCTTGTTGCACACATAGATATCACCACTCAGTCGCTCCATCAGACCAATTTTCGAATAGAAATCATCCAGGCGATTCATAATAGCGATGTGCGTAAAGTTCAGGTACAATGGCTTCTGCCAATCTATAAGTACATCTTCGGTGCGCATCAGATCGACATGCTCGATTTGTGCGGATGGACAAAATATGCCAAATGTTTGGTATATATTGTTGTGGGGCTGCAAGAAAATCATGAATCATGTTTTAATTAAACGATCATTTTGCAAAAAGTTCAAAAAAGTTGTACTTATGTACTTACCGTAAGCGTGCATCCTGGAAAATGTAATATTATCGGTTTTTCGGGCCAATCTTTAGCAACATAAAACTTAAAATCCCAAATACGATCATTCAGGTACGTTTTAATAGTTTGATGAAACTGCAAAGGGAATTTTTCAAAATTTCAATATGTGTAAGGAATTTTAGATAAGTCATTTTCCAATGGTTTCTTTTTATATTTTATAAATGACAATATTCCAGTCGATGGGCTGTTAGCTTTTTGGCAACATCTCTTTTTTTTATTTAGATTTTCAAATTGGCGCCAAGTTTGCTAACTTAAGTGTTGATAAATGCAGCATAAAACGGGCACGTTTGGCATTGCGTAATTAATAGTATATGGTCACACTCAGCCGTTTGCCTTCAAAATTGAATGAACGAAAGCGCGCCTGCTGAAAAGCTAGCTAAATTGGAATTGGGAATATATTTCCCCATTTTTGGGGCAATTGATTAAATATTAGTTTAGAATAAACTTTACAGGTTTTGGGTGCAACTGTACCAAAAGTTAGACGAAACTTGGACTTCTTGTGATTACGGCTGACCTTATAGGCAAGGTCTTTGAGCTTTATGCTGACTTTATAGGCAAGGTCTTTGTGATTCATCCTTAAGCATAGTACACGCCTCTCTGCCACCAAAAGTATTCTCCTGCCGTGTGAAGCACGGCCCAAAAGTGTGGCATAAAAATCAAAACTTTAAACGACACTCAACTTCAATGGAGGAGGAAAGTTTAGCAGCTGAGCTCGTGAGCTGGCGCGGAGCAGGACGAGGTCATTAAAAATTGAAATGAATCGGGCGTAAAATGTGAAAAGAGGTCAGCTGATGGATTGCATGTCTACTGCGGTCTACCGGCAGTTGTTCTGCTGGCCCTGGTGCAGGTAATTGTTGCTTAAATTACCTGCGATGTGGGCGTGTCTGTCAAGTTAAGGTGTACTGCATGCGATTCTCGCCCAATATTTAAGTGTGTGCATTTCAAGTGGCAGCTACGGCCGGGACATACCTTTAATGATTCCGGCAGATAGCGCTCTAAAGTTACCAAAATTTCTGAAAGCTCTGATTCATGCACCAAACGAAAGTGTCTACCTTCAGGAATGATTTCCATTTCTGCAAGAGAGAAATACATTAAAAAAAACATTGTTAGAAGGGGATACTCGCACTTCAAGGAGGATGATCGGTTGTGCTTATAAATGTGTGTGCTCGGCTACTAAATACCCTGTACAGTGTTGCGTGACATACATTTTTTACGTCAACTAATTCTATTACTTTCGATTCTTTTCAATGGCTATGGGCTATACAATTATCCGACCAGAGCATACCCTGTAATCTTTAACTATTTTCTTTACTTTCCATTCTTTTTAATGGCCATGGGCTATACAAATTATTATGTATGAGAGTGCTTAAGTTGAATGTGCTCGACCAGAGAATACCCTGGAGCATGCAGGAATGTATCGTGCATATATAGGGTATATAGGGTATATAAGCATACACTCATTTCAATATAATTTCATATTTAATGCAAATGAGGAAATAATTACGTTTTGTTATCATGCAGATGCCATTATTTCTGCTTCAAATACGAGTACATTTAAAGAAAATCTCAATTATTGTCTAAGTATAAGTGCAATGGGCTTTTATTTTTGGACGACCCCCGCCGCTCCCCGCACTCCCCTACATGCCCATTACCGCCACGAAGGCCACGCTTTGGCCTCTCTCAAGGCCAAAGGAATGGATTACAAAAATAAAATATGCGATATAAAAAAAAAGTCGAGCAAAAGCCGATGACAACTTTGATGATGATGCTGTCATTTTGGCTAATATAATATAAGGCCCATTCCCAAGGGGGAATTACGTGTCGTATGTGAGGACATCCGTTATTGAGCCAATTTGCAAGCAATTTTAGCTGCTATAACCGCATTTATAACGAGCTAGTTCCACAAATAAGCAGTTGGCTTCAACGCAAAGAAATGTCCTTCAAGGGCATAAGTAAGTGTACTTAGTATATTATATTAGTATATGTTAGTCTACAATTACGATATATAAAAGAAGTTGTATAAAGTAACAATATATAGAAAACATCTTAATATATACACAGATATTGGTAAAGATAAGCTTTTACCAACAACAAAATGCATCATAGTTGAAGGTTGCGCAACGGGTTTGAACCAATTTGGTTCGAATCTTCCTTTTTTCTGACCAGCGTATTGGGAACTTATAGAATATTTTGTTTTTATTGTTTAATTTGAAATTAATTGTTGTACTAGTGTATTTTCCTACTTGGTAGGTCGGCGATTATGATTTTTTTAGTCATCTGATGTGGTTTGAGCCAGAAATTCGAATTATTTTTACCACGACTCTGTGGAATCTGAAACTTTAAAGGTTGTAAACAGGCTCAAACAGGACTCTTAATGTTCAGTTGTCCAAATAATATTGATATTGATTGAGCTTAAGTTCAATTTGAGCTATGAAAAATTGATAAATTCGTTTGATGTTTGTCTGCTTAACAAGCATGTATGTAGACATAAACTCGACCTGCTAACACACATTTAGCTTTTTGTTTGTTACATTTTTCGGTTATTTTTGTTGATTGACTAACAATAAAAACAAAAAGAAGGAAAGAAATTATGGTCTAGTTGACTACTCGATTGATTGATGATGTGATTGATTGGCTTTAACGGCAAATATCGTTACTCGCATCCGTTGTTTTACTGGGTTACTATGACTATTTATTACAGTTATTTGTGTCGAGGCGAGCCGAGGCGAGGCGACGCCCAACATGCTGCAAATATGTAAGAGCTAATGCCGCCGGGCGGATATGTGGAAATTAGTATTAGTATTAGTCTTGTTCTTGAATACTTATGCAAGTGGGTACAAGAGTGGGTGTCTGTGTATGGGTGTCTGTGTATGAGTGTTTGTGGGTGTATGTGCGTGGGTGTATGTGTTTGATTTCTTTATGGCCACGCAGCTGTAGCTTAGTCCTGACCGAGGCTGCACAACAATTGTGAACTGAACTAGTTCGAACGCGTTTGTACTGTTCAACTGAACCTCAAACCGAACCAGTTTAACACAAGTTCAATTAACCTTTAATCAAGTCAAAAAAACATATATATCTTTTATGATTAATTGGTACACTTCAAGGTTGATGGCAACTGAAACGGAATCAAGGCTTGGGGCTGAATCTGCGTTCATGAACCAGGGACGCGTGGTTCGCAACGTGAACGGAACCAACGATAATTCATTTTTATTGTGCCTGCAGCCTTGGACCTGACCTGACAGCAGCTGGACAAGATATGTCTGCGCACTTGCACATCCGGCTGAGACAGCCGGATTAGAGTACATGGCTTATGGCACAAAATCAATACTAAGCATTTCTAATCTGATGTCAGCCGATGCAGGCAGAGAGCGGCTGGGACAAGGGAGGGGGGGATTAATGCATTGTTAGCAGACACCGCTTCGAGCAGTTGCCGTTCGTTCATATTACAGCCTTTGTGCTTGTTTACATAGCCGTTAAAAATACCGTTGACATTTCGCAGCGGCGACCAGCGGGTGACACGACGCAGTACATTTCGATTTCGCCGATAGTTCCATCCCGTTAACATTACCAAAAGTATAAGGCGAATCTCCCCCCTCCCCCTGCTAGCACCCCTTGGGCCCACAGTTTTCGTCGCACTTGCCAGCCAATTAATTTTGTTTTTGCCCCAATTACAGTTGTGCACTGCCTACGATGCGTTCATTTCTATACCCTTACTGTGGGCTATATTGTTTTTAGTCGCCATTTGGTAACCCTCAGGATGATTTCATTAAATGTGTTTAATAGTGAGCTACTTATATTATTCAAATTTGTATAAAGTATATTCCTAGACTATTTCAAAGCTTTAGAGCTGTAACTGGACGAATCCTTTGTCAAGTAAAATAATATCTCTCTGTTCTGTTACTCTAGAGAATATTTCTTAGAATTGGATTAAACTGAATGAACCTAAAGGGTATTCGAAATTTAATATACACATCTTTAATTTTTCTGATGTGCCTAAAGGGACCTAAAGGGATTTTTATCTGTGAAATCTTTGAATTCGTTTCTTAGAAATGGATTAAACTAGCCTAAAGGGTATTCAAGATTCATCATAGATCTTTAAGCTATTTTTTTTACACACTCGATATAGAAATATGTTCATGGGCGAGCAGAAATCGGTGCTTTTTAATTGACATGCACATGTGCACATTCACAAACGCGGTGCATTAAAAGGAAATGCAGAAATTATATCGAAAACCAAAGAATAAGATAATTCATGTATGTATAAGAAAGCACTTACAAAAAATATTAAATCCGTTGACCTTGTATGAATTTGTTGTATTTGTTGTTGCTGCTGTTGTTGTTGTTGTTGTTGTTGTAGCGTTTGCCAAGCCCAAAGCCTGATGTTTTAATTAATATTTGAGCTCAATTTTAATATTTTATGTGCTTTTTGTTTATGGCAAATAATAAAGTTTATCTTTATAAGTTTAATTGAATTTATTAAATAAATTTTTGTGTGTTTTTTATTTAGAATTATTTAGTTTTGAAAAAACGTGCAGTATGAAAATACGGTTTTTTTATATGCGAATCACAGATGCTCTTTATTTATTTATATAATTGATGGTATTAAAAATGTTGGGTGCTTGATTTAGTTTTAGTTTATTTGCTTAGTTGCCTGTTGCGGGGCTTTGATATTATTTATATTTTTTTTTTTTTTTCTCGATATTTATAGATTGCAAATCGTATTTAACTGATGTCTCATGTCGTTTGGTTAGGCCTTTTATGAATGGAGGATGTCGGCAGGCTGCTCAGAGCAAGAGCTGCTACGGCTTACGAGAAGATATATGTATGTGTATGTGTATGCGTGTGTATATGTATGTATAAATATTGTGTGCAAGAAGTACTGAAGTTGTGTAGTCTGTGTTGTTTTTGCTGCTGCTGCTGCTGCTGCTGCTGTTGCGACTCTTGTGTGTTGTTGCCCCCGTTGCACCTCCTCCACAGACAGGCCTAACCAGCCAGGCAAGCCCAATATTATTTTGTTGGTTCTTGTTGTTGTTTGTTCTTGCTGCTGCTGCTGCTGCTGCTGCTGCTGCTGTGTTTTGTTTTTGTGTTTGTATTGTGTGTATCTTCGGCAGATACAACAACAGGCGTGTGCTAGTCCAGCATGGCGGCTGCGGACGTGCAGTAGTTGGAGATGGTAATGCTCTTCGCTTCTTCTTCTTCGTCTACTTCGTCTTCTTCTTGTTGTTGTTGTTGTTGCGCCCACACACGCACACACACACACACTACACACACTGAGCTACTTTTTTGTTTGTATTGCGGCGAGTTGGTATTTTGCAGGTATTTGTGTGTCCGTCTGCCTGTCTGAGCGACGTTTTCACTTGTTTTCGGTTTGCGATTTATGTATTTTCACGAAAATTGATTTTCTGCTGCGAGAATGTTGTTGTTGTTGGCCTGGTTCTGGTTCTGATTCTGTTTGCTCTTGCTGCTGTTGTGCGGGCTTTACATATGTGCTGGCTTTGGCCAGCCACAGTATCCTTGTGCGGCGCCTGCTTTTTGGCTTCAGTTATTTGTTTACTGCCAGACCCAGCCCCAAGGACGCGCCACTTGGACACACACACACACGAGCGCGGCACACACACACACAGTCTGAAAGAAATTGAATGCGTCTAATTTGATTGCCGTTCTATTAAAGCTCTGGGCCTGGGCTCCGCTTCTGGTTTGTTCTGGTGAACTTTGCTGCTGTTGTTGTTATATTTCGCTGTTGCCCTTTTCGCAGTGCGTTCTAATTCGTTGTGGGCTGTGCTTAGTGTGCTGCGCCTTTGGAAGAGTTGTTTGGAATTGGCAAGAACCGAACTAATCTGACTGACTGACGACAACGAACTGATTCTGAATCCAAGGAGCAGAACCAGATGTTGCCACAAGTTTCTATATTTATGCGAATCGGCACTGCAACGTGGCAACGTTGTCGTCGTCAACGTCGTCAACGTCGTGTTGCCGACATCTTTGTTGCTGTTCTTGTTGTTGTCGGCTCTCGTCTGCGTTTTCGTCCTCGTCTCGTGTTTTCTGGCGATTTGTTTTGCGATACCCTCGCTCGAGACAGTTCGACTTTGATGAACTATTTGCCACGCACGGTGCATCCCTTAAAGTGAATGGAAAATTCGTCTTTTTGCTACCTGAGTTTTTGGTTTATACCTATGCGCTTGTGATTTCTGTAGCAGTTAAAGGGGATTAGTTTTCCATTGGCAAAAACAAAAATAAAATAAATTTTCAAGGTAGAATTTCTATTGCATACTTTTTGGGAGAATTTGTTTTTTTGAAACTATTAAATAGGTTTTCTTATATTATACTTAGTCAGATAAACAACCAGTACAATATTTCCTATACATGTATTTAGTCTGCATCAAATGTCCCATATAAATCATGATTTGTGCAAGTGCATTAAATATTCGTTGCGCTGTGGGTTGTTTATGCATGTTACCAGCACATTTAAATGCCGACTGCATTTGTGTTTGTATTTTTGAGCTCACATGTTGCCCATCGCATCGCAGCTGCTCTCTTTCACTCTCTCTCTCCCTTTCTTGCTAGTGCTCTCACACTCACTGTGCCAATCTCTCGCAGCGAAATGAGAGCGAGTGCCTTGTCGGCATTACTGCTGCATGCAATAGCAGCCAGAAGTGTACGAGTCGCCAGCCCGCCAACTCTAACCCCCGTCTGACTCCTTCACTTGGGTTAGGGAGTTTCGCGTTTTTGTTTTTGCGTTTTTGCTTTCAAGCTGGCCACGCTGCGCTGTTTAGCGCAACTGTACACCCCAAAACAACGGCAGCAGCAGCAGCAGCAATAACAGCGGCGATGGCAGCAAAAGCAATAACAGCAACAATAACAGCGCACGTTTTGCATGCGTTTTCAAAACACATTTGCCAAAATGGCCACGGCGTCAGCGCAATACGTATACGCCAAGTAGCGCCGACATCCCGACGTGCACGTGTCGCCGGCAAGAGAGAGAGAGGGAGAGTAAAACACAGCTCCCCCCTTAACAATTCAACTAATTCGCCACTACCTGTGCTCTCCATTTAATGCTCCCTCTCTCTCACTTTCTCTCCCTCTCTCTGTTACTTGCTCTTACTCCGCTATGCTCATGCTCATTTGTTTTGTTTATGCCGCACAGCTGTAAGGCAGCCGAAATCAGTTTAATCGCCAGTTTTTGGCCATTTAAAATGCACAAGCCATGATGTACGACGTGAGGGGTAGAGGGGGGGGGGGCATACTTCTCAAGGTCGCTACAATGGTGTGCGTGTGTGCGTGAATTGACATTTTTATTGGCGTCAAGTGGCGACATTCAAAACTGTTCAAGCTACAGTCAGACAATTACAGTTCCAGTAATTAAAACAGACATACAGACGCGCCAAAAACGCTGGGTGTTGCATTGGAGTTGGCAAATAAGTTGCCTGGCAGCCCATGCATCATGAATCACGCAAGCCCTACAGCACGCAAAAAATACAAAACAAAAGAAAAATGACGCCAGCCAGTGCGCCTCACGCTTTAGTTGCCGCTCCTGGTTCCCGCTCCCGCTCCAGCTCCAGTTCCAGTTCCAATTTCACAACAATTTTCTGCTGACAGTTCGCACCACGCTTGGTGTTGATCGCTGTGTGAGTGCGTGTCTGTGTGTGTGTTTTAGTTGGTGTGTGTGAGTGTATGTGTGTGTTGGTGTGGTTGTTATAACAGATATGCGAATCGTTATTCGATGCGCTCATTTCCAAGGAAACTTTAGCCATAAAAAGTAAGAACTAAACATATAAAACAAAACGTTTCTGCAGTTGGGGGGTCTAGCAACGGCTTTTTATCAGGTGTTTGGCATTTGCGTTAACAGCTAGGGCTTGTCCTTCACTTGTAAAACTTTTTATACACTTAAAAAATGATCAGAATATTTAAAGTGTCATCCACTAAACTCAAAATTTCAGCTTGTGTTGATCATCAATCTGTAAATAAAATCAAATAGTTTAAATACAAAGAATAAACATGCATACATATAAAAACTTTATCCGAATTTAAGGTAAAGTTTTTTTTCAGTGTAAATAGTTTTTGTTGTTTTAAGCGAACAACTGTAAAGTGTTCCGGAATTTATGTGTGGCATTTGCTTATTAAATGCTTTGCCAATTTTTACAAGAGACACACACACACACACTCTCTCAACACACACACACACACATTTTGGCCAGGCCAAACAAGAATATCCTTCGACTGGGGCCCGAACGGACGTCAGTTGACAAACGGCTGGAGGCTAGAGCCGACTTGGCGACCAAGGTCATGCCGTAGTCGTGGTCACGGAGTTTAGTCTTTAATTAGCTTTGCCAGCGGCAGTTGTTGCCGGATTACTCATACGTAACGTGGTGCGAGGCAAGGGGAGGCGGCAAACGGAAAGGGCACCTGCTAGGCCCATTGTTTCAATCGACTCCGTTGCAGTTGCGGCGCCTTTGTGTGGTCAACAACGTGCATGTGGGGCACGTGTTTTTATGCCGCAGCGACACACGGCAACATTAAAGCCGGCTAAAGGCTAAAGCCTGTTAATGTCAGGGTCAAACGAGTCGCAGTGTTCGGAGGGGTTACGTATGGGCTATTTTGTTTAATTTGTACATGCCCATAATATGCATAAATCAAAAAATTGTATATATTTATATTGTTCGTTTGCAGATGCTATCTGCATTATTCATTTAAGGCCAATTGACAGCGCCGACAGCTGCACACTTTGGGGACACTGTGCCACACGTGGCAAAGACAGGCGACCAAAAATGTTGACCTTGACATGCCAGTTGACAATTAAAGTTATTTTCATTTGCAATTGGGGACATGTTTATTTAACGACAGCGGCGACAATATGGCCACAAAAAAGGGCATGCATTAAATATTTAAGGCATTAGATGCTCATATAAACCGAAAAGCCAGCAGCAAAAATTCAATAAAGTGGACTAAGTTCGAGGTAAGTTCGTGTGAATGCGCGCGCAAATTTAAATTCGAGATTCCAGCGTTGCCACCCTGTTTTAGCAATCATCTCCCTTAAATTCAACCTTAAAGCTTTTATATCTAATATTTTGCAGTTAGGTGAAATTTCAACATTTAAATAGCGATAATCAACCAGTAAACAAAAGTTCAGTAACAGTTCAACAATCAGGTTAGCTTTGTTACAAATACCAACCACCACGCTCACATCTGTTAACTACTGCACACAGTGCGCCCAGCGTAAGCTAAAATGCAATTCAAAAAGAAACATTAGTGCGCCAAAAGATAAGTGTGACCAAACATTTGATACAGTCGTATACCAAGTATCGACAACAAAATCATTTTATCGATAGCGATAAGCTGCTTCGATTTGAACTATCGATAAGACTTGTTAAACACATATCTAAACATCGCTCATCCCGAGCGCTTACAGTTCTACTTTGTGAAATCAACGCAACAGACGTGTACTCTTCGCTCTAATTTGTGAATTCGCCGAAAATAAAAGCACAAATATATTTATGAATTTCGTGTGTAGCGTAAATTTTTGCATAATTTGTCCAGCATAAACGTTAAAGTGTAATTTAGTTGTAACAGTGCTAATTGTTGATGCGCAGTGCGCTATTTTTGTCAACATTCTTTTGTGTGTTTGATAAGAAACCCGTGAGATTTGTTATAGTTGCATAACCCCTGACCATTGTAAGCGCCAAAATAAGAACGCCCGCTCGCAATAACAACTACAACAATATCATTGCTGCTTATGCAAAACAAAACAGCAAAGAGCGAAAACCAAAAACAAAAAATTCCATTGCGGTGTAGCGGCCGTTGCCGCCGGGATACAAGCCGCTCCCCGCCGGCTCAGAGGCCGTCGAGCTACAGGCGCTGCTCGTTAACGGTGATTCGAAGTGCGCGTTAATTTAACCAAGTTAAATTTCACATTTACAAAGCCACTTTGGGGCTTGGGGCTGGGGCAAGGAAGATAAAACCCGATTATGTCCCAAAATCGTGATACTCTGATACATTTGCTAGCCGGCGCGTAAGTGTTGAAATCTATGCATGTTAAGATTGTAGTTTGTTGTTATTGTTTATTGCGCCTTATCTCTGCAAAGCAGAAACCGGTTTTAGTTGGAATCTTGGGCGAAGCAGCAACGGCGCAATTGCGTTTAGTTGCCCAACAACAATTAGACAATTGACCCGCTGCAGCAGTCGCGAAAGTTGGCAGTGGCGCCAAAAATAAATAAAAAACAAAGTGAAATTATAGATAGACCGACGGCAAGGCAAAGCTGGCAAACAACAAAAACAACCACACACACACATACCAAACATCTGTCGAAATCATGCATAGTTCACGTGTTTGGTTTATTTTTGGGCCAGCTGCCGCGCGTCCCACGATGCGCGAAATAATTCACAATAAACGTCACAGGCGCAGTCGTCAATTAAAAAGATTCGCACAAAAAAGCAAAACAATCAAGAACAAGAATGCACACGCTCTCTCTCTCCCTCTCGCTCTCTCTCTCGCGTGCGAGGCTTTCATGCCCTTGGCTGCAATATTTGCCATTCACCCAAAACATTTGTCAAAAATCTCACGCTAAGTCTATCTTGCAACTTGCGAGCGGAAGTTCAAAAGCAACGAACTTAATGATTATGATTATAATGATATTAAATATTGAAGAGCATCAAATTAAAAATATATGCTAACTGTTGTATATATGAATGGGCGAACAATTTGATTAACTCACATAAATGATTTCAGTAATGTAATTTCGGAACCAGTGTTGACAAAGGGGGAACCAATAACAAGCTTCAATTGTGTTGTTATTGTTGCGGCTGCTATTTTTAGCTCTGCATCTTAATTTATATTTGTTTTTATCGCGCACCCTACACAGCAAACGAGGCATATCAATTTTCGTTGGCATTTTATTTACTGTAAATTCATCAGGCCTAACCTGTTTTCAGCTTGTGTTTGTTTCATTGTGTTTTTGTTCGTAGCGTAACCGAAATTCAATGCCGCTCGCATTGCAAGTAAATTAAACTTGTTGTTGTGGTAAGTGTGGGAGCGAGCGAGAGACAGGGAGGGTGAAGGAAGGGGTCGGTGTGAGCCGAGCCTCTTGTAGCGTGAAATATAAATAAATTAGACACTGGGAGGGCTTGTTTCCGCGCATTTTGTAAGTTGTTTTTTGATAAACACATTTAGCCTCAGGCAAAAGGCAACAATAAAAAAAAAAGGGACAAGGGATTGACTTGAGTGTAGAATATTAAAAGACTTTAGATAATTTAGGTGGAAGCAGAAAGCAAGTGCATTAAGATGCAGATAAGTTAAACCCTATTTGTAGCCCAGACTAGTTGTGAAATTATCGTTTAAACAAATAACTATAAACCTCAAAGCTATTCTCGCTTGCAGGTAAAAACAGACAAACAACTCAAATGCAATTTGCCGGCCGGCTGCATATATGTACATATAATACTTATATACTATTTATTTTTAAGACCTATGTGCAGTCTGTGTAAACAGCTTTAAACTAGGCAAAAACAACAATAACAACGCAAGAACTCACGTTGCATTTTCTATTACCCTACACCCCATCCCACCACACCCCCTCTCCTGTCCCAAGCAAGCAACCTGAGCTGCTTATCCAACTGTATGCGACAACCAGGTTAGAACTATCCATGTGCACTTCTGTCTAGTATTTCCAAGTATTTCAGCGGTATCTCGTGTTTACACACGTTACTATCGCTCGACTGGTTGGAAAAAAAAACAACAACCTTCAAGCAGCTAACCAGGCACATAGATAGCACACACATACACATACATATATAGATATGTAAATATAGGTATACGTACGTATATGCGCAGTTTGTCGATATAAATTAAGTAAACTAGAATTGTGACATGCGTCAAATTACTCTATATTATATAGCAAGCCCTTTTGAGTTGACAAATTGCATATATTTCCATCAGATTCTGTATACATACATACATATGTATATACCCTGCACCCATTTAAAATGGTCAAGAGGGTGGCTGTTTGCAAAGCAATCGATAAAAATCGTTATAGTTATTCGACTTTTAATTACTCTTCCTCAAATTTGACATGTAGTTTCTAGGCATCTTTCATTTTATAGAACCGAAGAACCTTAAGAGTATTCCCCAGTCGGTCTCGACTAGCGTAGACCAACTTGTTGGACTTATTAGAAGCTGTTCAGTTTGAAATATTACTTAATATAACTCAAGATGTGACAATTCGTTGTGGCATTTGTCTGGAACTTTAATTTATCTTGACGTTAATTGGTTAATACGAAGGGTATATACATATACATTGTAATATAATACCTTAGTCGATATAGCCACTTTCTTTACTCAGCCATAAAGTTATCGTCATGATATATTGCATACCTCCCCCTTTCTGTTGCCCGCAGTACATATGTTGGATCGGACTACTATATCATATAGCTACTATAGCAACAATCAGACGAAAAGTGTGTTCGCGTATGAAACTTTCCCTGTACTTCTTATATAGTATTAACATAATGAAAAGGTTCAATCTGCAAGGGTATTAAATATTCGGCATGCCGAAGATAGCTCTTCTTTCGCGTTTAACTTATAATGAAAGCTGACGGCAATGCAGCCACAGCTGTTAGAAATATTGGTTATTGCAGGGTATTTCACAGTCAAGCTCTCTCCACAACCTTTTATTGCTGTTGTTGTTGCTATTTATTGTCAACTTTTGCTTTTTTTTTTATTATTTTATGTATTTAACGAAAGACAAATGCGGCCTGGCATTCGATTTGTATTTTGTTTTGATTTTAGTCGTAGACCATTTGCAGCGGGGGGAAACAACTCTTTCTGGCACATTGACTCATTTGAAGGCGATTGCAACTAAAACAAAGAGGAGTGGTGGGGAGGGGGGTGGGCAAATTGACGTGGGACAAACAACAATGCCACACGGTTATATAAGCTTAAACAGATCAGACTGGGATATTAATAGACAGCGACTAGCTAGCTAGCTGCATCGCATCATGTCTAGACGTTGCAGAGTTTCCCATGTCGAATAATTCATTCAAATTAAAGCTTCAGAGTCTGCTTTTGGATTTGTCTATAAGTTATTTACTTGTTGTTTTCGAACAATGTTTTTGACATAACGTGGCATGTCTGGACGCACGTACGCACCTTTATTTTTGTTACCTCTCTTGCGCTCAGGTATTTCCAGCTCAACTGCCTCTGGGCTTCCTTTAAGTATTTGATATGCTATGGATTATGGGTAAAGATTGTTAAAGATGAATATGTGGGATTCAATTTCTTAATCGGTGCTCTTATGGCCCAATTTCTAGCCGGACAAGTTCCGAATGTTGATTTAAAATTGTGTCAAGGGCGCACGTTTTATATCTATTGCCATGGGAAGAGCTCGTTCATATAGAACACATACAAAAATATAAATAAACAAATGCGACGTGTGGCAGAAGACTATTTTATTTACAATCTAATGTATATGTAGATTGTTTATGGGACTTTCTAGAATAGAAAAGTATAAATATCAAAACATATAGATATATATGTAGATATCTATATAGAATACACCTATAAACATAGAAGGTCGCGTGCCAAGTTCAATGCGATTAGGCAAATCAAAAGGGGATGAATCTCAACTTTGAAATGGTTTTCAACTGATTCTTTATCTTTGTCGCCTGCTACACTTTGGCCCATTAAAAAGTACAGATCGGCAAAACTTTCCATCGATTTTGCAAATTTGAGGAAAAAAAGTGAGGCTAAAAAAAACTGTCTGAAAACGCGCAAAAGGCATGATGGAGACGACGTCAAGAATTCGCTGATAAGATTTGCCACCAGCAAATGGCGCCATTTATCACAAACAATAATATAATACATATACATATATGTCGGTATGGCGGGGTATGACGCACCGTAACGCTGTAGTACCAGAAATTCCGAAAGAAAACATTCACGGGAATCGTGGCAGCGCACCTGTGAGGTGCTCGGTGCGAGGCTCGTTTGCATTTCTGTCTGCCAAAATTTCCACTCTTATCTCGCCCGCGCGCGTGTGTTGCGTATTGCGATTTCCGAGGCGATTCAGTCAAAAAACAGCTAAATCGACCATTAACCGGTTGCCGTTAATACTCTCCTTCTTCTTCTTCTGCATTTTTGCCATTGCTCTTGTTTGTTTTTTCATGTATTTATTATATGCGTCGAGAGGCCATTGAGTTCGAGGCATAGATACCGCGGTCTACATGTCCGCATGCGAATGCATTTCACAGACGAGGGTTGGATACAACTTTGAATATCTATTATAAAGAATCGAAGGTGATTTTAAGTGTGTGTTCCGCTTGAACTTTGGATGGGCATTAGATAATATCAATGATGGGCAGACAATTTTCTCTAGTGTTTCGATATGAGCTTCGGTCGAGCAGTAGTTGGAATTAATGAGATTAATGAGTTGAGATTAATGAAGAAGTCTTATTAAATATGATATATAATTTATATGATATATATATATATAGTTCATCCTTACCTTATTTGAAGAAGCTGCACGTTGAGATGGGCTTCCGGGAAATTTCCTCCGCATGTTTGGAATAATCGCGGAAATCCTTTGAAACCTGCTTTGCTTACTTATTTAAAGATCTAAACGAGCCACGGGCAAAGCCGGGCTGTACCCGCTATTATAGTATAGACATAGGTCGAAAATACCCCTGCGATAACTCGGTTGAAACTCAACCGATTTTCACGAGGTTTGGCACATTGTTTATTTATTTTATACGCACCACGCGCAAGGCCGGGGAATAACTGCTAGTTATGTACATATGCAAACATGCAAACAGCATGCATATATATATGTTTGTGTGCCTGTCTGTGCATACATATATACATATGTATGAATGCATGTTTGTATTTAAATATATGCATGTTTGTTTGTATGTATGCGAACATTCATGAACGCATGCATGCGAGCAGGCATACATACACACATATATGTCTACATATATACATACATATATACAAACATACATACAAACATACATATATACATACATACATATATAGATACATACATAGATACATACATACATTCATACATACATACATACATATATACATACATACACACATATATACACATATATACATACATACAAACATATATACATACATACATACATAGATACACACACACATACATACATACATACATACATACATAGATACATACACACATACATACATATGTACTTACATATATACATACACACATACATACATATATACACACATACATACATATATACATACATACACACTTACATATATATACATACATACATACATAGATGTATACATACACTCATATATACATATTAATATATACATTTATATAAATATACATACATATAGATATACTAACATTTAAATATACAAACATACATACAAAACTATTAACAAAAAAACCAAAACAAAAAAAAAATTTAAAAAAAAAACACCAAAACAAAAAAAATACTACTAGCCAGGCATGAAAAACAGCCGAGCCTACTAGAATTCTTGAGAAGCGAGGAGGAGAGCACTTGGTAGAAATTCGTTTTACATTTGCAGGACAGCGAAAAATAAGCTTGGCGCCGGCATTTGGCAATAGAAAACAAACATGCATGCATACATATGTACATAAATGCAAACACACATGCATGCATACACTAACACACACACGCTCACACATACGCTCACACACACACACACACACATGCACACAAAATACTTGTATAATTACATGCAGTAAAATATGTCTGAATTGTACGTTTTCTAAAGGGTACACAAATTGAACTTAATGCAACAAATGAACTTAATGAATAACAATTGAAAACTATATTATATAAACGTGTATAGTTTAAACTTTTGATTGCATATAATTGTCTGACAATAAAAAAACTATGACTAGCGTGACGCGACTTTGTCCCTGGCTGTCACATATCTAATTGGATATATAAATAGAGTTTTCTAATTAGACTTAACTCGGCACGAGATTTGTCTGGAACGCAAGACCAAAAAAATTGAAACAAACTCTCTTCCAAAAGCAGTTTCCGTTTGTTTCTATAAAGAATTCCATCAGCCATTGAAAATTGTTAGAAAAGGTATATTGGTTTTGTGCACACGCATGTAACAAGCAGTGGGAAGCATGTCCGAACCTATATTTGTGCAAATTTACGTAACAGGAAGAAGGAAGCATTTCCAAACCCATAAAGTATGTATATTCTTGATCAGCATCAACGGCCGAGTCGATCAAGCCATGTCCGTCAGTCTGTCCGTATGTAAGAACGCAAGGATCTCAGGACCTATAAGAGCTAGAGACTTGAAATGGAAGTTGTAGGTCCTCCTAGTAGCTGCGCAGATCGTTAGCTATATTCGATAACTAGCCCCGTTTCCAAGTAATCCATAGAAATCTATATCGAAATCCTGTTTCTTTACTAATTTTGGCAAATACTGAGAGCTAGAGCCTCCAAAATTGACATGTAGCCTTCTAGAATAGTTGCAGTAGAATAGTATAGGGTATCCCCCAGTCGGTAGCTCCCGACTCGAAACTCTTACTTGTTTCTATTCAAATCGTTAATCACAGAGTTAGCATAATATGCTTAATTTATTCTAATTATCATATGTAGACTAATTTTACAGAGTTCCAAATGTTCCCGAAATAGTTTCGAACTGATAAATAATAAACGAAAATAAAATTCGAATAATTCAAGAGCTCAGCCTTCAGTTTCTAATGTGCGTTCAGTTTTATATTATGTTAAAAATTCAAAAAAAAAAATGTTTAAAATTAATGCATGTATTTTTATTAATCTTTTAGCATTTGCAACTATTCGTGCTGAGCCAGAATTTCAGATGAAAGTCATTGAAAATAGCGCCCAAAATGCATGTTTGAATAGTTTTTTTTTGCTTTACATGCCAATTATATGCCATTATTATTGTTTAAACAATTGACAATCAATGCATGCAGCTCAAGTTAACTAAATTTTCGTTTCATTATAAACAATCAACTCTGTAGAACATATTTGATTGCAATTAAATTTCGCTGCGTTGCAATTTGTCGCATATCAATGATTTTGCTGCAATCCGCCGATTAGTCAATTGAGCTATATATATATACATATATATATATATGTATATGTATGTGTATATGTATATGTATATGTATATGTATATGTATATGTATATGTATAGTTCGACACAGTCATCTGTTTGTCCATCTGCCTGATGGGCTTGCCTGCCGCTAATGATGAAATTCAATATGCGAGTGTTCGAGTCTTCGAGTCTTCTCGTTAATGTGTTGATTCAATTTGTCTAATAATTCTCATTGTTGTGATATATGCCCGACTTCTAAAGGGTATCCAACTTCTTAACAGCCCCCCCTCATTAGTTTCTCGGCCTATAATTAAACATATGGCGTGTTCTAGGTCTGGCGTGTTCTTTACCGGTTTGCTGAGCCCCATTATGTCACATGCGAGTTCGGAATTGGGTTTGCAGCGCACTTTTATATGTATTCCATATAGTATCATGAACATAAGTCAAATCAGAACGTGGCCTGTCGGTGGCTGCTTCTCCTCCTCCTCCTCCTCCGGCTGCTGCTGCTGCTGATAAGCTCACGCGGCTTTGTCCGTCATTGGCAATTCATTCGTCGGGCTCAGGTTATCAATCGGGGGTCAGCGCTCAGCCGGACAAAACCGGTTCACGTTTGGCCCCTGCTGCAATCGCAAATAGGTTTGTGAAATTGTTTACTAGTTACTAGTTTCCAGTCGGCAGCAGCAACAGCTGCCGCTGCTACTTGAAGGGGCCTCCGATTTGCCCGATAAGCTGTCGAAAGCCTGAACTTACAAAGTACACGCGATAAGAATGAGGGGCAACATTATCATAGAGCTACGATATATAAGGGGACTTGATTGATTCAGCCGGCAGGCGGCAGATATCGTGTGATATTGTGAGGTATGTGCGTATACCAGTCGGGAGTACGCGACTGGGGGATACCCTCAATCTTCTAGCAATATCAAATGCGGATGCAAAATGAAAGATACTTGATCTGCAGACACCAAATGTGAAATTTGATGATTCCGGTTCTTAAAACCCAAGAGATTTGCCCAAAAGACGGCTTATCGATATCGATTTTTATCGATTGCTTGAACACGGTGCAGTTATCGCTTATCGGAAGCTAACGGACAGAGGGATGGACAGACGGATATTTCTAGATCGAATCGACTTTTGATGCGGATCGAGAATATATATACTTTATGGGGTCGCAGATGCTCCCTTCTGCCTGTTACATACCTCTTAACACAACCAATATACCTTTCGCAAGCATTTTCAATGGGTAGAGTACTATCCTAAATTATCGATACTTTCCTAAATTATCGATTAATCGATATGTGTAATAAAATTTGTATTCTTCCGATAATTTACTTCTTTGCTATATAGAACAACTTTCAATTCAGAAATATATTTGTTCTATGCATTCATTCATTCATTGTTTTGTATGAATAGATCGATATGGATAGATAGATAGATTGAAGAATTTGCCAGTTATAAAAGGCTTTTCCAAAACGAATGCATCGACTACATTGCAACATATAATTGTTTATCCATTTTCGACATAATATATTGATTTGATTATGCATTTAGGTTGACTCATTAAATTGTCACTCATTAAAATTGGGTTTTCCTCAGCTTTGTTGTTGACATTTTCCATCGATCAAACTTTCGCTTTACTTTGTTGCCTTAATTTACGAGCCTGACGAAACGTTTTTCCTTTCTTACCCACAGAGAGAAAGAGAGAGAGAGAGAGAGAGAGGGAGACCTGCCACAAAAGGGCCTTTGTTAATTGCATTGATTGTTGTTTAAGTACAAAATAAAGTTATATAATGAACAAAATAAATATAAACAAATGTATCACGCTTTGTTTCGTGGTTGCCAAGCGCCAATTTACAAGTTTTAATTTGAGTCACGAGTTTGATACCTGAGATAAGAATGTTTCCTTGTTTTCTTCTTTTATCGCAGGTTCTATTCAGAATATTTACTGGGGTACATATTAGGCAAGGTCTGGGGTCTTTTCAGCGCAAAGCAGCGAAAATTGCGCTGGAAATGATATCATAGCATATAATCATTGGATAGACAAAGAATCAATTAATTCCTGAGTCACAATTTCTGTTAGTTTTGCATTGCAAATTGCAGCCCGATTTTTAAGTGCATTGTAAACGATTTCGCAATTCCGGCGAATTTCATATGGAAACCATAAATCGAAAATCTAATATAAATATAATTGAGAAACGTTTCAGAATCGAAATTGTGTAGCCAAAAACAATAAATGTCTTCATGGTCAAATGCCAAATAGGTTTTTATTTTTCCGCTGCTCGCATTTCAACAAATTGCGAAACGTCAAGCACTTTGTTAGAATTTCTAATACAGTAAGCGCTCGCTAGAGTGGACAGATGTGTAGGAAAATCTATCAAAGGGACAACAACTTGTGCTTATTAACATGTTTGTTATAGATAAGTAAAGAGAGAAGAGCAATAGAAATATATGTGTGTAAATTAAGCAGATGTACGTCCTTCGAGTCCTCACTGTACTTGAAAACTTTTCGTATACTTTCCTATTTATAGAACCGATTTGTGATTTGTGTATGCCTTGGTGTCTTTACAGATCGGCGGGCACAGTTGGCGCTGTGGTAACATGTCCCCTGGAGGTGGTCAAGACGCGTCTACAGAGCTCGACGGCGTTTTTGACGCCGTCAACGCGTATCGTTGAGCCCGCTGGCGGGCCGGCGAACGGTGGCGCCTCCGAGCTGCTGCGGCCGGAACAACGACGTAAGCTAAGCACAACGATATTACGTAACAGATCACAGCCACAGGTGATTGGGGGTGTCCGTAGGGTAGTACCAAATTTTTATACTTATTATTTAAACGCCTATCACTGGATCATGTTCATGTTCATCTGTTCTCATCGTTATTGTCTGCGCCTTAATTCCTAATCAAGAGTCAAACACATCATGAACATCGCTTTATCGTCTATCGATAGACACAAATTCTGACTGACTTTTTCGCTTTTCAAACTTACAGATTATGGCCATTTCACATTGCGGCATCTCATCGACGACCACAAAGTCCATGAGCATTGTTCAGTGCTTGCGGTAAGTTGAGCTCAATTAAAGCTTACTTAAAGCTTGATAATTATCGATAATAAATTTGTTATCGATTGTGCTTTGAGGTGCACTATAGAGATATTCTCTATATTATTGTATTTTCCACAACTGTTTTTCCAGTTGAACTCTGAAAACTTGTCTCAAACTTCTGTTAATTTGGAAATTAGAAAAATCACTTGAAAAAACTGTGCGCATAGCTTTCAAGCTGGAGTTGAAAATGAACCACTTATTTGCTCAATATTGAACTAGTATTTGTTCAGCTTGGCACATTTTGCAACACTGGAATTGTAAATGTACTATTTTTGTACTTTTTCCCAATTCTTCTACAATTCTATATGTATTATTTCTTACCTCAACCAGATACATTGTCCAGAATGAAGGTCCCCGCGCACTCTTCAAAGGTCTCGGTCCAAATCTTGTGGGCGTGGCACCATCGCGTGCCATCTACTTTTGCACCTACTCGCAAACTAAAAACTCGCTCAACAGTTTGGGGTAAGTATAAATTTTGATCCTTCTGCAATTCTCTCGTATTTTAATTGTCTTCGTTTTCAGTTTCGTTGAGCGCGACTCGCCGCTGGTGCACATCATGAGCGCGGCCAGCGCCGGCTTTGTCTCGTCCACGGCGACGAATCCCATTTGGTTTGTCAAGACGCGACTGCAGCTCGACTACAATTCCAAGGTGCAGATGACGGTGCGGCAGTGCATCGAGCGAGTGTATGCACAGGGTGGGATCAAGGCTTTCTACAAAGGCATCACGGCCAGCTACTTTGGTATCTGCGAGACAATGGTGCACTTTGTCATCTACGAGTTCATCAAGTCCAAGCTGGTGAGCCTCGATTTGCCCAGACACCATTTAAAAAAGAGAACCCCTTTTAACATAACTTTCGCATTTCACAGCTGGAGCAGCGCAATCAGCGGCAGTCGGACACAAAGGGTTCACGCGATTTCCTGGAGTTCATGATGGCTGGCGCCGTCTCCAAAACGATTGCTTCCTGCATTGCCTATCCGCACGAGGTGGCACGGACGCGCCTGCGTGAGGAGGGCAACAAGTACAACACGTTCTGGCAAACGTTGCACACGGTCTGGAAGGAGGAGGGACGCGCCGGACTCTACAGGTATGCAATGTGAATATATAATAACAAATATACTATCTCAATATGGTTGTTAATCTTATCTGGCCTGTTGAACTCTTCAAAAAGAGTTCCCCTCTACAAAATTGGGATTTTATTTGTGTATGGGAATCATCTATAAAAAGAAATCCCATCTGACATTTGACATGCTAAAACACTTAACTATTTTATTCCCCAAAAAATTTGTATTTCTATTTCTATATGGGGCAATTTAATTTTTTGCAAGAAATATGACGGGTGAAACCCAAGTACTTTTAAGGGACACCCACTTCCAGAGTATGAATAACTTTGGTCCCAATTCTTGACTTTTAACCAACCATTTTTGTTAGAAGCCAATTTTGGGTTGAGTTCCGAATCTAGCCCGCATTTTGCGTATGAAATGATGTACGTCTTGCCATATTTTCAGTACAAGGGGCATTTGTAAATGAAATATTGTAATATGAGGTCAATTCATGGCTTGAGCCAAGAACCTAAAGGTAGCTTGTTGAGGCAGGACTAAGATAGAACAGAATTTAATATAACTTATTCCTATATCCCAGCCATTTCAATATAAGAACTATCTTGTATAAAGACAATATTTATTCCCGCTAGATACATTTGATTTATGTTCGTAGCGAATGCTTTGGCAAATACTTTGCTCTAGCTGCTAATTTGTTACCTTAACGAATCACCCACGATTTAGCTTGGCTATATTTTAATAAATGAAGAAATAACTTCTGCGACGCATTTTGTTTGCCTCAACTAATTTTATTATCACTCGACGACGACGCATGTTATGCATGCACCTACTGATATGTATATATGTAGAAAGTACTTGTGCACTCAAGTATGAGAGCCTGTAAATATTTATATTAACTAATTGATTTCTCCCTTTTACCCCCCGTATTCGCAGAGGCTTGGCCACGCAACTGGTGCGACAGATACCCAATACGGCAATTATGATGGCCACCTATGAGGCGGTTGTTTATGTGTTGACGCGACGCTTTAACAACAAATCGAACGAGTTTTACGATTTTTGAACCGACAACAGGACAACACAAAAATTGCCACGCCTATTATATACCCCCGGACTAGCTAACAGCGAGGAGGATACCCAATCTGTGCATATATAGACGCGACTGCTGCAACTTACTGTAATTGTAATTTAAATATGGTTTTTCTAGACGATTTAACCAACGAGCGCAACACTTGGTTAATTAGATCCTAAGGCAACGAACTCGAGAGACTTGAGACGTTAATATTCAAAACGTTAAACGCACGAATTATGTTCTATATTGCTAAAAGAGAAACATTGAAACAAGGCCAAACATTGAAAGATTCGCAAACGTTATCAAAATTAAAGAAAAGGCTTATTAGTTAAAGTTATATACTTAGATTTACACTTAAAATGCATATAGAACATGTGTTTGATATTTTCATATAATATTCACTTGTATATAGAGTTTCAGTAGACTTCCAACAAATATTTATGATGTACATTATAGTTAAAGATGAATGTGAGAAAAGTGCGCTCGGCAAATGTTGTATATAAGAAAAAAAAACCTTTGCTTATAATCTAATTTAAATCGTTGCCTTCCTAGTTTTTAGTTGAACAAGCACAATCCGTAGGAATACAGCCGCAGGATGTGCTATATCAAATCCTGCGCTCGCAGTCATTAGGCGCGCAAATCCAAATTGCCCAAATCGATGCCGCCATATAAATACATATATATATATATATAAATATATAAACATCTATGTAATTACTCTTATTAATTTGTAGAAACGGTATGCACCACGCAGCGTATACGTAATTGTTGTGTTAAGTTTTCTCAAATGCGATATATATTTTAGTTATGATTAATCTATTCATTAAATATTAACGATACGTTGCTGTTTATTTAGTAATTAATCTAATGCCACTATTATTTATAGTGCCTTTAATCGTATTTAATTGATAACGAGCAAAGAACGAAAGAAAAGTACTGTGAATATTTGATAACAATCTAATTGAATGGTGAAATCAATAAATCTAATTTTTTGTTTAAAAATAAACATTGTTTATAACCAATACATGGTCAAACGCAAACTAAGGTTCGGTTTTTGCTTTAATCTTATCAAACACCATGTCTGCCAAATGTGGAACATAGTCCAACGCGTGTGGCGTTCTCTGGGGTTTATGAGCTGACCACTACACAAAAAAAAGATGGTGGTCACCGGACACCAAAAAAATTTAAACTAGGTGCGTCTATGCAAAACTTATCACAAAATACTTTTGAAGCAACAAACCAACGGCATCAAAACTGTTTTCAAACTTTGGCGCCGCGAATTGTATTCGATTAACTTACGGCCACACTGCAAGACGATAACATCGCTTCGATAACATCTATCGAAGCAACAAGTGATCGCATCACTGCCAGCACTAAAAACTCCAATTTTCAGTGTTTACGTTTGCGTGCGTCGTAGTTTTGCCAACAAAAAAAATAAAACCAACTTTATTTAAAACCTGCAATCTGCAAAATATTTGGTGGTTGTAAATAAGTGTGTGCTTAATTGCTGGTAACGTGTGTTGCGCATGCGCCACTTGCTTGGCCCCATTCCGTCCGCTTGGCCACTGTAATCGTTGACAACCATTTGTGCCCCACACCCCGTTTCCAATGCTCATTTACATTTGCGTTCGCATCGGGGCCATGCGTTGACGGCGCAATGCTGCTCAGCGAGCTGCACTTCTGGACAACGCTGCGCGATGAGGTGCGCATCAAGAGCAGCGATTTGGGTGCCTTTCGCTATAAGCGCCAGCGTGATCTCTCCCAGGAGCTGACCGCCCAGGCCAAGCGCGACTATACCGAGCGTCGCAATGGCCTGGCCGTGCTAAAGAACAGCCGCAAGGCAGCGGGACGCCTCAAGGATAATCTAAAGAAGCTGGAGGACCTGCTGCGCACACACAAACTGGTGCATTCGGAGTGGCAGGATGCGGCACAGGTGCTGCTGCTCTTCGACAATGGCATCATTGCGCACATCTGTGTCGACATCTATACGGGCGACATATTGCGCATGGTCTTTGAAAAGTATCTGGTTGGCAAACTGGCCGCCGAGCTCATTACTGATGGTGAGTGAAGTCTTGAGTGTGTTCCGTGCTGTGCTATGCTGTGCGTGTGCTGATTTGCTGGAGAAATTTGCATTTCTAACGACGCGCAGTTTCCACCACTTTCCCACAAGCAACAACAACAGCAGCAACAGTACATTCCACATGCAATTATTGTAATTTTTAATTAATCTGTGCCCGCGCGCGCTTTCATGTTTTGTTTATGCACTTTGTCTCTTACTTGGCAGCATTTTTTACACGTTCCCACATCGTCTTGGCCTACAATACCAACCAGCTGACAGTGGTGCATTTGCAGCGGCCCAACCTGCGACCGCTGGGGCCGGAGAAGATTGCCAACATGGAGCCGCGTATATTTCATGTTATCATACCGGGTGCCGCTTCCGAGCGTAAACTGGCACGCCATTTAACTGTAAATGGCAGCTTTGATCTGTTTGTTGTCTGGACACAATCCTCACAGAACGAGGTCTATCCCTGGCGACCTACCATACGCGATCAGGACCGTGCCAACATACACATCTTCAAGATCAAGGCGTAACTATTAAATGTGTAAATATTGATTGTTCCCAATTAACTGAAACTCCATTTAGCTTGCAGCTGGAATCGATTGCCTATTGCTGGTCGGAGAACGATCCGCTGTGCGTGGACTTTTTGCGCAGCTCCGAGAATCAGATCATCACGCTAGAACAGAAGGTCTCACGCAAGGGCGACATCAGTGCAGAGATTTGCTCCTACGAGCTGGCCACTGGCAAAATGCAGCGCACCGCAATTACCTCCATTGCCATGGGCACACAGATCTGTTGCTTTGCCTTCAGTCCCGATCAGGAGAAGCTCTTTTTGGGCAGCATCGATCGCAACATTTGCCTGCACGATCTGGTGCTGCAGACAACCAAATATGTTAATCAAATCGAGATTGTGCCCACCCAATGCGCCTGGCACTGCGACTCGGCGCTGCTGTGCGTCGCCAACGAGCGTTCGGTGCTGCAGTGCTTCGATCTGGCGCTGGCGCCCATTGGCAATCAGCTGCTGAGCGAGAGCGTCACGCCGCTGAGTCTGCTGGATTTGTCGCACTACTTTGCCGCGCAGCCGACGCTGCTGAGCATTGCCTTCAGTCGGAAGCCGGATCTGAGCAGCTTCTCGCACAATTACGCTCAAACGGATTGCCTGCTGCTGCTGCTGTACGAGCAGGGGCCGTTGGCATGCATGCGCATCTTTGGCGGCGCCGGCATGCGTGGCGATATACACAATTCCGGTCTGACGGCCGACGTTATTGCGGACAAGTATCTGCGCTTACAGCAGCCAGAGCGTGCGGTCAATGTGCTGGCAGCGCTCAACTGGGAGACGTATGGCGCCATGTGCCTCATCACGCTGCACAAGATCGCCAACTATATATTCTTTGCGGCGGATCAGCGACGTGCTCGATGCGATCTTATGGCTAGGGCTTTAAAAACCTTTACGCACACCCTCTCCGAGGATACCAAGGACGAGTTTAGCGACCAGGTTTACGATCTTAAGCGACGCTTTTGCTTCTTTCTGCTGCGGTAGGTTGGCATTTGTATGTATTTAATTCCACTTAACTAAGGTTCTCCTTTCCACAGCAAAAATCTGTTCAATGAAGCCTTCGAAATTGCCCATGACATTGCGGATTACGATCTGTTTATGGACCTCTACAATTTGACTAAATGCATTGGCAGCTTGAGCGAATTCGCCCAGGCCGCATTCAGTCAAGCCGCCGCCATCATCCATGGCGAGCATCATGCCGATGGCAATCTCAGCCTGACCTTAGCCAGCGAACTGCGACCCGATTCCGCCTGCTCGCAGTCCAGCTACTCGACGCCCAGCCAGCAGGCGCTGAAAAACTATGTGCCACCCTTGCCCTCATTCAAGTCCAAAATATTTAATGCCGAAATGATCAAGATTAACATACCCAAGCCGGAGCTGCGGCCTCCGTTGCCGGAGCTGAGAACAACCAAGCTGAGTAGCGCCTCCACGACAACATCGCTGGTGGCGTTGGCCCAGAAAAGTGGCAGCCAGGCACCTGCGAAGCATACAAATTCGAATGGTAGGCATCAGAATATATATTTGTTAACATAACAGCTTACCACAATTTAGATCCTTTTGCAGGTAACGGCTGGTCACAGGATGTGCCAGATCAGACAGTGGGCCTGCCTCTGCCTAGCAGTCCGGTGGCACGTCTGCAGCCGGCAGCCTTTGCGGAACAGGGCTCTCTGATGGCGCCAGCTCCGCCGCATCAGCCCAAGTTTTATCAGCATCCACTTGTCTCGGGCAACATACCTGCTATGTTGCCAGCACTCGGCAATGAGGATTATCAAAAGCGTTTGCTGCTCAAGAAGCCCACCGCTTCCATACTCTCGAATGCTGCTGCAGCGCCGCTCAATGGAGAGACGCCTGCGACGCCCAGCGTAAAAGCCACGCCAGCCGAAAAGAATAAAGTTAAATTCTCGGACACCATACAGGTCGCTGTGGTGCCGGTAAGTCTTGCCTTTTAAAATATTGTCTGCTCACATTTGAATGCGATTCGTTTGCTTTGCTAGGAAATTCCGCGCAAAGAGAAACCCATGCCGCCCAAACGTAATGGCTATTCTCGACCAGCAGCGCGACATTTGACCAATCCCCGAAAGGAACTAGCTGATAGTTTGCCGCTTTGCCATCCAAACGATGAGTACTTAAAGGATTTCAATCCCATAACAACTAGTGAGTAGTAAAGGACAATATATATATAGTTACTCCCTCTTAATTTATGCTTCTCCCTCCTTCCGAAGATGTTAGCAAGCCACCAACGCGTCGCAGGGAGGAGGAGGCGGCATCGTCCAGCAACAAAACAACGCCCAGCTCTTCGTCCTCCATCAAAGTGGTGCACTTTGGCGTTGTCTAAGAGTTTATATATTATAGTGCAATCAATTAGTTTAGGTGTATTTAGCTTAGAGATGCGTCTTCCATGTGTAAACGTTGCCGTCCAGTTAGTGCAAAGCTTTAAATAGGAAAGTTTGTTTTAGACATTTCACTTTTTACTTTATACAGATTTATTCAATAATAAAAATAAACTAGATTTTTAATGTTTGTCCATATGCCAAATGACAATGTTTGTGTTATTTTTTCTTTGTGGGTGTGGCGCCGCCCATGCGCTCCAGTTCCGCCTTCAGATCGAGCAGATCCCTGTCAGGCACATAGCGACGCTCCTCATGCTCATCCGTGTGCTCCGAAACGGACAGGTGAACGCCCTCGGGCAGAGCCGCTTGTGCAATGCGCAGAAATTGCGGATAGATCGGTGCGTCCACATTGCTCAGCTGCAGATTGCGTTCGTAGGTGGTTAGCTTGTACTCGGACTCAATCACCGTGGAGTTTGGACGCAGCCGTTGCACTTGGGTCTGCTGCGGGGGCAGAGCATAGCAATCGGAGACATCCAGATCCAGATACTCCGCCACGCTGTGCAGAAAACGTTGGTAGCTCTCGAGTAGCGGATAATCGTAGCCTTTGATTTGCACATTTAGGCTCTCATATTGCGGGAACTTGGGCTTGAGTGACTAAAATGCGCATAAAATGGAGTCAAAATATTAAATAACTATTATTATATTTGTTAAGTACTTCGAGGTAGTCCGGCTCATAAACGCTGTAGCTGCTTGATCGTGTTGCTGTAACTGCAGGTTTTGACAACTGCAGCGCCAGTCGCGCCGTGGGCAATATCTGCAATTGTTTGAAATATAAGCTTTAATACACATTTATTAAGTTTCATTATTGTTATTTACACTTCGCAGCATTTTGAATTCACGCAGGTTATGTCACAACAGCTGTTCGGCCCAGCCGGCGTCGTACACGTTCAGTCTGCATGACGATACCTCACATTGTCAGGGCAGGGATAAGCGTAGAGTGCTATGGAAAGCCTTTGAATAGAGGCAGTGTAACGATCAGGCAAACAACGTTCATCTTGATTATTTCGAAACTCTATATATATATATATATATTCTGCTTATATGAAAATTGTTGTAAGCTTAGTCCGTGAACATCGATAGCAATATTTTGTATGCATCATACGAGCATATCGATAAATTTACACATACCCCTGAATGGCAATTTTGGAAGAAGATAAAAAGATAAATTTCTTTCGCTAGCTGCTGCTGATTTCTTTGCCCAGCTGGTTTTGCGACTGAAATTAAGACGAAATAAAGCAACAAAATGGAATCAACAAATGGCAGAAACCTGGCATTGCTTGTACTCTGCCTATGCGCCTGCTATGCGCTGGCCTTCGAGGGCGGCAAGGAAATACCGGCCACCAAATTTGGACAGAGCGTTGCGCCAACGATGACATTTCTTTATTGGTAGGTATCAATTAGTAGCTGCCGCCTCTGGTCACGATGACATCCGTTATCGCATTAATGTGTCATGTTTTTTCTTTTCTTTTGCACTTGTTTGTGCCACAGTTACTCGTGCGGCTACCGCAAGGCCTTCGAGGACTATGTGAATATCCTGGGCGAGAAGTACCCACAGATACAGATTCATGGCGCCAATTATGATCCGCCCGGCATGAACTACTATCTGGCCAAGCTGATATTCGCACTGAAAATAATTATCATCGTGTCTGTGGTGACATCTGTGAGTCCGTTCGTCTGCCTGGGCCTGAACACGCCGGGCTGGTGGAATCATCTGGAGGGCAACAAGATCTATGCCTGTATGATGATATTCTTTTTGGGCAACATGATCGAGGGACAGCTGATCTCGTCGGGCGCCTTTGAGATAACATTGAACGATGTGCCCGTTTGGTCGAAAATCCAAACCGGACGCTTTCCGGCGCCGGAGGTCCTATTCCAAATAATCGACAATCAGCTGCAGTTCACCGAGAACGTGCAGGAGAATCCCGACTTTGTTAAATAATAGTACTGAGCAGACCAACCGATAACTGCTGGAAGAACACCAAAAAAAAACAGAAGCATTAAAAGAAAAACAAAAAAAACTACATATTAAATCGAAAACTGGAAAGCTGGACACGTGGATAATTAGATTTAACTAAAACTGTTTTGTCTCTGCGTTACGTAAATAGTTGTGTATATCCTTGTTTATCCTTAATCGGTGTCACCCACAAACTCCCCCAAGCAAGCTATATAGTCTAAATAATGATAATGTGTGCATCTCTTACAGTTGCCACAAACTGTGGCGGGTATCGGGCCAATCGCTTGGCAAACATTTCAAATTAAGCACTCTATTTTATATAGTTTATAACAAACAATACAAATACCTGTTAATAGCAAGTTTATGTGAAGGCCCCATACTTTTCCGATTGATTCAAACGGAAATCAATATATTTTGAAATTTGACTTATATCGAGCATGAAATTATTTGCCATACATTTAATGAACAAGTTTACTTTAATAAATAAATCAAATTAATGTGATGAATCAATCAATTTGGAGTACGAATCAAGGAACCAGTTGGAGGCTTGTGGAAGTCTAGGAGGAGTCGGTATAATCTCCCAATCCAAGTCCCAATCTAAGTGAATATTAAATGAAATTTTCATAAAATTTCGAAAACTAGATTATAAATTTCATAAAGTATTCCAGAATGAGCATGGGCATAGGATATTTGCTAAAATTAATAAATGGGGAAAATAATCAAATTCAAAACCTGCAAAATGTGTTTCTTTGTGAAATCTTAGACTTGATTTGCCAGGTGAAAGTTCAAAGTCCAAAAGCTTCTAAACAAGGTAAAGCTGATAAAAGGTTTAACCTGAAATTGGACAAGCATCAACAATGTTTTACCTCATTCATTTGAAGATTGCCTTTTTTGATTAATTTTAATCAAAATAAAGATGAATTTAGTATCAGATAAGACAATCAAATATTATGGCATTACTTTTATGATGTGTAAATTTTTATTTATCAAAAACTGGGTTTTGTTTCGCGTTGTGTGTTGTGTTAGGCTGTAATCCCTTAGAGGAAAATTCAAGAGCTGGATTACATGTTGGGTGGGGGGCAGTGGATTATGACAGTGAAAGTTGTTGTTGTTCTCTCGCCTCGCTCTATCCGGCACACTAGACGTAATTATTTTTTGGTATTTTTGCTCGCTTTTGCTTCGACATTAGATTAGATTGCGTCCCCAACACGAATCTTGGGGCTTTTTAGAGAGAGGAGGGGGGTTTTCTATTTGTGTTAGCGACTTAGACTTAATTATTTATTATTTAACTGCTACTTAGTACGTAAACGGAGCTGTGCATCTAAGGAGCGTAGGTGTCGTCGCGCGGACGCCGACGATATTGGCGCGTGCCGGCGTATTGATAGGGGTTCCGGTAGTTGGGCTGACGGTTGTAGTTGGCCGGCGGTGACTGCGGCTGTGGCTGACGTACTGCTTGCGGTGCCGAACGGAATTCGACGCTCGGATAGCCGCCCGACCAGCTGGAGTAGGCAGAAGGCGCTGGCGCTCTGGCTCCTGCCGAAGACGACGACGACCAAGAGCTCGAGCCCGAGCCCGAGCCGGAGCCATAGCCGGAGCTGTATGTAGAGGAAGTCCGTTTGACTGTGAAGAAGCTATCGCCACGGCGACGACACACAGTGCATCTGAAAGAGAAGCACATTTTAATGAGATCCTTGTTGGATTTGCCGGAAGATCTGCTTACCTGCTAATCTTGCTAGTCTGATCGGCCTTGAGCGTTTGCTGACGCGGTTGCACGAACTGATCCTGCTGCTCGATAACGGCCAGCCAGAAGGAGGCCAGCGCATCGTAGTAATTGCAGCGTCCATGGCCATGGCACTCGATGACGGGATTGGAGCGGAACTCCTCCAAGCAGGAGCCGGGCGAGACCAGATTTTGGCCAATGCCACCCGTGTTATCCATGGTAGTCTGTTCCGAGCAAGCAATAGGGATTAGGCTAGCACCTAGCAATATCAAGTTCAAATCCTCACCATATAGTAACTGTAGCCGCTCCACATCTCCTCCCAGCCGCCAGGACAGTCCGGTATGGACATGGATTGCGAGTGCAGGGCAATGACTCGGGTCGAGGTCTCGCACACGACGCAGCTGCAGGCAAAGAATGATTATTGGGCAGGTCAAGGGACAGATCTGGTGGAAGTCTGGAGCTACTTACCGGGAAATGTACTTCATGAGGTCTCTGGACTGAATGGGTGTCATGGACATGGGCATGGGCTCCGCGGTGGATAGCCACAAGCTGTCGTCATTGTTCTGGGCATAATTGCAGACGTTGTTGAAGTCGCAGAACATGTACGGCATTGTGGTGAAGCGCATCAAACAGGAGCCGGACTGACCCAGATCCTGGCCGACGGCGCGACTGCTGGCCACATTGCCGGAGAGCGAGTAGCCCTCCCACAGCATGTTCGTGTTGGCCGGGCAGACGGGTATCTGCACGGACTGCGAGTGCCGGGTGAAAATGAAACCGCGGCTCTTGGGCGGCGGCGGCGGTGGCGCCGGGTCACCCGGCGCACCGGTCTGGCCTTGAGCACCTACGCGTCCGGTCAAGCCAATTGCACCCATGTCGCCGCGTTGGCCCTGAATGCCGTCTGGACCTTGGTAGCCCATCTCGCCCGCATCACCACGATATCCAACAACACCGCGCAGACCGATCGCACCCAGGAGGCCGGGTGCACCAATGTCGCCCTGCTCACCCTTGAAGCCATCCAGGCCGGGCTCGCCACGATCGCCGGGACGGGCATACGTGTATGAGTAGGTGACACCAGCTTCACCCTTTTGGCCGGACAGACCGTCGACTCCGTCGATACCACTCCAGCCGGCGTCGCCAGTTGGGCCGCGAGGTCCGCGCGGGCCAATGAAGCCGGTGCGGCCTGGACGTCCGCTGAAGCCTTGTTCGCCCTTGGCGCCATCATAGCCGAGTGCACCCTGCTCACCTCTGTCGCCCGTGTCACCTTGTCTGCCCCAGATGGCAAAGCCAGCTTCACCCTGTTCGCCCTTTCGGCCGGTGTTGCCGCGCTCGCCCTTCAGTCCAGTCAGGCCGTGCAGTCCATTGCGTCCGGGTGGTCCTGGATAGCCAAAATCGCCGGGTGGACCTGCGGGACCGATGCGCACAGGCCCCTGGGGACCAATCTCGCCGTTAAGTCCGTATTCGCCCTGTTCACCAGGTGCTCCCTTTTGGCCGTAGCGACCTGGACGTCCTGCAAGCCCGTCATATCCTTGGTCACCTTCGTCACCGCGTTCGGCAACGAGTCTTGCACCGGGAACGCCCCGCAAGCCCTTGTCGCCCTGTATGCCCTTAGGTCCTGGCTGGCCATCAAATCCAGGCTGACCACCAAACCCGATATCGCCGGGCTGTCCACGTGGACCACGGTAGCCCGCAGCACCGACCATGCCGGGCTCTCCCGTCGGGCCTGTCTCGCCTGCTAGTCCATGATCTCCGGTCTCACCGCGGGTATCTTCTATGTTGCCCAGGTAGAGGACCTCACCAACATCACCGATGTCACCCCTTTCGCCGGTTTCACCAGTGTTGCCGCTCGGACCATATTCACCGGCCAGACCTTCGTCGCCCTGTAATCCTGGGGCGCCCGGATAGCCAACATCGCCGATATCTCCGAAATCACCTGGTGAGCCCGTAGGTCCGACTTGACCAGCTTCGCCCTTGAGTCCGGCAGCTCCATGGCGACCAGGGTAGCCAGGGACACCATCATTGCCTTGATCACCGATCATGCCAGGCTGGCCATAGAAACCAATCTCTCCGCGTGCTCCCTTCAAGCCATGCAAGCCGGGTAATCCGTTGCGACCCGGCGCACCAACCTCACCCTTAAAGCCCGGCAAACCATCTGAGGCGGGCAGTGAATCACCTGGTGCACCACGCTCACCCTTGAAGCCGGGTGCTCCATTGAAACCAGGGGGGCCCTGCCAGCCGGCATCACCCTGATCTCCCTTGATGCCGCTGTAGGCGGACACGCCCTTGGCACCGATACGTCCCGACACACCCTGATCACCCTGCTCGCCCTTGATGCCGGGCATGCCAGGCACACCGGGATAGCCGAAAGGACCGATGTCTCCGGTTAGACCTATAAAACAGAGACCAGACATTTAGCCTTTCAGGAGCATGAAAAATGGGTTAACAATATAAACCTTTAAGTCCGAAATCACCGACTGCGCCGCGTGGACCCAGATCGCCAGTTCGTCCATCAAATCCAATGTCGCCGCGATCACCCTGCTCGCCGGGAATGCCGGCCAGGCCTGAGGGACCCGGTTCGCCGGGATAACCGGCTGGACCTGGATCGCCAACTCGGCCAGCACGTCCTGGATATCCAATGCTGCCCTTGGCGCCATTCTGGCCGTACTGTCCGGGGTAGCCGACCTCACCCTTTTGGCCCTTAACACCGTGCAGGGCCACGCTGCCCGAGCGACCAGGCTCACCCTGTCGGCCAGGTGGTCCAACCACAATGTCGCCACGCTGTCCCTTGTTGCCGGGCAGACCTTTCAGGCCCATCAAACCGTCATCACCTGTAACGCCCTTGCTTCCTTTTGGTCCGGGTCGGCCCCTGGGACCGGGATAACCGATTGGTCCCTCGTCACCAAGTATGCCCTTGATACCTGGTCGGCCAGATACGCCGATCTCACCAGGCAGAATATATTGGCCAGGCTCACCACGGAATCCCTTTGAGCCGGTCACGCCAGGCAAGCCGGGCTCACCGTCTCTACCAGGTTTACCAGGCAGGCCATGTAGTCCATAGTTGCCATTTTCGCCCTTATAGCCCTTGGCTCCAGGTGGTCCCACGAAGACTTCGCCGGGAATGCCCATATCGCCCATTATGCCTTTAAGACCGGGCTCGCCAGTCTCGCCCTTGGGTCCGCGGAAGCCAGGTTCGCCGGGATAGCCAACATCTCCAGGCTCACCACGGTTCTCAATTATTTCGCCGGGATGTGGCTCACCCTTGTCACCCTTAAGGCCTACGCTGCCCACATCACCAGGCGCGCCCCTAAAATTGTAAGAATTTCACAGTTAAGTCTTTAGCCAGAGATGATTAAAGGAAGTAGCTTACTTTTTGCCATTGTAGCCGGGTTCACCCGTTAGGTAGACTTTTGGGATGGTTGGCGGAGCACCAGGTTTACCGTCGCGACCATTGATACCTGGTGCACCATCTAAGCCCGGTCGACCTGCGTCACCGAAGTCTCCACGAAGACCTGGTTCACCCTTGGCGCCGCTTATGCCGTTCCATCCATCTTCGCCCCTGTCACCCTGGGCACCTTGTTCGCCGCGTCGTCCATTGTCGCCATCGTCACCTTTTTCCGTCACCTTTTGGCTGCCGCTGTACTCGATTAGGCCGGGTGGACCTTGCTTGCCGGGACGACCCACCTCACCGGGAATACCGGCTGAGCCCTTCATGCCCTTAAATCCACGCAAGCCAGGCTTACCCCTGATACCCTTGGGTCCGCGTGCGCCAGTGATGCCGCTCATGCCGCGTGCACCGTGTTCGCCCGGATAGCCAGCATCGCCCATGAGGCCCTTGAGGCCACGCGGTCCGGCATGGCAGACGCCACAGTCATCGCCTCGTATACCCTTGTCACCGGGGAATCCTCGCAGGCCGGGACGACCGTCAATGCCGGGCCTGCCACGTCTACCAGGCGGACCCTGAGAGCCGGGTGGTCCAACAATGTTCAAACCTTCACCTGGCAAGCCCTTGTCACCGGGCAAGCCGACATCTCCACGATCGCCACGATAGCCATCTACGCCAGGAATTCCGTTTTGGCCAGCTTGACCTTTTGGTCCATACAGGTTAAGGCCTGGGCTGCCTTGGAAGCCAGTTCGACCCGGAGGACCAGCTACACCGGGTGCACCTTGTGGGCCGGGTGGACCCATCAGGCCGTAGTCACCTTCCTCGCCTTTCTCGCTGCGTCCGGGTGGACCACGGTTGCCACTAAGACCTTCATCTCCGGGCGGGCCGGGCGGACCCTGAGGGCCGCGACGTCCTTGCTTGCCGGGAATGCCATTCAAGCCGGGGTTTCCAACGGGTCCAATGTCACCTTGCGGGCCAATCGGGCCGGGCAAAGACCTATCCAAGGTGGGATCGTAAATACCGGGTGGTCCGACGGGACCCTGAATGCCGGGCATGCCATCGAAGCCGTCCTCACCGCGCTCACCCGGCCGGCCGTCTTCACCATCGTCACCATTGTAGCCCGGAGCGCCTTTCACGCCCTTATCACCAGGTCCACCTTGGGGACCATCCCGACCGGGCTTGCCACGGTCGCCACGCTCACCGTGGTCGCCTCGGGATCCCGGCAAGCCATCACGTCCGAATTGGCCAGGTTCGCCGAATATGCCGGGGGGACCGCGTTCGCCACGTGGCCCAGCGTAGCCCTTGTAGCCCTTTAGGGTTTCATCGTAGCGCAGAGCGCCGGGCTCTCCCTCGCCGGGCTCACCCTTGTCGCCCATGACGCCCTGTAGCATGGGATAGCTCTCAGGCACGCCCATTTCACCCTTGTAGCCCTGGGGACCCTGCTCGCCCTTTCTGCCCTCAATGCCGGCGAAGCCAATGTCGCCCTTGTGTCCGGTAGCGCCGCCAAAACCGGGCTGACCATCGGTGCCATCGGGTCCGAGCTCGCCGCGATTACCCTTGGTGCCCTTGGAATTGATGCCGCCCTCGCCGGCATCACCCGGGGCGCCAGGCGAACCGGGCTTGCCCATGGGTCCACGAGAACCATTTTCACCCGGCTTACCTGCATCGCCCTGAGCACCGGGACGACCGTCGCAGCCATCGATGCCGCGCGGTCCGGGAGTGCCATCATCGCCGGGAAAGCCCTACAAAGTGCGAATTGCAACCAAAGGGCACAGTTAAAGATCTTTTGAAATACTTACGCGTGCGCCCGGAAAACCAGTCTCGCCTTGCGGTCCAGCATCACCCTGGAAAGGAATCGCTTGTATTATGCGTGTGAGGAAGTGTGTGCACTGGAACTTACCCGATGTCCCTTTTCGCCCTGTTCGCCGTATTCGCCGAAATCGCCCTTCTCACCGAAACGTCCGGCCGGTCCAAACGGACCCATATCGCCGGGCGCACCCTCACGTCCGGGCACGCCCTTCAAGCCAAGATCGCCCATGCGTCCCTTGATGCCCTTGCAGTCGCACAGCGTTGTGTTGCATTCCTGAAATTGAACCAAAGCTTAATATTTCCATATCATTTCCATCTATATGCCACTCGATCTACAACTAATTGAATTTCGCGCCAAAAGAGAACGAGCCTTGATTGCCATTGATTAGCAGGCCATCGAGGCGCGCAGCCGTCATCATTCTCAATTGAGCTCCACAGATTTGCAGACCTAGCAGCATGTCAACTGATGTGAACTGATTGTCCTAATTCCAAATTCAATACTATTTAGGTTTTCCTCTAGAAGAAGCGGAATGCTCTTCGTTTAAGTGAGAATGACAGATCTGGAGTGGAGCATAATATAGCTTATACGCTTGGCGAGGGTATTAAAATGTTGTCGTCGGAACTTTAACGTACCCTTTATATATTCCTGATCAGCATGAATCTATTTCTGACTTTCATACATATTACTCTCTTAATTGAGAAACTATCTTGATCAGAAGCTTTGAACTATTACCTACAGCTCCCATTGACACAATCGATGTAAGTTAAGGCTTTCGCATAAGCATAAGCAATAAGCTCATTTGATGCTACTTGAGCTATAACTGAACCAGATCTGAAACCTAAAGAGTTTTGTTTCCAGCCCGAGCTGATCCGATTTAACAATTTGTAAAACATATCGTAATGCTGCAAGAATCTCAAGGATATGCGAGAGGGCCAGCTGAAACGAATGGGGCATAGTTAATTGTTTGTGCAACTATTTTTAGTTGCAGTCTTCAATTTAAAGCGGAGCAGAGCGTGTAACTGATCCGATGAAATCGCACACTTAATGGTCTCTGGCATTCTATGCTCCATGCACTTTAGTTATTCCTTCCCGATTTAGCCATTAGTCATAACAATAAGCGGGTGCATGCTGCAGCTTGTGGCAAGTGCGGCACACGCCGGTGGAGAGCAAAAACTTGCTCGCAAAACGGCGCAAAAATTAAATGTTTGCTTTAATTGCACAATTTCCGTTTGCAATGAGATAATCTTCCACATATATTTCTTTTTTTGTTGTTCCCATGTTTCATTGTTCATTCCCAGCAGCTGCCCCGCCCCGGGGGCAAGTGTGTGGGTGGGGAGGGGGCTGGAGCGCATAGAACACGGTCATCGATGCGCTTAGTGTAAATATGTAGCCCGGCGCAGCTACCAAAACACAATTCCCAATACAAATAACATTCAAAAATTAATTTTGCACAAAACCAAATATATAAAACTCAACATAAGATTAATGATTCGCTCAAATTGTTTTGGGTCATATCCGAAAAACTAGCCAGAAAACAGTTCCCCGAATCAAAAGATGAGGTGCTCACAAGATATAATCTCTACGTGCAGTCAGCGGCAGGTGAGGATGAGAATCTAAGGGTCTACGTTCATCGTTAACAATGCATCAAACGAATAATAATAATAATATAATTAATAGTTATGCTGATAATACTAATAAAAGGAAAGTTTATGAAAATAATAACAATAATAATCATTATTATGATAATAATAATGGGAAGAAGAAAGAAATTCTAATGATAATACTAATAATAATGAAAGTATTACTAATGATAATGATAATGATAATGCTAATGATAATACTAATGATAATACTAATAATAATGATAATGATAATACTAATGATAATGATAATGATAATGCTAATGATAATGATAATGATAATAGTAATGATAATGATAATGATAATACTAATGATAATGATATAGTTGTCAATAGTCAATAGTTGCAATAATAATAATTAAAATAATGATAACAATTATAATAATGATAACGCTAATGACAGTAATAATAACAATAATATTAGTGATAATAAGTATCATTCGAATTTCATCAATGCCTTTTTAAGTGAAAATTTGAAATTTGATTCAACCGAATTTTGAACTAATAAGACTTCAACTAATAAAAGTTCTCTTCTAATGATAATGATAATGATAATACTAATGATAATGATAATCAAAACTATAGAATTCTTAATAGTTGTATTGATAATAAGAATGTTCAAAATAATGATAATAATGATAATAATTACAACACTAATGACAATAATAATAACAACAATATTAGTGATAATAAGTATTATTAGAACTTCAATTCTATGCCAGGCAACAAGGAAACCCAATCTCAAGAAATCCGAGCCCGAAAGTTTGCCTTCAACATCTTGTTCAACTAATGCAAGCCAAAGTATTTGAAAAACATGATATACTCGAGAATACTCAAATCGGGCAGCTATTCTTGGTCTGATTCAACGAGTACATTAAAGTCATGCTGCGCTTGTTATGTTCCTCGACTGAGTATTTTCGTATTCCGGAGCACATAAACCTATTTCGTAATGCCTTCGACCTCCAGGCACTCGAAGTGCACATTAAACAAATGCATTGCTCGTTAATTATTTCTTGGCTGACCACAAAAACATGTTCCACATGCAATATGCAAATATTTTCCATCAATTGGCTTTTCCAGGCCAAAACTAAAATTTGCAACTTTTGGCTTGGCGACATCTGTGCTATATAAAAATAATCGTTATAAACATCCTTAATTTGTTTAGCATGCGATGATTATTTATAGAATTGACATAATTTGCGTTTAACTTTCAAATCAAACAAAAATTTATGCCCAACCATTTTTCACTCTAAGATGAAACACAAAATACAAAAAAAACCGCACACATGTTGCACGCATGTTTCCAAAAAGAGCCAAAAAAAAGCCAAAAAAAAGGCAGAAAACATTTGTGAAAAACAAAATTGAGTTTAATGTTTGGAAAATTAGTGTCAAATTTGCGCGCGTGCAAAAGTTTTACCAGCTAAATGAAAACTATTCGAAATGCCAATAAATAATTGAGTGCAGTTTTTTCAACACTTTTTCCAATCAGAAGCCAATCGGGAAAAAAGTTCAAAGCTAATCAGAAACGCATCGAACTAAAGCGGCGACTTCCGAGAAATTGAGATCAAACCAGCTGCTAACAAAATATGCACATGACGTGTAAATCACGAAATCGGAACGTTAAACATAAACAATTCAAATTAAAAAAAAAAAAAACGAAGAAGAAGAAGAAAAACTAGATCTACGGCGTGTGGTAAGCCAGAAAATAATAAAAGGAAGAAAAAAAGTATGACGAGAAAACGCAGACGAAGACCAAAAATAAAATCCACAATGCATGTGCCAGGTGTGTGTTGTGTGTGTGTGCGTGTGTGTGGGTGTGTGTATGTGTTGTGTGTGTATGCGTGTGAGTGTGTGGGGACGTGTGTGTGAGTGTGTGTGTGTGAGTGTGTGTGTGTGGGTGTATGTTGTGTGTGCGTTGTGTGCGTTTGTGTGTCTGTTGTGTGTGTATGTTGTGTGTGTGCGTGTGTGTGTGTGTGAGTGTGTGTGTGTGTGCGTGGGTGGGGCTGTATGACTGTTTGGCATAGTTAAGCCGTAAAACAATTGCACTCAATATCTGGAATATGTACGAGAAAAATGCAGCTCGATAAACACATTTTGAAAGTGAGAACTGCGAAAAACAATTCTGTGCCCAAAACTATTTATAATGATGAGAAATTGAACACAATTCTTCTTTCAAACGGAGATAGGCAAATGAAATTTTCATATTATAATAAAATGATCTATTTAGCTTGTTTGGCATAAAAGATATTGGAATCTAACTGAAGTAGTTCTATTTGCTGGTTTCGACTTAAGAACTGCTTTTGACTCGTTTGACTTAAAAGATATTCAAATCGAATCCAAGTGAGATCAAAGTTAGTAGGTGTAATAACACTTAAGAGTTGGTAGAAAGAAGTATTCTTTGAGATTCGTTTTCAAACACTCATTTTAAAGGCCACGTATTCTAAGCTACGTTTCCTAACACTTATTTGTTAGCACACGTTTTCTAGCCTACGTTTTCTAACACTAATTTGTTAGCACTCGTCTTCAAGCACACGCTTTAAACGCTACTTTATTAACACTAGTTCTATAACAGTTATTTAATTGCTCTCGTTTTCCAGCACTCGTTTTCTAACACTCATTTTATAGCACACGTTTTCTAAACTACGCTTTCATACACTCAGTTGCTAATACTCGTCTTAAAGTACACGTCTTCAAGCCCCACTTTACTAGCTCTCGTTCTATATTATTATTTCAAAGCTCCCTTGTTCCAACACTCATTTGCTAACACTCATTTGCTAACACTCATTTGCTAACACTCATTTTCTAACACTCATTTTCTAACACTCATTTTCTAACACTCATTTGCTAGCACAATTAGACGTTTTCTAATACTCATTTTCTAACATTCGTTTTATAACACTCATTTTCAAAGACCGCTTTTAACACTGCTTTTAAACACTCCCCTTTAAACACTAGTTCTTGACACTTGCTTTTTAAAGTTATGTTAGTTACATTTCAAATATGTTTGAATATGTTTTCTGACATGAAGTCTTAAGGAGTATAAGATTAGTATACATATATACCTTTTGTATATACATCTATATCTATATGCACATCTATATCTTATTAGATTTCCACGTAAGAGAAATGCTCGCTCAGTTTACACCCGTTTCGCTGTAAAGTCGAGCTAATTGGCTAAAATTTCTTGTCGATGCCCAATATGCGGTTAGTAATATGATTTATCTACCTGGTCGACCTGGTCGGTCAAGGCTATTGTTTCTCACGCAAAAGTGATACCTGGACAAGTTCATTCAATCAATTGCCCAACAAAATTCCAAATGCAATTTTTAGTGTCAACTGGAATGGAAATTTCTGTTGCATTAACAGGTTTGCAAAATGACAGCTCTGCAATTTCCTTGAACTTGACACTCGAAATAAGTGCACACAGCTCCACAGACAAACATATAAATATATATAATATATATATTTAGCGGACGGTCGCAGACAATGCGCCAAGTGCCGTAGTTTTATGTGAAAAATACAAATGAGCGAGCATACGGAGAGACTTGCCCGATTTTTATATACATATATTATTGTTACGAGTTCTACATAGTTGTGGTCGAAATTGTCGGCGTCAGCAGGGAGACAGAGACATGGGCAAGGGCCCCGAAAACTCCGTTGGGAACCCAGATAGTATGATGGGCTCTCCGTTGGGTTGAGCAGGTTAGGTTTGGTATCTGGGACGGTTAAAGCTTACAAGGCAAAAATTTTGAGGGTCTGTCGGCAGAATGCCAGAAAGACAAAAACGGTTAACAGAGAGAAATACGTTTAACCTATAGCCAAAATGCGAGTCAATGTTTGACCTAAAGAAATAAATTGCTTAATATCGAAGCAGGGACGAGAAAAGCTAACTGAAAGTTATTTTGTACAGAAATGCGAATATTGCACTTTAATATTCTGCTGTTAAGTAATTTTTGGCATATGTTGCTTACATGAATGTGAAAAGTTATTAATATTGCAAATATAAATAAGAATTATGTAATAAGAAGAAGAATAATACGATACTTCATCATATGACTTATAGTTTTCATTCACATAAAGTCCCAATTTTAACTTAAGAGAAATTTGCCAGGAAGCTAGACAATTGTTGCCTTGACAAGGGAAATTCTTCTCTTTTCTTTTTAACTAGCGTAAAATGATGCCCCTGCAAAAGCTGGCTGCTACGCCACTGGCCAGGCGAATTGCACGTGGTGTCTGCTGAAGAGCGATCGCAAAAACGGTTTGCTATATGTACTTGTGCATATATGTATATGTATACATGTACTTGTGCATATCTATGTATACATATGTATGTATGTGCAAATATATGTATACATATGTATATATGTGCATATATATAATGTATATGTAATCTGTATGATGTGTGTCAGTGGCTCACTTGAGCGCATTTACACATGTTAATGCCAATTGTGGACGCACTCTCCCTCTCCCGCTCTCTCCCCCTCTCTTTTGCACTTTCCAGCTATGCAGCTGAGCTGCAGTTTAAGGTCAAAGTTGTCAGGCCCCACCCCCGACGCCCCCCCGCCAGCTATATCAGAGCGCAAAGCGGCGACAATTGGCACACCCACCCACGCTCAACTAGACCCGGAGACGACGCTGCATACATGTGTGCGTGTGTGTGTGTGTCTATGTGTGTGTGTGTGATCCTACGAGCTGGGCACGTGTAAGCACGAGTCCATTGGCCTGGAGAGGGGGTATCTAATGACGCGCCCTGGAATTCACAAGTCGATTTCCGTTGAAAAATAATTATGAAAAATATGTTAATGATATCCATAAAACGCGATTAACATGCACAAGTATGTGTCTCTGTGTGTGTGTGTGTGTGTGTGCAGAAAATGCAAAGCGCAGCAAAAAAACGCAAACTGAAATTGAAATTCTAAAATCTCTTAACATGAACTTAGGCAAAAGCGAGCGTAGTCGCAATTGTATTTAGTTAAGTACCGCAATCTGCGCACAAGTCGCGCACAAGATGGCGGCCAAGCGCGGCCCGGATGTGGCACAGAAATGTGAACAAAAAATAAAACAGATGAAAAAATAAAACAACAAAAACAACAAAAATTGTCATACTATATAGTACACACACATATATAAATCATGGCTGATAAGAGCTGCGAGCGCTGACAGATTTCTCTTGGGCATTTTAATTAATACATTTTAATTTGGCATTAAATTAAACGCTCCGCACTTTACATAATATACACATTATATACATTATATACATATATATATATGTACATATGTCATACATATCGCTTATTTGAGCTGAGCAGCAAAAATGGCGCCTCTGGACAAAGGGGTTATCTGTTGAATTTGAATGCGAACTCTTTGTGGCACGGTAACCAACTGCAACTTCTTGAGCTTGTCGGCTTTGATGCCTTTTAGTCCTGTCATTTGATCGTGGCCCGCAATTGACCCAGATGCGTCAAAAGTGATCTCAAATTGCAACAACACGCGCCATCAATCAACATTTGATGTTCAACAGCCAGCTACAAAATTGCAAAGCTGTGCATCATAAAAGCGTTTAAAGCATGCCAAGTGCAAGCGGCTGGCGCATAGGCGACTAACAGGATACCCTTGCTCTACATTTAACATGCATGGTAAAAACTAACCACATAGTACATTCTGACACTTACTTTTCCCTAACAATCTATTGACAGAATACTGAAATAACTTTGATCTATTGATCTATGGACATGATGCTAAAATAACTTTTAAGTTAGCCGCATGATAAATATTTAACATGCATGGTAAAAACTATCCTAAAACTGGACAATTCTTATTTTATCTGTGCTAATGATCCAATGACATAGTTCTGAAATAACTTTCAAGTTACCAGCAAGTTAAATATTTAACATGCATTGCAAAACAATTTCTGTTGGGGTTTGCAAGGAACGCCTTCCACATTGAGTTAAATTTATGTACTTAGATTAACATTCATGCCATTTGCACTTTTTAATAAGATTTTGTTGATGTAAATGTGAAAAATTTTTTAAATAATTTACAAGCCACATTTGACATGCATTGCAAAGTACATGTTCTGTATTGTAAATAACATTGTTTTTTAAAATGAAGTAAAATAATATTGAGAATCTCTAGAAACTTTTCCAGCTGCTAGATACTTGCAATGAGTATAGCCCAACTAGCTAACGAGTACAGGGTATGTTTATAGAATTGTATATGGAACAAACATATGAGCAACGTGTGTGATTGACATGAAAATTCATGCCCACACACCAACACACACGCACACACACACGCACACACACAAGCACACACGCACACAAACACACAGGCCATAGAGCATAATGAATGCACATCTGGACTGGACTGCGATTGGGATTCGGCCTGGCTCGCTGCCTGCTATATATTATTTGTTATTGTTGTTTGTTGTTGCGGCTCTTGCCATTGCCATTGCTATTGTTGTTGTTGTTGTTGTTGTTGTTGTTGTTGTTGTAGCGCTCTTGCAGCATGACATCATTTTTTGACATCATTTAGAAGCGTGAAGACAACGCCAAGAAATCTGCACATGCACACGACACGATGCGCGAATCACAGCGAGCACACACACACACACACTCGCACACACTCACACACACACACACACACACTTGCACACACTCGCACACACAGCTATTGATAGAGCCAATGCTAAAATTGCTGCTCGTCCAGTTGTAATCAGTTTTTTAATAGTTTGTTGTTTCTTTTTTTTTTGCATAATTGTTTAGACAGATGATAACTAATTGCCGCGCACTCAAATTACGTGTAACTGACAGCACAGCGGCACTCAAACTGTGCAGCCTCTAAAACTGTAAGTTACACTTGCATGTGTGCTAGTTAAAGTTAACAGGCAGTTGCTTCTGTTCATAGTATTGCAGCAAGTTTTTCAAATCAAGAAAACCTTTTTGGGATAGTTGCAAATGTTATTGGGCAAACCACCGAGATGGGTTTGAACCCGCATGGGTTTGAACCGGTGGAATATTGGCGCTCGCAAGATAAACCTAAGACCGTGAATCTAGGAACTAGGATCAATTAAGCTTGAATTCACTAAAGCTTTCGAATGCTACCCTAGGACAATTGTAACTAAAGGAATATCAATCCTAAGATACTCTAGGTATCCAGAATACCGTATATATTAATAATGAGAATATTAATAATACTTATTACAAAATGAACAAAAAATAGCAATAATTTCAATAGCTAAAGTATACTTTATAGTAATAAAAGGGCTATTTAATATGATATATGGATATATGGTAAAATTTTCAGCTAAAAGCTGAAGCTTCCATGAGGAACCGTTACACGAAACGGTAAAATCCTGAAGCTTCCATGATGAACCGTTATACGAAACGGTTCTTTCATCAAAGTAAGTAAAATGCTGGAGCTTCCATGATAAACCGTTATGCGAAACGGTAAATTCCTGGAGCCTCCATGATGAACCGTTATACGAAACGAAAGTATTCAAAGTATTCATAGAGGTATATACGATTAGTCTCTTTTCGATTCTTTCTTCAAAGTCTTCATAGAGCTACTTCATATAAAGCATGTGTCTTTTTTCCGATTTTTTTTCATCAAAGTATTTATAGAGATTGTTCATATAAAACATGTGATTGTTGCCTTATCGCGAGTGAATCATATTATTTGGCTTGTATTCACATGGAAAAAGTGCATCTAAAGCTTTTTGCATATTTCTATAATTTACTAAATTCCTTGTATATATATTTACAGCCACAGCTGAGGCTCAGATTCCTGCATAAGAGATAGTTAACAATTAAAAAAAATATAATTATTTCTGCCCTGCCTTATCTGAAGGCTGTTAACCTTATTGTTGACTTATTCAATGCTTTCGCAGTTAAATAAACTATTTTAGATTGTTTGAAAAAACAGAAGAAAAAAAAGCATGAAACACAATTTTGAAGCGAGGCATATTTTTAGCAATGACGCGAGAGGCCCACACACACACACACACATACACATACATTTATGTGCTCTAATGAATTTCAATTTGAGAAGAGCTGCAACTAAATCAAACTGATAACAACAACAACAAGATGAAGAAGAAGCAGACGGCAAAGTGAGTCCGCGTCTGGGGCTGGACTCGAAGATGCCTGATAACCCAATTTCTTGAGCTTTAAACACAATGAACACAACGTCAAATAATCGCTTTAATTTACAGTTTTTATTCACACTGCGACTGCGACTGCGACTGCGGCAGCGGCTGCGGCTGCTGTTGCTGCCCCTAGTTGCAAGTGCATATATCACTTATACGACATGTTGTTCATATCTAACTCTCTCGCATAATTTCCGCATTCAGTTGCAGATAAATAAATAATTGAGTCAAATTGAAATGCAACTCGCCAAACAATTTTCGAGATGCACGCAAATAAACTTCGCTCATAAAGAAAGGCAAGTGTTGTTGTTCTTCTTCTTCTCCTTGTTGTTGTTGCTGTTGCTTGGGGGGCCCCGTTATGTCTACAGCTGGTCAGTGATTTATGCGCTGGGGTCAGCCTAAGGACTGAGCTAGCGAGTGAGATCAGGCGAATGCCTTTGCCATAAACAAAGTCAAGCCAATGCAAATGAAGCACAGCAGAGCAAGTGCGAAAGAGAGGGCGAACGACAGCCGCACAATGGGAAATTTGTGGGAATTTGCAGGCATAAAGTCCTAAGGTCTTGAGGACTTTTTCAATGCAGTTAAATTAGTTATGCAAGCTCAGGTCTTAGTTAAAATTATAGCGAAATACAAATATCCTCTTAAATTTTCATTTGATTTTGGTTGAACCCACAAAAAAATACTCAATTTGAAAGAATTTGAATAAATACCAAAAACAATGTCATAATTTCCCATGGTGCAGCAGCAGCAGAGGCTTCATTGAACAACAGCAAAATTTTAATTCCAATACGAAATGAGGCAGCCCGTCAAAGACAGCCGCAGCTGCACGCCCGGCTCTCCCCTACATCCATTTACCAATCACTTGAGCTGCTGCTAATTGTCGGCAGCAGAAAAGAACACACACACACACACATGGTCATGCCAAGCTAAACTGTGCATAAGAAATTTCCCTATAAAAATGCGTTCGAAATGGCTTGTTTGTTTTTTTTTCTTCTTATAGGCAGATGCTGCAGCCGCAGTCGCTGCTGATAAAGTACATTTATCAAAATTCATTCATAGAAAAGGCAGCCGCAGTAGCCGTCGCTGTCGTCAGCACCGGCAATGGCAGCAGAAAGTTAAGTGCAATCGCTACACACGCACACATGCACATATACACGCACACTTGTTGCGCACAGTGCGACCGCGCGCGCGCTCTTAAATACGCTCTCTTGCGTGGAGCGCGCTCTTAGAAGCAATGCAATGAGCGCGCGCGCATGTGTATGTTTGACTGTGTTTGTGGGACGGAAAAGGAAATCACATTTCTGTTAAATGTAGCGCGAAAAAGTAATTCTTGTTGCTAAACGCAAAACCAGTTGGCGCACAGTTTGACAGCCACTGAGCAGCGCAAGCCAAACAGTAGCAACAAAAAAAATATGATTATTAATATATAAAAAAATCAAGTCTTAACGTTTCTGCGGTTTTCATCGCCCTTAGCCACAAGACGTTGACGCTCTCACTCAACAGTTGTATTTGCAATCGGAGTTCGCTGCGAAGTACCATGGCATTGACCACGTAACCGAGTGCGAAAATAAGTGCGACTCGAATTACAAATGCCATCAAATGCGGCTCCGCTAAACACGTGAGTTGGCTAAAAAAAACTGGTCTGAAGTGTAATCATTTAAATATATATATTCTTTTGCCATTTCTTTTCATATTCTCTTTCCTACATGTACTGCAAATTTTCGACAGCCCTTTTCCACACATTTTCCGCTCGTGGGAATACTCAAATTTCGTTCGTTTTTCAAGCAATGACATTTTAAATAAACTTTAAAAGCGCTCGTCATGCATCAACCCATCATTCAATCTATCAATCAGCCCTTCAAACAGTGAGAAGAAAACAGAAAATGCAAGTTCAATCCAGATGTCAAAATTCTAGCTCTGACAGTTTGAGCAGTACACTCGTCATCAGTCAATCAATCAACCAATCAGTCGATCATTCAATCAGTCAATCAATCAGTCGATCAGTTAGAAGAAGTACGGTAAAGAGTTCCACATTCTAGCTCTAACTGTTTGGTCAGTGCGCTCGTCATCAATCAATCTATCAATCAATCATACTATCCATCAATCAGTCAGTCATTCTATCAGTAAAAGGAAAATAGATAATGCGAGTAAGCAAAGAATTCAACATTCTAGTCTATACAATTTGGTGTGTGCGCGCGTCAGCAGTCAAGCAATCTATCAATCAATCAGTCACTCATTCAATCAGTGAGAGGGAAATAGTTGTATATGTATGCTACTTCTGCCGCTGGCGCCATGGCAAAAGTCATGTTTAGGCGATAGCCCCTGGCGTTGGCGACACTTAAAAAATTCTATTTTCAATTCGAATCCACAAATGTCGCAATCAGCAGACTGTGCGACATGCTATCAACCATCGATGCCGCCAACATAGCAATAAACCTAATTAAATTTGTACGATTTCGATTTAGTTTTTTTTTTGTGCTCGGCTTTGTCTCAGCTTGATAAGAAAGCGGAGCAACATATTTAGCCTTAGCATAGGACGGAAAAATAATTTCAATTTGGAACATGACGTCGTTTCTTTTTTTTTTAAGTACAATTCGCGAGAGATTTTGTTCAACGGCTGCTTCCTGTGCTCTTTAGCACAAATATGCTGTTGGAGCTTTAGCTTAAAGCTTTGTGAGCTTTCGCTTAAAGCTTCTTGAAGCTGAGCTTAAAGAAATGTTTCATTAGAAACTTTTGGCCTAAACATGATTTGCCCCTCGCAGAAGAAATTTAGAAAAGTGTAGCATAGTTCAAGGGGCAACCAAGAAAATATTACTTTAAATTGCTTTTAAAATATTTCAAATAAATAAGCTTAAAGCGCAGAGAATGAATGAATGAATTCTGAAATGCGCGTAATATCTTGCAGTTATTTGAGTTCTATTTTATGTTAATGTTGATTGCTAACCGGAAATATTCAATGGCAATTTTGAAATTGTTATACAATGCTCAGCATAAGAAGGAAGGAAGACCCAAGGGTTATCGCAGATTGATAGCACGCGTTAACCTTTGACAGGCAGATTGCCAAATCTGAATTGTGAAAACAATTATCTGCGATGACATAATAACACTGCGCCCGACATCAATTGAACTTCGAGTGGATCAAGGAACCCACCAAAGATGCCAAGCTTAAGCAAAAAAAAAAAAGAACGAACTCTTTCAGAGTTTATCAAGGCAAATGAAGAGTTGCCAGAAATATAATGCGTATGCCATAGAGTGTAGGAGGAGGAGGAGGAGGAGGGTTGGGGTTGGGGGGACATTGTGTTTTGGATGATTAAGTGCAGCAAAGCTGACCTAATTTTCGAACTTGTATGCATATAGTTTTTCATGTAGATTAAGCACAGTTATGAATCAGTTGAAAATGCGGCTGAAAAAGTTCGAGAATGAATGCAATACAGTTTGAGAAGCACCGCATGCTATAAGTTTGGCAAGCACTGGACAACAGTTTGGGAAGCATTGATACAAATTTATGAAATCTTTATATTCGAACAGTAAATAATTGATTTGAGATATATTTTTTATAAGGTAACTTACCTTTGCCGCCGCAAAGGACACAACGCTGGCAAACAGATAGACTGCGCCTAGCACACCCGAGAGACCAGCTAGATCTCTGGGCAACATCATGGTGCCAAGCCTGACCACAAGCTCGAATTGGAACTGGTACTGGAGCTGGAACTGGAACTGGAACTGGACACACTTAAAATGTCACTGCGAAAACACACACGAAACTGCGAAAAATAAGCATTGATGATGATGTGTGATAAGAAACCGTTTATAAATTATATAAATATAGGTTTGTGCAAAAATTTCGAGTCTTTTCTTTCTTTTTAGAAATTTTTAAAAAAATTTAATAATTTTTTGTAGTTACTGGGCGAACTAACACAAAATGCTGCTGCGTGCGGGTTCGCCACTTGATTTGCTGTGCTGCTGCGTTCGTCGAGCACAACACACTCCCCACATGTGGCGATCGTCAAGCGTTCAAAATGCTACTAAAATCGGTCGGCACTGAAGAAATTTGAATTCGTTTGTTGCCAGCGACAGAGTCGTGCGCCGTTCGTTTGCCTTCGGCTCGCGTTCGGCGCACGCACACAGCGACAACGCTGGGTGTGCTTGTGTGGGTGCGTTTCGTTTCAAGCGCTTGGGATTGGGCTTCTGGATGTTTAAGGGGGGGCTGTGCAGCCTGTTGAATTTAGCACTTTGTTGCCTTGAAATGAGGAAACGACAACAACAACAGCAGCAGCAACAACAATAGCGCCAGCAACAACGACACATATAATTTCCCTTCATATTATAATTTCCCTACTTAGCTACTTAGTTTCTTGTTTTTGTCGCAGTCGCCACAGCCGCCGCCGCCGCCGCCACCCAGCGATTAGGCTAAGGCTTTTTCATTTAATATAACGGCTGATAACAGGCTATAAGGTTGCGTATTTCCTGTTTGAAAATGAAAAATCAGCTCTTTTTCAAAAATAATTAGTACGCTGAATTAACAAAAATAGAACTTTACGAAATACACACACACACACGCACACACACATGTATTTGAGGTCAGTTTTGAAATACGCACAATCAAGGCTTTGTGCGTTGTGCAAGATTATTGTTAAATGCTTTAGCATACATACTATCTGCCAGTCGACCCACTAGTCTCAATAGACATTTTTTCAATCAACTTTTCTCACTCGATTTCCCAGTAAATAAATGCATCTAAATTAAATAGTGAAAACCATAGAAAACTCTTGTTAGGGGCATTCCATCTTAGATCCCAAGTAAAATAACTAGAACTTGAACTAGAACTAGAACTAGAACTAGACAATGTTAAAAGAGTTCCTCCTCCCCAATATAGTTCATTTTCGAACCGGTACATGTGTCAGAAACTCATTTTGTAAAAACGTCCCAACAAAGGGACTTAAAAGGGGTATTTTTGGGAAATTTAAATATCCCATTTATAGTTCCTAAAGCACATTCAAATGTCGCCATTTTTTTTGCATGAAAGTCTCTTGAAGTGATCAGCGATCCACCAAAAAACAAAACCTTCAAGTCTTATCAGAGGTTTTTTGAAATTAAGTGGACAGTTTGCCTTGACTGAAAACCCCGAAAAAAAATACGCAAAAATACGCAACTATAGCACTGCGGGGAATAAATAATAATAAATAGTTAATAATAATAATAAACAATTATTAGCAGATAACTTAGATAATGTAACTAAGAAATTAAGAAATGTAAAATCAATTTTGAATAAATATCGAAATTTTGCAAAATTTACTTTTGAAAAAAGTTTCTTCAATGTAGTAAGCATTTTTTTCAAGTGCAGACAGGACTCGAAAATTAGCACATGAAGCCTAAGTCAAGCCGGATCAAGCCCTAATCAGAGCGTCAATGGCAAGCAAAAGCGGAACTCATGTGCCCGATCTTTGAATTGGGCTATCAGCCCCTTGTAATGCCGCAGTAGGTGCTCAAGGGGGGGTGTAAGGGCGTATCCAATATTAGCCTCAGCTGGAAATGCTGTAAGCGCAGCCACAGCTCATATCACCCCCCAGCAATAGCAGCAACAAATTCGAGAAGAACCAGTTGGGGTGCCCGACTACCAAATACCCTGCGCACAGCATCGAGCTGTCTTTAGAGAAACAATTTTAGCTGAAGCGAAAAAAACGTATATAGAGCTTGTATAATCACTGAGAACTGCTTAAGAACTTACTTTCGATATTTATCGATTTATCAAATACTATTTTGATTGAGGAAATGGAAGCTATTACTAAGAAGTACCTAAAACATGCACTTAAAGTCGATATTTATCTTTACTAAGGGGATATTGAAAATGAATAAGCATATGCCTTTAGTTTCGAGTACTTTAAGCTTATATAACCATCGATATTTATCGATTTGTCGTATACTTAATGCTTTCGAGACAAAAACAAGCATAAATACTTTATATTTCAAGTAAATAGAGTTCTTATAACCTCTAAGATCTGCTTAAAAATATACTCTCAAAATCGATTTTTATGGATGCGTTAAATTTGAAATTCCCAACTCTTGTAGGATATGGCTGGATCAGCTCAATCGTAGTCGCCCCCCATTTATGGAGTCGGAGAACGTGGCGACCTTCTGCCCGTTGCGAACATTGGCAGCATTATACCCTTTTTGACATCGCTGAACAATGGGTATTGCAAGAACAAAGAACAGCATCTAAGTAAGCGACTTAGTTTCAGACTTATCACCCATTTTCATTCATGTTCATATTCCCAGTTGGGTTAGCTGCGCGCTTTAATGTTGCTTCACCCATCCGTTCCACATGTTCCACAGCGCACTCACACCAACACACACACGCGCGCTCACACAGACGACACGGATAGCGTACGTGAGCTGAACATCGTTTGCCGCTCGTCACACTTCGGGCGGACGATCGTGCGTTGGCCGTTTGGGTTTTTGGCTGGCTGAAGCTTATACTATAATTAGTCGTGTTCCGTCTTCTCGAGTAAGTAGGCTGCTTCTGTCTTTAGTCTTGGGTCGCCTGTTGCCTGTGCTGTGTGTGTGCCGCTCGCGCTCGCTTGTGTGTTCGTTCAGTACGCTCCAGTCGATCCATAAAGTTGGATCACTTTTCTGTAAGGAAGAGCAGCAAAAAAAAAAAAAAAAATTGAAAACCAAAGGGGAAAAAAATCAACTATTTAAATAATTCTCAATAAGAAAAAAGAAACCGTTATTTAAGTGCTTTGTTGCTTTTACATTTGAACAGTAATTAAAATAATTGAAGAATTCAGAATATTTTAAGGCAAAGCTTCACTTTATCGTCTGCAGTGCCTTCCAAACTGTAACGTGCGCGTTTCGAGAGCTGCAACTGAAACACAATCGCAAAAACAAAACTTTTCAAATATATTAAAAATTAAGAATTTTTTACAAATTTTTAATGAAATATTTTATCAAACAAGAAATTCATTGAAATAAGAGAAGAAGAAAAAATTAAGTGCCTACTTTTCTGCCTTGCAGGCCAGCGACGGCAACATATTTATAAGTTAACAAGGACAGCGGGAAATAACTGTGCGGCCAGAGTGCATAGGGCATCATGTTGCCCCACTGGAAGCGGTAAGTAACTGTTCTTTCAATATATTGAAATTATAAAAAATAGATGTTATATACATATGCCACATCAAATCTTAAATTATATATATATTTATTAAAAGGAACATTCAGTTAGAAATTCAGTCAGAAACTTGCCTGTGGCAATGCTTTCAAAACTGTCGAATGGTTCAACCAGTCCAATGCTTGTCAAATATGGCAAATCTAACGCACACAGTCGCAATGCTCGCCGCGTTACGTTTCGGCTGCAGAAGAGACAAGGCGCGCCGCTCTTAAGCAGCAAAGCTCTTAACGCTGCGCTCGCTCTCTTACACACAGATACACACACGCACACACTGACAGAAATACGCTCTCGTTCGCGATAAACGACTTGACAGTTATTTGGGTTTGAGCAGATGACGTTATCGAACGGAACATAAACATAAAACCCAGCTAGGGTTTTCGAAATTAACCTTTAGTGAACTTTAATTAATTATTTATTTTGATTTATTTATTTGTTTGTCGCTTTCAGGCTGCTGTTCGCCGCTGTAATTGCTGGAGTATTGGTTAATACGAATGCTGTAAGCATTAAATATGCTGCGATTTGGCAGTCGATTAAATCAATGCGTATTATTTGCAGCAATTTTGGAAGAACCCTGGAGCCACGGGCTCAATTCAAGAGTCGGTCCGGCACCACAGCAGAGATGAACCCAGAGATTCATTTACGATTGATGAGAGTTACGATATTGTAGATTCGGCGAGCATTCAACGCGGCGGTCAGCCGCCCAAGAACTGTACATCCGGGTTTGCGGGCTGTATGCCCAAGTGTATTGCCGAGAAGGGTAATCGCGGACTGCCGGGTCCCGAAGGTCAGACGGGACCCAAGGGTATTAAGGGTTATTCGGGCCCAGAGGGACCACCCGGTGACAAAGGTCAGAAGGGTGATCCGGGTCCGTTTGGAGCGCGTGGCTATAAGGGCGAACGTGGAACGCGCGGCATACCCGGCTTACCAGGTGTAAGTGGTGTTCAAGGACCTGCCGGTAATCCTGGCTTGCCGGGTATCAATGGCAAGGATGGATGTGACGGCTCCGAAGGTTTGCCCGGCTTGCAGGGTCTTTCTGGCATGGCTGGTCCACGCGGTTACCCAGGCGGACCTGGTCTCAAGGGCGAGAAAGGTGAGCCAGCCAAGGAGAACGGTGACTATGCCAAGGGTGAGAAAGGTGAGCCCGGTTTCGCCGGCCGCTCTGGCTACCCCGGACCCGAAGGACAACGTGGTGAGAAAGGCGAACGTGGTGATACGGGTCCTTATGGACCACCAGGACCTCGCGGTGATCGCGGTATCAAGGGTGAGAAGGGTGCTGCTTGCTTTGCCACAGCCATGCCCGGCGAGAAAGGAGATAAGGGCGAGAAAGGAGATCCGGCACCGAAGCTTCCAGTCCACGGCAGCGACACAGTTATGGGCCAGCGTGGTGATGTTGGCCAGAAGGGTGAAATTGGACCTATGGGCGAAAAGGGTGGCTTGGGACCAGTTGGTGAGCCAGGACACGATGGACAGAAGGGCGAGAAGGGTTTGCCTGGTGGCGCTGGTGAAAGAGTGAGTGATGATGATGAACGAATCGTAAATAAATTCAGTCTAATGCCGCATCTTATAGGGTCGTCAAGGAAACTTTGGTCCCCCAGGACCTGCTGGACAAAAAGGAGATCGCGGCGAGACTGGTCTAAATGGTTTGCCTGGCCAACCCGGTTTGAAGGGTGAGCCTGGACGCCCAGGTAATTCTGGCGAACGAGGTCTTGTTGGTCCCCCCGGACCCCCTGGTGGTGGACGCGGCCAGCCGGGAGCACCTGGACCCAAAGGACCCCGTGGTTACACCGGTCAGCCGGGTCCACAGGGCCTGAACGGAATGGACGGTCCAATAGGACCTCAAGGCTACATTGGTCCCAAGGGAGGTCCTGGGTTGCCTGGTCATCCTGGTAATGAAGGTCCTGCCGGACAGAAGGGTGACAAGGGTAATGCCGGACGCTTGGGATCACAGGGTCCAGTCGGACCAATCGGCCACAATGGTCCTCCAGGACCTGAAGGACAAAAGGGTGAAGCCGGTACCCCAGGCTACGGAATACAAGGTCCTAAGGGTGATGATGGCATTAATGGGTAGGTCAAGCTCAACGCAATATTTGCTTTTCCTTTTTTATTTATATTAATATCTCTCGTCCAATAGTTACCCTGGCCAGAAAGGCTCCAAGGGTGAGCGCGGCTACAAGGGAAATGCTGGTGTTCCCGGAGATTCCAAGTTGGGCAGACCAGGCACACCTGGTCAGGCTGGTATTCCTGGACCACAGGGTGATTCTGGACGCGATGGCATTCCTGGCGACAAGGGAGACATGGGTCCCAAGGGTGATGCAGGAGGCAAGTGTTCTTCTTGCCCGCCTGGTCTTAAGGGAGACAAGGGTGAGCGTGGTCTGAATGGAATTCCCGGCAATCCTGGCGCTAGAGGACCGCCCGGTGAACGGGGATATGTTGGAGAACGTGGTGATGACGGCATTATTGGACAAATGGGTCCTCCAGGCGAGAAAGGAGATGATGGTTACCCTGGTGCTCCTGGTGCCACGGGTAAACCTGGTCAATCGGCATTTGTCGACTGGAGCCAGATTGTGCCAGAGAAAGGACCAAAGGGAGAACCTGGATATCCTGGAGCTGCCGGTGTAAAAGGCGAGCGTGGTGACAGTGGAATACCCGGTGCGCCTGGTCTTAAAGGTGAAATGGGCGTTAAGGGTGACAAGGGTTACATTGGCCAAGCAGGCACAGATGGTGCTCCTGGCAGCCCTGGTCGCGACGGCGTTGATGGATTCCCCGGCCAAAGCATCAAGGGAGAACCTGGTCGCCCCGGTTTCGATGGCTACAAAGGTGACAAAGGCACCTCAGGATACGTAGGACAAAAGGGTGAGCCGGGCACTTGCGCGGCCAGTGAACTGAAGGTTCCATTGAAGGGTAATAAGGGCGAGCGCGGTGCCACCGGTATGCCTGGACCCAACGGACCAATGGGCCAGAAGGGTGACATCGGCTTGCAGGGAGAAAAGGGCTCAACTGGTCCCCAGGGTCCACCTGGATTAGTCGGACCTCGTGGCATAACTGGACCTCGCGGTGAGAAAGGCAACCCCGGTCAGTTTGGTGCGCCTGGTAACGATGGTAAGGATGGTCTTCGGGGACCACCTGGTCGTTTTGGCGAACGTGGACAAAAGGGAGAACAAGGCTTCACTGTTGCTGGACCACCTGGACCTCCAGGTCGCGATGGTTTGACTGGTGAGAAGGGAGACCGTGGTCCGGTAGGAGCTCTGGGCATGGTTGGACCTGACGGCAACCCTGGTTATCCTGGTGACAAGGGTGATTCTGGTTTCCCTGGTCAGCCTGGTTCCACAGGCTCTGTCGGTGAAAAAGGTGAACCCGGCCCTGTTGGTCCCGAAGGTCGTCCCGGACCACCGGGTACTCCCGGCATTGATGGCGTTCAAGGCCGTGATGGTGCCAAGGGTGAAGTTGGCAGTCCTGGTCTCGTTGGTATGCCTGGCAGCAAGGGTGAGCGCGGTGCACCCGGTAATGATGGTCCCAAGGGCTTCACTGGTCCTGTTGGTGCTCCAGGCAAACGCGGTCCACTTGGAGCTGCTGGAATTCCTGGTAAGTCCATAAACAGGATTGACAAGAGCTCAATTTAACGCAATGTCTCCCACAAATAGGAATGAAGGGTGACAAGGGAGCCCGTGGATTAACAGGAAACGATGGCCTTCCCGGTGCCAGAGGTCCTACTGGACCACCCGGCATGATGGGTGTTAAGGGTGATATTGGACCACGGGGTCTACCTGGACAAGATGGATTACATGGTCTGGCTGGAGAGAAGGGTAACCAAGGCTTGCCTGGTTTCGATGGACCTCAGGGCGAGCCTGGAGATGCTTCCGAAAAGGGACAGAAGGGTGAACCCGGTGTCTCAGGTCTGCGTGGTCAAGATGGTCTACCCGGAGCTCCAGGTCAACCTGGCGAGAAAGGTTTGCCAGGCATTGCCGTCCACGGTCGCCCAGGCCCTCAAGGCGAAAAGGGTGACACTGGACGTGACGGAATATATGGACAAGATGGTATGCCTGGTGAGAAAGGAGAGCCTGGCTTCCCCGGTGCTCCAGGACCAAAGGGAGACAAAGGCAACTCCGGACAGCCTGGTAACCCAGGTACTCCTGGTCTTGATGGTCTTCCTGGACCACAAGGAAATCCTGGACCGATCGGTTATCCTGGCCCCAAGGGACTCAAGGGCGAGCGTGGCCCAGCTGGCGCAAATGGCTTAAAGGGAGCAATGGGTATTGCCGGCAGGCAAGGATATCAAGGTGCGACTGGTTTGAAGGGAGACAAAGGCGAAAAGGGTCTCAGGGGCCCTGCTGCTCAAGTTGACATGCTTGCATTAAGAGGAGAAAAGGGTCTGCCTGGAAATCATGGATTACCTGGATTACAAGGACTTAAAGGCAACAAGGGCGACCAAGGTCCAGTTGGCTACCCCGGTGAGAAGGGAGATCGTGGTCTGAATGGACCAGCTGGTATTCCTGGCCTGCCTGGAACTCCTGGACCTAAGGGAGATATGGGCTTACATGGTGAGCCCGGCTATCCTGGCCCTGTCGTTAAGGGAGAAAAGGGTCTACCAGGACGTGCTGGCAAAAACGGACGTGAAGGTATGTAAAGTCATACATATCATGAATTTGAATTATCATTGATTCACTTTAAATCCCACTTAACTACAGGTGCTCCTGGATTACCTGGCATTAAGGGTGAGCGTGGCTTGGCTGGCTTGCCAGGAAACGCTGGTCTAGTTGGCTTGCCCGGACCAATTGGTCCCATGGGTCCCAAGGGAGAGCGTGGCTTGACTGGTGCACCTGGTATTGATGGCAGCGCTGGTTTGAATGGTGCGGTAGGAATTAAGGGTGAATCTGGTTATCCTGGACCTAAGGGTGATCGCGGTGTGCCCGGCTTCGAGGGACAAAAGGGTGAGAAGGGAGACCAGGGCATTGCTGGTCCACCTGGCTTGAGCGGCCTACCGGGTCTTAAGGGAGATATCGGCGCTCCTGGTATGGATGGTCATCCTGGTCCAGTTGGCGCACCTGGCGAGAAAGGTTTCACCGGACCTAAGGGACGTGATGGTCGTGACGGTCTGCCCGGTCTGCGTGGTCAAAAGGGTGAGCCGGGTCTGGTGCCACCGCCTGGCCCCAAGGGCGAGCCCGGACACCCTGGTCGCGATGGACAAAAGGGTGAGCCTGGACCACAAGGTGAACGCGGTCTGATTGGCATACAGGGAGAGCGCGGCGAAAAGGGCGAACGTGGATTAATCGGTCTAACTGGCCCGCCCGGCCGTCCTGGTCTCAAGGGTGAGCGCGGTGAGCAAGGTCTGATTGGCCTGGAAGGTGCTGTCGGTCCCATTGGCTACAAGGGCGAGCCCGGCCTGCCCTGTAGCGGTGCCCAGGACTACCTAACCGGCATTCTGTTAACGCGTCACAGCCAAAACGATCAGGTGCCACAGTGCGCACCCGGCCATGTCGAGCTCTGGACTGGCTACTCGCTGCTCTATGTCGATGGCAATGACTATGCACACAATCAGGATCTCGGCTCGCCCGGCTCCTGTGTGCCGCGCTTCTCAACACTGCCAGTGATGTCCTGCGGACAGAACAACGTATGCAACTATGCCTCGCGCAACGACAAGAGCTTCTGGCTATCCACATCGGCCCCAATACCGATGATGCCGGTCAACAACAACGAGATCAGCAAATACATTTCCCGCTGCGTCGTCTGCGAGGCGCCAGCCAATGTGATCGCCGTGCACAGCCAGTCGCTGGCGATACCCAACTGCCCCAACGGCTGGGAGGGCCTATGGATCGGCTACAGTTTCCTCATGGTAAGACCGAAATCCGAACTACTTGTTCCTCTCTATAATATATAATTTACAATATTCCAGCACACGGCCGTTGGCAATGGCGGCGGCGGTCAGGCGCTGCAATCGCCTGGCTCCTGCTTGGAGGACTTCCGGGCCACACCGTTCATTGAGTGCAACGGCGCGAAGGGACACTGCCATTTCTATGAGACGATGACTAGCTTCTGGATGGTCACGCTGGAGGATGGCGATCAGTTCCAGCGGCCCGAACAGCAGACCATCAAGGCGGGCAATCTGCTCTCCCGCGTATCCAGGTGTCAAGTCTGTGTGAAGAACTCGTCATAAGCGGACCACACGCAATAATTTTAATCTAAATGTAATGCCTTAACTATACCAACGAACAAACAAACAAACAAACACACACTCACACGCAAACACACACACACACACACACACACTAGAACCGAACACTGCTACCAAATTCCTTAAACTAACCAAAAAGAAAAAATACAAGAAAAGGACGTGGGACCGCTCGGAACTCGTTGCCATTTTTTTTGTATCTGCCATTTTTTTACACGTTTTGCCAAAATGTTCTAAACCAATGTAAACTGCTTCTTAGTTACGAGTAAGTTAAGTAAATCAACAACAAATAAACTAGCCTGGTAATATGTAAAAAAAATTACATCGAATCTATAATAATTAGCTGCCAGACGATTCCATTCACCATCCCGCGAAGCTGCATGCTCCATTTTTCTGCCATGTGAAATGTGAAGGAATTGCATGATCCGAAACGAAACCCAAGCAAATAATATACAACATTGTGCTAGCAAGCTAAACGAAACACTGGAAACTGTTTATGAAACTAAAATAAAAATGGTAAAAATAAAGAAACATGTTTTGTAAAATTCGTAAATTTGAGCATCGGAATAATATTCATTCCAGTCTTATTAACGACGAAATCAGTTCAAGAGGAACTCCCGAGCCATCAACTTTGATAAAAGAAATTTGTTAATATAACTTTTAGAGTGAAAACAGAAAAATCTCTAGGGCCTACTTGAACTTATGAGAATCGCGTAGGAGAGCAATATCCATTATGTATGTAAGCATGCATACATACATATGTACATACTTACATATGAGCATACATACATATTTACATACATACATGCATACATACATATATACATACATACATATGTACATACATATATATGCATACATACATACATATGTTCTTACATACATATGTACATACCAACATGTGTACATATGTACATACATATGTTCTTACATATGTACATACATATGTTCTTACATATGTACATACATATGTTCTTACATATGTACATAACTACATATGTACATACATACATACGTACATATATGCATACATACATATTTGTACACACGAACCTACATACATATATATGTACATACGAGCATACATACATACATATACAAACTGCCAGTCAGGGAAAACAGTTTTATATAAGGACATATGCACACATACATACTCATATACACAAGCATACACCCTTGAACGACATTAATAATCCAAAATTCGTACAAAGACAAAGTAACTGGAGACCACAACCTGTTAATACAACACACTTACTTAAAATCATGAGAATCGCATAGAAAGGCAATGTTTAAAAATAAATGCTGATTAAGTGTTTGTGTTATGGGAAGTTAACTTGTCCCTCGTATGCTATAAAATAACACACATGCAACATGAACTTGATCATCAATCGGTCAGTCAGTCAGTCCTTTAGTTAGTCAATCAGTCAGTTATTCAATCAGTCAGTCAGTCAATCAGGGCAGTTTTGTAAAAATACAACAGACAAACAGGTATTGCAGTTGCTTTTCCTGATATATATAAAGATAATTTTCTTCTTTTTTTTCATATTCAAAGTTAATGAGCTGGGGGATGGTTTGGCTGACAGAGGTGTGGAAGGGTGAAGAGGGGTTGATTTCTGGCCTGAAGACAGGAGCGCGCTTAGAAGACGAGAGCGCTATTCAAAAAAATGAACCAAAGTAAAGTTCTGATGCTTGACTGAAACTCACCACTTGGTGCTTGGACGTCGGGCACTTGTGCGCATGTCGCGAGGGTTGGGGTCTGTGTGGGGGTAGGGGAGGGGTTGGCGATAACAGAGGGTGGCACACGTAACCATATGATAATGATATGCCAGCACAAGCACACAAATTCCAATTGGTGGTGGAAAAGAAACAAAAACCTTTCCAGCTGTGCATCAAATAGGGGTAGATATATTTCGAATTCAAATTGGAAAATCGAGCAGAACAGCGCGAGACATTGGCGAGTCCGGAGTCCAGAGTGCAGAGTGCGCTGTCAGAAGCGGTTGGGAATTACAACAAGTCCACAAAATAAGAAGAAAAATTAGAAAGTGAATAATGCAAACAAGTGCAGCCAAGGAGCTGCTGCAGGAGTGAAAGTGGAGTCGGAAGCCCCGCACCAAGCGGCCACCTGAGCTGCCCGAGCAACCCCCACGCACACACACACACACAAGGAACACACACACACACACACATATACGCACACCCACCCCCAATTAGTTCTATATGATTATCGTGTTGTTGCTGCTGTTCCAATCGCTGTGCCTCTACTGCCAACGCCTGGTGCTGCACGTCCACGACAGATGCTTTCCGCGCAACGCCCGCTTGCTGCAGGAGTCCGCCGAAACGGTGGGCGATCGTAAGGCGCTGCAGCACCTGGAGCACCTGCAGCTGGAGCAGAGCCGACGGCGCCACAAGCGTCGCATACTGGAGCCAATTCTGCCGCTGGGCGCGGGACTCAATCTGGAAGCGTGTCGCTTCTGTGCGCACAGTCCGCAGGGCTATTGTCGGCACCATTTCCATCTGCAGCTGCATACGCAGAGGCGCGACGGCGGCGGGGCTAGCAGCGGCAGTGACCAGGACTACAAGCAGCTGCGCAGGATCAGGCGTGAGCTGAAGCGGAGTCTAGAGCCAAGAAGCAGCCATCACATCATCAACTATATACCATACAGTCGCAGCACGAGCTCGCTGAGCAGCGGCTACGGCTCCCAGGCAGCCTTACAGGAGGAGCAGGAGGAGACGTCCAGCTATCTGGAGGAGCAGGAGGAGCGGGAGGAGACGTGCAGCACCAGCAGCAGCTATCTGCCGGAGCTGCAGGAGGACGTGCAGCAGGAAGTACTGAAGGAGGAACTTTTGATAACCAGCCATCTCTAAAGCAGCTGCAGGAGAAGACCTGTAGCAGGTAGCAGGAGAAGTGGGAAGAGGCACAGCAGCCTCTCAGGAGGAGGAGACGGACAACAGCAGCAGGAGCTACCTGGAGGAGTAGGAGAGGGCACAGTGGAAGCTATCTGGAAGAAGCAGGAGGAGCAGCAGCAGCTTTTAATAGACAGCCTTCAGCACACTCGACGCCTCACAGGAGGAGGAGGAGACGGACAACAGCAGGAGAAGGAATTAAAAGGAGGCGGCAGCTATCAGGAGGAGGCTGAGCACCTCAACACCAGCCCTCCCGAGGAGCGGGAGCAGGAGCAGGCGGTGGGCAATCCATTTGAAGAGCAGCCCGCCCAGCACTCGAGTGGGCTCTAGAATCAAGTAGGCTTTAGAAAGTCTTTTGTACAAATTTGCTGTGAACGTTTTTTCTTTTATATATTGTCATACCAGCTGAAGCGTCATTCAAGAATCGTTTGCGCAATGTCCGACGTAGAATTGGAGCAACAACAGCCCCATCAACAGATACTGGCGCAGACGCCGCCGCCGCCGCGAAGACGACGCCAGGCGCACTCGCGCTGCGAGGGGGCCTATACGGGCGTCCAGGAGAAGCGCTCGCAGCAGGCGCTGGCGGATCAGCTGTCGTCGTGCCCGCTGCGGCACGGCGTCGAGGACGACTGGACGTGGAGCAAACGCTATCGCTCCAAGGAGGTGGTGCTCAGTGGACTCAATTCTCGAACCGTGCACTTTCATCCCAACTGGAGCAAAGGCACAGCCGGCATCCAGGGCAAGCGCGCCCTCAACAATGGTCGCTACTACTGGGAACTGCACGTATCCCAGCGGGTCTTCGGCACCTCCATTATGTTTGGCATCGGCACCAGATCCTGTCGCCTGCACGCGAACGCCTTTCGCAACATGCTCGGCGAGAACGAGCACGGCTGGGGCCTCTCCCACAAGGGTGAGTCACCAAACAAACCAAGCTTAAATGAATATATATTAATTTTTTTTATATATCTTCCAGGCATTCTTTGGCACAAGGGCGTGGCTCTTGTTTACACGAAAGGATTCCGTGAGAATCATCCCACGCAAATCGGCTTGCTCTACGATGGCATTGAGGGCACCTTGACCTACTACAAGGACGGCAAATGCCTGGGCGTTGCTTTTAGAGGCTTAGATAAGGTGAGTTACGAGAGGGAAAAGGGGAAAGGTCAAGTTAACGGGCATTCCCAGAAGGCTTCCCGAACATCGATCTTGCGATAAGTCTTACCCCAGTCTTAGATATTGCTAAGCTAGATCGAGTCAGCTCATCGATTGGATAAATTTTATATATATACCCTATCCTAGAGTCTAAAACTCTTATACTATTGTTACCCATTTCCAGTTAGTTCCGTCTCACAAGATATGTATCCATCTATATCATTTCCTCAGGTGAACGAACCGCTATATCCTATCGTATGCTCCACGGCGGCGAAGACCGAGATGACGCTGAAATGTGCCAGACGGGAATTCGTTAATCTTCAGGATCGGTGTCGGGCGGTGATAATGCGAAGATTACGGACCGCTGGCAATGTGGAAAAGCTAAAGTTGCCGCTCTCCATAAGCGAATATCTGGGGGAAGTGATCGATGATATGGAGCCACTGCGTCAGGTAGACAACTATGATATATTGTGTGGTTTCTAGAGTTCCATTTTGGCTATAGCATATGGGGCATATGTGAACGAGTCTAGCATATAGATATCTATGATAACCTATATGTATGTATATTATAGGTAAATGAGCAGGAGATGTGCATGATTAATTATGATTTAGAGGTGTAAGACCCGAAGCGTGGCCCGTGAAGCTCTATATTGTGCCATAATGTGGGGGTGTGCACTGTTTGAAAATAAGATGAACCGAGTTCTGTAAATCTCAAGTATGAATATCAAGCATTTCTCATGTTACGCAAAGTTTTTGTTCACAAATATTATTATTTTTAAAAAATATGGGTCATAAAAACTCTTTACGTTTTTGTTTGTGATTTTTCTCTCTCTCTAACGTTTTCTGTTGAAATTGTAGCAAAAATGTTTCCGGTAATAGGCCAATTAGGTGCAATATTTGTGATATAAGACAGAGGCGGCAATTCCAATGGCATCCACAAATGACAAAACTTAACAATAATAATACTAATTTCTAATAACTAAAGCTAAGCAAAATAGGATTATACATTTATTTTTTGGTACGAGTGTAAAAATCTAGTCAAAGCTGCTTCGCTATTGTCGAGCCCAAAAAGTCTGTAAAAATTGGCAACACATTTGGCAGCAAATAGTATTAAGCAAATGTTAATAATTAATTAACTTAAACCAATCAAGAAGCATTCCAGTTGCAAACAGTTTCTCCCAGATTCTAGTCCAAATGTGCAAAATTTAGCATACATTTACGATCTTTCTCTCTCTATACGATCTATATATATATATATATAATATGCATAGATCGTAAGTTTGGAATCGTTTCGACATTTTATAGAACTTATGCACTTAAGTACTTATAAAAGCAGGCCTAAGCCAAACAGACAAATAATTTAGTAAAAATTATTTATGTATTAATATTGTAGCTTCTTTTAGTTTCTTGGTGTCTATATAAATTACTACGATTTACATATAAATGGATCATGTGTTAAGTAATCAAATCTGTAGACAATGGCATACAACAATAAGAATAATCTATTATATAATATGCACAGATATGCATATGTACGGTATGTCACATGAATTTGCATAAATAAAACATTAATTTACTAACTAAATGAATAAAATAATACAATACTAAGCACAGATTCTTCTAGCAAATTCGTGATATGCTTTACAGCTCATCGGACAGGCGATGTATATTTTGCAAATGATCACCGTAGTCGGTCGCCTCGCTGCCCACGAACGTGTCGTAGTTATTGAGGATCTCCAGGTACGACAAGCGATCGTCGTGATCCTCATCGGTGGACACAAACAAATGATCCACCTCATCGTCGGCTATGACTGTATTGCTGGGCACAATCCAGGAGAGTACCTGAACAAACAAGAAGAAAGTTAAGGAGATGGACAATATATGTATATCAATTGCAAGCAGCACCTCATTGCCCGAGAGCACGCCATCCCCGTTGGCATCGTAATCTTTGTCAAAGCGTTCCTTTTCTGTTATCAGCCACTCCTTGTCGTGATGGGCCGCCGCCTCGCCCACAAACTCTTGGAACTCGATTTTGCCATCATGATTTAGATCCTTATCCTGCATCGTGTGCTCAAGCAGCACGGGCAACATTTGTGGATGCTCCTCCGGATTTTGAAAGTACACATATTCCTCCAGACTGAGCATGCCATCTTTGTTGGTATCGGCCGCGTGAAACATTTCCTTGTCCTGCTTAATCATTTTCTGCTCATCCTCGTAGGTATCGAAATCGATGACGTCTTTCTTAAAGTTTTCATCGTCCATGGCATAGGTGTCCTGCAAATACTCAGTCCAAGTGATTCGATCGTCCAAATCCTGATCGATTTCCTCAAAGCGATCCGCTGCCTCCTCCTCCGACAGCTTTCTGTAAAATGTAAACAATGTTTAGTAAGGCTTTAAATAGGTGTTAAGGTTCACAGACACATGCGGCGGGCAGGCTTAGCAAAGGCATTAGTTTTTCGGGGGGCTGCCTTTCTAGAGGGCAACCCAAGGTGTGCTCTGGTTAGCTTGGGTTAATCAACAAACAACACTCACTTAAAAGACCTTAAAATCCATGCTTTCAACTCATGCCGATCGATAAATTCATCACTATTCAGATCCATCATCTTGATGAGTATCGCGAGTCGGCGCTTGGACTCTTCCGGTGTCAGCGTGTCGAATTCCTGCGCCTCTTTTGTATTGCCTGTACAGGGGATAAATATAAATATAAAAAAAATATGCTTAAGAAACAGCGCAGAGACCGAGGCATATGGAGGAAATAAATTCACAGCAGCTGCACGTGTGCGCACAATAGACAAAACACAATCCCAAATATTAAATGGAAATAATGAGCAACGATTTAAGATTTTTATGAACAGTGAAGAAATCGCATAAATTTATAAGCTACAAAGTTTGTTCTAGTAAAACGTGCACGACTAGCAGATACCCTGTGTCCTGTGTTCAACATACAATGTTTCAGTTTCTCAAGTTATTTCGGCCAGAAAGACTTTCACTTAAAACCTTCAATTTTGGGGAACAACAGGGCAATTATTGATTGATAATTATGAATATACATATATATATCTTCTGGGCCTTCTTCTGTCTCACACTTGCCCATAACCCTGATACCCATTCTCACGCATTCTCTACAGGGTATAAACATATTAAAGAAATAAACAATTTAAATGCGGTTCTGAGATGCTAAAAACAAGACATTAGTCAGCTACGTGCCCGAACTGGATTGGCCCATTACCCACCTATAATGGCTTCATGGTCGAACTCCACATTGTGCTCGCCCAGCTCGCCATGATGATGTGCATCTCTGGGTATATAGACGCCATCTTTGACACGCTCCTTGCTCAGATGCTTCTCATGCTTGTGGCTGTTGGCCACGGCACCGTTTGCGGGCATGGGTCCAACAATTGCCAGAACGCCAATGGCGCACATCAGCATTGGCCAAAGCGGGATATTTCTGGGCATTTCGTTGCCTAATGACGACACACACGGACACAGCTCCGGGGATTTGTTTATATGGCACTTGAAATTTGCTTAGATCGTTGGCCCGTTCGATGCTCGCCGTTTGCTCGTCTGACGCACACTAAGGCTGTGCGGAGAATTTGTTTGGTGGCCTTTTGCTCTGGGATGCTGAGCGTTACACACATACACACACACACGGCCACTTGAGTTTCTAGCCGCCGGCGACAAAGACGACCGACGCACACGTAATAGCCAAAAACCAATTCTATGAACTCTAATGAACCCAGTCAAGGGATTTGCGTAACCTGAAATATATATATGTATACACATATATGTAAATAAATATATGTATTCAATACATTTAAATTTTATGTTTTGGTTACCAGCTGTTTGGGTCGCGCACACGAATTTGTTTAGTAATGCTCTGCGTGTTAACTCTGTGCAGTCTAGCTGCTTGCAATAAGCTACGCATTTACTTTTTATTTAATACAACTTTAAATTATAGTATTTACAAGCATTTTAACAAATATTTACATTAATCAAACTGTTTTAACAAAAATGCAGCATCCCCACAGCGGTATCGAAAAGGTAATGCTGTTATCGATATACCATTGCGCTTGGCATTAGTGATGGCACCTTTCGCTTGCAGTATATCGATACGGCGACACATCCCTAGCTATCGTTATTGCAAATAAAATTGTTCGCCAACTTTGACCGGATTGCTAAACTAAACATAAATTAAACATACAATTAAGTGAATATTTAACTCCATGACTGTCACACAGACAGCTTAGGAAACCCAACACACAAAAGTGGTGCATTTAGAAAGGGTGAGTTGGACTAAAATAGGTCGACAATAAACAAAAAGAAAACGGGCACCTGAACCAGACGAGAAACGGGACTAAAATTTGATTAAATAAATTGAAATGACATCATTTGTTGCGTTTCAGCTCCCATAACAGCTATGTTTATGACTCGCGCATTTTTTTATTAATATTTTTGTGTGTGCGCAAAACACGCACAAGGATAGAAATACCAGGCATTTGAAAGGGTGCGAGTGCAACAGAGTGGGAGGGTGGACGTTTTATGGTGCAATTAGGACCAGGCCTTGCGTAGGAGTTGTTGACCGGCTCTATTTTTGGTTGACTAACGAGTATTCACAAATACATATATTAACTTTAGCAACGTAATTATAGCCTATAGAGTCGTGAATAGCCTCACTAACATGCAACTGGTCAGCGTCTGATTGTGACAATGTGTGCGTTTGTATGTGTGTGTGTGTGTCTCGTATCCTGGCCAAGAGCGCGCTTTTAGTTGCGGAGATTAAAGATGAGCGCGTGTCAGAACACGAAACAATTCGTAAATGCGCAAGGTCAATAATTGCTCAAACTCCAACAAAAATGTATAATTTAATATGGTAGGCTTATTGTTTCTTATTTAAGACAAAATCTATGGACGACTACGAAAATTCATATTGTTAAAACTAATATTTTCGTGCTAACACGATAGTTGAGTAGTGAGTTCACGTGTGAATAAGGAAAACACGAAATGCGCCCAACTCTAGTGGAGAGCAAGGGATTATCTATTGGCTGCTCACTGCTTACACACATGTGTGTTAATCCAATATAGTTGTTAACCGTTACAGATAGAGAGGCAAAGTGCGCACGCGAGAGCGACAAAACGGCAGGCCCATTAATAACAAACAAAAGCAAACAAACAAACAACAAAAACTACTTCAACAAGGGAAAACCTGAAAGCTCGCAAACAAAATTCAGTCGTGAGCCAGCCTTCAGTCAGCACAGCAGTTAGCTTTTGTCGTGCAGCGACAACTATTTGGGTTTATTCGAGTTTGAACCGGTTTACTTCGTAACGACCCCGCCCGCGCTAATTATTAGCTGAAAACAAAGAAGGCAAAAATAAACAGTTAAAAGTTATACCAAATGCCGTACATTATCATACGCGGCAATCTAGCCTCCTACAGTCACAAATATCCATGGCGTGTACTTGTCTCTGGACTGAAAGGTAAATCAACAATTGCAAGCAAAAGTAGAGCTCACTCTCTCTCTCTGTCTACATTGAGTAGTGCCTTTTATTGCGTTATTTTTCACCGTTGGTTTCTTATATTTGTTTCAAGTTAATATTGTTGACCATATTAGTTTACTGCATTGCGTCTTAATTTTTATTTTATATTGTCTGTTTTTTATTGCGCGACACAAATCATTTCAAGAGTGCCCCGTCATATTTGTAGACACACACTCACGCATGCACAACACCCACAAGTCTGAGCGTTAGTTAGTTTTTCTTTTGTAGTCGGTTATTCCACTTTACACTATCAACTAATTTTTGAATGAGTCCGTCCTTGAGTGTCTGTATAAGCCCGTGAGCTGGTGTGTGTGTATGTATGTATGTATTTGTGTGTTGCCTGGCCCTACAGTGGCGTCCTCAAAAAGTAGTTCAGGCTACACATTTTCGTATCACTTGATTATTTATTCTTTGCTTTCACTTTCCATTGCATATGTATGCATGCATGGCTTTATGGCCTTCAATAAGGCGGTATAATACAACGGTATGAGTCTTATCTGTATTATCGGTATCTGCCAAACAAAATGAATTGCATTTTATAATTTTGTTTACTAGTTTCTTTTATTGTATACCCTAGGAATTGAAAATAGTTAAACAGAGGTATAATAGTTTCTTATGACGATTAAGTTATGTACATTTTATTTCGTGTCACAAAAATTGAAAAATTAATCACAAAAAAAAAGGGAAATTTAGATACTAGATATGCTCAAAAAAAAACCTATTTAAAGGTTTCAGTTTCTGAACAACTCGTATTACGTGAAGCTCCAATTTAGAACTACCTAATAATTAACATAAGCAGATGCGAAATATTTCGTTGCGACGAAATGCTAATTCGTTGGAGAACAAGTTTGGCGCATTTCGAAAATGAAGTCATAGATAGATAGTGTATTCGAGCATTGGCGTGCGTGAGCACGAAGTTGTCGCTCAAGCTCTCTCTCTCCTTCTCTCTGCTTGTGCGAAGCTCTCTTGATTGTATTTCTTGTCGCACATTAAGCCGTCAGTTTCATTTTGTTTCGCACGGAGTGCAGTTGAATTACGCCTGTAGATTGCATGGTGAGACATCCACACACACATACACACTAGCACAAGTATATAATATGTATGTATATACATATATATTTATAGACTATAGTTACCAAGTTTTTTTTTTAGAAAAGTCAATGCACTTTTCTTTATAAATATGTTTCATATAGTAAAATACAAACTACGTTGCGCTTTTGCTAAAAAATCGTACACAATTTATTGGGTCTTGGTTTTTGCTTAATTAGCACATACAACACAGGCACACGTAATACACACGTAATACACACACACACACGCGCAAAATAAGTGGAGGCCAGCGGCGATTTGCTGACGTCATTCCCCTGGCGCTCCAAGCATTATTATTATTATCTTTGTTCAGTGCTTGTCATATTCCCTTACTGCAAAAGCACCCCAAATTAAACAATATTAAGCCCCACGAAAACAAAATACATACAAATTGCGATAAGCCTCACAACAGAACCTATTCCGACATTCGCAGCTGACGACATCGAACAGTTGAACAAGTTCTCGTGCGGCGGCTACAGTGATGAGTCCACAATTGTCTACCTAGTGCATCCGTGTCGCATTCTATCAGCCTTAGAGGTAAACACGCCCAATACAGTGAAAGCTCCCTTGAGCTGACAGCTCCTATATCAGTTTTAGGTACAGGTTACTGGTTGGGGTCCTTCCGCTATGAAAATGAGTTGAAAAATTACGAAAAATTTAAAAAAAAAAACTTCAAAATGTTGCTAACTTTAAAAAAATTATACCTATTCTCATAAAAAATAATATGGATATCAAAAAACTTGCCGAAAATCGCATATTTTCGATTGCTTCAAGTTTCCTAGAAGCCATTTCATTGCTCGTCTTATTTTCGTATGGAAAGTTTATTGATTAGTCTACAAATCCTATTTTTTTGTATTTCAACAAAGAAATGTCTACTAAAACCAATTAGCGGTAACCGCTAACGGTAGCTGTCCGTTCTTCGAGCTTTCACTGTAAAAAACAAAAAAAACTTTGCTCCTAACTCAAAAGTCTTGTTGCAGATTTTGGGTTTTCGCGTTGTGGCCAGCTCCTCGACGGCCGTTAAACAGGACTATAACGAATATATGTGGACCATGCGCAAGGAGTTCGACGAGCCCGAACCAGAATCCGAGTCCGTATCCGTAGTGCGCGAGAATCTATCGAACATAGGTCGCGAGGCGGCCAGTTTAGGCAATTATCACAAGGTTGATTCGCCCGAGTAAAAGTTCTCTTCAAATTTCTCTCTCTCTCTGTGTGTGTGTGTGTGTTTGTATTATGAATTTGCGTGTGTGTATGGAGAAACTATAGCAAGCTGACAAGAAAGAATAGAAATATTAAATTACCAAAACAGACATTTTCTGATTTTCTGACAGCCTTTTCGATATAATTTTCATATGTGTGTGTTTAGTGTTTAAAAGCAAAGTATGACCGATAATCAGCCAGCGCCAACGCAAAAGGAATCCTCATTAAACTGCGAGTGCCCCCCACCACCACCGCCGGCGGTGGCATCGTCAGCATCGGTTGGTGCATCGACTGTGCCCGGCTGCCCGGCCAATGTTGTGACCATACCCGTACCCATTCTGCAAGCGGAGGGCAATTTCGCTTACGTCACCGTCAAGGGTTCACTGCACGATTACACTTGCACCGTGTTTGGCCTCAATCAGGCCGAGATACAAGCTCTGTCCAATCGTCTGTCGGTTAAGCCCTGCGTCAATGGTGTCCTGATCGCTGTGCCGCCCATGGTTATGCTGAATACACTGGCACAGCTCAGCTACAAGGTTGTTTGCAGTTGCGGCGAGGCCGAAATCTGTTGGACTATGCAGCGCGAGGTTTAGACAAAAGGATCAGAGATCAGATCAAATCCCAAATCCAAAGCCAACCAAATCAGTTCATCTTTGATCATTTTGTCATCTCGTCAACTCGTCACCATCATCAACAAGTTCATTTAAACGCAAATTCTTTGCCAAGGAGTAGTACATCATCATCAGGGAAAATGGACCAGCACAGTGCGGACAATTGCAAGTGCCACAAGCAGGCGCAGCCGGCACAGCAGACGCTCAGCGATATGGACTTCGATCGGGGCATCTGGAATGCAGGTGAGTCAAGCTCTAACCTCAAGTACTCTCAGTTCCATTAACACAATAACAGTTCGAACTTTGATTGGGTTTTCTCAAGTACATATATGATTCATTCAAACATATGTGCAATCTTTTTGTAAAAATAAAGTTCTTATATGAACATGTTGTTGATATTCGATGATTCGGCATGCCGAAGATATCCATTCCTCCAGCTAGAAAGAAAGCACTCACTAATAGATATTCTCCCTATAGCCATATACAACGAGGTAGACCGAGTGCGTGAGTTCATCAAGAAGGGTCAGGCAATGGCTCGCGACGATTGCGACTACACTGCCCTGCACTATGCGGCGCGCAATGGCAACGAGCAGATCTGCAAGCTGCTGCTGGAGGAGGGCAAAGTGGATGTAAATGCAGTGACCAAGGCGGGCGCCACGGCTCTGCATCGTGCTGCCATGATGGGTAACTAATATAATATATTTATGCACACATATATATATATCAAGCTCCAATTGGCAGGCCACATGGACATTGTCAAGTTGCTGGCGAAGCAGCCAAAGGCTAATCTCCTGCTCCAGGATGAGTGCGGGCAGAGTGCATTGCATCGCGCCGCGCTCCGCGGCCAGCTGGAGGTGTGTCGCTATCTGTTGAAGCAGCAGCCGGCACTGAAGCTACTCAAGGACAACAAAGACAAGATCGCATTTGAGTATATCATGGAGAATGCCAATGATGATTTCAAGCTGCTGCTAAAGCCCTAAACATGGACAAATATGGAGTAGTCAAATAGATTCTAACCGTTTTGTAGCTCTATAAGTTTGATCTATAATAATGTCCAATTGACCTAAATTTTATGGTATTTGTTATCATATTTTTTGTAGGCATATTCTATAGAGCAGTTAGTTCTCATTCGTAATATTTGTATGTATATTTTTTTGTAAGTGCAAAAATGTTGAAAGAGAAACAAACCCTATTCATATTTTATAATTCTTCACAATTTTCTCTATATAGTTGCCTTTATTGTAACACGCAGTTAAAGTGTCTTAATTGAATACAAGAATATTGCAAAAGTCAAACTTTGGCATTCGAGTGTCGAATCTAAAGAACATGTTGAATACATTGAATACATTTAGACGAAATATGGGTTATACGTAGATAGATAGATTCCCGCTATGTGCATGCCGAAATGAAGATCGTTTTTATAGTATGTCCAGAAGATCGTGTACCTTCAACTAGCCGCATTCAAATACCCTACATTTTCACATTCATACACTACACTAAGGGGCAATATACAAACTATGCATACCTATGCTACATACGTATTACATAAATCTATATATATATATATATATAATATAAATAACTTAAATAAATAACAGAAATTGCACACAATCATCATTTTAATAGATTCGTTGTTAATCCCAGGACTCTGGAGATCGTATTACATGGCCAATCAATTGCCTGCCAATCATTGTTGGCACCTCCGCGAATTCGCTCAGATATTTCTTGAGGGTCTGCGGGATGCACAGCTCCTCGTCCACGATGCGCGCCAGCGTCGAGCTCTGCGCCGTGGGCGGATACTTTGCGTGCAGCTGCGTATTCTCCTGTAGCGCCCGCAACAGTTCTTGGCGTATCACCTGGCGGGACAGCGATTGCAGTGGGCGGGGCTGGGTGCTCAACTGACGCATGTCCCGGTCAAAGGACAAACGGCTGGGCTCGGCTGACTTTGATGTGTCACTCGTATCGGTGGGCGGGGAAAACTTGAAACCAACATGTCCTGGTAAGGGAAGAGAATCGGAAATATATCGAATCGAAAAGCAACGAGAAAGAATGTAGACGAGTTCAGTTGTAATAAGGAACGAGTTGAAGTGTGGTAAGAATTGACACAAGAAACGAGTTGAAGTGTGGTGAGAATTGAAAAATGGAACGAGTCGGAATGTTACCATTTAAAATGTAAAGAGTAGCAAAAATGTAACGGATGCCAAATGAAAATCAAAGTAGATAAAAATCTATGAAAACTATGAGATCAATTATATTTAGATAACATATAGAAAGATAAGAGATATGGGACAAGAGTGAAAAATGGAGATGAGTTAAAAAATTACAAGTTCTCACCGGATATGAAAAGTATGAAAGTTTCAGTTAATCAATTAATATAAATAGATAAAGGGAAAGAGTTGAAAAGGTGAGAAAACTATTCGTAGAAGAAAATTTTAGATGGGTTTAAGATTCTACGAACATATAGAATGTAGCGAGTAGAATTGTAACGGATTCAGGGTGAATAAAATTTGAATGAAAATATAACGAAAATATGAGATGTAGCCAGTAAAATTGTAACAAAATTAGGGTGAATGGAAACATAAAGTGTAGCGATTAGAACATTTTAACAAATTGAGAGTTAAATTCAATCGAATTTGAACCTACCCAAGAGTTGAGCAAATGCCAGACTCTGCTGGTTGCAGCTGGAGCGCAGCTCGTTGACGACATACTCGCAACAGATCTGGGACAGATTACAGCCCTCGCGCAGCAGCAGCTGGGCAATGTCCAGGCGCTGCAGGCTGATGGCACGCGCCAGAGGCGTCTCGCTATAGACGAAGCCACAGATGACCGTCGGCGCCTTGAAGCTGTAGAGATCGCGCCGTGCGCTGGCCAGCTTGGCGAGCAGGACGCGCAGGATTTGACGAAACGCATTGATGTTCTCGACCTGCTGCACGGCGAAGAGCAGCAGGCCGACGTCCTGAGCATCCGTATAGAGGCCCTGGCGACGCTGCTGCTCCGCCTGGTCCAGCAAGTAGGCGAGCAGCTCGGGCAGCTGCTGGTGTATGGTCAGCATGATGGGCGTCAGGTTGTCGGAGTCGCGCACGCTGAGGCTTTCGCCGTGCTGCAGCAGCAGCTCCACCATGGCGCGATCCTCGGCATCCGGGCCCAGGCACTGGTGCAGCAGATGATGTGCGGGCAGACGCCGAGCGCCGCGCTCCAGCAGCAGCTCAGCCAGCTGCCGGTGCCGGCCAATGGCCGCGAAATAGAGCGCCGTATAGCCCTGCTTGTCCTGGAGATTGATGCGTGCACCTCGATCGATCAGCTCCCTGGCCAGCTCCTGGAGATTGCACGCAATGGCCACCATCAGCGGCGTTTCGCCCTCGTCGTCCGACTCGTTGATATTGATATTGGTCTGCAGCAGCAGATGTGCCGCATCGCTGCAGCGATTCTCGATGGCCAGATGCAGCGCCGTCTTGCCATCGCTCAGAGTCTTCGAGTTGACCAGGGCGCCGTGCTTAATCAGCTGCCGGGTCACCTCCACGTAGCCGGCGCCCACGTGCAGCGGCGTATAGCCCTCGCTGTTGACCACATTGATCGGCGCCTGATGCTTCAGCAGCACCGCGACGCACTCCTCGTGCCCCCAGGCGGCGGCATAGTGCAGCGGCGTGGCCAGCTCCGAGTCGTACAGATGTGGATCCTGTTCACGGCAGCTGGCGCAGCACTGCGTCAGAAATTCACCCGTACTCTCAAAGGTCTTGGCATAATAATGATATAGCTGCGAGTCGTCGCCGCCCTCGTGCTCCGACCAGCTTTCGCCCTCGAACTCGTCCACCCATTCCAGCTTCTCCATGCCCTCCGGCGTGCTCTCCATCTCCAGCGTATCCGTCTGAGCTAGAAGCAAATCACCAGTTGACAGTTTTTTCATTTCCAATCATTGAAATTACACAGCTCGTCTCTGACAGTTCCTCCAACGCCCAACTACCTGAGTTCCAACCGACGGCAGCTGGTCAACTAAAATATTCACAGAGCCGAAAAAGCATTCAGGTGCATTATCAGTGGGCAACACCTGATGCAGCCCAACACCTCAACCGGTTCTCACTCCCTCTCCCTCCCTCTCTCTCTCTCTCTCTCTCTTTCTCACCTGCCTAGACAATGTTTACGAATTTTCCCATTTTCTCGCATTCGTTTTTCGACATCAGTTTATAATTTGGGTCATTGACGGTGCTACACTCAGAGAAAAATGCATATAGTTCTTGAGTTCTTGAGTTGGAATCATTACAAGAATTTTCAAACTTGAAATATAAAGAAATTCTCCATTAATTCAACATAATTTGAGTTCTTAAATATGTTTGCATTTGCAACAGGCACAAACTTCTACTGTTTTTCTCCAAGTGTATGCTACAATGTCGAGGAACATTAAGCTGTTGGAGCTGATCAGCTGCCAGAAACTACCCTGGTACCTTAAGGGAGGAGGGTCTGGACATGATCGAACGAAAGAAAGATATATTTATGAAATGGAAAGGTCGAAAAATGTTCCCAAATGCTAAGTTTAGGCCGAGGCATTGAAAAATCCCTTCATTGCTTAAAATCTATTCAACAATTTGTGCAGAATTCAAAAATATTTTCTGCCAACAAACAAGCAAAGAAGGGACAAACATTTGGTATGTAAATGGCAACAAAGAGATTTGGGGGGATTGGAACAGTTGGAATGCCACCCCCAAATTGATTTTCTATGACCAGCTGTTGCCCATGAAAGTCTTAACTCACTCTGATGATAGAGATTCAGCTGAGGTTCCTCACAGGATTGGACCAGTAGCTCCAGCAGCTCGGCATCGCCAAGCAGCGCCGCGGTGCCAACAGCCGTGCGGCCGCATGTCGATGAGACGTAAGTGGCCTGGGCACCTTCGAGGATGCAGTTGAGTGCCTGTCCAAAATCGCCGCTGTGGACGGCGCTCAGCAAACGCTCGTTGAGATCATAGGACAGCATTTTGCCATGGGGCCAGAAGTGGAAGCAAATTTTGCAGCAGATGCAAATGGCAAATGAAAAAAATAAACAAAAACGCAAACGCCGAGACTGCCGTGGAAAGGTGATTAAGACTGTCCGGAAAAGCGCACGAAAAGAGACTAAACGAATTAAGGCACACGGCTATGGAAAACCCACCACCCGGAGTGGCACGCGCTGTGCGGGAGAGCCAAGAGAGGGGGAGAGAATCCAGAGAGAGCGAGTAAATATAGATGAGAGTTCGCTCAGCTGTGGCACGTTGCATTTACACACAGCTACAAAGTTTGGGGTTTATTGTTGCGTCTCGATATAAAAAAGACTGGCTATCAATTTAAACATTAACTAAACTACTTGATCTCCTTGGTTTCCTTGGCGTTCTGCAGCGATTCCGTGATGAAAAGTTTAGCCAGCGACTGAGAGCAGAATTGTGCAATATGCTGGGCATGCGTATTGATTTGACCAGAGGTAATGGTGGCCGTTAACCTTGCCGGCACCGGCATGGGCCGGAACTGCTTAATCACCTCCTCCTCGGGCACCGTGGGCTCACCCTTCGAGGTGCGCACAGCATTCTCGGCGGCCAGTTTGGCCAGGGCACGATGTTTTTCCTGTTAAAGAGTTAGCAAAATTTAAATACAGAATTTGAAGTGAGGAGAACATGCTTACCGTGTCCTGCTTGAAGACGACCTGCTGGTACTTGTTGTAGCGCACAGCCTCCTGGTAGAGCTCATCCACACGCTCAATCAGGCTACGCATGTGATTCTCCAACACGGAAGCGGTGCCCAGATCCAGAAAATTGTGTCCCTTATCCTCGGGCAGCAGTTCGTTCAGCTCGCTCATCATAATGTTGGTCAGCGGCGAGTTCTTGATGACAATGGGTATCTCGGCAAACAAGCTCTCGTAGCCAACCTTTAGCGTGCGGAATGCCTCGGGAGTAAAGTCGCCATCCTTATACATTTGTATGGCTTGCGGTGTCAGGCGATAGGCCTTCAAGCACAAGAAGCCGCGCGACGACTTCTGTGTGTCGTAGACAACCACCACGGACTCCTCAATGCTGGTCTGGTAATGATACTGGGATTCGAGCAGCGCCAGCGACAGGCTGTTGCCCACATCGGAGCTCTGGTACCAGCCCACATGCAAGTGGTCGACGTTGACGCGGCGCAGACGACGCATCACGGTGAGCTGATACATCTCCTCGTCCATGGTCTCATCGCCGCTCTTTGGGAATGGAAAACAGTTGGTGATTTCCAGGCACTTGTCCACAACCAGACCGAGCAGTGCGCCCTGAGCCAAATCCATGTTGCTCGACTCCTCATGGCAGTGCTTAACCATTTTCATGACGGCCTATGAAGCGGAATTACATATAAATATTCTTTTAATTTGGAATCTTTCTCAGCGGCTCTTTTGGCATTTGTCATCGCAGTCTCGCTCTCACGCACACACACACACTCAAACAAACAACATGCCCAGGCGCAGCGCGTGGCACTTAACACTTCTTTCATTGCATCTTTTGTAATTTCTTTAAGCACGATACTTTACGCCATTTATGCGCTTTAGTTCAAACTTACCAGGCCATCGCATTGTACATAATTAATGGTATTATCTGAATCCTCAGTGCGAGCATGACGAGCCCCGCGGTTTGCCATTTTGACGACGACGAAGAAGAAAAGACGTGATGTTGGCCGCACACATACATATACGCAACACAGAAAAAAAAGTTACCCAACACTTGTACGCACGAGTCAATTTTGCAACACTCTCGATTATCAGCTGTTACGCCGACTGCGATAACAAAAAAAAACAACAACACCAAAAAAAAAAAAAAACAGTTTTTGTTTATCTCAGTTACTTTAAGAAAATTAAATTGCTTAACGTGTCAGAATTTGGACGAAACAAGCGAGACTGATTGCATCGTCGACGCTTGAGTTGAAACTTCAACAAGCGCTCTACCTAGTTAGTCGCGACTTGAGACGCTGGCAAGCACAAAGCGAAAGAGAGCGCGGCCCTAAAATGACGGCTAATTGGCGTGAATTGTTTCCCACCAAGCTGACATTTATCATTTTTCTGCTGTATATGTCATTATTTATTGGTCAAGGTAAGTATCGTATAGTACAGCACACACGACATACTAACATGATTTTGACCATTTGACAGGTATCTTTGTGACCGCATCGCAGGAATCGAACAATTCCTATAGTTATAACACTGTGACCGTGGTTCTGCTCACGGAAGTCTTTAAGCTGATTGTTTCGACGTGCCTCTACTGCAGAGAGTAAGTGGAAGCGCCTATTTGGGGCATGAAACTAACCTTTGACTCTCTTCCGCACAGAAACAATCTGCGCTCCTTGGCGCGTGACGTGCACAAGGATCGCAACGTGCTGGCGCTCTACATGGTGCCCGCGTTCCTGTACTGTCTGTACAATAATTTAGCTTTTGTGAATCTCGCCACATTCGATCCCACCACATATTATTTGCTGCTGCAGCTGCGCGTCGTCGTCACCGGCATACTCTTTCAAATCATATTCAAAAAGTATTTGTCCCAGCGCCAATGGATCTCATTGATACTGCTCACCCTTGGCTGCATGCTGAAGCAGGTGGACCTGAACAGCCTCTACAACGATGCCAACGATGATAGCGAAGCGGCGGCCATTCAGGGCGTAACCGCTGCAAATGCCACGCAAGCGAATGCCAAAGCCCTTGGCAAAAATATGACCGGCTTTGATTTTAGCATCAGCGCCGTCTTTATACTGGCACAGACCATATGCTCCTGCCTGGCGGGCGTCTACAACGAATATCTGCTTAAGGATAAGGGCGCCGATGTCAATATTTTTGTGCAGAACGTATTCATGTATTTGGACTCGATTGTGTGCAATGCGGTCATATTGCTGCTGCGCGGCGAACTGCTGGACGCATTCAGTGGGCACAATCTGGCCAGCATCATGCGCTTCAGTGTGCTCATCATAATTGTCAACAATGCCGCCATCGGCATTGTGACCAGTTTCTTCTTAAAGTACATGAACTCAATACTCAAGACATTTGCGAGCGCCTTGGAGCTGCTCTTTACGGCCGTGCTATGCTACTTTCTCTTCGCCATACCCATCTATATGAACACGGCACTGGCCATTGCTGTCGTCTCGTATGCCATATATTTATATACACAAAGTCCGGTTGTAAATCTGGGCAAGGTGCGTCCGTTGGCGACCATCAGTGAGGCCACCGCCAGACTGAACCCTAAAGAAAAGGAAGACAGGCGCAAGCTGCTGGATGAGCAGGGCGACACAGACCTGGAAATGGATATGGTCTAGAAAAATCATTGTTAGTCTTTAATTGTAAATAGTGCTCGTCGGCATTGTGTCTGGAAAAGTGCCTCCAATAGTTGAGAACGTCGGCGAACGTGCAATCTGAGTTCGTGTGTGTACACGTTTCTTGTATGTATGTGTATATAGCGTTTCCCTTCTAGATATTACCATTACTTCATAAAAATAAAAACGAACACCATTGTATGAAAAAACAAAAGCATTAAAATATGATAAGAAATTGACAAGCTTTGGAATGTCTATTTATTTGTGATATTGTGGAACATTTTACGTTTAGGCACGTGGTGGTGATTTTCGCGCTTGCAGAGCGATCTGTGTGTTCTTATATCCATGAAATTTGATATAGTCTGCACACTCTTCCAAGTGTTGATCCATTCGTTCCGCCGGCAAGCGATGTGTGGCATTATATTTACAAATAGCCAGCGGAGGTCCTGTGTAATTGCGCACACACTTCACAATATGACCGGGCATTCTAAACAGCAAAATACGATGCTGTTTATTATATGGACAAATGCCATACTCCGAGTCAGACATTTCGAATGCTAACAAAGAATAGATACATACATATATAGGTCATTATTTGTATATTAACTTAAATAACCATACCCAAAATTGAAAGTACCGCTACTTTTTAGCTAGAGATGGATGCTCAGGTGAACTGTTGTCATCGACAGGAGGCGACTCTAGGCGCTATCGATACTTTTTCGAAGATACTATAATTTAACACTAAGCGATTCCAGCTAACCGGCTGTTAAGCTATGCAATATATATGCACATGAAAAATATGATTCTTACGCTAACATCTAATATGAATATTCATATTAAATATTATTTAAAATCGTACTTACCTTATAAAGCTTAAGAATACTCAGCTTCGATAGTTTTCTATTTTCGTTGTTTCACCTCTAATCGATACTCCTCAAATGCAGAAAACAATCCAGCAGTATCGGCTCCGCTCGACCCCTCGCTCTTCATTCGTTGAAAACGTTTCGTACAGTTCGGACGTCACTTTGGCTGAGAGAAAAATAGTGCTCTAATTGCAGTAATTGTGAAAAAGAGAATTTTCCGCTATAAAAAATGGCACGTACCAAGCAAACAGCTCGCAAATCGACGGGTGGAAAGGCACCCCGCAAACAATTGGCCACCAAGGCAGCCCGCAAGTCGGCACCATCCACGGGCGGTGTAAAGAAGCCTCATCGCTATCGCCCTGGTACGGTGGCATTGAGAGAAATTCGTCGTTACCAGAAGTCCACAGAGCTGCTCATCCGCAAGCTGCCATTCCAGCGCTTGGTGCGTGAAATTGCCCAAGATTTCAAGACCGATTTACGTTTTCAGTCGGCCGCCATCGGCGCATTGCAGGTAAGCAAATTGGCGGGAACGGGAAAAAATGGTGGGAATATGCCATGGTTGCTGTCTAAGTGAAGGGGAGTGGGGGATATTTCATGTCATCATGTAATGAGCAATTTCATCACATTTAAACGTTTTTTATTGCAGGAAGCATCCGAGGCCTATTTGGTGGGTCTGTTCGAGGATACAAATTTGTGCGCCATTCATGCCAAGCGTGTGACCATCATGCCCAAGGATATACAGTTGGCCAGACGCATCCGTGGCGAGCGCGCCTAAACAACGTGTCCGCCATCTTTAATTAGAAAAGCAGCGCAGTTGCTGCCGTTAACAAATACAACAACAAAGACGACATCGACGTCAGCGTCGCTGCCAAATGCAGCTGCTGCGGCTGCTTAGCCTTAAGTTTTATAAGATTTCTAATACTTAAAATATAAGTAATTCATCAAATAACTATGCAAAATTTGGTCGGTATAATTAATTAAAGTACATTCAATTGTTTTGTGAAAAACTTTGCTCAAAACGAAAACGCAGTTTTTATTTTACTTGTGTTAGTGTGTGGGTATTGGTAGAGTATGGGTGTGTGATTTATGTTTTTGGGGGGTTGGTTTTTGTTTTCCTTTGTAATAGCAAATGCAATTTTATTTAAAGACAATCGTGTCCAGCATAGCTCCTAAGCACTGTACAATATTATTTTGCATGACCTTATCAACTTTCTCTTCCAAATGCCGTTTTGGGTCCTGTTTGCCCACATTCTTGATCGCCAGCTGCTCAGGCGTCATTTTCTCCTCATCCTCGAGTGACTGTAATAGAAAATTCGGGATTAATTGAGAACTTATATGCCACATGTACATATGTATAAGTATGTTATGTGTTAATATGTATACATATGCATTTATATATCTGAGCGTATTACATGCATGTGTTTGTACACCTTTTGTTTATCAACACTAGAAACTTGGGCATCTTATCTCAACAGACACTAGAGGTATATATGTGTGTATGTATGTATGTATGTATATATGTATATATGTATGTATGTGTATATGTATGTATGTATATATGTATATATGCATATATTTATATATGCATATATTTATATATGCATATATTTATATATGCATATATTTATATATGCATATATTTATATATGTATATATGTATGTACATATGTATGTACGTTAACGTTACGATATAATCAACTTAAAGGTCAACACAATTTGGACCTATTTTTAAAAATATTCCTAATTTTATAAAAAGGTAGATATTAATTTGAATAATTGCATATCATATGACTCAAAATAGGTACTATTTTAATAAATATAGAATTGTCAAATTTATAAAAAATTTGAAAATGGCCTTGAGTATCTACCGTATATGTTCATTGAAAAAGTTTATGACTCAGATAATACTAGTAAACTGATCGATTTTGAGTCTTCTATGGGTAAGTCCATATGCTAAAGCGAGACAACTAGTCAGTCAAATGGAAAATTCAACAGCTTCATATTGCTGACTCAAAGAACTAGTTCAATGGTAAGAATCAGATTTGGTACCAATTGCATTTTTGGTTGGTTCAGAGATGCCACCTTGCAAAAAATGAAATACAATTTCAAATATATGGCAAGGATATAAAGCTAATTATTAAACTGCCATTGGAAAAATTGATTCAAACATATCTATATGGAATTATATTTAAATATAAAAAGCGCTTACCTTGTTATAGTTCTTGGCCAAATCCAGCATTTCAGCGACTGTATCCTCATTAATGGAGCAGTGCTCGTTGTAGTCGGCGAGTGTTAGTCCATCCTTCCAGGACTTTTTGTGCAAATTCAGAAGCATTTTCTGCTCCAGCTCGTTCTTGCGGTAGTTTATGCTGATCGAATAATAGTGACGATTCAGGCCATGGATCAGTGCCTGCACCGATGGCTTCTGCAAGTGTCCCAAATTCGAGGTAGTCTGGCGCGGCTCCTGACCGAGCACCAGCATATTCGGATTAATCAGGCGGAAGGCATCGATGACCACTTTGCCCTTAACAGACTGTATGGGATCAACGACAACGGCCACGGCACGTTCTGATAGTGCTTCGAAGGATTGCTGCGTGTTGATATCCACGCCGGATAACCAGCAGCCAAAGCCAGGATGTGAATGATACCAGCCGACAACCATTTCGGGTCGCCCCGTCTGCTTAAGCATGTCCAACATTTTGGCCTGAAAAACGGGATCGACGGCCTCCACACTGACGCCCGTGCCCGTTTGTGGCATGGCAAACACATCAATAACCTGGACAGTGTAGTCATCAACAAATTCGCCCAGCATCAGACCCATCACCTCCATGGGCACACCAGCACGACCGTGCTTCAGCATCTTTAACAGCGCCAGCGATGAGATGTACACCTGCTCGGCGGTGTCCACGACGGGCGCATCTGTTGGTGGTGCGGCCTGTGGCATAGCACCGCCTAAACGTAGCAAACGGTCCATGATGCGACTGCAAAATTGTTAGTGGATCTGTAAGCGGGGCGCACGAAACTCTAGCACAATTGAGTATTTACCTTGTGGGTATTTAAACAACGTGTATTTCTTGAATTTATGTTAATTTTACTTAATTTAAGTAGAATTTTGCTTGCAGCAGCAACAAACACAAAGCAGCTCTTGCTCTTACTTTTTTTTTGACAGTCAGCGTCGGCAAAGTGCAAGTAATACTTGTATTATCGATACAATGGCAAAGCGCAACACTGCCACAACAGCTGAGAGCGCAATTTTGCGTTAACATGGCGCACATTATTTCTGCGTTAACAGCTCCTCCAGCTTTTCGAAAGTTCTTTGCTGTTAATGGAGCTCACTGTTATCAATACATTGCGCATGTATTTAGCTACGTTCGAAGAGTGCATACTGAATGCATGTTATATTGCTAAAATGAAATATTATCGGTAAAACGTAAGCGTCTAAACAACTATTAATCATCTAATGGGCGTCCGTTTGTGGTGGCCGACCGATATTTCGGTATCGATAGGCTTTATTGGACATTAAATCACATTCAGCGATACATCGACAACATTAGCAGCGCATGCTTGCTATCGATAAGTTTGGGAATTAATCATTCATCTATCTCTACATTTCAGTCTCTCCTTCGTATTTTACTTTGTGTCGTCGTCGCTTGTGTGAACAAAAAATACGAGAAAAAGTTAGAGGCAACGAAATTTTGCTTCAGCATTTTGAGCAAAATTTCAAGAAACAAGTGCAACACAGCTAGCAACTCACTGCACATTTTGTTTTGTATTCCCGTCTTGAACAAAAGCCGTCAAAATTGAGTCGACAAAGATTGACGAGACTTTTCCTCCATCAACTGCTATGGAGGATAAAGCAACAACAAAAGATCTAGATCAATGGATTGAGCAGTTAAACGAATGCAATCAATTGACAGAAACACAAGTTCGCACCCTTTGCGATAAGGTAAGGAGTCGCCAGCTTGCCCTCATACCCCGTAAAAAACGATTTAAAAATAATTTTCATCATCATCGCTTGTGACTCTCAGCAATTTGGCCAATGATGTGTGTATTTTTCTCTCGCTCATGAATCATGATGCGTCGCCATATTGGTGATTTCCAACAGCCAAGCGCCGCTATGCTTATCGTGCGTGCAAGCAGGATGCCAATAAGCGTTGCGTGTATGTGCGAATGCGACAAATCGATTGCTCGCCGCCTAGGCCCAGAATATACTTCGTTTTTTCTTGCTCATCTCTTTTTTTTTTATTTCATTATATAGCGTTTGTTTAATTAATGATAATGGCAAACTTGTGTAGTTGTGCCTCTATAAGAGAATAAAAAATTGCAACAACCTTGCTTCGTCCCTCTGACCGTACCTGCGTCACACCGCTTAAGTAAATATTACTTAATGTTGTTTGTGTGTCGGTGTGTGTGCTCTTAGAATATGTATCTATGTATGCAGCATACAAACGCACGCACACTTGTTCGAACAATATTGAATTCAATTAAACAAATTAATAAAAAGCTCACGCGTATAGATATTTCACACCAAAACGCTCATCGATATCAATTATTTTGAATTTGCGCTAATTTCACCGTTGACGCGGGGCCTCTTTCGCTCTCGCCCATAGATTTCGAGGCCCTCCAAGAAGTGGGGTTATGTTTGCGTCACTCGAAATATTTTGTTGTGCCCAATTGTTCTATACTCTCCTCTCCTCTCCTCGCCATGCCTGTCCTTCGGCGGGGGGTGCGGAGCGCCGCTCGTCGTTATGCCAAAAAGACTTGTATAGATTGTTCTAGCGGAAGCGGACGCTGAATGCCTCCGACAAGGCAACATGGCCAACAAAAAAAAACCGATTTAAATTGGTTCAAATAAATCTCTCGGTATTGCGCCGGGCACCACCCGGAAACATATCTTTCACACGTCATGTCTCATTCATCAGCAGCAAACTAAATTATGCTATAAACAAAATACACATTATGAACATATACAAACAGTGAAAGCTCATTCTGAGCGGACAGCCATGCTCCCGATCAGTGCCGAGGAAGAAGTCTGCCCAAAAGCTATGTCGAGAGTCTTACTAAAGATCTGCGCAGACCAAACTCCTCCATCCCGATTCCAGCCATCGCAGTCATTCCATTTTCATGAAGTAATGTCATCCAACAGGCTTTGAATCCTTCCTCTTTGTTCCCTTTCTACAGTATGTCCTCCATACGAGTGCAACTCTCCATATCCATATCTAAACTTCTCCAAATGTCTCGGCTTTAAATATTCTATCTGAAAGTAATCTGAAAGTCTTGTAAAACATGCTTGTTGGAAAAGTTGTTTATCCTCTCCAGGATTGGTTTTGGAGTAAGCTAAGGGAGAAGGGGCAGCTGGGCAGCTTCTGGATGGGCTGTTCGTCATTGAAGCTTTCAGAGTATATAGCTTTCATATATATATACATATATAATCAGTTGTTATCATACCTTATCGTCAATTGGAGCTTTTATTGTGTATGCAAAATGAGATAAACTTATTATATTTGAAATTTCTGTTTGCAGGCAAAAGAAATTCTTTCAAAGGAATCCAATGTGCAGGAGGTCAAATGTCCCGTCACAGTGTGCGGAGATGTCCACGGACAGTTCCACGATCTGATGGAACTGTTCCGGATAGGCGGCAAATCGCCCGATACAAATTATCTATTTATGGGCGACTATGTGGACCGTGGCTACTATTCGGTGGAGACGGTAACATTGCTGGTATCACTAAAGGTTCGCTACCGGGAGCGCATCACCATTCTGCGCGGCAATCATGAATCGCGCCAGATAACACAGGTGTATGGCTTCTATGATGAGTGCCTGCGCAAGTATGGCAATGCGAATGTGTGGAAGTATTTTACCGATTTGTTCGACTACTTGCCATTGACGGCGCTGGTGGATGGCCAAATCTTTTGCCTGCATGGCGGCCTCAGTCCGTCAATTGATAGCTTGGATCATATACGGGCATTGGATCGCTTGCAGGAGGTGCCCCACGAGGGACCCATGTGCGATTTGCTCTGGTCCGATCCCGATGACAGGGGCGGCTGGGGCATCTCACCCCGTGGAGCTGGCTACACCTTTGGACAGGTAAGTGCACCAATCCGACTATCAAGTGTGCCAATTAATTGATGTTTCTTCTGCTTGTTCTGCCTTATAGGATATATCAGAAACATTTAACAATACAAACGGCCTTACACTGGTCTCGCGCGCACATCAGCTGGTCATGGAGGGCTATAACTGGTGTCACGATCGCAACGTTGTCACAATATTCTCAGCGCCAAACTATTGCTACAGGTGCGGCAATCAGGCGGCACTCATGGAACTGGATGATTCACTTAAATTTTCATTGTACGTCCACATATTGAGTATATTGATATTGATTATCATGTGTGATCTAACTATAATCTCGCTCTCTCTCTTTTTCCCTCTCTCGCTCTCTTGTTCTCTCCCTGCACAGCCTACAATTTGATCCCGCACCGCGACGCGGCGAGCCACACGTAACGCGAAGAACACCAGATTATTTCCTTTAAGCTGTTTTTGCGCTCGGCACCGAAATGCAGCTTACAACATTTACACACATTATTACATAAAAAAACAAGTTTAAAGAAAATCAACAAAAAAAAAAAACAAACAAAAACATAAAAAAATAAACAAAAAGCAAAAAGTATGTATGGCATGGCGTTGAGAGAATATAACAATAAGAACAACAACTGCAACAACAAACAGAACAACTACCAATAATTATAACGATTTCGATGCATTTTATTGTTGTACGTACACCAAGACCATAATTAGCAAATGCATGCGAGAATATTGTTAAACAATTGGATAGTGGGTGGGGTGGGGACAAGTTGATATCAAGCAGCGCGAGGGGAGGATGCAGTGCGAGGGCGAATAATACAATCCAATCAAACCTACCAACCCAGCACCAACAACACCAACAACAACTAAAACAACAACAGCAGCAACAACAACTACAACAACTACTTAGCTAAATTTGTTAATTTATAAAATAACGAACTAAGCGTCGCAAGCAGCAGCAGGAGCAGCAGAAGCCTGACATGATGGATGAATGAGGAATGTAGCGGGAAGGGCCTTGAAACGATGGGGTTTGAGGGGGGGGGGGTTCCTTTTGACATTGGACCTACAATTTTTGGACAGGACACGGCGGACACACACATTAGCAGGACGACAAAACAAAAAAAACAAAAAATAGCGACAGCAGCGAGAAACCTTTTGGCGGGGCGGGGGGAACGTGTCGTCTGAGCAACAGCGGGCGGTTCGGCGCTTTGAAATAAATAAGGAAAAATATAAAAAAAAAATAAAACAAAAATAATTAATAATACTGATTACAATTAAAAAAAGAAAAAACAAAATCAATATAATATTTAAAAACAAAAAACAAAAGCGAGAAGAAACCCATGCAAAAATTTATTCAGTAAATTGTGCCCGTTTTCACTTTTACTGCACAATAAAAACATCAAGTTTCAGATTTTGCTTTTTCAATCGAATAAAAACAAAAAACAAAAAAAAAACACAAAAATAAAAAAATAATCAACGATTGCAAATTTTTTTTAAATTTACGCAGTGAAAGTGAATGCAGGCACAAGCCTCTGATTATAAATTAAGTTCATATGTAACTTTAATATTAATAAAAAACAAAAACAAAAACAAAAACAAATGCGTGTGTAAACAGGAAGCTGTGCATAAAGAAAACAAGAACAACGCGCGTTAGCAGACGAAGAGCGAATTCGGGAAGAGCGCGCTTAAGCGAAGAGAGCGCGCGTTTTTTTGGGCATTTGCTGCTGGCAATGCTGGCGCTGAGCGAACCAACGGCATTTTTGCGCCAGTGTGTATGCGAGCGTGAGAGCGCCAACAGGCAGAGACGCGCACGCTGCTGTTGCCCCTTAATTGAGACCTAGCCTAGCTACGCCAAGGAACCAAAAGTCAAAACTGTGGCCAATAAACAACAACAAGAAGTAAATCTGAAATCTGAGTGCTGCATATTAGTCACACGCACAGGACACACACAAACACACACATGGCATACACATGAATTCACATTTCAAAAATATGTCAGGCTCTCAAGTACCGCAAAAAACTTGCCAGCAACACCTACGAAGCGCCGCCATCTATCATGCGGCAGCATGTGGCACGGCTTGTGGAGGGAGGTAATTGTCACTGGCTGGTGGGGCGTGGGGGGGCGGCTGCTGTTATATTTTATTTTTTTGGGCGGTCGACGTCAACTGCGGCAGCGACAGCGACAGCGACGGCGACGGCGACAGCTACTGCGATGTATGCGACATGGAAAATCCATTATCACGAAGTGAATTTTTACTGAAAAATTTACATAGCCGCGAGCGCCCGCTACCCGCTACCCGCTGCCAACCCCCCCGGCCGCCCCGCAAAAAACTGCTTCCCTGCTCAACCGCCCGCCCGCATGCATATAAATGTGAAAATAAATCCTGAGTGCGTGTACAGATGCGCTGCAAAGGATGCTGAATAAACACAACAACAATAACAACTGAGAATTGAACTGCGCGAGCTTGACAGACGCGATGATACCCTGTAGATAGCATTCAGCAGGCTTTATCAATATTTGCTTCGCTTTTTTGATTGTGTGACAACTGAGAATTGAATTGCTCGAGGATGACAGGCGCGAATATACCCTGTAAATAGTATCCAGCTGGCGTCTACCTTGCTCCGCTTTAGACTATGGACATCAATTAATAATTTGATGCTGAATAAATGGAGCAACAATAGCTAAAAGTTAAACTGCTTTAGACTGTCCAACGGACAGATACCCTGTAAACAGCGTCCAGCTATCGTTAGTAAAATTTACGCCAGCTTTCTTCGGCTTCACACGGTAAGACAAAAGTTCATATTTCTTTTGTTAAAATTTAATCTATATGACTTTGTTGGGGTTTCTATACCCACCGAGTTATCGTTATTGATTCTTAGGAATTGTGGGAAGTTATCGGTAAATGGAACTATAAACTTTTACTGTATATTTAAGCTTTCAAGCAACGATATAGAATTCGATCGAGATCCTCGAGCTACTACGTCTTATATATTCTTAACATATATATATATTCGTCGGGTTATATTAGTAAAGATCGATATTTGAGTAGGCATCGATTAATGCTAATCAAAGATCTTCAAAATCGATATTTAGTTAGGGAAGGTATCGATTAGTGGTCGATCGATCGATTATCCTTAATAATTGTTAACTAATGCAAAGTTTTTAAAATCGGCCATTAATCGATTAAAGTTATTCGGTACTTGGGAATTGTGAGAGGTATCGATAAATGGAATCATCGAAGCCTTCGCTTCTTCTGCTTCTTGTTCTTACATGGTGTACCTACCTTCTATAATTGCCAAGTTATCGATAATCGATATGTCGATAACAAGGACTTATCGATAAATGGAGTTATAAACTTGTATATCAACATTTTCAAATTCCCAGCTAAAAGCATTCTCAACAGCTTCTCGTGCTGATCAAAGTCCGATTCCTTGCATGCGCATCCACCCGCTTTCACTGTGTACAGGGTATGAAAAGGAGCAGTAGAATATCAACAGTGGAAAATGGTAAAAAGGTTGCCAGAACTGTTGTCGAGAAAGGAGGAATCATTGCTTATAGGCGGGAAACAACTCTATTTGATGGCCATTATTAAGCGCACATAAATATATCTGAATGTTGCCAAAGTTCCAGGTTAGATTTTATTTAATTAAAAGGCATAAATTCAAAACGCAGCGATTCCCAAATAGATGGCCATATAAAACAAAAGTGAGAGCAACGAAAACAAAGAGAAAAAAAAACATGAAACTGAAGAAAATATTAAAAATTTAAATGAACTGCTCAGTTTTTACGATTTTGTCCTTAGTTTATGACGCTGGCAAGGGACGAGCGAGGCGGGGCGTGGCAGGGCGAGGGGCTGGCAGTAGTCATTGGGGCATGCCTAAGCAAACGTTTTGTATTTTTATCGTTTGGTTGGAGGGGAGCAAAAGGGAGGGGGGGCGGGCACATTTTTGGGGCAAGTATCTTTTACGATGCAAATTTGTTGCTATAAAATTGAAGAGTGTAGCCGAAGCGTTGCCTAAATAAACTTTACAGACAACCAAAATGATGATGATGAGTTGCTCGTCGGATGTGGATGTGGATGTGGATGGGATGTGGATGCCTGGACTGGAAAGGCAACGCCACGTGCCGCCTGTGCAAAAGGTTGAAAGGTCAGGCACACTGTGTGCTGCCAGCCTAGCCAGCAATGTTGTGCCTGGACCTGCACTTGGACTGCGATTGAGAGTGGGATGGGAAGTGGAAAGGGGGAGTGGGATGGGAAGTGGAAAGGGGGAGTGGGAAGGGGAGTGGAAGCTGGACGTAGGATCTGGGCGTGGGCCTGGATCTGGGCGTTGGGTTGCCAAAATCAACGAAAATCGATTGCCGCTAAATACCCAAGTTCTTTGGGACTTAACTCTGTTTCGTATACACAAAACTTTTCTTTTTGGGCCTGGTTGCTTTTTATTCCTTCTTGCATTTTTGTTCTTTTCTTTTCTTTTCTTTTTTTTCTACATGCGCTCGCAAATCCCCAACGATTTGCGCACAGTCTCAGGCGCTTTTTCTTTCAACTTCAATATATTTAAATTTTTCCCTCAAATTCTTTCCCTTTTTTTGCATAGGCACATTTTGGCTCTGGGTAAGAACCATAACATGGAAAGTATGAAATATCATTAAATTTCTGATAAACTTTATCTCATTTCCTGCTTTAAGTTATTCTGTTCTGTTTTTTTTTTATCTGCCCCACTTTGAGGCTGGCGGAGTATTTACCTTATGGAACTAAGGGATTAAAAGAGTTTGAGTTCTTGAAAGTGCCTTCAACTGGGCTCTACTTTCTGTGATTGGAAGGATAAAGGTAGAGAAACTCCATTAACTTTTTTTATGCTCCGTTTCGGTTAAGGCACCAGATTTCGAAGTTCAAACTGTCCTACTATACACAATATCAAATATTACAAGATTGCAAACAACATAAGACAAATTCAAGGGAGGGAGAAGCTTAAGTCTTAAAGCAAATCTTTGAATGTTTTCTAGGCTTTGCTTACATTTGAAACGAGACGAACTTTTCATGAGCAGAGAAAACGAGTTTCTCAAAAAATTGTTACTATTATCTAAGAAAGATTTCTTCACGATTTTATGGACACATTTTTTAGAAAACTGGAAAATTAAAGAAGTTTTCTAAAGCATTCTCCTTTAAAGAAGTTCTAAGGAGATTCTTTCAAAATATTCAAAGAAAACTTTGTAAATTTATTTAGAAACGTTTTTCTTACTTCTCTTAATATTGCTTCTTTGTCTTTCTAGAAGAAATCTTTTGCTAAGGCTTTTAAGATAAGTTATTTTTCTAGACGAAACTCTTAAGGTTGTCAAGATTGATTCTGAATCTTTCCAGAGGTAAAGTATGCTAATGTTATTTATATTTCTAGAGGAAACTTTTTTTTGAGATACATTTTTGTCTTTCCAAATCTGTTTTTAAGCAATCAAGATAAGTTTTTTCTTCTTTCTAAAGGAAACCCCCTTTTCATAAGTTTCTCAAGAAGTCTTTTGATTTGCCTGGAAACTTAAGCCTAACATCTTTGCCTTTACATCTTAATCGTATAAGATGCTTAAGTGTCATTGGGTTCACATAGGTTATGAAGAAATAGCTAATGTCTTTCTGCCTGATTACCCAAATTAGCTCCGATAAATCATATATTAGTTAGAATGGAGCTCTAATTGAAGGCACTAAACGAACTTTTTGTGGCCACAAAAGCATATCCACCGAGAATCCGAGTTACCAAAAAGCAACCCTTAAAACTATTTAAACATTTTATGGCCGCATACTAAATCATAAGGGAACTATAAATAGGCCAATTTTAGTGCTATGCTGGCTAGAGAGGGGGAGGGGAGGGGGTTGAGTTGCGGGGTTTGAGTATTTAGTCGGATATTGTCAGCAGAAAGGATGCTCATTTGTGCCTGGATTGTGTGTGTCCCTGTTGTTCTAGTTGTTCTTGTTCTAGTTGTTGTTGTTACACCTGTTCAATTATCTCCGAAATTGGTGCAGGGCATTTTTATAGTCTTCTCCAGGTTGGGCACAGCCCGCAGGCAGAGGCGGCAGAGGGTGTGGCAGCGGCAGTTTTTGGCTTGTTTTGTTTACTTTGTCGTTTCTTTTGGCTGGCGGGCATTGACTGACTTCCTGCTGGATGTGTGGCTGTGGCCGTGGCGCCTCGCCCGGTGGCGCCTCCGTCGAGCTTTGTGCGTGTTTCGCTTTTGTACGTTTTGCCATTGCCGCTTCCTTCCGATATGCTTTATTCGCTGCTGTCGCTCTGTATTCCTGCTCCTCTTTGGCTTTCCATTTTGGCTTGGCTGCTTTTTTTTTCTTCCCCTCCGACTTTTCGCTTTTCTTTATTTCCCAGCGAATTTGGTTGTCTCGCACGTGAGCGGCATAATGAAATTTGTTGTGTGACGGCCACTCCCTGTTGTCCCTCTGTGTGTGTGTCCCTGTGTGTGTGCCCAGCTGCTTAGCCTAATCTTATGCGCGCTCCTTAAAGAGCTCTCCGGCTGTCGATTTAATGTGCTGAGAAATCTCGGCTTGATTTTTGCTCTTATTTGCATGTGCCTCTCCCCCCCTCCCACTCCCCAACAGAAAAAAAGGTGACAACACAAAATGTTCCAAAATGTGGCAACAAAAACAAGCCCCAAAGTACGCCACACCCCCTCCGCCCGCTAACACACACACACACACACACACACACACACACAAAGTAGTCGTGTTAAAGTTGAGTCTTTGGCTGGCTGGCTGCCCCCCCTCCCTGGGCTCTACAGTTTCTGGTTCTGGTTCTGGTTCTGGCTATGCCTCCTGTGCTTTCGAGTGGAAAATTACTTTCGCAGCTTTATGATGCGGAAATTATATGAAAATCATGGCGAATTTGCCTTGCAAGGAATGCCGAGTCGCAGCTCCTTTAATACCCACACACACACACACACGCACACACATACGCATCTGCATACTGCGTACGCATACGCCTCGTACGCTCTGTCCGCCTCGTCCGTCTCGTGCCTGGGCTCTGCTATCGGTGCGGGCCGATCAAGGCGCCCAGCTGCCACGCCCAGTCGCATATAATGAAACGGCAAACGGTCGTTGACAACGCTGCCAAGCCACAGCCATAGAGATGGGACACAACAAAAACAAACACGACACGACACGAAACGACACGAACTCGAAACAAATTTGAATAGTATTTAGAGCTTAAACAAATTTCCTTTCCATGGGCAAAGGGTATTATATTTGTTGCAACCTTTTCAATCTAAGCACGAACACGCACGACACATTCCTTTTCAAACACGTCGTGTTTCAGCGTGTCACGAATGCGAGCACGACACGCGCTCAGCTCTAGGCGCTGAGCAGCAGGAGCAGCTGCTGACTGGCTCCATTTCCATTTGAATTAGCATAAAACGAGGCGGCTTACGTCTGTCTATTGTGCGGCAAAGGGGCGGGCAGTTGGGGCTAGAGCTGGGCGGGGCGGGCACTGGCGCATTGCTGAGCAGATATCATCTGTTGCTGCTGCTTCTGCTGCTGCTTCTGCTGCTGTTGTTGTTGTTGTTGTTGTTGTTGCCGCCGTGTGGCGACGCCAGCGAGAACGACTTCGTTATCTTTTTAACTTGGCGCTGTCGTTTATTTAACTGATAATGATTTGATGGCAGCTGGCTAAGCTTTCGACAAAGCCACGCCCCCCATCCCACATTCTAGCAGTTGGTATAACACGCCCCATCCAGCGCCCAAAAACTGCTCCACGACGCCATTTGCTGAGGTCAATTACACGCTTTCGATTAAATTTGCCATGGCTTCTGTTTGTTGTTGCTGTCTCTGCTCCTGCTGGGTGTTGACAAGGAACAGCTGCCCGAGCTGGCAGCTACAACTATGTGGACTCACAATCCTTACCCCCCTCCCGCACACACACAGCTTCCTCCCACCCGCCCACACACATGCCTAGGTATGTGGCACAAATAAAGTTGAATTATTATTTTTCTTTATGGAGTTGGGGCAAGCTGGTTGGGGGCGTGGCGCGTGCTTGGCATGCTCAAGTGTTGCCATTGCATATCCGCATCGTTATCCATGAAAGCAGCGGGCGCTGAGCCTTGTTTGTCCCGGACTGGGAGCAACTGGAACTGCCACTGGAATGACACGAAAAGCTCTTTAGGAATCTGGGTTTTAGATTAAACGGCCCTTTTAGTAAATGCCAATACAATGCAGTAAAAAAAGGTGCTCCAATATATATATATATTTTCTCAAATTCCTAAATGTTTACAAATATGAGTCGCGTTTCGAAGGGTTAGCCAAAGTTGCACGTAATTGAGTTGAAGTCAAAAGTATTTTCTATAAATTTAAAGTTCTCAGACTTTATTGTCGTCTTTTACTAAGACGAAGGCAGCAATTTAGAGAACAAATGAGATCCTGAGCGGGCTAGAGTAAGAGCAGAACAAAGAAAAATGAGAGAGTAAGAGGGATGTGGGGCAAAAAGAGAGTGGGAGATAGAGAGAGAATTATAGTGAGAGTACAAGAAGAGGTAAAGTTTAATTGATTATCAGACGCAAAGCTCACAAGCGTGAAGAACTTACTTGAATTCATGAGAATCGCATAGAAGGGTAATATATCTAAATACGTTGGTTTTTAGTTAAGGGCTACTGAAGTTAAGCTTGCGCTGCGTTTCATACGTACGCAAGTATGTACGCAAATATATACATAGATGCATACATGCACACATACGCACACAAATACACATACATACATAATTACATACATGAGTGCATACATACCGAAACATGCATGCATATGTGCACACATACATAAGAAAACTGGAATTCATTCTAACAAAGCTCATGAGAATTGCATAGAAGGGAAATAAAATAGGTTAGTTTTAATTTGGCCAACTTGCTGTGCATTTCATACATGTATGTAGATATGTTAGATATGTAGATATGTATGTATGTTCATAGATTAATACATACATGCATATTTACATAGATGTATACATACGCACTTACATACTTACATAACCTCAACTACATCAAAAAATTGTGACACCTTGCTTATTAATTTCCACAAAGTACATTGAAGTTAAACTTAAAGCGGATGCAATGACAAACGATAATTGAAATGCATATCAATGTTTATTTACCGAATTCCACAAATTTTCCACACTTGCGAGTGGAATTCTGCAAACCTCTTTTACTAATAGAACAACAGGGCAAACGGTTTTAATAGCTTGAGCTGTGCGTTGCTCATCAATCAGTTAGTCTGTCCATCAGTTCATCAGTCTGGCAGTCTGGCAGTCTGTCGGCCTGTCAGGACGAACAGCTGTAGGTCGTATGCATGACACACCAGGCAAGCCATAGAAGTGAATCGAGCTGGCGGTAGCCGGGCCTGGGGTCATTCGAGTGCGAGGGTCAATTAGAAAAACATGAACAGCAATTGAAAAGGTGCTTTAAGGTAATTTAATACAAGACCAGGCAGATTCGTGGAATTCAAATTACGCTCGAAACCTTAAATCGTTGTGGGTTGTGCGAATTGGAGGCGGGGTATATGAGTGTCTGTGTGTGTGGGGAGGGGGGAGGGGGTGTGTGACGAGGGTTTGTAGTTTTCTAGTCAAGCGTCCATTTCGCAGCCGCCTTGCCGAGCAGATATAGAAAGTAGGCATTGCCGCAGACAATCAGATCCTCGCCGGTCTCCTCGTGTGCGCTGTCCATCAGCACCGGATAATATTTGACCACCAGCATGGTGAGGGTCATGCGTAAATAGAGCAGGTTGCGCTCCTTGGCAGCCAGAAAGCTGAGCGATACAATGTTGCCCAACACCGAAAGATCTCGCAGTGTCTCGGTCAGATCGCAATCCTTGCGATTCTTCATCACGGAGCACCTCAGATCGAGCAACAGCGGCACCACAAAGATGCCATGGGCCAGCGCAACGGCGCCCAGGCCCAGCGAACGTGCATACAGCTCCATGTTAACCAACGCAAGCGGCACCACCTCCAACATGCTCTGGGTAACGTTGCGCAGTATGCTAAATTCGCTCCCCTTGTCTGCTCCTCCTCCTTTGCTGCTGCCGTCGTCCAGCAAGGCGCGTATAAGGCCACACACGGCGGACAGGCCGCCCACCACGCAGGCGGCAAAGGCGAACGGCTGCTCCTGGGGCATTAGCTTGTAGGCCGTCAGGCCCGATGAGGTCAGCAGGAGCGTATTGTATATGAAGCGCAGCCCGCGGCTCGATATGGGTTCGCTCATCACGAAGGAGCTACACAAATAATTTTGAATAACTCGATGTCGATCTGAACAATATCTGGAAGGTAGTAAGATTCGGGCCTACAAACACAGCCGGTTCGAACACGGATTTTCAATATTCCCTCTTCCTTTTGGAGTGCCAAGCATGTTCACCCTGGTTACGAAGTTCGTGGTTCGAGCTCCTATGCAGCCGACAGGCAATACTTATAAATATACATGTAAATATTTTACATGAAAAGCCTAAGCCAGACCAGATCTAAACATTCAAACTAGCAAGTGTGCCCGACTAGAGGGATGAAGCAAAGAGGGGGTATATTGGCTTTGTAGAAGGATCTGACATCCTTCCTGTATATATATATTTGGTCAGCATCAATAGCCGAATCAAGCTGGCCATTCGTCCATTCGTCTTTCCATCCATCCAGCCATCTATCTGTCCGTCCGGCTGTCCATCTATCCCTCTATCCATCCGTCTGTCTCTTCATCAGTCTCTATATCCGAGTGTGCGGATACGTCCATATCAGAACCTTTAAGAGCTAGGGTCTTGTAAGTTGAAAAGTATGTCCTTTTAGTGCCCGGCAGAGCGAGTTCCGAGAATCGACAACTTGCCTCGTTTCTAATGTCAAAATCTTATCATTTCTAAGGGGGTTTAATAGCTCAAGTTCGACAAGTTCGACAAATTAGACCTCTTAAATAGTATACACAGATCAAGTATCTTTTATTATATAGCTAACAGCTCATCCTCTCTTTGCATCAGAAGAAGATGCAGGGTATCCCCTGGTCGAACACTCTAAGCTTGAGTACACCTGTTTTTTATAGCAAAATGTCGGATGTGAATGGGAGGATTAAGATTCTAGATATATCAGAAATAATGTATATATATAATGTATCGGAGTTAGCCGGATCGAAGCACTATTTCATATAGCTAGCTATATGTTGCTTCGATATCTGCTTCTTTCTGATATGCCCAGCAAAGTCAAGCTTTACGATATGCCCCAGCAAAATCAAGCTTTACGATATACCCAACATAGGTCCACATTTCCCACCCAATAACTCGATCAATTCCTTTCCGATTTCGACGAGGTTTGGCTTGAGTACTTTACTCTACGCAAATCGAATAACTATAGCATATAGTTAGCTCTTATGCTGTTCCCTTCGGAGTTTTATCTTCTTCTCTATCTTCTTTGCAAGTCTAATTGGAATTTGCACATATACTGCAAAGAGCTAATTGGGCTCGGCGAGAGTTGAACCAGCACAAAAAATTGTAATGTTGTTGGCACTAATTAAAGACGTGTGAGTGTGTGTGTGTAGATATGTATGTATATGTGTATGTATATGTGTATGTATATGTGTATGTATATGTGTATGTATTAATATATATAGAAGATCTGTGGAATGCGGCCGGATGCGGGCTTGTTAACAATATCTGAATGTCTGGATTAACCGCTTTGCTGCCAAATGACAAACTCTAATTGCAAGTGCAACATATTTTAATGAGTATCAACACACAGACATGTGCATTAATATATGCATTAATATATACATTTAAATATATATATATTTATGTAAATTTACATATATATATGTGTACCCTTTCCTGCCCGCCCGGGCCCCCCGTTCTGCCCTGTCGCTTTATTCAACTCGACAAGTGAAGTGAGTGTGAATATTTTTTTTTTAGGTCATGCCAGAGCACTGGACGGCACCTGGTAAAAAAAAAGGGAAAATTAAAAAAAGCAGTAAATAGGTAGGTAAAAAATGAAAAACGAGGCAGAAATATGGTTCGAATCCTTTGCATCCTGTTGGCAGGGAAATTGCAGTCAACATTTATTTCCGCAGCTTGATGAAAAATTCGAAAATAATTTGCGAGCCATAATTAAAAGGCGACAGGTCCAGCAGGCCCCAAAGCAGGCCTGCTCCCCAAAGGTCCTTGGTGCCCGAAAGGAAAGTCCTGCCAAAGGCTCTATGCTCCTTGCTGCGCCGCCTCCCACGCCTCCCTCCAAGCTCGAGGGCCATAAACAATCCGCATAGAGACGCGTTTTCGATTTTCGCCTCAATTGGCAACATATGGCCAACAGACTTTGAAGGAGGCGGCCACCTCCTTGACGTGCGGCGGGGCGGTGCGGCATTTGCATTTGTGACTGCGAATTGCGAAAATGCGAAAATTTAAAGTTTTCGTGATAAGAGGGTTGTAAAAGCACAAAAAGAAATGGCGACGTTTGCCAGGACGCAGCGCGCGACACGAAAAGGGCGGCAGACAAAAGGCGATGCCGGAGCTGAACAAGAAATATCGCTGCGGGGCGGCGGCTGAGCTGATGCCAGCGGGGAGTGGGGTGGAGGGGGTGGTTGTGGAGGGGTGTCTCTTTCTGTGTGTGTGTGAGTGTGTGTGTGAGTGTGTGTGTGTGTGTGTGTGGGTGGGTGGGAGCTCTACTTAGTCGCATTGTAGCGCGGCATTTGCCAGAAGGTGCCAACACATTTTATTGCTCTATACCCTAACCCAACAGGGGTTGCAGAACTATGTGAAAAGCTTTAACCACGAAAAACCTGGAGAATCCTTTCCACTTTTTTTCTTCAAATGTAATAGCATTTTGTTGTGCCTGTAACAAGAGAAGGGAATGTAATACAATAAATATTGATAATAAGATAAGATATAGGAAAAGAGAAGAGAGAGAGAAAGAAGAATAAGAATTGAATAGAAAAGAAGTATGGGAAGAAATGATGGAATGGCAAGAAATAGAATAGTTTAAAATGGAAAAGTAGCTAAGAAAGTATATATAGCAAATATATAGCTGGAAAATATAGCTAAGATTGCAAAAGAAAAGAAGAAACTAGACTAGATTAGACATTAGATAGAATAGAAATAGAGTAGAAATAGAATAGAAATAGAATAGAAATAGAGTAGAAATATAATTGAATTGCAATAGAATATCATCTAAATCGATTAAAAGCAGAGTATTTAAATATTTTAAGTAGTTTCCTTTAGATATATGTATATGCTGCTCCTGGAAGCAACATTCCCAAGGATTCTTCAGTCTAGATATAGAATATATCTTGTCTAGGGTATAACTTTATAAGATTATTCGATTAGATCTGTGGCTTGAGTTAGAGAAGTCCCTTATAACTCTAGGAATAACTATATAGGGAATATATATAGCTAAGAGATCTTCAGGATATTCACTTTCCTTAGAGCTCAAAATGTGACCAGTCTCAGTCTTGAGTCTATAACCCGCCTGGCTAAGATCCTTGACCTGACCAACTCGTCCACAGGTGAGAGACAGCCCAGTTCTTCCCAATTGCAAGACCCAAAGTACTTTGTTTAAGGGTATTATTGGAAATAAACATATATATGTTTATTTATAAATCGAAAAGAACTTTTCGATTTAAGTTTGTTTGCGAAATATTTGCATATTTATGTGCTTGTTTTTTGGTTCGCGTTAAAAACAACTCGTTTAGAAACTTACGTGCGAGAGTATTCAGAGTGCAGCTGGCAAAACGAAAAGAAGCGAAATCTGTACTTTTTTCTGCCTATTTTATTGTTTAACTTTTGCGCCCTCGCCCTTCCTCAGCAGCCCTTCCTCAGCAGGCACTTAACGAGCAGAGTCAAGGGGGCGGGCGGGCGGGCAGGCACTTTGATATATGTGGGCATGGACGGCGCACATGTCTCTATCTATAAAACGTCAACTTTATTTGGCCAACTGAGGCCCCCCCCTCCTCCCCTCCCCCCTCCACCCGTAATGCAATAAAACCAGCTGTCGATTTGTTTATATTATAAAAAATAATTAGTCTGTATTCGGCGTCGAAGTCGACGAATCATCATATATGATATTGTATATATGGTATGTATATGTATGTTGAGATCTTGTTAAATAACAAGCAGCGGGGTGTGGGAGCGGGGCAGGGGGAGGGGGCATGGTGTTGGCGGGGAGAGAGGCGTGGGGCGGGGCGGGGCGGGTGATTAAAGTATAGCCATGGTGATTAATACGCTTGGATAATTGGAATAATACGAAATACATAATAATGCAATACAATTAGTTGATTTATGTTTGTTTTTTTTAGTTTTTAGTTAAGTTTTTGTTAATAAGTTGTTTTTATTTGTTATGCTTGATGAATGCGACTAAAAAGGCAATGAAGGAATGTTATTGAAATGAAAAACTCGTGTGTTCTTGCGATGCACAAAATTTAGCTATATATGTGTGTATGTATGTATGTATGCGTGTGTGAGAGAGAGAGAAAAGCGCGCGCCAAAATTCTGTTGCATACTTTCGGGCGTGCTTTTCTTCATGCGCTTCCGCTTCCGTTTCCTCTGGCGTATAATCTATATAATAATGTGTGTGTATATATGTATGTATATATTTATGCGTTTATTAGTTGATTCATTTTGTTAAATAGCTTCATAAAACTTGCATTTGCTGCGCCCGTTTCTTATATAGAATATCTCTGATAAATATATATATGTACTATATATATATGTGTTTTTTGTGTAATTTTTTACGCTTCTTCGTCGTTTCCTCGTCGTTTTTTGTTTTCGTTTTGTAACATAGTTGATTTAGGCAAAAATGGCAACAAAATTGTATGTTTAACATTTGTCTACTTGCGAAAAAACCGTTTATAGTCGATATATGGTTCGAGTTGTTCTTCATCTTGTTCTTGTTCTTCTTCTACGTGGCCAGTTTCCATATCATTTCATTTGTTTAGTAGATGTATAACTTTAGCTAACTAACAATTAATTTAAACATTTTGTAACTTATAATTGGCAATAAAGTGTTTGAATAAGCAAACATTTAACATTTAGCATACAATTTATCATTTTGGTTTTTCCTTTCCTTTCGTTTCGTTTCGTTTCGTTCTCCTCAAACAAATAACCAAAAAAATAAACAATAAATAGCTATGATATAATATATATATATATATATATATATAATGTATGTATATATGATATATGTATATAAATGTATCTCTGCGTTCTTTTTGTTTCTTGTAAAGTTGTAGTGATTGTGGCCTGATTAAAGTACATATGTATATATATTCATATAGATGCAGCAGGGGTAGTCAAGATGGCACAAGTCCAATTACTCTTGGGCTATTACCCTGGTAGGGGTAGTCATGATTCATATTGGCAAGCAACGTTGTATTCAATCTTTCTCTTTAGCCTTTAGGTATTCAAAGTTGTGCATAGAAATGAACGCTTAAAAGAACTCTATAAGCAAATATTTTTATCGTAGTGACTACCCTTAATAAAAGGGGTAGGGGTAGTCAGTCACAATGTTCCATCAATCTTGAGCTTTTGAGCGCTTTGAGTTTGCAAATGCAACTTCTAAAGTTTTGCAGTTTGTTGCCATTGTGACTACCCCTAACTAACTAGTAGGGGTAGTCACAATGCTGAAAATTCATTTTTTTGTGCAATCTGTAGTTCTTGAGCGCTTTAGTAAAAACTGCAAAAGAAGTTAAGCAATTATTTTTGTTAAAATGCTGACTACCCCTAATATACTTTTTATTAGGGGTAGTCAGCATTTGAACAAAAATAATTGCTTAACTTCATTTCAGTTTCTACTTAAGCTGACTATCCCTAATAAAAAGTATATTAGGGGTATTCATAATGCTCCATAATTAATTTTTGTGCAAGTTTTTAGTTTTTGCGCGCTTTAAGAAAAAGCTGAAATTATATTAATAATTTTTATAGTGCCTCAAAGTACTTGTTAACTTAGGGACTACCCCCAATTAAAATAGTAGGGGCACTCACTATGCTCAAAATTGTTTGTTGTATAATCCTTAGTTTTTCAACGCCGAAATGAACAACCTGAAAATGCATTATACATATTTTATAATCCCAAAAAACGTTTGTTACCTTTGGGACTACCCCTACTCAAATAATAAGCGTAATTAAGCTGTTTAAATTCCTTTTGTTTTGCAAATTGTTTCCAAGATGTTCGACCTATAGAATGCATTCATGTTATTTGGAATGTTTTCGCTCATCGTGACTACCCCTAATGCGAAAATGTTCTCTTTATGCTAGCTGGCAACTTAAAATACTTAAAGCCCCGTTTGTATTAGTGAGTGATTGAGTTTATGGCGCCTTCTTTATAGCATAGGTATAATTAGGTAGTTGGGTTAGATTAGATTAGTTTTCACTTTTTTTTTGTTTTCGTTTTTTGGATTCTTTTATCTCCAATTAAAAATCGTTGGTGGCAGCCGGCGCCAAGTAAAAGTTAATCAGTCGCTGGTTTTAATGTTGTTGATTTTGGTTTGGGGTCCATTTATATGTCTGGATGATGTGTGTTGTGTGTGTGTGTGTGGGTGTGTGTGTTTCTTTGGCCATTTAAATGCTGGACTAGCTCTCAGTTGGTGGGTGTGGACAACTCGATTGGCTGGCATTTTAGAAGTCGCTGATCTCGCCCTCAGTCTCTGGATAGGTGCAGGAGAAGGGATGCAGCAGCCAGTTGCACAGTCCCTTGTTGCCCTCCTGGCGCTGGCGCTTCTTGCCGTGCCGCTGATAATTGCCGCCACCTGATATGGTAATGCGATGTCGCTGGCTCTTCGACATGCCCGAGGCGAAGCTGCTCTCGTCCGAGTCCCGCACCGTGGCCACGCTGTGATAGCCGCTCTCCGCGCGACGCGATATGCCCGAATGCTTGGAGGTGCGCGGCGTCGAGGAGTCGTGCCCGCTGTCGTAGGCCTCCGAGCTGGTGTTCAGCGGCAGCAGAGGCAGACGCGACTGCGCCGCCAGCGGCAATATATTCGTTATCTCGTTCAGCTTGTGCTGTGCATCCTCCAGCGAGCTGCGTCTGCCCACCCCGGCTCCTCCGCCTGCCGTTGCTGCGGACTTCTCCTCTAGCTCAGAGATGTCATCGTGCTGGGGCGCAAAACGTTTCTCGCTCTTGGGCAAACTGGGATCCGAGGCGCCATCCGGCTGGCGCAGCAGCGCATAGTCATCCATGCCGGCGATTTCCATGATGCCATTCAGACTGGGCAGCGAGCCCTGGCTGGGACTATGCGACGGCTGCTTGGGCGGACTCGGCGTCAAACGATACGCCGGCTCGCTGCACACACTGCTCTGGCCCACATTGAAGCGGAAGGCGGGCTCGCTGAACACGCTGCCCACATCCGTGCGATAGAGCGCCGCCGAGGGCGTCACCTCCGCCATGGCCAGCTGCGAGGTGAAGATCTCGTGCAGGCGCGCCAGCTGATCGAACTGGTGTCTGTAAGCAGATGGCGTGAGGGAGGGGTGAAGGATTAAGTACGATTAGCAGGGGAAACAATCGCAGAGAGATTCAAGTCGGCAGCTTTCGACTAGGGAATACCCTGAACCCTCTTCTTCCAACACCAAATGCAGATATATATACTATTCAAGAAGCTACATGAGCTACAGCACATGTCTCTAGCTCTTATAGGTTCTGAGTTCCTTGCGTTCATACATACGTACAGACGGACGGGCGGACAGTCGGACGGACAATTGCAGGGTATAAAAACCATATATTTAGGTAGTTGTGCTCACCTGGCGCGTTCTCCGCACTCGCTGAAGGACTCGCAGGCCATATTGAAGCTGGACACAAAGGACAAGTTGTCGCAGTGGCTGAGCGCGGCCAGCGGATGCACTTGCTCCCGTTCGCTGCGCGCCATGGTGCGTGCGATTTCCTCCTCGGTCACCTGAAGGCCGCAGTCGATGCTGCGCTGCGAGGAGGGGTGCTGCGATGCGGAGGAGGCGCGACTGACGGCGGCCAGCTCCGATTCGTGCAGCTGCTCGCGTGAGACGTGCCGCGAGAGCATCCGATGCAGACTGTCGTGGGAGATGTCACGCGAGCCCAGCGGATCGTCGAGCAGCGGCAGCGCGGGCGGCACCTCCGACGGCCCGCTGTCCTGATCATCGCCATCCGGCGGTACTTCCTGGCAGCTGCCTGGCATAAGCGGCAGGCTGTCCAGGCACGGCGGCAGCTCCAGTGCAGGCTCCGGCTGGAAGACAGGCCGTTCCGGCAGCTCCAGTGACTTTTGCTTGAGCTGCGACAGCTTCAGATGCAGCGCCGTGGGCGAACTGCTGGCGGAGACGCTGCTGGCCGCGCTCTGGAAGACTTGCGTGGTCTGATTCTCCACCCACTGCCGTATCATGGTCTTTTTGTGCGCATCCATAAAGCCGTAGCCCTGCGTCTGGGCAGCCGTCGGCAAATTGCCCGCGGTCAGGGAGCGACACGATTGCGATTTGGGTCCATCCACCCAGGTCTCGCACTGCTTCACGTGGTTCACCTCGCGCATCAGGTGACGCGCCTCCGCCACCTTGGCCCGGGACACACGTGGCCCGTCGATCCACTGCTCCTCGGTGATCTGTCGCATGCCCGCCTCCAGCTGCTCCAGTGCAGCGCCCGGCGCGTTGCCATGTGGCCGGCGCAGCGGCGAACCCTTCGGCGTCGGCATATTCGAGGCCTTGGAGCACATGTGTCTAGGAATGGGTGAGCCCGGTGGCGGCAGCAGCTCATGGGCCAGCCCACTGTGTGCGTTCATTGGGGAGGAGGAAGCAGCAGCAGCTGCGGCAGAGTTGTGGCGCTTTAGGCTGCCAGTAGAGCTCACAGAAGGTTGCAGCTTTTTGGCTATGAAAGGGATGAGTGGGGCAACGGAAGAAGAAATGCGGATTACAGAACCGGAAAATATATAAGGCTATGTTTTCCAAGTTGAACAACAGGTTTCCAAGCTAACAACCCTTTTGCTAATTGATTCTTTCTCTTATAAAAACTATGTCTACGGAAGGTTCAATACTTTCTCCTGATTCAGACTCTAGAGTCGACTTATCATTGGGTCTTATAGACTTGACTTATTGTTCCCATCAATAGTTTCTATTAATCAATGATTAGTATTGAAATATTTAAGGTCTTAAAGGTCCTTAAGTTCCTTCCTAGAACATTCGTGGCGTTAGGGATTTTCCATTAACCTAGAGCTGGACTATTCCGAGAGAACTCTTCGTCAGACTTTAATGGATTCTGTTTAGAGAACTTGTTTTGATTGAAGTTAACTTTGTTATCTGAAATATTCCAAGAAATCTCTAACTTTCATTCTAGCCAACTCATCAAGGCTTTCTGCCTCGCTTTTGATATGTGACAGTCGTCCATACGAGACAAGCTATCATTTTACCGAAAGTAATCTAGTAGACTGTCTCTGGGGTGCAAATCTAATGACTCGAGGAATTTCAATTAAAATCTCATAAGCAAAGCCCGTCAATTGCTGCTTAGCACTCAGCTACATGAGGGGTTGTCTGTCTGCCCGGACACTTACCCTTCTCGATGGCTGCCTTCTTCATCAGCGGACTGGCACAGTTTGATTTGGGTTGAGCTGTTGGCTTGGCGAGCAGGCCGCGATTGTCCGTGGCGTTGAGGCTGAGCGAGGGCAGATAAACGGGTGGATGTTCGCCGTCGGTGGCATCATCATGGGGTCCCATATAGATGACAGTGTCGGCTGAGATCTCCGAGCTAGATGGATCGGCGCCGGAGCCAGCGGAGGAGCCGCCGCCGGTAGCTAGGCCCTGTGCCAGGCCCACGGCCAGGGGCATGGGCATGGCACGATGCTTGCGTCGACGCAGGCGATGAATGCGCGAGGCAATCTGTATGGTGGACAGGGCGTCCTGGTAGCATTGGGCGTGCAGGACATGTGCGACAATTGCCACATGGCAGGTGATGGGTGCCAGGCAGTCCTTCAACAACGGCGTCAGCGGGTGGTCCTTGTGCGGCGGATGCCTCTGCCCGCTCAATATGGCCAACAGTATGTTGCCAATTCCCGAGAGTGGCAGACCACCGCTGCGATTCGCACAGCCGCCCAAGTCGATGATATGTAAACGGCTGCGACCGCCAGCAACTGAATAGAGGGGAGGTTGGGTGGGTTTCAGTGGGGTGTGGGATGTGGGGTTGGGTTTGGGTGAGAAAGAAATGCGACACTTTAATGGCCTGGCGTCTAGTGAAACATTTAGCGGGCCACTTGAGTGGCAGCAGCAACAACAACAACAATAACGAGAACGACAGCTACAACTGAAATGGAGAGTGGGGGGAGAGAGCTAGGACTTACCACCTCCCTTGCGGGACAGGCTGTACTGGTAGACGTGCAGCGTGAAGATGAGGGCCGACTCCAGCGTCGCTTGTGTCGAGTTTGAATTGCAGCTGGAGCTGGCGGAATTGGGGCCGGGACCGGGACTGGCACCGGGACCGGAACTTTTTAAGCGTCCGGCCAACGCGGAGTCGAGAAATAATGCCGCACGTTCGGCGGTGGGTGCACGTAGTTCCGTTGGGCCGCCAAGGAAGTCGTCACGCAAATAAATCCCCGGGGAGTCGTCAGATTCTGTATTGGAGTCATGGAGTGAATGAAAAGGGCATTAGCTTTTATGTGAGCGTATAAATGCCACACTCCATGTAGTTAGCAGTCATTGGCGCAGTGGAAAGGGCGTGGGGCATGCCTCACAGGTTAACTTTATTCAAATTGGGGGGGTTGCGAACCCTGCCCGACATTATCATCAGCTGGCCCAGGGGCAACATTATAACGCCCACGCCCATTCTTTATCACCAAACTCCCTGCTAACAGGTGGCGTCCTGTCGTGCTTCCTTCATGCTTACCAGCCGCATGCGAGATGAGCAAATCCGTGGAGAGAGCATCCGGCCTGGTCGCATTCACGCCCACAGCGCTAACCCGGACCGAGAAGCGGGCACCGCTCTTCTGTCGTCGCTCCTGTATGCCCTTGTACAGCCAGGCAATGGCACAGGCCGCCGCGCCCAGAGCGCCAGCTCCCAGTTCGCCCAGCACCGTTTGAGTTTGCCCCGTGCCCGGATAGCCCATGGCCAGCAGACAGCCATCGGAGCCCTCCAGCACGGCGGGTATTACTTCGCTTAAGGCCGCCGCACAGACATCCGACTGGAAGAGAGTGTGGATTACACAGTTGATAAATATTCACTTGGATTGTCCCTAATTTATCTCAGGCAAAGTGCCCAAGACTCTTCCGTATACGGAATATAGACAAAGAGAGACGGAAATCGGTTAAAGTATTCTTGACTTGATAGGGAAAGGCCACATAGCTTAGATAACTTTATGATATGAGATGCTATCTAAAGTTATTTTTAAATATCTATCCAGCTGGTTCGAGTTCAAGATCGGATCAAGATAGTTATAGATTAGATAGATGTGGGTTATCTTAATTCGATATCTGGGCATACAAAAGATTGCCAAGTTCTATCAACATAGGCTTAGAAATGTGGATCAAATCGGTTTATATATATTGGAATATAATTATTATATACTGGAATAGAATGAGAAAGAAATGTTCATCTATCCAGTTGATATATTTCGGGTCTATTTGCTCGTATTTGTATTATACTTTATGTATGCTAGACATGTTATTCGATCGGAGAGTCAGTCAATCAATCAGTCAGTCAATCAATCAGTCACTCAATCAATTAGTCTATCAGCCAATCAAGTAAGTCAATTAGTCAGTCGATTAATCAGTCAGTCAATCAATGAGTCAGTCAATCAATCAGTCAGTCAATCAATCAGTCAGTCAATCAATCAATTAGTCAGTCAATCCGTCAATCAATCAATTAGTCTATCAGTCAATCAAGTAAGTCAATCAATCAGTCAGTCAATCAATCAGTCAATCAATCAATCAGTCAATCAGTTCGCATTCATTATGTAAACAGATATGGAACAGGATCATATTGGACAGTGTGCGGAAGATTTTACATAAAGTTGATCCACAGTCAATCAGTCGATCAATCGGTTTTAAAAAGAAGAAATATCCTTACACGAATCACAGATTAAAATGTTTTGAATATATGAACCTTCCTTTAGTTATCTTAAGTTGGAAGGAGAATCCCGCGATCAAATGAAATGTATTGGATAAATCTTAAAAAATTGCAGTGCCCTTTGAACTCTAAGTTTTTATTTGATAAGCTTTAAGATAGAATTATGTGATGCTCAGCTCGAAATAAGTTCTTGCAACTTCCAGCAACTTCTTCTTTAATACCTTACACCAGGACCTTACAGCAGGATTTAACCTTAGCTATCTTGTGTAACTTCTCAAGAAGACGTGAATTCCTTTTCTTAAAAGAACCTGTTCCAGGATTGAAGGAAGTTTATGTTCTCTAGACTTGTTTCAGCTCTGCGATTCGGATTCTCCCAGAACAGTTACGTATCCTTGACTCACCTGTTTATCCTCGGCGGTAAACAAATTATCGAATGCAAACATCTTGGGCGCTGCCACCATGGGCGCTCGCTCCTGGGCCTGGGGTGCGCAGACGTTCTTTGGATCGGTCAGTGTCACCTGCCGCTTCTTCTTGTCCAGCGTCATGAAGTCGGGCTCGATGGAGCCGTCCGCCCGGTCGGCGACGCGCAGCATGACTTTGACCTTGCCAACGCCATAGCATTCCCGGCTGGCGAGGCGTCGCGCCAAGCTCGGCGGCATCGGCGGCGGCGCACGCTGCAGTGCACCACAGAAGCCGCCATTCCGTGGTATAGCATTGTTCATGACTCCAGTTGTTGTATGTCGTCCACGGTTCTCGGTTTCCATGGCTATGGAAGATTCTGGTTTCTGGTATGTTTTGCGGAAGCACTTGGGTTTCCTGCAGCGGGCAAGACATAAACGTAGCAGACGGAAGAGAAATGCAGCGAGTTAATAAGGATCCATCGAGCTGTGCCCAGTTCCCTGGGCCACATAAACTCCTTTATGTGTGCGGCACTCGCAGTTGCTGTCATAAATTGTGATTTTTCGGGCCAAAAAGGGACAACGCACTGGGTCCTTGCGTCCTCTATGGTAAATGGCCATAACACTTTCCCTTTACGGTTATGGACATCTGTTTATTGGGCATATGCTTCGCAGACTCTCGCACACTCGCACACTCGCACACCCGCACACTCGCACACCCGCACACTATCGCACACCCGCACTCTATCGCTCTCACTCATGTTTCACAGAGTTTTCGGGGCTCGGTTTTTATTCACTTGTAGCATCGTCCAGCATAGGAGGCGAGCCATATTTTATCTATTTACGGTGCTTTGGGTTTTATATCACTGAAATTTCCCCTGCCGAAAGCAGCGTTAAGTAAGGAGTTTTTGTTTATTTTATGTTTATTTACAATTACATCAAGTATTTCACGTTATTATGGAGTTGAGTTGAGTTTATGACTTGCGAGCTTCAAGTTTCCGAAATTTAAGAGCTTTTCTTTTAAAATGTGCATTTCTTTTGTAGTATCGCGGGGTAACTTGGGGACTATCAAATAAATGAAAACGTGACATTTGACATGCTTTGGTTTTTATTTATATAGAATTTCCGAAAAGTTTCTATTCCCAATAAAGCTTATTCTTCAGGGCTTCTCATCTTCTCATTTAAGGCATTTTTATCTCATTTTAAGAATGCAATTCTTACTTTCCTTTAGGTTTATGTTAAGTAATTTATAAGAAAAGTGACTCTTCAAAGTTGATTTTAATTTCTTTCAGTTAACATTGAGTCGTTACTCAAGTTGGCTTTACTTTAAGTCAGGGATTGTGTTCTAGACAGGTTCTTTTTAGGGGCTGGGGGCAGCACCTTGATTATCATCGTGATGCGGATTCAAATAAGGAACGTGACATTTTTTGCAACATCTTTTCATTAATATTGTGTCCCTTTTGGTGGCACGTTCCCTTTTGTGAATGACTGGCAAGTTGACGTTAACGTTAACGTCAACTTCAACTTCATTTCTCAGACGTCGCGCACCTGCCACTAACTTCTTTAGGCGTTCCACCTTTTGAGCTTTTGGCTTTTCACACAAATCGATTGGCAATGCCTTCTAATTGTACGCAACAACAACAGTCAGCGAAGAGGGGGGGGGGGGGGTTAAGAATGCCATGGCATTGTATGGGCAACAATATTAGCACAACACCACACACACACACACTAAGCACACAGGCCCACTCCGCACACACACACACACACAGGCACACAGGAGCGCGCTCACAAACCCTTTTTTTATGACTGGCAATTTCTGGTTGTTGATTTCATCTTTGGCTGTAACGCTTTGGCTTCTTCGATTTTGATATACATGATTTATTTTAGCTTGATTCTTTTAGCTCCGGCTCTAACGAAAATACATTTTCATTTCATGAGAAACACACACAACTCGCGACGCGAACGCCAGCCGCATGTCCGTCTGCGTTGGCATTACAATCGCAACTGAACACAGGACGGCGCTTTAGTGCTTGGCAAGAGCTGCCGCCGCCGCCGCCAGACGCTCTTTATGCTGGCACGCGGCGCTTGCGCAACAGAACAGACAGAGAGAGAGAGAGAGAGCTAGAGAGAAAGAGAGTGCGCTTGGCACTTGTCGTTCGCAACTGGCAATGCTGTGGCTCGGCGTTTGGGGTTGGACGACTTTCGCTTTTGGGCGTTAAGAGAATGCAGGCGGCCTGCTCTCTTTCGAATAAGTGCCGTTAGCCAGGCACAGGTAAACAAAATCAGCGAGGCTAAAACAAAAGGAACAACGCAAATGATGTTTATATTGTAAAAAAACAAAAAAAAAAGAAGAAAACAACAAAAGAGGAGCAGAAAGCACGCACACAGACACTCACGCTGATAGTTGAGGAGCTGAAGCGTCACTTAAGTGTTTGCCAGGCACAGAAGTGGATTGAGGGGTCGGTCGAGGGGGGGGGGAGTCAAAATGCAAACGATGTGTTTTAAGTTCGCTTACATTTGACAGGCCGAGTAGTAGTCGTTGAGTGTGCGGGTGTGTGTGTGTGTGTGTGTGTGTGTGTGTGTGTGTGTGTGTGTGTGTGTGTGTGTATTTAAAAGCATCTATGGATGTATTCGGTTGGACTTTGAACAGGATACGTGTATATGCACATAGACAGGAGCAGGCTAAAGCAGTTAAAAGTGTGCTGACAATGTCTCAATTAAAATTGCAAGCTGAAGTAAGCTCTTAACTATGCGAGCAAATGTTTACCATTTGGATGGGGGGCTAAACAAATATTTGTTTACTTAACAACTAAATAAATTTAACATTTTAAGGCTATGCATTTGGAAATTATATTTAATAGTTGTTCTTGATTATTTTTGTTTTGATTTAAAGATTAAAAGCGACTTTGTCACAACTCTTAAACGCTGCTGGCAATGCTCTGATGAAATTCCGTTAGCATTTGCTTGATGTGGCAACTCTGTTGAGCAGAAATTCAAAACTTTAGTTGACAGAGGAGAAATTGGCTTATATGTCAGTCTATAAATTTGATAATCTGCCATCTATCAATTCGTCAATTTGTTATTTCAATTCTTCAATCCATTAATCGATCTGTCAAGCCATTTTTCCGTCAATTCATTAATAGTACAATCTTTCAATGCGTCAATCTATCAATCTGTCAATCTAAACGAGCTGTCAATCCATCAATACATCAATCTGGCAGTCCTTCAATCCGGCTATATCCCAATTTGTGGATCACTCAATTACTCAATCTATCAATTTGTCAATCATTGAATCTGTCAATTTGTCAATCATTGAATCTGTCAATCTGTTAATCCGCCATTCTGTCGATTCGGCGCGTCAATCCGTCAATCATCATGAATATCTATAGGATAAATGGATAAACTTCTTGAATGCTTAAAGGCACAAACTATTAACAAATTAATCAAGAATTGAACATAATAAATAAATAGTTGACAATTTCGAAGAGTTTGTTAAACTTTTATTACGCTTTATCCATACTTTTATACATATGCAATAATAAATTTGAGTATCATTCTTTTTTTTGCGTTTTCGTGCTCAACAACAACAATTTACTGAAATATTTGTAGTTAATATTCGCCTAGTAAAAATGCATGTGTATCATATGTATATCGTGTATGTATCGTGTATATATCGTATATATATCGTGTATGTATCGACTGTATATCGTGTATATATCGTCTATATATCGTGTATACATATCGTGTATATATATCGTGTATCTGATAGTTACGGCTAGTCGAAAGTGTGGAGATATTTGTGTGTCGTATGTATAACGCATTTGCTTAAAGAACTATACACTTAAGATTAGGCAAACAAATTGAAACAAACAGCCTATGCGGAGAATGTTTAGAGGTAAAAATTACATAAGAAACAACAACAATGACGAGGGGTACGAGGGGTATATGATAAATGGGGTTGTTCGTTGATCGTAAACTTTGTCACACGTTCATTTTTTTCTCGCTTGAAACACAAAAAAAAACCAGATAGTGAGGGAATATATGTAACCATGAGCTTGGATGGGCTGCACCTAGTGCGAGGGTGCGCCATAGGAGCTGCTGGGCGCCGAGGGGGCTGGCGGTGCGGCGGGCGCACCATATTCGGAGGGCGGGGCAATGCTGTTCGGATAGGGTCCAGTCTCCTCCTTCTGGGTCTTGTAGCGAATGAAGTAGACCTCGGGCTTGCTGGGCTGCGTGGGCGCCGGCGTCGGTATAACAATATCTGGCTGCTCCTCGGGCTTCTTGACTAGCACATAGACCAATGTCTTCTCCTCGTTCTGCGGGAACTGCGGAATGATCGGGGCAGTCGGTGCTGGCGGCGACGGCGCCTTGATGAACACGATCTTGTAATGCTTCTGCGGCGGCGGCACGTACAGAGGTTTTCTGTGTGCGAGAAGGAAAGGAGAAGGGTTTTAGCTTACGTAAGCTTTATCTAGGCAAAATAACAAAATATATATAAAGAGCGAGCAGCTGATGAAAATAATCATAAACAAAACTTGTTTATCTAGCCAATAACGAGCTGTCACAATTGCCGCCCACAGATCTGACCGGCCCGGCCCGGCTGGGCACTTATATAAATTGGTCTACGCTCTCTATGGTAATTGTGTTCCTCCTGGCCCGTCCCTTGGCCCCCTTCCCGAATGCAATAATTAGCTTGGAAATGCTACGTATAATGCAGCAGAAGTAAAACGCGGCTTAGGTAACATCTTAGTCACGCTTTGGCTGTCTTCATCACCATATCTTTTCCACCGGTAATTAACAGAAGGCAGTGACAAGCCACATGGAGCAGGGAGGAAGATCGAGGGGGGGGGGGGGGGGGAATAGTTACCCATTTCTTAGACACGCTTTTGGGCCCCGTTTTAATGGGTTGTATTAAATAATTTTTTCCTTGTAACAGACCAAATGTGGCACATGGAGAAACATTTAAATTAAAACCCGGTACTCCCTTCACGAAATGATAATGCAAAAGGCATAAAAAAAACTCCATTTGGCAATCATTGTCGTGGGGAGAGGGGAGGGAGAGGGGCGCGGGGGCCCTGAGCTGGATTAGATGATTAACGTTCATGTCTTGCGACTCTTAGCCCTCGCAGATGCCGAGTCAGATATTAAACTAAGTACTAAAGCACTTAGGTACAGCTGCCTGTGTCTGGCGACACAGTCCATGAACTGTGGGAGAATTTTCATAATTGTCTGCCACAACTTGCATATATCTGCTTTAAGGCTTACATACATATCTGGCAATCATAACTGTATCTACACACGACAGATCATTTTGCAATTACGTGTAATCGGGGTATCAGCATAAACAAACAACTTGGCCCGTTTGTGGGAATCAAAAGTCATCGCAATTTGTAAAACTGTCGAAAACTTGGCTTGATTTAGATTGGAGTTGGAACCAAGCCCAAACTGTGAAAAACTGGAAGACTATTCAAATAAACTGAACAGATCTTAAGAAATGATGGGAAATAAATTCGAGAAAATGTAGAGTATGGGAATCTATATATATATAGAGCAGGAAATGCTCATAGTTATTGATGAAATAGAGCTTTAAAGGATACTGAAATCAAAGACTGAAAAGATTCCTGGGGACAAAGTTGAAGAAGATATCAAAACTTATATATATACTATATCTATATGTCCTGTTTTGGGTTTACATTCTTAACTCATGTGCACTTAATGAAGACAAGTCAAGAATCGACCACTGAAATCCGATATATATATAAACTTCGGCTATATCCGACTTAAGTCTAAGACTTAAGCTATGCCAAAAATAGGATATATGTGTATAGTCCGGGAAATGATATTATGAGAAAATACAGAGCGAAATCATAGGGAATAAAGCTGAGCAATATACTCATAAAGAAATCTAAGATATTATAAGTAAAATCCTTATTTTCACATAAAGTTAAGAAATATCCCAGAATCTACTCTAAGGACTGGCGAGTATAAATCTAGCCCAAATCCTATAGCCAAACAGTTAAGGTTCTTTTCTATGCCTAAAGATTCTTCATAGAGCTCATCTTGGCCTAAAATTTGAAGGAGTTTCTAAAATTACTTTGCAGTTTAAGATAGCAGAAAAACGCAGACAAATCAAAATAAAAGATATTTGTGGGTAAACGAAACATAATCCAACTATTTGTACTAGGAATGACTATCTATAGTCGGAATACCTTGAGATGAGAAAATCCTTGACTTTCTTGTTAAGGATTTTCATAGTTTAACTAATTTTCTTTAGAGAATTCTCTTTAATAGGCCTCTACCTGGGCGCCTGGTACTCTGGCTCTTAAGCTAGTATATGAAGGAGCCTTTAGATGAGTAAATCCTTGAGCTACTTTCTTGTTATGGATCCTCATAGCTAGCTCATTTGCGATAGTTCCCTTCTACCACTCCATTGCACTCACCTGGGCGCCTGGTACTCTGGCTCTGGTGGGGGCACATGGACATAGACATGCTTGTGCACCACCGGCGGCTGCTGTGGCGGACCATATTGTGGTGCGGGTGCTCCATAGCCGCCGCTGGGGCCGCTCGGCTGATAGCTGCTCGACGGCGGGGCGCTGTACGTGTCACGCGGCGGCTCCGGGCGAGCGGCCACAAGCGCTGCGCTGGCCAAGATGACCACCAACTGCAGCACATGGAAACATAGAACAGATGCGGAAAAAAAGGTGAGATCAGCTTAGAGCACACACACACACACACGCGTTGACATACCACACAACTGGGCTGCATAGTGCTTATGGAGAGTGTTTGCGACTGAGGATCGTTAAATATCCGTTTATAAGTGGAATTTCGAGACTTGTTTAATTCGCTGGAGCTTGTTCGACGCGGAACCTCTTACACTGACTGCATGCCACAACGATTGTTGCAGTTGCTTTTATAGTGCCGCTTCGTGGCGAGAAATAAAAATTAAGTAAAAATCAAGACGACGTCGGCGTCGGCGTCGGCAGCGCCGGCAGCGTTGTCAGCAGCAGCCGCAGTCGCACCAGTTGGCAAAGAGCGCATAACCATGAAGAAATTGAAATGAATAAAACGGCGGCAACAACAACAAGCATAGCAGAAATTACAACAACAGCAACAACAAGAGAAGCAGCAAAAATATCAAAAACAACAACAACAAGCAAAGCAGAAATTACAACAACAACAACAACAGCAAGAGCAGCAGCAGCAGGCGCAGCAGCAGCTCAGCCACAGCGAAAATATCAAAAGCAACAACAACAAGCACAGCGTCGCAGCAGCTGGCAAGTCATCTGGGCCTGCGGGAAACTGAAGCTTACGCTGCCGCTGCCGCCGCTCCTAGCTGCGACTGTGACGCCGACTGCGACTGCGTCTGCAACAGCAGCATGAGCAGCAGCAGCGACATCGGCAGCGGCAGCGGCAGCGTGCTTGCTGCTGACCGTTTCTTAGTTTGCGGTTTTCCTTTTTAATTTTAACTGATTTAATACCCTCAACTTAGGTACCTAGTTGTTAACAGATAAAATGTCTGTCAATTAAATTGGTTATTAGGTGCTCGAAATAGGTCATTTATAATTGGATAGCATTTGCATATGATATGATATATGATATATAACATAATACTAAAATCGATCAATCGATCAATTCCCACGCTCTTGAGTCATGTCTATGCTAGGACAGCGAAGGATCCCCAAGATATATCCGTTTATATTGAGTATTGTTAGTTGGAGCTATTAATAGTACTTTTCTTTAGGCGACGAATATGCATTTAGTATATATTAACTATTTTCAAGCTCTTAAGAAAAGTAGAGAGATTTTTGGCGAGCTTTTGGAAAATCCGTGGAAGTTCTGAAACTTAGTTTGTCAATTCTTGTAATTCTTGCTGTGCCCAATATAACTCATGAGCATTAGCTTTAAGGTAAACACTTTTCTAGAGATCAAGAAAACTTAAGAGAATATTTATTCTTCTAAAGCTTCTATCTGGCAACCTGTGTAAAGCATTTTTAGACCTACTTTAAAGCAACTTATTTTGAAGGAATCAAACTCGAATAGTTGTCTATTTGATGGATTCTTCATATAGTGAAGATATATATATATATCTATCACAATGCCAGCCTTTCACAGTTAGGGTATTCATAATTCTGCGTGTTGATTACAACGCTAACGCTTTACTTCTTGGTTTCATTTCTTCTTGTTGTGGTATTTGTGGCCTGTTTGTTTGTTACATTATTATTTTGATCATTTCGGCTTGGAGGATCGCATCATCTTTGCCTGCTCGGATCGTGTGGCACGATTCACTTTCAATTTCAATGAATGTGGATTCACACACTGTTCAAAGGAGGGGAGGGGGGGCTTGGAGTTTGGCTCTGATCTGGACTCAACTGGAACTGGACTTGGTTTTGTTGCTTGGTCTTATTTCACATTTCTTCATGTCTTACGTCTCGTTAGCTCTCTCCCTCTCTAGCTCTCTCCCTCTCTCGCTCCCTCCCTCACCATCTGCACAATGCTAATAATGAGCTTCACGGTCTTGTTGGGATACCATCACCATCATCAGCTCCATCTTCATTTCCATTTTTCGGCCATAATGCAATAGTTGACTATGAATTTCTTTAATTTACTTTTATTTTATTTTATTTTGTTTTCTTTTTGTTGTTGGCTTATTCAATAATTTCGGTTCATCGTTTGCTGCCCGGCAATGACATTATTTGTACTCGTATTTTCCTCAACAACCAAAAATATGATTAGCCACAAAAAAAGCTACATTGTTTGTTTATTGTACACTTTTGTTCGCCTTTGTTTTTCTTTATTGGCGACTTTTCTTTTGGCCATGTCACGATCGGGCAATCTGATCGCTGGGACTCAACTGGCTTCTGACAGTCGCTTTGTCTGGAGGTGTTGCCAAAATTGATATGCGCATAATCAATAAATGCCAATGGCTCGAATCCTGAGCCATTTTGCCACTCCTAGAAGAGGGATCGGTGAGTGGGGAGGGGGATATTTTATTGCGTCTGCTGCTGTTGAAACTCTGCCCACCTTTCTGTGCTGCCGGAATTTGATGAAACGGCATAATCATTGGCAAGAGCAGGCGATGAGGACGATGAGGCGACGATACCTGCAACTGGAACTTGCCAACTGCAACTGGTGTCGGGCACTGCAACTGGAACTGCACCAACACACACACACGCACACACACACACACACAGACACACACACACACACACACACCGACAACTGTCACTTTTCCACAACGGCATCATTTATAATGCCGTTAGCCAAATGGCAAATGTTTTCCCATGTTTTTTCGTTTTTCGGCTGTTGATTTTGTTGTTCATCTGCGGCTCGCGCCGCATTTCCTCAATTTCCAAGGCGCGCTCATCTCTCACATCTCGCACATCTCTCGCCGCATCATCGTCATCGTCATCATCCTCTTCATCTGCATCTCGGAACGATGATTGCTGCTGGGCATCTGTTGTCTGGGTGTCTGAAACAGGTGCAGGCTCAAGCCACAAGCAGCACAATGAAAAAATCGAATACGATTGAGCAACAAGTCGATATTCATATTAATGACAGGTTTGGTTTCAGATGCAGATTCTGTCTATGCAGATGCAATCGGTGTAAATTATGTTATAGATAAGAGGAGCAAGTTAATTGACAGTTTACATGAGTAAACATGGATGAAAAGATAGGCGTCGAGCTAGGATCAACAGGTTGATTAGAAATGTAAATAATGTATTAAAGTATGAAAGTGAGAATCGCATAGAAGGGCATCTATATCTATATCTATATCTATATCTATATCTATATCTATATCTATATCTATATCTATATCTATATCTATATCTATATCTATATCTATATCTATATCTATATCTATATCTATATCTATATCTATATCTATATCTATATCTATATCTATATCTATATCTATATCTATATCTATATCTATATCTATATCTATATCTATATCTATATCTATATCTATATCTATATCTATATCTATATCTATATCTATATCTATATCTATATCTATATCTATATCTATATCTATATCTATATCTATATCTATATCTATATCTATATCTATATCTATATCTATATCTATATCTATATCTATATCTATATCTATATCTATATCTATATCTATATCTATATCTATATCTATATCTATATCTATATCTATATCTATATCTATATCTATATCTATATCTGTATCTTTATCTTTATCTTTATCTATATCTATTTATAATTTCTAAGACTTTCATAGCCCTCTCTGGGCTTTAACGAAATTTCGTTTACATGGTGTCAAGCCCCATGATTCTGAACTGTGCGCCATCTGGCAAAACCATATTTCATCTTTAATCTTTCTGCTTTCTCCATTACACACGTATGCGCCATCATCATTTCCATCGACACCTTGCCATGCACACATACTAATTATTATTAAGTATCTTTTTGGACTTTATGTAACAAAAAAGAGATATATTTATATATATAGAAATGAAATAAGACAAAAAACCAAAATGAATGAAGACAACAAAAAAAAAACCATTTAAATAATATTGTTTTTACATAAAAAACAATTAAAATGCGTTTACAAAACCGAAAACAGAAATTCAGCGACAGGCAAACGGAACTTTGGAGCTGGAACCGTTTAAGAGCGTGGGCACTTGTAAAGGTCCACAGATAGACGGACAGACGGACAGACAGATGGACAGACGGACAGATAGACAGACGGACTGAGCGGAGTATCTGTATCTGTATCTGTATCTGTAACTGATGGGCACGGCTCTGATACGAGTTGTCGTTTTGTATTTGGGGGGCTGGCCACTTGTTAGTTTTAATTTGTCAAGAGTTGCACTTGAAGAGATCGGCAAAGAAAGTAAATTGAGTAAATTGAGTTTTGCGCCAGTTGCAGGCAGACGTGAGAAGACGTGCTGCGTAAAAGTATCTGCTAGCTGGCGTATCTCTCAGATACGGATACAGATGCATGCGTGTGCGGAGATGATGTAAAACTGATGTATTGCATAAGAGATTTGCCCCGCCAACCCGCCTACCCCCCGCCATATCAGCAGTTAAAGATCTAATTAAAAAGCAGAAGAGACTCGCGATTGCATTGAAAATGGTTTTTTTTTCTGCTTTGTTTTTTTATTGTTTTCGATCATAAGGTAAACAACGATTAAGTTAACAATTAAATGTACATTTGTAGCTGTATTTGTAGCGCATATAAACGGGCCTGCATCATGCACATACATCTACACATAGTATATGTATATGTATGTGTGTATGTATGTATTTGGTGTATATAGGCTTAAGGTATTAAATGGAAAAGCATTCGACGCTGAACTCGTAGCTTGTGCCGCTTGGAGGCCAGGCCTCGGAGCCCAAAAACTACGCACAGAAAGCCCAAAAACAAAACAAGAAGAAAAATAATGAAAAAAAACTGCGTTATGGAAGCGTCGGCATTTTAATTTGTGGTAGTTGGATAGTAATATGCTCATAATTTATATTTATTTGCCCAGCCTTGGGGCCCATTAAAAATACGCCAGTTTTATGCGTTCAGCTCAGGGACGGGGACGCGGGGACGGGAACGGGGACGGGGTCGGGTATTACATATTTACAATTGACTCTTCTTTCGGTTGGTTTAACATGCAACAGAATCTGGCAACCACGATACAAAGTTCAAAGTTGAAAGAACATGTGGAATAATAACTATATGTAGAATGTATATATCTATGTATATCATTAACTCACACATGTACATTATATTGTGTATACATATATCATTTATATATATTTTGATTTTTTTTGTTTTTTGGTTTTTTCTCTTTGATTAATCGTAAAAGTTTAAAAATTATTGTTCTTTTATAGGAACTGTTTAGTTCTTTTGAGCTCAGTTTTGCTTGCGCTCTAAAACCGTTGAATTTTTGTCATTTCCTTTCGTTCCGGAATGTAAAAACCATTTGAAATGCCGCAGCTTACAAGAATAGAACCGAAAACAAGGCTATTTATCGAGTGAAGACTGTGCTCAAGTCAGCTTTGAGTCGTTCAGAAGTTGTTTAGCTTTTATTTAATGCGATTCCTTTAAGAAAGCTTCCATTTTGAACCAGTTCGCCTTTATTTGATGCTCAACTGAATTTCCTTTTTGCAAAAACTAGTTTCAATTTTGAGCTAGTTCACTTTAAATTTGTTTGTTAAAAGAACTCTGTGTCTGGTTCGAGCTGTTTTTTATGAAGGTGGCTTTTTAAAATCGATTTTCATTTGGAACTAGTTCGCTTTTATTTGATAATCAACTAAACTTTTCTTGAAATTAGTTCAATTTAAAAAACTGTTTTCATTTTGAACTAGTTCGCTTTTAAAACTGGAATAAAACTAACTTGGGTTTGAGCTACTTTTCACGAATTTGACACTAATTCGCTTTAAATTGAATTCAATTCTTTTAAAATTTTGGTTTAGTTTATGAATAGCTTCAGTTTTGAACTAGTTCACCTTTAATATGCATGCATCAAATGAACTTTATAATTGGTTCGTGGTTTTTGTTATTGCCAAGAAAAAGTTTTAATTTGCAACCATTTGGTTTTTAGTTGATGGCCAACAAAATTCTCTTTAAAATTGGTTAAACTTAAAAATAGTTTCAATTCTGAACTAGTTCGTTCTAAATATGATAGTTAAATGACAATTTTGAACTAGTTCGTTCTTAATATGACAGTTGAATGACTCGCTATTGTTTACAAGGTAGTTTTTAAAAATATCTTCAGTTAAAAACCAGTTCACTTTTGATAAAACAATTAAGAACTAGTTCAAATTTAACATGGTAAACTCAACTTTGATTAAAATTTCTATTCTTCAATTTCGAACCAGTTCTCTATACATATTATTTACTAAACTGATCATGTCTTTCTTTTGGAACTAGTTCGTGCTCAATTGGCTTGCCTACTTCAATTCTTTCAATTTCGAACCAGTTCTCTATAAATATTATATGCTTAACTGAACATGAGTTTCTTTTGGAACTAGTTCGCGCTCCACTGGCTTGCCTGCTTAAATTCTTTCAATTTCGAACCAGTTCTCTATAAATATTATATATTAAACTGAACTTGTCTTTCTTTTGGAACTAGTTCGCGCTCAATTGGCTTGCTTGCTTCAATTTCTTAACACGGTAAACTGAACTCTGTTTAAAATTTCAATTCTTTCAATTACGAACCAGTTCTCTATACATATTATGTGCTAATGTCTTTCTTTTGGAACTAGTTCGCGCTCAATTGGCTTGCCTGCTTCAATTTCTTTTCAAATAGGAACCAGATCATTTTAGCTTACAAATTTGGCATTTCAAATGGGGTTTTTGCATTCCTGGTATTATTTTTTTTTGATTTTTGTATATGTTTTTGTTAGTTTTAATCGGGGTCGTCGCGAATAATTGTTTTGCTGGGAATTTCGGGTGCTTAGTAGCGCCCATAGCCGCCCTCCGTGTCAAGTGCGCCCATGGCGCCCAGCTTCTGGAGCCAGGCGGCGTTCGAGCCACGCTGAGCGGTCAGCGGATTGTTGGCCTCGTTGTGCAGACGCATTTGGTGTGGTTGTTGTTGTAGTTGTTGTTGTTGTAGTTGTTGTTGTTGTTGTTGCTGTGGATCCTCATTGCTCAACTCCAAAATCTGCAAACAAAAAGAGTTAAGCTTACAATTGCTGTTGTTGTTGCTGTTGTTGTTGTTGTTGTTGTTGTTGTTGTTTGTTATTGTTGTTGTTGTTTGTTATTGTTGTTATATGGCAGTTATTATTATTATTATCAACGCGCAGTTGTTATTGTTGCGAAGCGCATCGTATCGCTGAAACTGTGAGCGGAGCGGAGCTTGTGAGTTTGTGAGTTTGTTAGCTATTTCAAAAATCTGTTGAAATCTTGCTTGTACTATATACAGGCCCAGCCGCCTGTTGTGTGTGGGAAGCGTGGTCACAGGTTTTTGGCGGTTCATTAAATCGAATGAACCCTATTCATATACATATATATATATACGTATATATATACGTATATATAGATGTATATGTCTGTAGCACTTGGCGGCTGTGTGTGGCGACTCGGGCTGTGAGCTCTGATGACTGAAAATGTGTTAATGGGGGGTATTGTCGTGTAATTATCAGACGGTAACCTCTTTTTTTCGCCCGCCTCCCCCTCGGCGACCTGCTGCCAGCTCTTTTGTTTTGGCGAACGATGTGTGAACATCGGCCAAACAGACAAGTGAGAGAGAGAGAGAGAAAAACCTAAAACAATTTTGCGCCAGGTAATTATATTATTGCTAATTTAACAGATTGTTTTTCGAGCTGCGCCTCTCACTCCCTCCCTCTCGCTCCCTCTCTCTCTCCCTCTCGCTCGCTCGCAGCTCTTTCTCTTTCCTGCCCAGTTATTAATAACAACTGCGGACTGCAGCGATTGCAGCTGGCCTAAACGTCGTTAGATATATATCGTATAAGGAAGCAACAGTCGCTGTTATCGCACAGCATCGCGGTTAGCAGGCTTCCCCCCCTTTCAACCTACTTCCCCCTTGCCCTTAGCCGTTCCCCCCCTGAGCAAAGCATCTTCACATTTAGACAGTTTAATTTGAGAGTCGTCGTTAAGTGCAAAGTTATGTGATTGGATAAGGGTCTCTGGAATTGTCGTCATTGTTTCTCTACTTGTTTTTGGTGGTGTGTTGTCAGCGAGGGGAGGGGATGGGGCAGGGGCTATGGCAGCATGAGGGAGGGGTGGGCACTTGCCACACTTCCTCTTAATGGGCTGCGCACACGTTTGCCAAATAAATGCGCTCAAACATTGCACTAAACGATTAACTATCAAAGTCGCACAATAATAATATTAATAATAATAACAATAACAATAATAACAACAATAATCAGTCGAATGCCGCAATAAATAAACACAACGCATTTCTCTAAGGCCAGCTATAAATAATTTGTCAGAAAAGTATTGCTCGATTCAATATTTGATCAAATTTACCATGAAATTCCATCAAATCATCGCGGCATAGTTTTTTTTTGTTGTTTTTTTTTGCCCTTTTTTCACCATTTTGGTGCTATTATTTCGCGTGTCTGACCTTAGATTTGGTTAACTTTATTTTTCAAATTAATATTTTATTATGTTGCTTATTTTATAATTTGCTTGCGTTTGCTTCGATTATAATGCGTTTTTTGTATGTGGTCGATTTATTTTTAGAAATAGGCCTCAATCAATTTTGTTCGTGCTGTGGCAAGAGTTGAGGAATGAATGGAAATATTTGACAGGGACTGAGAGTCAGAAGATAAGCTAGGATAAGTTGGGAATGCTTCGCCCCTTAGCTCTTATATGTATTAAGTCTATATAGTTGCTTTGTTTAACTGCATTAGTTATTAATTAGTGCTAAGATATTCAATTTTGTTCGTGCTGTGGCAAGAGTTGAGGGATAGATGGGAATCTTTGATAGCCAAGGGACTGAAAGTCAGAAGATAAGCTAGGATAAGTTGGGAGTGCTTCTCCCTTAGCTCGCATATATATCTCTTTTATATAGTTGCTTTGTTTACTTGCATTAGTTATTAATTAGTGCTAAGATATTCAATTTGGTTCGTGCTGTGGCAAGAGTTGAGGAATAGATGGGAATCTTTGACAGGGACTGAGAGTCAGAAGATAAGCTAGGATAAGTTGGGAATGCTTCGCCCTTAGCTCGTATATATATTAAGTCTATATAGTTGCCTTGTTTAACTGCATTAGTTATTAATTAGCGCTAAGATATTCAATTTTGTTCGTGCTGTGGCAAGAGTTGAGGAATAGATGGGAATCTTTGACAGGGACTGAGAGTCATAAGATAAGTTAGGAAAAGTTGGGAATGCTCTGACCTTAGCTCTTATATGTATTAAGTCTATATAGTTGCTTTGTTTAACTGCATTAGTTATTAATTAGTGCTCAGATATTCAATTTGTTCGTGCTGTGGCAAGAGTTGAGGGATAGATGGGAATACTTGACAGCCAAGGGACTGAAAGTCAGAAGATAAGCTAGAAAAAGTTGGGAATGCTTCGCCCTTAGCTCGCATATATATCTCTTCTATATAATTGCTTTGTTTAATTGCATTAGTTATTAATTAGCGCTCAGATATTCAATTTGAGGCTAATCCATTTGGCATCGGGGCAATTCTTGACAACAACTTGACATGAACTGTCCAAAGTTAACATCCAGGCAAGTTCCTTACAGAATATTTGATTACGTAAATTGCGGGAATTGTTTTATTATTTTCTCCATTTCAATTTCTTGCGCGACGAAAGTGAAGTTTTATCGGATGTGACAGGCCGCGGCTAATTAGCCATAAGCCGAGCTGTTTGCCAACTCATGATCTGCTGGTTCAATGCTTTACACTCGGCTGACAAGTGGAATTTCCTTTGTATATTATTTGCTGCGTGACGTCGACAAAGTCAAAGTCAACCTTCGTCTGGGGCCGCAGCCGCAGCAGCTTTTCGCTATTTGACATTTGATTTTCCCTTCACGTTTTGCCGTATTTGATTCCCCATTTCGACTTTTTTCCTTGTCTTTTCTTTTACTTTTATTTTTTTGTATTTTGTTGCCATTGCTGCTGGCGTCGCTGTTGCCTGTTGTTGCTTGGCTCTTGTCCCTCTTGGCCAAAATCACTTTGTGCGCGTCTCACGTCAGCGGCTTATCGATTCGCAAGGGCCCTGACATGACTCAGACTCGGATGCAGACGCCAACTCAAACTTCAAAGCAGAGATAGCGACAGGCAAAGAGATACACCAAGTGGCGGGGAGACAGATAAAAAGGCGAGGGGGCGGTAAAAATCCAATGAAAATGGTAAGATCCAGATCCATCCGGAAATATGTGCAAGAGTTGTTGCAAGAGTGCAAGAAATGAACTCCTAGATAGACTTATGGGCCCCAGAGAGAACCAAAAACGAAACCGGAGACAAACCCAGCTACAGAAACAGAGACAGATCCTGAAATACAGATGCTGGGAGAGACCTCATCATTGGATATAAATATAGAAACATGGGCAGACTCAGCGGGAGACAAATCTTGAGATGAACCCCAAGACACAACCTAAGGCAAACTCTAAGACAGACCCAAAATAAGACCAAGAGTCAAGCCTAAAAGGATCAGATATAAACACGTACGCATATTTCAAAATATTCTGAGTCTTGGCACGTTAAGCAGAATCATAGAGAATCCAGAAACAGATCCAAGGGGAAGTGTGTGGCAGACTGAGACATACTTCCTGGACTCGACGTTGGACTCAATATGGACATGTTCGGGAACCCTCAGATGGACAGATAGACATAATCACAGATAGACAGGCAGAAACGCAGATGGGCCAATAGACAGAACAGTAGATAGATCCAAAGTCTGAATCCAGATCAACACAAAAAGAAACTCAGAGATAGATCCATAGACGAATCTAAAATGGATTCGTTAAGGGAATTGCTTGAAGCAAAGACGAAGGCGAATGCAAAGCCAGGTTAAGACTTGGCGATAGATCTTTGAACAGGCGGAACTTTAAAAGGGATTTGCAAAGAGCTCTTAGGCAGAGCCGAAGCCAATGCCAGGTTACGACTTGGGGATGGGTCTTTAGACAGGCGCAAAGCCAGGGGCATAGAATCTAAGCTGACTTTCAGCCCAACTTCCAGGCAAACCCGCAGACTGAGCCAAAATGGACTCTATGCTGACTTAGAGCCAGATTTGCAGGTAAACCAAGACAGGTGCCAAGACAGGTGCCAAGACAGGTGCCAAGACAGAACCAAAGCCAGTTGCATCAACACAGACCTAAAGGCAGCTGCTGGCACAGATCCCAAGGCAGACCCAAGGACGTGCCCATAGACAGACACTTTGGGCTCCAAGGCTTCACCCATATTTAGCTGGTAATTGTGCTGCAATTGCAGTTGCCGATGCTACACATAAGCTCAGCCAAACATTTGCAGTCTGCACTTGCATTCTGCAGTTGCCGTCTCTGCTGTTGCAGTTGCAGTTGCCGTCTCTGCCGTTGCAGTTGAAGTTGCCGTCTCTGCTGTTGCAGTTGCAGTTGCCGTCTCCGCCGTTGCAGTTGCAGTTGCAGCTGCGTCTAGAAATCGAGTGTGCGCAAATGATATGAAGCATCCACTAAATTGGCCCCCCGGTTGAGCAGCATTTTTGTGCTGCGGTTGCGAAAAAGAACAGGAAACTGCGCACAAAAAACAATCCAAAACACAAAAATAATAATACACAAAAAGAAGAAGAAGATGAAGAAGAAGCAGTAAAGAAGCTGGCGAAAAAATGTGTTTTTTATATAAAACTGTGCAGGTTGTTGGCAAAGATGAGAGCTCGAAGCGCAGCAGGTTGGCGATTGTAGCCGGGCAGGCTCCGTTGTTGTTGTTGTCGTTCCCAGTTGAGATGACCAAATACAACAACTGCCACAACAACAACAACTGCAACAACAACAACAACAACAACAACTGCAACAACTGCAAGTGCAACAACAACATCTTGCGAAATATGTAAAATATTTGTGAAACGGTTGCAGACGCAGCCGAAAACTAAAAGAAGATACTTTTGTGGTCAGGAGCGGCGGCTATCTGTGCGTTGGCTTTTATTATTATTATTATTTATATCTTCTTTTTTATTTAAGTGTTTTTTCTTATGTTTTGTGGTAACCCCATCTAGACGCATTGGCCTGGCATTGATTGGGCGCATGACGTAACCGGGTAACCCGCAACAACTGAGTTGGCCAAAACAAAAACAAGCTGAAAAATAAAACCCCAATAATTGGCGACATAATTGCAACTTAATACCAAGCTTTTGACTCTTTTCATTTAGTTAATTATATCGCCAAAAATAACACACCAAAAAGAAGAGCAGCGAAAAGGCCAAACAAAGCGGGCCACAAGAAAGTAGAGCTTAGTCGACGATCAAATACCCTTTGCAGAGGAAGTGTATCCTCAACTGCGATCTATTGTGGTTATATGATATGGTATGGGATTTACATAGTTTAGTTGTCTATCTTGATAAGATTCTATCAATATTTTCTAGGCTTAGCTAAGCGCAGTTCGTAAAAGTAAAATTTGGCTAAGATATATCTTGAGAAAGCAAAAACTCTGTTAACAAATTATTCCGATTTGCGATTATGTTAAGGTACTTTCAGAGATTGACTTAAAAAACGATCAAGTTTTTCTCTGAGAGCTGGACTTTTAGTCTTCCAGAAGATAACTTGAAAAACGATTAGGTTTTTATACCCTAAACCCATTAAAAGTGGGCAAAAATGGAATGTTTGTCTTTGGTCAAAACTTAAAAAAGTAGCTCCGACTCCATAAAGTATAAAGTATATATATATTCACGATTAGCCAAATCGCGTCAATCTATCGGTCTGTCCGTCAATCCATCCGTCCGTATGTATAGACTCGGCCTTCTATGGACCTGTAAGACTTTACGGGTTCCAAGTTGTCTGTTCCCACACGTTGCATAGCTCACAGCACAATCATAATACCCTTTGCTAGGGCATGCAAATACGCAAAGGGAGCACACACACGTACACACACACACACATGCACACACACATACACATACACACACACATACACACATACTCACACACACATAAACACACTTACACACACACGTACACACACACTAATGCACATAAACAATGCTCTTTCAGGCTGGCTATCCACTTACGGCTGGAGCCGTTGGGCAGGCACCTACCTGGAGCATCAGCTCGCGCAACTTGTCCAATTCGTCGCCGTGCGACCTTGTCGGCAGGTATCGGCTCTCGCACGGCTGCGGCGGCACCAGCAGGAGCAGCAGCATCATCAGCGCCAGCAGCACGGGCAGCGGCAGCGGCAATTGCAACCTGTGTGACCGGGCCAAAGTGGGAGCTTGAGCCTGAGCCTGATTCCTGGCGGCAGTCATGGTCATTATGTGGGCGTTGTTGTTGTTGCTGTGGACACAGGTGCGCCTGCAGGTGAGTTGTTGCTGTTGTTATTGTTGTCTGCAAGCATATAAAAAAGCTGTGTGAATTTTTTGTTAAAAACATGGGCTCAAAGGATTTGCCTACGCAAACAAGTGAAAGCTTGGCCGAACACAAAGAGCCGACTGCACAATACTCTGCTTTAATTGCTGGTAGAGCTTAAAAAGAAAAGTGTGCTCGACTGGGAGATACTCTCTAATAAGTAGGAGTGTCCGATTGGTAGATACTCTCTGATAAGTAGGAGTGCTCGACTAGGAGATACTCTAGCTCTCTGTCTATCTGTCTCTATCTCTCTCTCTTTCTCTCTCACTCTTTGATCGATTTCGAATGACTGATAACTTGTATCGAAACATTTCTTATGAACAGGTGGCAAAGAGTCTTCTTGACTATGCATGGGCGGTTCTGGGCGTGGCTTAAAGTAGCTTAACACTTTCTCAGACAAAAACTGATAACATTTCGAAACAAACAGACAAACGCTGCAGCCAAGCAATATACTCTTCAGAGCTCTGGAAAACAGAGCATCGGATGCTCTTGCTTTTTGCATAATATTTGTGGCTTTTCATTTGTTTAGTCCAGCTTAAATATTATTAGCACATAATCAAAATGAATAGAATGCAATTTGATAATTTCCAATTAAGCGCTGACTCACTGTGCACAGGATTTTCGCTGTTGTAGTTGGGATTAGCTTTGCGTCACGAGCCTGTCCGTTTATTATCTAATAGTTATTTTTATTTCAATTTTTCTTCTTTTTTTTTTTTGCTCACGCTCGTCCACGATGTGCCGAACTAGGATAACAATGTTGCTTTAAGCCAAGCTGCGTGCAGACATTTGTATTTATAGGCAAAGTGCGACCGCGGCTGAGATTTTAGTGCCACTTTTGGCCCTGATGACAGAGCTCTGCTGCCGCTGCCGCTGCCGCAGCCAGGATATGACGTCCTACACATGCGCCACACACACACACACGCACACACAACGACACACACACACTTGCTCGCACACCCAAAAACCGAGCGAGTTACTTAACATGGTTGTTAGGGTATGCGTCTAACATTCTCTGACCAGTCGCCAATGCCGAATTCTTTCACATTTCGCATTACGTTTAAAGGACAAATGTGCGCGCGCAGAGGCGACAACAACAACTGAGGATGCTCGAGTAGACGCTACCCTATCTATCTGATTGACTGATTCATTGACTGACCAGTTGATTGATTGGCTACCTGTCGACTCGTTGATTGATTGACTTACTTATGGACTGACTGATTGATTGACTGACCAGTTGATTGATTGGCTGACAGACGACTCGTTGATTGATTGTCTTACTCATGGACTGACTGTTTGATTGACTGACCAGTTGATTGATTGGCTAACTGACGACTCGTTGATTGGTTGACTTACTCATGCACTGACTGGTTGATTGACTGACAAGTTGATTGATTGGCTGACTGACGACTAATTGATTGGTTGACTTACTCATGGATTAACTGATTGATTAGGTTATTGACCTTATGATGGATTGATTAACTGATTGACCGGCTGATTATCTTATAATTGATTGATTGACTGACCCTTTGACTAACTAACTGATTGACTGGTTGGCTGAACGACTTATTGGCTGATAAGCCGACTGAATGACTAATTGATTGAACAAACTGACTGACTGATTGATTATGTGAGTGACTCAATCACTGACACACTGCCTGACTGATTGATTGACGAATTGACTGATTGATTAAGTGCTTGACTGACTGATTGGTTGGCTGATTGACTATTTGATTAATTTATTGACTAACTGAATGAACTTTTGACTGACTGTTTCAATGATTGACTAATGAGTGACTGACTGACTGACTGACTCACGGGACTGTGACTTGCACGACTCTTTTGGAGCTAAGGATTTTCTACAGGGTATAACAATGGCAGCAACAACAACGTGCATATCATTGACTTGGTATTTACGTATGCTATGTAGAAATATATGAATACACACATATATATATGTGTGTGTGTGTGTGTGTGTACGTGTGCCATTTGAAAGTATTGTCTGTGCTGTGGGCGTCAGCCTGGCAGAATCTGGTGAAATGTTTTCGCTAAGCAAATCTCATGGTTAACTCGCAATTGTTGTCGTTGTCGTTATTGTTGTTGTTGTTGTTGTTGATATCACTCTCGTTCTTATTGTTGTCGTCGTCGTCATGGCTGCATGATGTTGACATTGCCGGGCGTCAATAATGTATCTCCACTTCACTAACTAACTGGCCAGCAAACGTTGTTGTTGCTTCCTTGCTTCCCCTGGTTGCGGTTGTTGCTTGAAAAATGTTACCATTTGTATACCACGCACGACTACAAGCCCCAAAATTTTTGATATAGCGCAGTTTTGTGTGGCCATTGCTGTGATTGAATACGTGCCGGGCATGGCCAATGCCAAGCCAAGGGTTCTTTTTTTATTACGACCATTCCGTACGAGAAGCGCAAAGGCATCTGCGGGAATCTTCGCTGCGTGCGAGTGAATATGTTTTATTTTATTTATGAATCGCAGTCAAATAAACGTTTTATGAAACAGTTAAAAAACGGGTACTCATAATATGCGAAAATTAAATGCTTGACTCGGGCCACCATTTCAAGTACTTCAAAAAAAGCTTCTTGCTTTAAGCTTTAAAGCGAATGCAAGCTGCGCGCAGCTCACACGAAAGCTCAGTGCTATGGCACACGGCCAAAGCTTTTCAAGTCGTGTTAGCCGTAAGCTAGCTTTAAGCATAGCCCGGCTTAATGGTTCGTTTCCCGGACAACTTTTTGGGCAAATGTCAAGTAAATCCCGAAATAAAGTAGATTTCGGTCTGACGCGATGTGATGTGAATGCATTATGATATAATGAAATCATATGATATCGTATAATATGAATCGAGCTGATATGATTTGGATTCATATGATTCAAGCTGATATGATTTGAGTTGAAATGATTTGGCTTTGAGCTCATGTGATTTGGTATAATATGATATATGTTTAGCTATGGTATGATATTGTTTATATGCCACGATAACAAGAATGTTCAAAACTGGCCTTATATCTGCGCCGATTTCCAAGCTAATGTCAATATATACATGTAGCCTTCAATAGACAAGGCATTCTATAACTGGGAATAAGCTAACCAAATGTATCTTTAAGATACCTTTGAAACACATTCAAAGAGAACTCCCAAGGATTGTGAGTCAAAAGCTTGAGCCTTGATCTTCCGGCTCAAAGAAAATAAGCAAATTATTCCACAAGAGCTCTCGAGATCCTTGAAAGCCAGATATTATTCCTCATAATCTCTCAAGGTCCTTTGACAAAATAAACTAAAAAAAATTAACCTTTGCTCAGACAATTTCATCGTTTAAATGTTGAATTAAGTCATTAAATTGAAATCGAATGCAGTTCATTTTGTAAACAATTTCAAAAGTCTTCTCTGGTTGATTTTGAATTAATTTTATTCACTTTTAATCGCTCGACAATTACAATTACGTATTACAACAACAAATGGAGTCGGAATCATTGCGATATGGTTCAGATGGGATATGGCTTGTATAAAAGCTTAAGCTTAGACGAAAGAACCTAGAACCTAGAGCTAGGCGTAATTAAATTGTTTAGGGTCTACTTAAGAACAACTAAAATACATTCAGTGGCATTCTAATTAACTCCCTCGCACCTGCTCAGGGATTGCATCTGCAGACACAGCACGAAGGAAACAGGAACCAATCCATAAAAATGCCCTTGCAATCGTTGTCGGGATCGTAGGCCAGCAATCGATGCCATTTGTATTTCTGCTCGCAGCCGCATTCGCCCTCGCAGCGCGACGTTTGCGTATTGCTGCGGGAATGGATACATTGGGGATTAGATACAAATCAAATGGGAACTTCAGGTGTATATGCTACCTGCAGACCTCCTGGTGTATCGCCTGCTCGAAGTGCTGCGTGTTGACAATGGCGCGTATTTTGCCCGCCGAGTTCGAGGCCCAGTAGGGCGTTACGATCTCTATTTTCGACTCGCATGCATCGAGTCGCCCTGTGCCCGAGCTGCCGTTCGCATTGCCCGGCACATTGCCGGCCCGGCTGCCGGCGCCCGCTCCCCCTCCGCCGCCGGCGGCTCCTCGGTTCCGGCTGTTGCCAGCTCCGCCCGCTGCCGCCTGCCGCTTCTTGCGCAGCTCCCCAAAGTAACTGTCGCCCGCCTCCCCCGCTGTCGCGGCATAGGCGCCGGGCGGTATAAATATGTCCGGCTCGTCTATGAATCGACGCTTGCGCACCTTCGCCTGGCCCCCGCCGCCGCCCTCCATGTTCATCTCGAAGTCGCCGTACATGCGGCGCATCAGCGCTTTGTTGTCGTCTATAAAACGTTCGATTTTATCGCTAAACAAGAAGAAGAACAGAACAGAACAGAATAGTTTGATGATATGGTTAGTATATGGCAGCTTTTAGCTAATGCATTAGTTAGTGACTAAAAGTTTTCCTTGAGCTAATTAAGAAACTAACTAAAAAGTTGAAAACTATTGAACTCGATTCCAATTAAATAGAATCTTTCAAATTAGCAAGTCGAAATGAGACGACAAATTGATTTCATCAAGACTCTGAATCATAATTTATGCCACAAAATGTTGGCCAAGAAAAACCACAAGCTATTTAGATTAAAGTTAATATTATATTAAAGTTAAATTCTGTTGGCAATTCGAGAGATACTCACATGGGATAGCTATTGCCGGCGGTGGGGCAGAAGAGCTGATGATAACGCTTGATGCAGGGCACGCCCTTGATCACATCGCCCCGGACATCCAGGCCGAGGGCCACCGAGAGCGCCGTCCACCAGATCTAGAGAGCGAAGGGGGGGAGTTAATTGGCATTAGCATTGGGAATATGTTCGACCTATTAAATGACTCAAGTTAAGACATTAAAGTTTCATTCAATATCATCATCATTCAGTCGAGTCGCGAGCTTGTAGAGTATCGGAGAGTCGCTTGGTGCTGCGATTGGCATGATTATCAGCACACCTCTTGACGAAACGAACTCGCGCGACCTTCGTGCGCCAAAAACAACATAAAGAGAAGCACACACACACACACACACACAGAGACACACATACACTCGCAGAGATCGTCAAAGTTATTTCCGCAAATGAGCAAACTCGATCGATATACTTACTTACTTGTTCCCAAAGCCGTAATCGCGAAACGTATTGGAAAACACGCGCGCGTGTCCGTTTTCGAGTCGAGTTTTTTTTTATTCTTTCTTTCTGTTTGTCGATGGGGGTGTACTTACCGGAATCTGCAGAAATGAGCCATTATTTGATTTGGGATAGGAAAACAATGGAACGACCGGCACGCTGCCGTTCTTCAGGAAGATGGGGCCCTGTATGGGCGTTACGGTGGGCATCGGGCTCCTGTTCGACTTGTCTGCAAAAACAACATATAAAAACGTATACAAAATTGTAAATTAAAAGAAACTGCAGCTGAGTCAGCAGGACAGAGGACAGAGTTTGGCTTTTGCTGCTGCAGCGAAAAAAAAAACCCACGAAGACATAAAATAAATTGCTTTCAATAAAAGTGTGTAAATAATTGCAATGCTGCATACAAATCGCACTGCACCGTTGACATATAAATTATATGAAATGCATAAGAAACTAAAATAAATACAAATAAAAATATAAATCGAGCCACTCGCCTGGCATTTGTAATGCCTGCGCCATGCAGAAGACGGATCTTGATCGGATCGAGCCGTGAACTGTGCGTGAACTTTCCCTTTCCCTTTTCATGCACATGTGCAGGGGTTTTTTTTTTCTTTTTGTTTTTTGGCGAAAGGATAGAATTTGTGTTGCCGTTGAGTGGGTTTCACTGTACTTCGCAACTGTTGCCGTTACATTACATGTTGAACTCGTTTCAGTTTTGTATGTTGCTCGCACGTCGCAAAGGTGAAACCCAGCCAGAGCCCAAAATCAAAATCTTGAACAATGCGACCATATACAAGTGCACACATATGTACTTGATCTTATATAGATGCAAGTGTGTGTGCGTGTGTGTGTGTGTGTATCTATGTGCTCGTCGCGTGTGCACGTCTTCGGCGTCATTTAAGACAAGTCGAGGGCCCCGTTGAATGGGGCCCGACTTCTTGCATAATAATACATATGTATACCCCGTCATACTTGAGCTTGAGATGCAACAACCTGCCAGTTTGTGCCACAAAATGAGCTTAGCCGAAACAAAGAGGCGCCACGCAGCACAAACAAATAAGATGAAGCAGAAAAAAAGCAAAAGCAAAAGTGAATTATCAAATGCGCTGACAGTTTTTTCTTGCCTCACAGAGCAACTGTCGCTGGCTCTATTATCTGTGTTGTTGTTGTTGTTGTTGCTGCTGAAGAGGTGTATAAAAAACAGCTATAACAACTGATACATAAATCGCGGTGCGTGTTAGTCAGCGACAGCTATAAAAGTCAAACACTGGCCATTACTGTCCAAGGCGACCTTGCCTGAGCGGTTTGTAGACCTTTGACCTTGCTCCGTCTACTTGTAGTAGTTGTAGCTATTTGCTGCTGCTTCTTCTTTCTATTGTTGTTGTTGCTGTTGCTGTTGCTGCTGTTGTTGTTGCTGTTGTTGTTGTCTAACAGCAATGTGCAGAAGTTGCTCTCAATTGGAAAGATACACACAGAAACAACAAGCTAACAACTATGCGAAGTAGCAAACTAGCCAAAAAACACACACACACACACGCACACAAAAAAACAAACAACAAAAGTAAAGCTACAACAACAATTAACATAAATTTTGTCGGTGGTGTTGGCGGGGGGAATCGTGTGAGAGATCCAATACCATCCACCAAATACCAAAACCTGGGCTCCGATAGCTCATATGAAGAGCCAAACAATTTGCGAGTTTTACTTCTTGAAATTTATATCAAATAGCTTAAGACTTCAATTTGTTTAAGACTTCAATTTGTTTAAGACTTCAATTTGTTTAAGACTTTAATTTGTTTAAGACTTAAATTTGTTTGATATTTATATATATGCTTACATTGTAGTCCAATTATATCCAGAGTATGGACTTTCTTTCTATAAAGAATCTCGGGTTCATTTTTATCGTGCATGGAGAATTCTTTGTTATTTTTTTCTAAATTCAAAATAGTTTTTGAGATATTCTCATTGTTCTAGAGTTGACTTCATGAAAAGAAAATTCTCTTTAATTCAAAAATGGAGTTCAAATATCGAAAAAATGAAACAGAATCTAATAAGAACTCAGCATTTACTAAGCATTCTTATTAGGTTAAGCTTAGTATGTTTCTATGAATGTCTGTTTACAGGCAGATCCTTGTTAGTTCTTGAAACATTGCAAATCCCTTGTGTATTACTAAAACGTTCTCGTTTGCGATCGTTCACTGTAGTTAAGCGCTATCTAATATTTTAATAGCAGCTACTTTTTGGCATTAAATGGGCATTAAATAGATATTTATGTCAATCAAACTCTTTCGAGGTAAACAAACGAATTGACTTTTTAGCAGGAAAAGAAAGACTTTTCTGTTATTAAGCTCATTTTTTCTCAGTGTACGCACCTTTAGCCTGCGCCTGGGCATCGTAGTACTGGCCATCATCCTCCTCCTCCTCTTCCTCCTCCTCCTCGCCCTCCTCCACATCGTAGTCGAGCACGGCGTGCACCTGAGTCCTTGAACCCTGACCAGCCTGGACACGCGTAAAGCCCGGCGCGCGTTCCGGATAATTATCTGGCGGCGCCACGCCATAAGTGGCCGCTGGCGTCTCCGTTTTGCCCGGCTGCCTGCCACGCTGCTGTGTGTGGGCGGATGTTGGAGGAGGTCGCGGCTGCTGCTGCGGCTGCTGCTGGGGATTTGTCTGCTGTGGCTGCTGTGGCTGCTGCGGCTGTTGCGGTTGCTGCCTGCTGCCAAAGCCGGTAATACTAAAGCTGCCGCTGTTCTTGCTAAAGCTGGCGCTGGCGCTGGCGCTGCCCTGGACATTGTAGTATTGCTTCTGCTGCTGGCCCGGATAGCGACTGTATGAGCCCTCGGCGGGACCACGGCCCGCGGACTGTGTTAGCTGCACTGTGCTCTGACTCTGGCTGTGGCTGTGGCTCTGGCCGGCGCTGCTCTGGAACGTGACGCTGTTCTCGTTGGTCTCCAGTTGCGCCTGCTGCACCGTCTGCTGCTGCTGCTGTTGCTGCTGCTGCTGCTGCTGTTGCTGTATGTGGTAGACAGAGTTGCGGGCGGCGCCCGTGGGTGGCAAGTAGGCGGTGCCCTGCTTGCGCCTGCTGCCATACGGATAGCCAGGCTGCGGCTGCGACGGCGTCTCCTGCTGCTGATGCAGTGCTGGTGTGCCATAGGGATTGTTCTTGAAGTAGTCCGCGGCGCCCGGAGCGCCAGCTTCCGGCGACTGTTGCTGTGGCTGCTGCTGATGATCCGCCGGCGAGTAAAGCAAATTGTTCGTATTGCTGGCCAGCTGGTGTATGGGATGCAGCGGCGCCAGCGTCACGCCCCAGGGCTGAGCAAGGGCGCCAAAGGGCAGCGAGAAGTTGGCCAGCGCCATGTGTGTATATATTTATATATATATGTGTGTGTGTTGGTCACTGTATATAAAATCGCAGAGCGTTCCGAGTTACGTAAATTTAATTGAAGCTACCGTCACAGCATGATACGAAAGACTTAGGCAACGAACTTGCTGGCTAACCTACATATCAGAAAAAAAATGAGGCACAACAAAAACTCAGAATATGTCGAACCAGAACCAAATCGAGCGACAGCTGAAAAGCGTTTTGTGGAGCGCGCGCGCTTTAAATGATTTATGCAAAAGGCAAATCTTTGGCCTCCCCTCCCCCAGCGACAATAGCACACACACACACACACACACACAGAGTAAAACGCGCAGCGTCTCTTGCGAGTTATGTAGTATATAAATATGTGCAAATGTTGTTGTTTTAAGCGATTGTCGTTGTTGTTGTTGCTGTTGTTGTTGTTGCTATTAAGGTGCTAGTGCTTGGTGTGGCTGTGTGTTAATATAAGTTGCGCGCTTTGGTGGAACTCGGGTAGCCGCGACTCTTGTGCTAAAAAACCATTCACGACAAGCTGACAATCGAGACTGAGCCGTTCTCGGCGTGCGCCTTTAAGAAACCTTAATGGGAAAAATATATATTTCCAGCCAGCCTCAATGCTCAAAATGAAAACAAAAACAAAAAACCGACTGACTTTTAAAAACAGTTGCTCAAAAAAAAAACTGAGTGAGCGGCCGCCGTACTCCGCTCCACTCAGCGACGTACGTTTTTTTGAATGGCAAAACGAAAAATAAAACAAAACCGGAAAAATTGTACGAATCAATCAATCCGATCGTTGTATGCTCTACAAGACGACGACAACAGCGTAAAGCTCGAAACTTTCGGGGCTTGTGCTCAGGAACGAAATACTACACTGAGCAAAATAGTTGGGTATTTGCGATTCGTTTGAAAATCTAAATGAAATGCTTCTTCTTATTCGGACTTATGTAAAACTTTATATAAATATATAGAGATATAGATAGAGATATATTATCTTACCTTGTCAGAATACTTTTGATATATATTTTCAAAGCATTTTTTCCAAAAGTTCCAAAGAAAGAAAGAAAGAAATATTTACAAATATTCCTAGAATGTAAGACTTATTAGTCCAAAATATTTTATTTTCTATGAGAAAAATTCAAGCTCTTCCAATTAACAAAACATTTCTTTAAAAAAAGTATAATATATATATGTATATTTAAGAATATTTAGCACATATGGAAAGTTATTGAAAAAGTATTGAAAAGGTTTTCCAGAAAACTCTTTGGGCAAAGTTTCGTCAAGTTGTTCCGGCCAATGTTTTCTGGTATTTCATATTTCATATTTTGTTTTCAAAAAGTGAAGCAGAAAATATTGAAAATATTATAAATATCAAATATTACATATAAATATACCAAAAGCTGTGCAGGAATTTGGCTTAGTCTGAGGGCTTGGGCTCAGTCTGAGGGCTTAGTCTAAGGGCTAAGTCTGAGAGTTTAGTCTGAGAGCTTAGTCTAAGGGCTTAGCGGACTATTTGTCCGCTAATTTGTGACCTGGGCCAATGTTTGGGTCGACTCGTTTTTTGTTTTTTTGGTTCCATTTGGCGACTCGTTTGTTTCATTTTCGAAAAGCGCATATTAATCACCAAACAAAATCGTCGTTGTCGTCTCGAAGGCAATGAAAAGCAAAAGTATTTTTGAAGTGGGCTTTAAAAAAAACAGGTTGTGAAGAGCGGCAAAGAGTAGCATTTGCTTAAGAGAGCAAACACTCGCTCGCGCTCGCTCTCTCTCTCTCGCTCTTGCGAATCGCTGTGGCTCTCTCTTGGGAGACTTTGGCCAGAACTAGAGTCTGGAGATTACAGCGTAAGGGTTCTGCAGCGTGTGGCGGGGCGTCTTTCAGCTATGTCGCCGTAATGCCGAGTGCATTTGGCGATGAGCTAGTGCTCATGATGATCATAATGATGATAAAGATGATAATGATGATAAAGATGGTGATGATGATAAAGATGATGACTCTAGCACCAAAAGGTGGGTGCTTAGACAGCTGTACGAGGGCGTAGACACGTCTACGTCACGCCAGCTGAGACAGCTTCCACTTTGCATATTAACACCTCTTAACTGGAGCAGCCCCTCTCCCCCTCTCGCTCTCTCTCTCTCTCTCTCTCTCTCTCTCACACCTGTTTGGCAATCGCGAGTTGTCAGTCAGTGTCCGTTTACGGAAACGGATGCATTAGCTAACGTGCCAGATGATCTTATCTTTCACATGAATGTGTCAGGGAAATCCGCCCTAATGAGCACCCGGCTCCTGTTGGGCACGAATCTCTGTAGTGATTCACACCAGACACAGACTATTGATAATATTCATTTATGCCAGTCGGAAAACCTATAAATGGCACATGAATTGCTTGGGCTGTGGCCCAATGGAATGTCAGAACATTGCTATTCGAAAGGTTCAAACCAATCTTGTGCTGTTGAGCCAGCGATAAAGCGGTTCGCCTTTGTAGCCCCTGCACATGGATGTATGTAACGTGTACATATGTAAATGGGTTCAAGTTAACTGTAGCACATGGGCTGGCCAGCTGTCCAGCTGTTGACCGAGAGCTGACCACGCCATGGCCATGGATACATGGCTAATAGCAGGCATTTTGTTTTATGACGGACAACGCTGACCAAGCCCAACAAATATCGCACATTCGTTGCGACCAGGGTTGGAGTTGAATAAAGCTCGAAATAAACAATTGTGTTTTGCATAAAATATGATAAATGAGTCCATTTTCTTGAGCTAACTTTACAGGTTCGGTTCGCAGTGTGAACTTCTCTAATGCGTAAAGACTTTTGACTTCTGACTTTTGGTTAAGATTTTCACTGCTTTGAATAAAAACAAAATAAAGAAATTTGAGCTTCAAGCGCAGTTGATTTATGTCAAATTTTAGGAGTTGAACTTTGTGCTGGTTCGATTCAAAGTTTTAAGCTAGAACACACATTTTTGGAGAAACCCAAAACAAAGAAATTTCTGGTCTTAAACAGATTAGATACAAGCCGACTTTTAAAGCTTCAATAATAAAACTAGGAGTTGAACTGGCTTCTGTAAGTGCTGGTTCGATTCAAAGTTGTAGGTTCCAGGTTAAGGTTAGAATGCAATTTTCACGTTCAATTTGATCAGATTCAAAACAACTTTTAAAGCTTCTATAAGAAACAAAACAGAGTTGAACTTTCTTCAAAATTGCTGGTTCAACTCAAAGTGGGAGCCGTATCTTTCATCTGAAGGCTTGCTCGTGAAACTCTTCTAGGTTTAATGGTTTTTAGATCATTAGATAGATTGTTGTTTACCTTAAGGCTTTAGGTTTTATGTATAGAAGTTTCACAGATGGTTTTGCCAGCCCTAAAATCGATCTGTATGGAACATATACCCACATACTTGTGCATTGGGAATTGTTTGAATAGAGCCAAAGCTAGAACTAGTTTCCTCCGCGTACTCGCACATAGTTGGCCCCAGCACAGAGTGACAAAGGCAAGCGCCAGTTTATGTGCCTGGCCTTTCCCTTTTTGTTTGATTTGTTTTTTCTTTTTCGTTTTTTATGCGGCAGGCAATGAAACACTTCTTGTTAATTGTCTGAACTTATCTTATCCACTTGACAATCCGCGAGATCAACGAAAATAAAAATTAAATTAAAAATGACATTCTGCTAGCGCCTGTCGCGGCCTGGGCGCCCTCAGGCTTTTGTTAACAAAAACAGAAAGAAATAATAAGAGGGGGGAGGGACGTCGCCTGTCAAAACTATATACAAATACAACAACATGAGATACTGTATAAAGCTGGCTGCCTTATCGAAATGTGCTCTCGAGCTTTGGCCTTAAGTCGTTAACAAAAAATTTTAACTGCCAATCTTTTGTGCAGTCACAATAAAATAAAACGCCAAACATCAAGTGTTTGTTGCTTGAATTTCAATTCCTATACCGATTCCCGAGCTCCGCGACGAATGACACAAAATATGAACATATACACATAGAGTAGAAGAAGAGGGGGTCGGGCGGGGGTAGGCGCCTTAGATGCCATAGTCGTTGATCGATTCGATCAGCATAAAGAAATAAAAGAGGAAAAAATCGCTTTAATTAGAACCAATTTAAAGCGTGGACCAATTTATCAGAAGCATTTTGAAAAGTAGTTGAAAACCAGTTGAGATCAACTTCAGCGCCATGTGCACACCTCTCTAGACGGCCGAACGCTGAGAGGGGGCTCCGAACGGGGAGGGGGCTGTTGCTGACCGTCCGGACTTTAGATATTTTACTATAACTCAACCATTGGCCATTATAAGTGACTTATTATTCTAGCCTGAACTGAACTGAACTGAACCGATCTGAAATTTACCTTTTACGCATTTGTTTTTCTTTGTCAATTATGCGAGAGGTGTGGACGCCGGGCTTGGACCAGGTTCAAGTGCACACAGCACATTCATTGTTTGTTATATATATAAAGTCAAGTTATTTATTTGTAACTATACGTATCAATTGTTTGCGAGAATTGCTTGACTAATAACTAGAAATTCAAGTGATTTTCAAAAGCGGCGATTCGAATTCGGAATTCCAATTTATATAACCACGAATCGAAGCCTGAAGGGCAGACAAAGTATGTACATATGCGGAAAACAAAGATGTTTAGTTAACAAATTTGAAAGCTTATACAAACTCCTGGAGCCACCCTCGCATGCTTCAACTGAAGCCGCCGCCCAACACTTTCAGCTTTACAAACAAAGACACGGGGAAACGAGTTAATTATTTTGGTTCTTGGCAACCAAGAAGTTGGCTAACAAACAACAACAACAACAACAAATCCGACAATAATTTTCCAATCATTAATTACCTTTCCATTTCTGGTCGTTACCTTGTGCGTTGTCATAAACTTGACTCCGAATACCATTTGCCAAATGGACATTGCCAGCTGGGATTACGATCTGAATTTTATTGCCAGCTGAGAGCTGCTGGGCAACTAAAACTACAAAAATTTCTGTCTAATTGGTAACTTAGTATCTATCATATTTTGTTTTGCTGGGCACGCCCGGCGCTTGGCCATTGCTCGCCAGGCTTTGGCTATGACTGTGCCCGTGCCCGTGGCCGTGCCCGTGACCGTGGGTGGCTGCCAGAGTGTAAACTTCATAATCGCTGATCGCGAAATTGTAATCGCCAAAGAGCGTCACATGTGCGGCGCTGGGTCCGTCGTAGGAGTGTGGCAAATTGGAGTACGAGTCCGTGTTCACGTTACAGTTGCTGGATATGAGCAGATCGGCACCAGCTCCAAATATGGGACCGCAACTGTTTGGTTATGGCATGGATTAATAGCAGCTTTTTTTTATATAGATCAGCTCTTCGCGGTAACTTACTCTGGATGATAGCAGATGGCATATGGTTTCTTGACGATATCAAATTTGGCGGGCTGTTCGCCATTTGGTGGATTCAACATGAACAGGAATGCGCGCTCCGAATGCAAATAGCCACCCTTGCGACTGGTCTTCGCCCAGGCGACATCCGTATACCCGCCGCTAATCTCGCCATGTGCGCCCAGACCAATAACCATGCAGGGCGCGACACCATCGCAATAACGATGAAACGAGCTCGAGCCAAAGCCGTGCGTCGAGGCGCGGAAAACCAAGCGCCAGCTCTGCTTGGGCACACCGAACCAGCCGTTGAGTATGCCCTGCAATGGCAGCTTATCGTTGCGCAAGATTTGCGAACCCGGAAACATGTTTACGGCAAGGCGTGGCTGCAGACGCTTATCATTGTCCACCAACTTATTGGGATGCAGGGCAGCGTAGCGATAGCGTTCCAGCGAGAGCTCCATGGGCACAGCGCCAGTGGGCTCCACCTCTTCGGCAAACACCTGGCTATCGATCAACAGCAGGCGCACATGGCCCATCACGCCGCTCAAATGCTGACAGACGCGAGCACGCTCTTCCTCCGTCCAGTGGGCTGTCGGTTGGGTGACGCCCGCCTGATATTTGGCCCAGGCTAAAACACAGCGCCACACCTCCTCCTCCTCCAGACAGAACTGAAAGTGGAAGACAAAGTTAATATATATTCTGAAGAAGTGCTCGAGGTTGCACCTACATAGTCCGATGATATGATTTTGATGAGCGCCTCCTTGGTAAGTGTGAGGAACGAGTTTGTTTTAACACATTCGCCGGCATTCTCTCCGATATAAATGATGCAGCGTTCCATAAACGAAGCCGCGCACTTGGCACCTGCAAAGTGTATATAGGCATGAATAATTTGGGCATTTAGGCATTCAATTCACCTGAGCTCCGCTTTCCCATTAAAAGTCGCCAGTTTCATATAAAAGTTGTTTCATTTTATTGTGGATAACCTTTCGGCTTACAATTAATTCACTTATGATGTATGGTTGGATGTATTAGTTTTACGAGAATTTAGCCTAATCCTTGGACGGGCTGACATTCTGTATAAGCGTTATGTTGTCCCCCTTGAGCATGATGCGGCCAAGATTCTTGCGTTGGCGCGTTTTAATATACACCTCCTCGGCATCGTCCAGCACCAGATTCATGTACTCGTCAAAGCCCACAATGTGGCCCTCGATGCGCAGCGAAATGTTCTCGTAGAGCCACACTTGGACGCGCGAACGGCTTTGCAGGTAACGAAAGATCAGGTTGATGGGCTGCACCATCACCTTTTGCACCTTTGGGTTGCCTTTGAAGGACATTTTGGTGCTTTGTTATTGACTTTTGTCTTTGTTTAATATATTTTCGCAAAAACGTTTTCGGTTTTTTTTTCCTGCTGCTGCCGGCGTCTTTTTCGGTGAGCAGAATGTATTGTTATCGATACTATCGCACATGATACCTTACTAACAAGAAAACACGATAGCATAGTAGGCTACTATCGATAGTTGAATACAGGCCGGTTGCGTCAGAAGGTCTCAGTTTGAGAAATTTGAGAAGTTTTTGCCTCAAAATAAACAAAAACATGGCACACGGAACAGTTGATAAGGGGGAAATAATGGACCAGGTGAAGCAACAAATTGCGGTTGCGAATGCGCAAGAGTTGCTCACACAAATGACCACCAAATGCTTCAAGAAATGCATTAACAAGCCAGGAACATCGCTTGACGCATCAGAGCAGGTTAGTACATGACCCTATGCTACATTATTAACTTAAAAAGAAGAAGTGCTGAGGAATGAACCGTTCTAATTATTTCTAGAAATGCGTGTCGTTGTGTATGGACCGTTTCATGGACTCGTGGAACCTTATTTCGCGAACCTACGGGCAGAGGTTACAACGTGAACAATCAAAAATGTGAGCAACATGTAAAGTTAATGGGGCCTACGACACTGCGCATTAAACTAATCGTTGTTATTAGTTTGTTCAACTTAGTTTTACTTGTTATAAAAAGAGAAACATAAAAACTAAATTTTTAATACATGTTTTGCCTTTTGGTGGGTAAATAAAAACGTGCCATAACAATAGTATCGAATGCAGCAACATCGTGCATTCAATAGTTTGTTTTGTTCAAAGCATCGATAGTTTTACCATCGACAACATTAAACAGGTGTTTTTCCTATCGATATGTGTGCGACTCTGTAAACTCGCGCGCGTTGAATGGCAAAAGTGTTTTTTAATATCGAATAGCCGCGGCCAAAATAAATTTATAAACTCGAAAATATCAAATTTTAAAGTTACGCACCTGCTTTCTCGTGAATATCCATAACTGCGGTTAAAAACGTGCACGCATTATCTACAGACAGTGTGGAAATAACATGATCCTCGCAAGCTGCACGCAGCTCAAAGACGCCCATGTCTTGAGCCAGGGTTAACATCTCAAACACGCGATAATCCTGCAGCATTAGCTGTAAATGAAGATAATTTACGGTTAGCATTTTAGGTAAGGTGAATTGGGCTTGTAACCAACCTTTGCAGTGTACACATACAATATAAACTGTCGAAACAATTCGGCATTAATGTGCGGCAATCGTATTGCAGTCGGCGTGCCAGTGCCGGGGGCCGCTGGCGAGACTGTGCAGCCCGGAATGGGAATCCGGCAGACCTCTCCACGCTTCGCGGTCTTAAAGCTCTTGCAGCTAGTATTAAAGAAAACGTTAATTAACCAATCAAATCAATGAGTGCGGCACGTGCCGCAATTGAATGCACGCAGTCGCTGTGCAGTGCCATAAAAGGAGAACCAGTCCAATCAGACTGCGCCGAGACTCAAGAATTGCGTGCGCGACGTGACACGAGTGAGCACGCAACAGTTAAGTATCGTGCGTGTTACCGTATTACATTTGTGAAAAAGAAAACCAATTGGTTAAAATTGTGCGCAATATTACAAAAACCAATAAGAAAAAATGTGAGAGTGTTTCGTATTGGACTAATAACTAACCGTGCCATGAGTATGCTTCTGTGTGCGTAGATCTTCTCATCGTCCCGGCCGCATATAAAGACCACATCGGCGCTGTCCTGGTCCTCGCACAGGCGCTGCAAATCTTCAATTAGCTGCGGTAGCCCGGCCAAGGCGGGATCGCTGTGCGGCGAACGTGCGCTCATTGTGCGGAATGCGATGTGTTTCCGTTCTTTCGTTTTCCGTTTTTCTTGTTGCGGATTTTGTTTGTGTTCTGTGCAAAATATATTCGCTCTGTTTTGTTTATGTTTTTCACTTCCACGTTCCGTTTCGCGTTCGCCTGCGTTTTGGGAGCGTGCGCGCAGAGAGCGAAAACCGGTTTCGCCAGAAAATGCTAAAAGACAGCACGAAACAAAAAACAAAAAAACAAAACCACGCCACGAACTAAAACCGAGTCTGGGAAAAACAATTAGCCTGCACTTTGCGCAGCTTGTGAACTCTGCTACTTAAACGGAATCAATTAATTAATACCAAATAGCAACTAGCTAAAATCACACAGTTTAATTCAAGTTCTTTTCACTTGCTGCCCCCAAAAACATAAGAAAAAAACCTTGCTGTCATGCGCACGCGCCGCGTTCCGTGTGGCTCGCTCGTTGAGACTGAAGAAGAGGCTGCGACTGCGACCCAGCGTCTGCATGCCTCTCGCAGTTAACCAGGCCCTTGCCCTCTTTTTCTGTTCCGGATTCTGGAGTTTTGTTTTGCTTGCTTTCTCTTTTGCTTCTGCAAGAGAGTTTTTCGGCCTGTGGTAAGTGAATTTTGCAATTTTCCTTATTAAATATTTGCATTCAATCATGGTTTGACCCCTTTTGACCTCTGACAATTTTTGTCATATTTTTATTTTTGCTTTAAATCAAGTTTTTCATAATTTTGAAGTTAATTATTTGAATTTCGGTAAGACGTTAGCCAGTAGGAAATTCGAATAGCGCCATCTAGCAGCTAAGCGTGCAACTCCAAGCCAGTCGGCTACATTTGCCAAGACAAGCACCTAGGCAGAATTGCCCTATACTTGCAGCGCCTTCTATGGACAGGCAGCCAGGTTAGCGCGTTTATTAGATTAAGGTTTGTGCCTTCGCTAAGTCACTTCTTAATGGTCGCTCAAAAGTATGCAACATAAAATGCTTGTGCATAACTTAAACGCGCCGCCCAAGAGCATGCAGCAAATGAGCACAAGAAACTGCAACAAATTTCAGAACAAATGTTCAATAAAAATTGTTGACATTTTATGTTTTTTTAAATATTTATTATGCATAATATTTACCGTTTTGTTGTTTTTGTTGTTGTTTGTGTATTTTCTTTTGACTTTACATATTTGTTATTAATTTTGTTTTATTTACTACTTAAATATGAAACGTTGAAGTCAAATTGTTCTTGTTGTTGTTTAATTGTATTAAACTTTTTGTTGTTGTTGTTGTTGTTTGTGTTTTGTCTAATCGCATCCGTTGAACGTTTTGTCCACAATTTGTACATTTTACTTGCATTCTGAATGTCACATAAATCAATAATTTGTTAATAATAGTTATTGTTGTAATAATAATAATAATAATGATAATGATAATAATAATAATAAGGATAATAATAGTATTGACAAGACGCGGATTTCTGTGCATATGCATGCGTATTTGTTAATAACTAATGCCATTTATTATTAATTCTTCTGCTTCTTCTTGTTCATGTTCTTCTTCTTGTTGTTGTTCTTGTTGTTGTTGTTGTTGTTTTTGTTGTTCTTGTTGTTGTTGTTGTTGTTTGCGCTTTGCCTTTTGCGCATTGAAATACATTTTTTTTTAACAATTATTAAGCTTTTTTTGTGTTTTTTCTTTTTGTTTTCTTGTAAAATTTGTTGTTTTTTTGTAATAAAATGATTGTTGTTTGTTTTGTTTAATAATTATTATTTTGTTTAATATATATATCTAACTGTATATATATCTAACTGTTCTTTGGGTTATTAGCAAAAGAAATAATTATCAAAAAAAAAAGAAAAAACATCTGCAAAAATTTTCTTTTACTTTTCTCGTTCTTTTCCCTTCTCTTTCTTCTCTCTGCTGTCATTTGTTTATTTGTTACTCTTCTTCATCTGCTTCTTTTGCTTCTTCGTTTTCTTCTTCAACTGCTTCTTCTTCTTCTTCTTGTTTTGTTTTGCTTTTTTGTAATTTGTAAAATTTGGCCTTTAATATATAAAAAATGTTCTGAAAACCTTTTTGATGAACCTTCTTGTTTTGTTTTTCCTTTTGTTTTCTTTCTGTTTTCACTTCTGTTTCTGAGGGGGTGAGGAGGGGGCTTTTGTTTGTTGTTGCTTTTGTAAATGAAACACAAAATGAACATAAATAATTAATGTACAATAATTTGTTGTTTTTTCTTTTATTTATTTGTTTATTATTTAACTTTTTGCATTCGTTTCTTTCTTTCTTTCTTTTGTCTCTCTCTCTCTCTCTCTCTCTCGCTCTCTCTCTCTGTTTTTTGTTTGCGTTTAGTTTAAATAACTTTTGAAATTTGCATAACAATTGTTTATGTTTTGTTGTTGCCTTAATTTCTCACAATTTCAATAACTGTAAATGTTTAATATATATGTATATTTAATTAAATTTTTATTTTGTTTTTCTTTTTGTTTATTAATAAATGTTTGTTTATACAATTTTACACGCTTTTCGCTGGCGACGCTTAGTTCTAAATTTGCATTTTTTTCTGAATTTTGGTTTAAATATTTCTTTTTGTTTACTTTCTTTCTTTCTTCCCTTCGTTTCTTTTGCTTTGAAATCGTTTTAAGCACAAGTTAAACAAAATTTGCATTTTTTTTTGTTGCTTTTCTTTCAGAAAGTACGCATTATGAAAATTTGAAATTTCGTTATATAATATACATAATAGATGTTTAATAGATGTTTAACAAAAGTTTATAGATTTTTGAAATCTGTGCGCGCGCGCGCTTTCGCTTGGCTCTTGGCTCTTGGCTACAATTTATCAGCTGCTGCTGCTTCTTCTTCTTCTTCTTCTTCTTCTTCTTCTTCTTCTTATTCTTATTCTTCTTCTTCTCTAACAGCAACATTCACAAAGAGTGTTGGCAACGATATCGAAAGTGCGCTACATATCGATAGTTCGCCTTAATCGATAGTTGGCCTTAATCGATAGTTCGCTTTAATCCATAGTTCGCTTTCATCGATAGTTCGCCTTAATCGATAGTTGCGCCTTAATCGATAGAAATGATATTTACAATAACAGTTACGAGTATTTGCCATTCACATGCTACAAAGACAAAGAAGAAGAGTTGCTTAAGAAACTACGTTTAGCATTTGTTGCTCTTGTTTTTGTTGCTCGTTGTTGTTGTTGCTGTTGTTGCTTTTCGATCAACTTGTTGTTAATGCTTTTTTTTTTCGTTTATAAACTATTTAACTAAATGCCTACAAAGCAAAGCTTACAGAGTGAAACAGAGGACTCTACAATTAATTAATTAACTTGTTCAATTAGACGCTATAATAAATATTAATGTTTATATGTTTGTATTTATGTTAAGATTGTTTGTAAATATGTATGTATGTTGTATTTGTATGTATATATTCATATATAGCATAGATTTCTAGTTGTATAAACTTGCTCAATTTGAACGCGGCAACTTGTTCAGTGTTGTAAAACATACTTTTGTGTTCAACGTTTAACGTTACTTTGCGTTACGTTGCGTTACGTTACGTTACGTTAAGTTACGCTACGTTAAGAATTGTTTAGCAATTCGCTTACTTTATTTTCTTCTTGTTTTTATTTGTATTAATTTTATTCTTTTTTGTGGTGGGTTCATTTTGTGTGTGTGTGTGTGTGTGTGTATTTCTCTCTCGCACTCGCAACGCTTTTGCCTTAACTGTTTTTTTGTTGCTTCCAACTTAAAGTTAGAACTAAACTTAAAAAAATAGAAGCCTAACTATAAAAGTACAGTTAGAATTAGAACTTAAATCAAGTTAAATGAAAAATTGAGGATTTTCTTTTAAGTTTTTGTTGGGGGCCGCTATGCGGAAATCTGTGCCAAGCAGAAAGAAAGAAATAAAAAAAAAACACTTGTCAGTGTTGAATAATTTGCTAAATTTTGCAAGCCTCGCTTTGAGTTCAATTCTTTTCCTTTTCTCTTCTTTTTCTCTTCATTTTCTCTTTAAATGTCTTCGAAGTTTTCGTTTAAGCCTTAAACTTATCAAATAAGCTCTAATATTAGTTTAAATTATGCAAAATGATTAATAATAATTAAAAATTAAACACACACGCAATATACAGAATTAAGTTTTCTTTCTTTTTTTTTGTTACTTTTACTTTTAAATTTTAACTTTTGTTTTTTGTTTTTGTTTTGTTTTGTTTTGTTTAATCATTTAAAGCTTTGGTTTCAATGTTGATAACTTCTGCAGCAAAGTTGAAGAAATTGTTTAAACAAAATAATAGAATAACATATTATTTAGAATTAGTTTATATATCGAACAGCGAATTTGGAAGCCTAACAAATTTTGTGTTATACGTGAGATCAAAACAAGCTAAAAAGAAATTGTTTAGAGAAAGTGTTGAAAAATGTCGTGCGTTTTCTTCTTCTTCTTTTTTTTTTTGTTTATACAGCATACCCCGCTACAGGGTATTTCATGTGCGTTAAGCGTTGAGCATAATTTTTATCAATTTGTTGTTGTTCTTGTTCTCTTAAAGATTTAAGCTAAGCTTAGCAAGCTGCTGTATGTGTGTGTGTGTGTGTGAAAGAGACGACTGTATGAGCTAAGTTCTAACTGTTGATTGCAATGCGTTTGCGGCAGCTGCTTGGTGGTCGAGGCGTGGGTGTTGGGGAAGAGGGTGGAGTGGGGGGATCTGCTTAGACAATTTCCTTTTTGATTTGTAATTCGCAGTTCGTTGTTATTGTTGTTGCTGTTGCTGTTGTTGTTGTTGATGTTGTTGTAATTGGCGGCGTTTGCTTTTTGCTCGCTTTGGTGGCCATTAAAATGGACGTCGCTGTCGGCGCTGGCGTCGGCAGCGCAGCCACGTCGCGTCGCTGGCGTCGCTGCTGCTGTTGTTGTTGTTGCTGTTGTTGTTGGCGCTGCTGCAGCGGCATCTCATCATCATCCGAGTCTTCCTGCTGCGTCGCTGCCTGTTCCACACGCTGATCTTCGTCCTCCTCCTCCTCGTCTTCCTCCTCCTCCTCTGGCTCTGTCTCCTCGCTGTTGTTGTTGTTGTTATTGTTGCTGGCAATCTTGGCCAGCGCTTGGCTGGCGCACATTTGCGCCTTCTTCATGGCCGACTCATCGCTGCTGTTGCTGCTGTCGAACAGCTGCCCGGCGGTTGCGGCCGAGTCTGGTGATTGGGGCGTGGTCGCTGTGGGCGGCGTTGTCAATGCGCTGCTGTGCGGCGCCTGCGCCGTGCGCTGTCTTGCCTCGTCCAGCTCCTCTTCTGCCCCCTCCTCCTCATCCTCGTCGTCGTCGTCGTCGTTGTCGCTGGCACCGCTTGGACTTGGACTCTTGGTATGTCCATTCGCCGACTTGGGTTTCTGCTGCACTTGCAGCTTGAGGCGCTTGCACGCCGGCGCCTCCTCCGGCTGTGCAACAGTTGCGCAACAGTTGAGCGGCGTTGGGCTGCGTCGCAAGCCATTTGCCTGCGCCTTGTTGTTGTTGCTGCTGCTGTTGTTGTTGGCCTGATCCTGCGTGAGCGTCTCATTGCTATCCGCCTCGTCACCGCCCAGCAGCAGCTCCTCCTCCTCTTCCTCGTGTTCCTCCTCGTCCATCTCCTCATCCAGCCGCTGCTCGAGCAACGTTTGCTTCAATGGCACCACACGCAGCTTGTCCAACGCCTCCAACTGGCGTCGACAATGCTGCAGCTGCTCGCGCAGCTCCGCAATCTCCGTCTCCCGCTTGTGCAGCAGTTCGCCCAGCTGCCCATTGGTATCGCGATACTTTTGATTCTCGTGCAGCAGCCGCTGGAGCAGGTGCAGCACACGCTCCCGATCCTTGGCGCGCGTGTCGCGCAGCGCATCCACGGCCAGCTCCCAGGGCGGCAGCATGGCGGCACTGCTGTCCGGCTCGCCATTCAGACTGTCGTCGTCCGTGTCCGTGGACAGCTCGAACTCGCTGCCCAAATGCGGCTTTAGGTGGCCATTGCCGTTCTGCCCCGCTACCGGCAACTGTTGCTGATGTTGCAGCTGCAACAGTTGCTGCTGCTTGGCATGCGGCGAGCTGACCACGTTGGAGGAGTGCGTGCTGAGATTGAGGCCGCCGGCGCTGGAAGACTGCGTCGGCGAATAGCCGGCCGGATGCGGCGTCTTATAGTAGATCGGCTGCAGTGCAGCAATTGTCGCTGTAACCGGCGGCTGGCTCATCAGATTCTTGTTGATCCTAATGCGACTTGGTTCGTTGTGGTGCTGGTGGTGGTTGTGGTGGTGGTTGCTGCTCGTGGGCAGCAGCTTGGCATGCTGATTAACGGTGGCTATAATGTGGCTGCTCGGCGTGCCAGCTGCTCCAGCTGCAGCTCCTGTTGTTGTTGCTCCAGCTGCTGGTGCTGCAGCTGCTCCTGCAGCTGCTCCAGTTGTGGCTGCTGCTGGTGGTGGCACCGGCGATGTGGAGGAGGTAATCTCATTGCTGCCCGCCGAGAATTCCTCGGCGGGACTGCGTGGCACATGGCGCGCCGCTGGCGGCAACGCTGCGTGGCTGGGCGGGAGCGGGGGCGGCGGCGGCGCCGCTGGCGCCACCACCAAATGGGCGGGCGCGGGTTTGGGCATGGGCGAGCTGCTGTTCGAGCTGTTGCTGTGGTTGCTGTTGCTGCTGTGATTGCTGCCATTCAGCGGCTCCAGGGGCGGGGTCGCGGCTCGCTCCTGTTTGATGTGCAGCTGCAGCTCCTGCTCCTGCCTGAGACGCTGGCGCTCCAGCTCGCGCTCTTTGCACAGTATGCTCTTGCGCGGCGCCAGCGCCACATTCGGCTGATAGTGCTGCTCGAAGCGCTCCCGATCCGAGCTGCGCACCACGCGCTCCGGATTCTGCAGCTCCGGCGGCTCCTGGCAGGCATAAGGCAGCGCGGACAACGCGTTGATTGCCTGCAAATAGGCAGCGGGCGTTGGCTTTGCCGCACGCCACGGCTGAAAGGCGCTGCTTGCCAGCGGATGCGTGCCCACCACCACGCGCTCCACACGCTCCCGTTCCCGTTCCCTCTGCTCCCTCTGTTCCCGCTGCTGTTGCTGCTGCTGCTGCTGCATGCAGTACATGATGTGATAGTGCTGCAAGTCCATGGCTGGATGAAAGCTGTCCAATGGGGGCGCCTTTAGCTTCTTGCTCGGAATGTCGGCAACGGCAACGGCAACAACGGGCGCAGCGGAGGCGCCACCGCGTTGATGATGATGATGCTTCAGGCTGGCGGGCAGCGTCTGGTGCGTTGACGGCGGCGGCGGCGGTTGAGGCAACGGCGGCGCCACCGAACCCAGCGGCAACAACCGCGAATCCTCCATCAGCATTTCCGCCTGAAAGCGAAACAGAAACAGAGAGAGAATATTAGAGAATATCTGTGTGTGTGAGAGAGAGAGAGAGAGAGAGGGATAGCAGCAGTTATTAGAAAATTGATCGGCCATAAAAATAGATGCTGGAGAAACCAGTAGCTGGCCATTAATTTGAATTGCCGTCGTCGTCGCCGTCGCCAGCATCGTTTTGGTCGCGGCTAATTATAAACAAACAAGTGCCCCGGCAGGATCACAGTCCACGATTCGCGATCCGCGATCCGCGATCCACCCAACCAATTGCCGAGCCACCAGCCTCGCTCGCAACGCCCCGCGGCCATGGCGCCAATTGTCATTCAGACGGGCTGAAGCGCTCCGAAGCCACACTGCACAAAATTTTGAGCAACTCAGTGGCAGATAAAACCAAACTTCTTGACTTCAACTATGAATACGATCAAAACAATCTATGCACAATCTATGCTCGATTGAAGCTTAAAGGGAATTAAGTCTCTCGAAGTAATGTGCTTACATATGAAAAGCTGTTTGTCAGCTTCCAAAGGGATTTTCCCTCCTTATATGCTCTACACATATTCTAGAAAACAACCCATACTCTGTTTTCGCTCAGTGTATGTGTGTCAAAGGAACTGGTAGCTTCTTTGACTGCATATTTTGCATTATCATTCAGCGACATTGCCGAAGACATGGAACATGAACTGACAGCGGCGACTGGTTCTGGTTTTGGTCTTGGTTTTGGCTTTGGCTTTGGTACTGTCTTTGGTTTCGGTTTGCTTTGCTTTGGGTTGCGTGTTTGCCTAGCTGTTAAAATGATTGGCACCGCGTCCAATTATGGCCCCAACGACGACTGAGCCATAAAGTGATTTTGAATGGAGGCGGCGCCAGCTGCCAACGTTCATGCTCAGTCGCATCCGCATCCGCATCCCCATCCCCGCCAGCTCCATGGCTCGAAGGTGTCACTGCGGCCGTTCAGCAAATGGCCAGCTAAAAGATGCCAAAGTTGTTGGCGGCCATTTGGCAGCAAAGTTACAAAGGCCGTTAAAAGTTTACAAGGCAACTAATCGTCGGCTAAGCTGATGAGGTGTCATTAGCCACAGCGACTTAGTCGCAGCTCATTAGAACAGCCGAAAGGCAAAGTTATTGACAATGCCAGAGAAAACGATTACATTTATTCGCTAGCTATGCAAATGTCAAAGCAATGCAGCTAATTACAAGCGTTGATAATCAATGTGACCATGGAGGACAGCCGTGGAATTCTAAAGAACTTGTTTGACATGACCAAGGTGTGTGAATGACGCGATTACGGTTAATAAAAAATGGCTAGATTACATAAATTTAAAGAAAAACCAAAGTTAAAATTAACAGATATCGATTACTGCTTTACAAGTGAGCGAATATGTTATCGATAGTATTTGAAGTGTCGAACGTGTTATCGATTGTACACTTATTAGCTATAGCACTATCGATAACATATTCGATAACTTTGTCTTAGCTATAATCGACCTATTTAAAGGTTTACTCCTTCTGATATTGGCATTGCCCGGTTACATAAACGATAACACAAATGGACAGTTAGCGATGACACGGCAATCCGTTAGTTGTGAAAATCGATAGACAATGCATTTTATCGATTGACATCAATAATTATCGGCTTGAAAGAATGTTTTAATTATAACTATCCCGTTTCCCAAACAGAGTTTGTTTGGTGTTTGGTTTATTTAAATATCGGTAAAATTTATCGATATCAAATGCAAATAGGGTCAGTTTACTATGGGACCATCATCGATAGTCTAATCGATAACGCATATTGAGACATAAAAACAAGAGAAACATTATCGATAAGAACTTCTGGAAAGGCTATCGGTTAAGTTCTTGACACGAATACGCGAAAATCCTCTTAAAAAATAACCGCGCAAGCTGCACAGCCACAAAGTATGCTACATAAATTGCGGATCAGTTGTGGAAAAGGGGCAGGGGGGTGTCGGTCGGGCAGGGGCAGTGAAAACCGCGCACTAACAATGCAAACAACAAGCAAACAAACAATGCAGTTAACTGAAACGCTTGGCCGTAACTTGGCCAAAACGATGGGTAAATACAAGTTGGCCAAAACGTTGCCCGGCGACGCAGCGGCGACAGCGTTATGCTCAAAAATGTTGTACAGAGATTAAGCCCAAGAGCGAGAGGAACCGCGCGGCCTGGAAGAGCGGAAGAGGGGCTGCCGGCACTTAAACTAAGCTGGCGACGAGGTTGGGAGCAGGAGTAGCGGCTGGAGGAGACAGAAACTGAAGATATAGACGCGGCGATAACAAAACTGGAAGCCAGACACAAACAAGAGGAGCAGGGCGTATGTGGAGAGTAGAAGGGGAGGGGAGGTGAGGGGGTTGGGGGTTACGAGTGCAACACACAAATGAACCATTAAACAGCAAAATCATAAAAATCAAGCGCCATAAAGAAGTCGTCGAAGGAGCGCCAGTATCCAGTCTCGACTCTCGAGTCTCCAGTCTCGAGTCACCAGTTCACAATCCCCAATTCACAATCCCCAGTTCACAATCGCCCATCGGCATGGCCATCGCACAGCAGGAGCAGGGAGACGCCGTCGGTTTTTTTTTTGTTTTTGTTTTTTTAACTGTACGCAGATGGCAGCCAGCGATAGATGACGAGGACAGTCGCCAGTCTGCCACATGGAAGCAGCGCGATGGAGCAGGGTAGCTAAGAGGGGGACAGCTCGATGCTGCCCGGTAGCCCACAGTCTTTTTGGCGCACGCCTCTCGTCGTCTCAGCCGACGACGGCAGAGTGACAAATTGCCCAAAAGACAGCCCGAGGGGGAGGAAGAGCCGCAAGCGTAGATCCGGGTGCGGGTGCAGATCGGTACAGTCAGTGCGGCTGCTGCTTAAGTCCAAGGTCTTTTGCCATAACTCAACACTCAGCGATGATGTGGAGAAGCAAAAGTTGGCAGCTGAGCCAGATCGAAGCTTCAAATACACTAACAGAAGTCACATATTGATGAGTAGTATTTCATTCCAGATTCCAGTATTGGAAAGAGAGTAGGCACAATAGAAAGCAGACAAATGGCGTTTACGGTCTAGTGTTGTATAGCGACGTATTTTATGTTGTAGTAAGGAATACAGAGGACTGTGAGGATTAGACAAAGAGTGTGGGACGGTAACTGTGGTTATTGTAACTGTGGGTTATTGTATGGTGCAGTATATAATATAGTCTGATCTAGTGTTATATAGCGGCGTATTTTATGGCATAGCTATTATAGATTAGCAGAGGATTGTGCTGTTTACTAAATTGTATACTTAACTGTAATATGTCTTACCATACTATGCCTTACTATACTATATTATTTACTAAGCTGTACTATAATACCAATACTATACTATACTATATTATACTACTATACTATACTATACTATACTATACTATACTATACTATACTATACTATACTAAGCTATGCTATACTATACTATACTATAACCAACTATATTATGCACAATTCTATATTATACTCCAAACTTATCAGAAATTTGTCTCAGACCAAAAAGGAATCTAAAGCATCGTCTTAAAAGACAACTCCGAGTACCTTTAGCTTCACTTTAGGTTTAAGTATAAAGTTTTGCACTCCAACAAGTCGAGAAATAATATCTATATCTATTAGATCATGCCTGTTCCGCCTAAGATATATGCTTATATATAAACATCCATTAACATTTGATGTGATTTAAGATCTTTAAACTGAGATACTCGTGGGCAGTTTAAGGCTTGTTGTGGTTTTTTCGTCTTCTTCTTTTTTGTTGTTGTTCAGATTGGGGAACACACCTTAGCGAAGTTTATGACCAAGTTATGTTGTCCCCAATTGCAAGTGTAAAATAAAATAATTGCGCCCAAGTGGCGGCAACTGACGTCGAGCCACCAAAAAAAAAAGTAGAGAAACAACCAAACAACCGAACAACGAGGCAACCGAGAGCCTTGGCAGGCGACATGACTTTACTTGACGATAAGATCATGGCAAATATTGACGATGACGCCGATCGCGAGAGACGGGGGGCCATTGGGCAGGGAGCTGGAGACGGGCTGGAGCCGAGACGATGGCGTTGACAATGAAGCTTGACACACATGTGTGTGTGTGTGTGTGTGAGTGTGTTGCTGTTGTTGTTGTTGTTGCTGTTGCTGCCGTGGAGCGGGGCTTGGCAACAGCAACAACTGGCTGCAAGAGCCATTGATTTAGACTGGCAATTATGCAGCCAGGGTTCGCTGCCTGGCTTAAACTTGTCGCATGTTCCTGTCCCGCTGCGGCTGCTCGCCAATTGATGAGGATGTGGCTCCATGGAAATGGAGCAGCGACCCATATGCAACTCAGCTAACAGCCACACAACTGTGCACAGCACAAAAATAGTCTCTTTGCCTCAAATTAAAAGCCATTTTTGGGCTTGGTTTTCCAAATGTTTTTCAAATTTGAACCAGCTTTTAGTTCAAAATTGATTTAAGTAGTTTCTCTTGCATTTGCTTGAAAAGTTTAAGTATAATATGAGCTAATCTGTATGTTAGAGGATTAGAACCAAGGCTTTCTCTTTCCTCTTTTCTCTTCAAAACGCAGCTGCGCACTAAGCTTCTTATGAGAACTGAGCGAATTTCAATGTGACTAAAGCGTTTTTAAGTCCAAAATTTGGCTTGAATTTCACGCCAAAAAAAAAGAAAGAGAGCATTAAAATTGGGTAAGAAATTTGAGAGGGGAAATTGCGATTCAAGCTATTTTAAGTACAGCTTAAAGTCGTCTTTGTTTCAAGCAAAATCTTTAAAATTGTTCTCAATTTGAAATTCATAAGAAAATGCATATAAAGACAGCTTTTTTTTCTTACTGTGCAGACGTCGACGTCGACTGCGCAGTCGATGCTGCTGTCAGCTTCATCTGCATTTCTTGGCGTCCGTTACGCTTCCCTCTCCCAGACGGCATGTCAGCCCCGTTCCGTCCTCCTCCCCCCCAGCACCCCCAAATGCTGCTGCCTGTGTCTGGCGCGGGCCGTAAACTTGTTTGCCAGTCGAATCGCATCGAATCGAATCGACATTGCCATCCCCAAAGTCGCGACATTTACAATTTTAATTCGTGTTGTTGTTGCTGTTGCTGTTGCTGTTGTTGTTGCTGTTGTTGCTGATCTTGTCGGTGCGGTCAGCGAGTGTAAAAGAGAAAGAGAGGAGCGGCCCGGCCAAGAGTAGAACAACAAGGAGAAGGCAAAACTACAATGGCTTAAGCAAAAGCTTAAGCATGTCTTCACAAATACCCTGCACGCAATTTACCCTGCATTAAATACTTCAAGAATACAAATTTCAACCATTTATGCCTAAATATGCCTTTGTATAAACTTTTTCAAGAGATTTGTTTTAAACTTCGTCTTGTCTCTCTTTAAGCCAGATCTCAAGTGTCGATCACTTGCCTATCGTTGTCTGATGTTATCGGCAAATGCAACTGTGCTGGTATATCGGAACTACTAACAAATATCGTAAGCAATGAATATCGTAGGCAATGAATATCGTAATCAATGAATATCGTAAACAATGAATATCGTAGGCAATGAATATCGTAGGCAATGAATATCGTAAGCAATGAATATCGTAAGCAATGAATATCGTAAGCAATGAATATCGTAAGCAATTACGACAAACAACATTTCAATGCAGTGAGAATCTTATAGCTTGTGAAACATGTTTTTTTGATCGTAACTGAATTCAAAAATTTCTCAAGCAATACTTAGCTAGAATTTTAGAATCGACCCGATAAATCGTTCATGATTAAAGTATATTAAGTTTTCAGGCTGTTTAAGTTATAAACAACTCCTCCAAGCTTCCTGGAAAGGTGGTCTGAGCTTTGGCTATAGCTAACCTAATCAAAGCTGTTAACTATCTTAGTTTGGCTATCCCTTAGTCTATGCTGGTTAATTAAAGAAAGTTTTGATATATTGCAGCTGCATCTAGAAATTACCCAACAAACAGCTGATATTATGTTTAACAACGATTGAAATTTCCTCAAAACGTTCTTCAACATCAAAAACGTTTAATTTTGTGTAATACATTATTTGGTAGCTCAACTTCAACTTTATGCTGAGTATTTCGTTGAGAAGAAGCTCAACAAAATTCGTAAACTGCATTTAAGTTTTCTTGAATTTGCACATTTTCCCAGCTTTGTGCATTTGCTCCAAATGCTAGACTAGATTTTATGAGCAGCAAGTTTTATCAAGATCTTGCGCAGATCTTCCTGATATTTATGACGCAACTGGGAAGCGTGTGTGCTCGGCCTTCTGGTGCAGCTCATTAGACGCTTTATAGCACCTGAGTTCTGAGATTGTCGCTGCCCACTCGTATCTCCAATGTTTCCCAGTCGGAGTCTCCAGTGTTTCCCAGTCGGAGTCTCCAGTGTTTCCCAGTCAGAGTCTCCAATGTTTCCCAGTCGGAGAGATCTTGATCAGAACGAGCGAATCTTTCGCTATATGAGCATATATCTGCATTAATGGCTGATTTAATTATGGCAGAGCTTGGCCAAATGGCAGGCTAATAAAAAACTATAAAAAACCCGAAACACAATTAAACTAAAACTGTAAAATCTGAGCAGAGCCAGAAAAAGAAAAAGACTGCAGTCCAACTCTGAGGGTAGGGTATTAAATGCATCTCCCGCGAACGCATTTCAAAAAACAACAAAAAAAAAAAGTAGAAAAAAAATATGTAAGAAACATATTTAAATAAACTTTAATGAAGTCGAAAACAAATTCCATTGCAGCAGTTTCTCTGCCTGGCTGGCTGCATATTTTTTTCTTCTCTTTGTTGTTCTGAGTTTATGTTTTTTAGAATCTGCTTTAGAATTAATGAGCGCTGCGTGTGTGGGACGTCTGGGGGAGCGGGGAGGGGGGCGGAGGGGGGTCAAGCTTAGTAGCCAAAGCGACTAAATGAAACTGAAACCGCGCGTAAAATATATAAAAGCCTAATGCATTCTGTACTAAATCATTGCCCGTAGGCTCGCAAGCTAACTACACTGAGAGAAAAACATCTGACCAAATGCTGGCTCAAGTCAGAAATTATATCTCGTGTTTGAACTTCAAGTTGCAAAAGCATTTTGTGTCCTTCTTTTCACAAATTATGTCTTGTTTCGCGGAGTTACAATACAAAAGTGCTTAAATGAAGTACGACTAAACTTATAACAAGAATTTGCATGCTTAAAACAAGTGTGAATCGTGCGAAATGAAAGCTGGAATATATTTCTTAGTTTGGGCTTTCAGTAAAAGTTCTTATAAACAGAATTTAGCTATCACAACTTAGTTCAAACAAAGTAAGAAGCTTTCTTGAAAGCACAAGTATTCTTAGATTAAGTTGAACTTGGAATTTGGGGCTTGAGCAAAAACATCTTTAAATAAGAATTTTCTCTTTACTTAAGTTTCTAATGAGCTCGAGTTTAACAAATTCTTAAAATTTTGTGAATAACATAAGAAAAACATATTAATTAAGCTCGACAATCTTATTTTAAGAACTTTCATGCTTAAAGCAAGCGTGGAAGTCAGTCTGCTTGGAAGTCAGAAAGTATTTTTTTGCTAATTTGGCATTTTAATAAAAGTTCTTAAAAGAGAAATTCTTACTTTCAGAAATTTACGTAAAAAAAGAAGGAAGTTTCTTAGATTAAGTTCAATTTGAGTTAAATTTGGGCTTCATTTTCTTCATATCTTCATTTTAACAACATTTTGATTGCTTGCTTTGCTTTTCGACACAATATTTTCTCCAAGTGTACACGCTAAACACACAGTCTCACCTCCCCCTCTGCCCTCTGCTACAATCAAGCTCGTCGTCTACAATTTCACTGTCCAATTAGCGTGCGACGTTTTGAATGATGACCGTCAGTCAGACAATGCGCAGTCGCAGCCGCTGCCGCAGCCGTTGTCGAGGCTTAAGCAAGGGTTACCCCACTGCTCAGCCCCCTCACCCCCTCCCACAGCCCGCTCTGACCCCCTTGGCCTTTATGTTAATCTGTTTGCCGCGGAATAACAAAAAGAAGAAATTGCAACAACAAATTGCATTGGCGCATTGCATTTTTATGACAGCTGCCGAGCAATATTTTTGAAATTTACGACTGTTCGCCTTTATCCGCAGCTACTGTTGCCCCCCCCTCCTCCCCCTTTTCACTCCCTCGCTTCCCCATAGCCCCTTCTATGCGCTAATCAAGCATCGTCCGCTTTGTGGCAACCTCTCGTTGCTTTACTAAAAATCAAATTTATTGTCATTAATCATGGATTCAGCCGCCGAACTGAATCGAACCGAACTGCATTGTCATTATCATTGGCCATGGCTTTGACGGGCCGCTGTTGCCGCTGTTGCTGCAACTGCTGCTGCGATTGTGGCTTTTATTGATCGGCAACATGTTGCTGCAACATGGCAATTAAGGTCTCCCCAGCAGCAGCGAGCAGCCTCTGCCATGGCCTAGGCCATCGGCCGGACAAAATTTATTTGTTGCAGTCGCAACATTGTATTTAATATACCCTAACATTATAGTATTATTACACTGTCATTCAATTTGTTAGACAAAAAGCCCATCAAAGTCGTTTGAATAGAATTCTAGGTATGTGCAAATTAGCTCTTATTCTGTTTTTCTTAGAAGTAGCAACTAATTTGATGCCATTGTTGATCTATCTACGATTTTGTACACATGCATAGCTTTTGCAGCCAATTTATTCAGTAAGCGTGCAAGTTTTGAGCTGTTTCTTCTTTTATATTTATCAATTCCACATATAAGAGTGAAAAATAGATGGAAACACCCTTCGATTGCATCTTCTAAAAGCAATTCACATACTGAGCTTGGCAAATCCACCGCCAGGGGTGAAAAGTAACCATGAATTTATCAAAGTACAAAGCATAACTATCCAAAACAAACTTATTTAATAGACTTGTGGAAATTTCAAGCGTACGAATCGAATCTTGGTGAAAATCATATTGTTGACGTTGGCAAATCCACCAACTGAGGTGAAATGTATTTGGCCTTACTTTTAGTTAACTTTGACTTTGGCAAAACCACCGCCTGGAGTGAAAAATAGCTAGAAATTTACTCCAGTATCTATCAAACATAACATTAAAGTTCAACAAACAAATGACGTAGCATGTATTCCCCTGCTTAAGGCAAATCCACCCGTACGGATGGAAATTGGGTGGAAAGCTCTCTTGGTTAAGTACAGAGCAAAGCACTTTCAATCAGTCTAAGTCGCTCTTTAAATATTCTTTACTAAAAGAATATATTTTAAGTATTCTTAAGCATAAATTTAAAAAGTTTTTATTATATCGATTCTTTAGTGTATTCCCAGTTTTGTGAAGACGGGCTCTCGGAATGCTCTGCACTTTTCATGTCATTATTAGTTTACTTTTTTCTTCCCATTCTGTTGTTGTTGTTGTTGTTGTTGTTGTTGTTGTTGTTTTTGTCCTGTCGTATATGGGCAAGATAAATGTTGACTTTGTCAGTTGGCCAGCTTGGCCGCCTTCATTATGGGCCATTTGTTTGCTGCATAATTGGCCCAGGCAATTGGGCCAGCAAAATTTATGATTTGCTTTGCAGTGTCAGCCGGAGAGAGAGGGATTGAGAGAAAGAGAGAGAGGGGTACAGTTGGTAGGGAGGAGGAGCGGGAGAGTTGAACGGTAAATTGCCCGTCCGCCAGGCTGGCCACAGACTTTGATAGCTTCGATATAGTTGTTGTTCTTGGCCTCGGCCAATGCAAAACTTTGGGGCGTTTGGCATAGAGATCAAGCATGTTGCAGGCAACTGGCCACGCCCACTGCCCATCAAATGTGGCATGGGCGTCGCCAACTGTGGCAACGGTGCCTCGGCCAACTCATGTCATTTAAATTAAAAAGTTTAGCTACAGCATAAAAATTAGAGAAACCAACTGAGAAACTGGGCAAGGGTAGGTCGAGGGAGGGGGGGGGGGGGTGTGTGTGCGCGGAGAACTGTAAGAACTATGCAAGCGCATGTGAAAACAAAAAACTGCATGCCACGCCCTCTACTCGAGGGCAAAAAGTTAAACAGGCCGAGACGTGAGTTGAACTGAGAGCCTGACCGACAGAGAGGGGGTCGGTTGTGCAGGAGAGAAGGGGAGGGGGGTCCATATGCATATATATGCAATAGATTCTTGAGTTTTGACCAAGTCAAAGTTGTCAGAATATATGAGAAACACTTGACTGACAGGCATTAAGAGAAAGAGCGACAGTGAGGGACGAGAGAGAGAGAGAGGGAGAGTGAGTGAGAGAGGGGGAGAGAGGGGGAGAGGTTGGAAGTGATAGAGCCGCAGCTCAAGAGCTCTTGCAATGTTTATCAAACTGTCAGTTTGATACGCACTGGAGACCAGAGAACTGTATGCCTAGAAGCCGCGTTTCAAGGTGTTTCTAATGCCCTATGCCCAATCGCAAACGGGTATATGCCTATCCTCAAGTGTACGTAACAGGCAGTAGAAAGTATTCTTCGATTCCTAAATATTATAAGTGGATATAGTCCAATTATCATCTGCACAAAACCGATAATTATCGATTGTTGTTTTGTTATCTCGTTTGTTGTACATAGAATAAGAATGATTCTTGATGATTCTTGATATATGCAAAGATTTGAATGTTTGAATACCAGAAGAAGACTCCTTTTTAAACGAAAAGAAGGGTATCTGGCCGTCGACCACGTTCGACTATATCACGCATGCTAGTCTCTTTTTATGTGTTTTGTTCGTTTTGGCATTTAGCATGCATTGTTCGACTAACGCGACGCACCGTTCGGATCAGTTGACCCGATCCTCAGGTGGGGGCAGCTCCCAGATCCCACATCCCAGCTCCCAGCTCAGCAACAGCTGAGATACAGTTAGAATAGAAAACTTTGCACAAAAATGCGATAAAGCGAACGGTTCGCTGGCGGCGATTTATGAAAATGTTCGAACCGTGTGTCCTTCTTTAGAGTCTGGGATTTATTTGCGCAGTCGCAACGGCCGCAGCCATGTCCAAAGATGGGCACAGATGAGCGTTACGGTGGGCTGCGGGTTGCGGGTCGCGGGGCGGGGTAGTATGTGGCATCTAAAACTTTATGAGCCAGCTGATCGGCAGGCATTTTTAGAGCCTAACCGAAAAGCACAATTGCCGCCTAGCCACAAACATGTGGGCTTTCAGGCATCTTAATTGTGACTTGGCTTAATTAGGGCGGGAGCGAGGAGGGGATTACAGAAAGGAGCGAGTGAGGAGGAGGAGGTGGAGGAGGAGGCGTGGGTGCCTTATAGAATCTGCTGCTTAGATTGCTGGAAAATCACAACCCAACGCCAAGCTGCGGGCTTGCGTTTGGGGCGTGACTGTGGCAAGTTGTTGTTGCCACATTGTAAGCCAACAACTGGCATCTTATTTAATGGCACGAAGCGCAAGGTCATTGAACCCGATGTCGCAATCTAAAGTCCCGCAGGCAACACTGCAAACCCAAATCAAATAAGAAAACCAACGCAGCTGCTCCCGTTCTCTTGCGGGAGATGCCAAAAAAAAAAAGCATAAAAGCGAAATTTTTGCATGTGGCAGCAACAGCTACCCCCCAACTTAATGCCAATGCCCACGCCCATGGCTGCCCCCTTGCGAGATAAGTCAGGCAGTGTATGGCCAAAGGGTTCTATGTGCTGGAGATTGAATATATATGAGATATGACTTCTAGTTGGACTCAACATTGAAAACATTGAGATTAATATTTGCCCCGCTTTAACCATTTGGGAATTATAAGCGCAGCTTTGTCAAAAATAGCTTTTATTGTCATTCTAGTTAATTAGAATATAAATCATTTTATCTTCGTGCATTCGAATAAGAAAATAGTTAAAAATTATAAGATTCCATGATTCCTAGTTGGATTCAAACTAGCCCAGCTTTAACCAGTTGGGAATTATAAGCGCAGCTGTGTCAAAAATAGCTTTTAATGAATTTCTAGCTTTTGATTCAGTTCTAAAACCATTTTGTATGGAGTTATCTTTGGTTTTCCACTTATCTCTTGGCATATGACTAGAAATAAGTACAATAATTTATCCCCAGAGTATTATTTACTTCGTCTAAGCTCCGCAAATGTTGCCTGTTGTTGGTTTTGTTGCTGTTGCCGTTGCGGCGTGCAACGAACCGAAAGTCAAGTTTAATTCATTAATAATAGGGTAACACAATGCAGGCCGGGGCTGGGCGGGTTGTGGGCGACGGGCGACGGGTGGCGGGTCTCGCCAAGTTGTTGCCCCAAAAGTGTGCAATGCAATTAATATGCCCCTTGTTTGGCTTGGCTCTGCCCCTAAGCGGCGGCACGAACAATAGCTGGAAAAACTCCAAACAGCTTCCATTTCCCCTAACCCCTCCTCCATAGCCTACCCACCGCAACGCTTGCTGCTTACCCTTGAAACGACATGCACAATGCTGCACTTCACAATATCCTTCGGCTTTCAGCAGCTCCTTATCGTCATGCCACATGCCACAACAGGCCGCATGCCGCATGCCACATGCGGCACAGCTGAAAATCCTTTAACCGCAACTTTTGCCGTTTTATTTCCCTCATCATTTTGCTGCCGCTCAGTTTGTCTAATTAAATTTTTGCCCGGCGCATGCAATTTGCTGGCATTTAAAGCCAAATCCTATGCACGGTCACGCCCACCCGTAGCCCATAACGCCCACCACTTCAAGCGGCATTGTGGCTTGCAAAATGCGCGCCAAACACACACACAAACATAAAAAACAGAAAAGCCAGAAAAAGTAAATGTGCAGGTACCCTGTAATTGCGCAAATGTGTGCGGGCTGACAGGACTTGTTGCTGCTGTAGAAATGTTAGGCACTTTATGTCTACCACAAACAGCTTTACGCTCTTACTATTCTGTTATACCCTACTACAATTCGCCAGGATATTAACTTGAAACTTGGTTTAGATCAGCCTTAAGTCCATTTCTAGCTGTGCCCAAAGTTTCAGAGCAAACGCTCAAAGAATACTCGAGTTATTTAAGTTTATAGTAAATTACAGGGTATTTGCTGTTGAGCTTATGTCGAGCTAGCATTTTCTTTTGTGTATTTGCACTGCTTGCAATCCCGTTTTTTTTTCACTTTTGCCTCTTCTGATTTTCTGCCGCATTTTTCGTGCTGTATCCTTGCGGGATTTCAAATGAAAGTTTTCGCTCGAGTGCCGCGCCAAGAAGAAGCACATGCAAAAATAAAAATATTAAAAACAAAAAAAAAAATCAAGAAAAATAAAACAAATATGTATAAAAAAAATATAGTAGAAGGAATAAAGTCATTTAGATTTACCAGCGCTTGGGGTAGATATGGCAGCAACGCCTGCCACGCCCCCAGCCCCTAGCTGCAGGCGCACAGGCCACAGTTTTGCAGGCACTGGCACCTGCATTTTTTTTCGTCCTTCCTGCCTCATCTGGACTTTTTCATTTGCTCCCAAGCTGATGTTAATGAACTCGGCTGCATTAAAAAGTACAACAAAAATACGCCAGGAAATTTTGCATGTTTTACGTTTTTTTTTTTTAGTACTTGCCCCTCCCACTCCTCTTCCCCTTGTGCTGCCCGCCCTCGAGTTGATTTCTCTGCCGACTGTCGAGTGGTTTATGCAATTTCGCTTCACATTTCTGGCACTTCATTTGCTGCCTGACTGCAATGGAGTCGAGCTGCGTCTCCTACGCCCATGGGGGAGCCCATCCAGAAGTATCCTGGGCTATCCTGGCGCTCATTAGCACGGCTCAGTAGAGCAGCAGTTCGCTGCCCCTCGCTGCCTACCTCCCCTCCCCTCCCTCGCTGCCTCCCCACCAGTTGCAGTCGAACTACACGGCTTCTGTTGCCGCAATTTGAGGCATGATTTTTGGTTTCATGTTATTCAGTTGCTGCTCCAACTCGTTTTATATTCTTTTTTAATGTTTTTAATTGGGTTTCACTGCATTTCGAGTGGCCCCTCTTCAGATTCTCAAGCATATCAGTTCGAGTTGGACTTGTATACACATGTATCCACATTTATGGCTGAGCTAGGCTTTTTTGCCCAGGCGTGCTTCCCTTTCAGAATGCACAAATTGAATTTATTGAACAGAATTTTAGTGGCTATTCACAGTATATTTAAATATAGAAGTTCTCTCTTACAAACTCAACTAAGGCAGATGACAAACTATCGATACGTGCTTTCAATTTTATCGATATGAATATATCATTCAATATATTTATTAAAAACATATCGATATCTATTAGTTATTGCTTAAGCAATCGATAAATCAGTTATCGGCTCCTGGTGTAGAAATATCGATGACTTTGGACAGTTCTCATAATGCTATTGACATTTATCGATAGTCAATACGTCATCGATATTTACATAGCTTGTAATATATCGATTGGCAGTAATCGACTCGTAATACAAAACTATCGATTATCTATCGGCATTTAGCTGAGAGAACTAACCCGATAAATCTCTTTTGTAAAACTATCGATCGATAAACGAAAAAAATGCAACTATCGATTACTTTCAGCTCAACAAAATGTCCAATATTTGAAAAGATTTCTGTTAGTTTTTAATTGTGAATTATTTCTTAGTTTGACATATTACATACTTTTTCTTTTGTTTACTTTTCAGTTAATTATGCTCAGGCCCTTTGTTTCCTATCGGCCATCGCGGAGATCATTTCTAAAGGTCTGTAAACCCATTTCATAAATTAAATAGTTCATAATTCCTGCTCAATTACACATTTTGTGTTGTGTTTTTAAGCTCCATTAAGTACGTGGAAGTTCTTAAAGCCATGGCTCAAGGCAACAAAAGAGCGCAACTTAACTTTTTATCGCATTGCACTTGCCATGCTCAATTTTCTTGCTGGTTTTTCAACCACTTACTGTGCTCTCGCAGAGGGTATGATCATTTTGTCATTAACTATGTAATGCGCGTTAGTGGAGAGGTCTTCAATTACCTAGTTCCCTAGTCCCTCAGCTGTCATAAGAGGAATCGGTTAAGATTTGGATTCTTTCCTTAACAACTTTTTTCTTCCTGAAGAACAAACTTTGCATTTACGAGGCTTTACGATATGTCTCTTTTGGTTAAGAAAGATCTTTTCTGCATAGAACTACCATCATCATAGTTCTCCAGAAAGAATCGATCGCAAAATGAGTTATAGCGTGGGAAACTATTGTATCTCAAGATCTGAAAGGGTTTGAGCGCAAAATCTTCTCAGCCTACGACTCCTCTATAATATAGTTCTCTAGAAAGACTCTGTCTGATTGCAAATCTTTGTTCTTTCTCAAAATATTTTGACCAAACTTGGCATTGACAGATCTTTACTATATTCCTCAGATAACTCTTAAGCTCCTAGGCAATATATTTGTTAGGGTATTGAATCTTCGGCGTGCCGAAGACAAAGGTTCTTTCTTGTTGTTTTTATCACATAATTTTTGGGTTCTGTGTGTACTTTTGAGTGTGTCTTTGTGTGTGTTGTGTGAGTGGGTGTACTTTATGTGTGTGTGTACTTTAGTGTGTGTGTGTGTGTCATGGGCTGAGGCACACACATGAAGCATGTGTGTGTGTGTGCCTATGTATGTATGTGTGTGTGTGTGTGTGCCTATGTATGTCTGTGTGTGTGTGTGCAACGTAGCAGCACAAAGCCAAGTGTCTGTTTGGGGCGTTTGTTGCAAATGTTGTTGTTGCAGTTGCAATTGTTGTTGTTGCAGTTGCAATTGTTGTTGTTGTTGTTGCAGTTGTTGCTGTTGCAATTGTTGTTGTCGTTGTTGTTGTTGCTGCCCCTCGCATACACAAATTAGTTTTAATTATAGCGCAAATGCGAATGTCTGAATGGGTGAAATTAATTTCTCAATTGCATTTTGCCACGCATTTTATTGTCTGCTCGGCGTTGGCGGCTAAGCCAAAATGTTGAGCGGCGCGGGGGTAAGGGGCGTGTCAGGGGGGGGGTCGGTGGGTTGGCAGCAGAGTCGGCTTATTTGGTGTCTGTAATTTGAAACGCTTCTCTGACTCGGAAAAACTGCCGCGGCCACATTCGGCGGCGGCGTCGGCGGCGCCGTCTTCCTGCGGTTCAGCGAACGCAGCCCAAAAGCGCCGCTAAATGTCTGCAGCATATTTCAAATCCGCACGCAGTTGCAGTTGCAGTCGAAGTTGCAGTCGAAGTTGCAGTCGGAGCTGCAGTTGCAGTTGCAGTTGGCGTCGCAGTCGCTGCATTTCCGCTCGCATTGAGAAGTCGCGGCGACGTCTGCGCCGAGAAGCATTATAAATGATGGTTATTTTATAATTGTGGAGTCGCGCATACAAAACGCAGTAACTGCTGCCGGTTCTACTGCTGCTGCTGCTGCTTTTACTGCTGCTGCTGCTGCTGCATTCAAAAACGCATTTCGTGGCCATTTTTAATAGTCACAGGCAGCAGCAGCCGCGGCGCAGTAAATCCATCAAAGAGTTAATTGCCACGTTGCCGCGATTGCAGCTTCAACTGACAACTGCTGCTGCAACTGCAACTGCAACTGCAACTGCAACTGCAACTGCAACTGCAGTAGCCAAATGTGCTCGCGGCAAAGATGCGCCACAGACTGCGAGACTGGCCCGTTGATTGACTGTGGGAGGCGGTGCAGCATGGCCCAGCCAGGCAGACGGCCGGACGTACAGACAGACAGACGGCCGAACGGACGACCAGTCGGCCAGGCAGGCAGCTAGGCCAAAACGGTAGTTGCACAGCCTAAAGCCAAATGCAGCCAGTTGAAATATGGCCCAAAATATTGCAACGTTTTCTGTTGCCCCGCCAGCCAAAAGGGGCGGCAATTGGTAGCGCGAAGTGGAAGGGCAGGCGGAGGTGGCTCCACTAAGTGGTCGGCATTTTGATGGAGCGATTGGCACGTGACAAATGTCGTGACTAAACGGACAGTTTGTAATCCCATTTGGCATCTTTTGATTAAATGCAGCACATTTATCGAACGAAACTCTTTTACATAGTTTATCACATTTTATTGAATTGTTTAAGAGATAGTTGTATGTGTGCTATAAATCTAGATTGCTAGCTGGGATCAGAGAGAGCTATGGCCTCCAGCTCAGAGAGGGAGAGAGAGAGAGAGAGAGGCGCCTGCAAAGGTTACAACCTATCCCTACGAGGCGAATTATTTAGATGGGTCCTGTCCCTTCATCATGTCAATATCCCTTTATGACAATATCACATAAGTTAGCAAACTATGCAAGATATATCTTTCTCTCCCTCATTGATCGATTCGAGCGCAAAATAAAGCAAAACCAAAGGGTTCGCTTGGAGAAATTGTGGGAATAGCTTGACTTTCTGTTCTGTTTGTCATATTGGGTGATCTATTTTTGATCTCTCATATTTGGCTCCTTCAAGTTAACCCAACATCAACTCCCTAAGCTTTCTACTTAATTTTCCATTACAAACTTGTTATCTCTTCTTAATAACATTTTTCCCTCGATCTGTCAAGAACGTTGTTTTGTTTATCAGAATATTATACCCAGATTCGGTTCTGATATGGAAAAGGTTTATTTATATAAACATAACTCGACGAAACTCGGCATGAACTTGTATTCTCTCCTATGATCCTCATATATACTTATGCAACATCTATGTCAACATCGGTCACATCTGGAAAAAGTAAACTTCCATATGCCAGAAATCTGCTTTCCCAACTCTTTGCAAATGTCTGCAAGGGTATTAAATCTTCGGTTTGCCTACTTTCTCGAAATGCACTTTTGTGCACCCATTTTTTAAGACACACTAAAAATTAAGTTTAATTTCTGCACATAGTTCACAAATTTCGCTGAGCTGATTTTCAGCTATCCTCCCTTTTCCCCCTCTGTATCCCTTGCCCCTAGCCCATGCTTGTTGGGCCGTCACACGCTGCGTATGAGTTATGCGGCACACTTGTGTGCGCGGCATTTCGTGCGTCAAATGGGGCATGGCACAGAAAATGCTGCCAGCCGCCCGTCTACAAGGGGCAAGAGGCAAGCGGCAAGCGGCAAGAGGCAGTTGGCAGTCGGCAGAGCTTGCAACGCATTTGATTTTCATCGCATCGAATGCCAATTTGGATTTGAGAATTTTTTGTTGGACTTTGCGACCATAAAATGCAGCAAATGCGCCGCATGCCAGACGCTCGCCGGGTCAGTGCCAGCAAGGGGGTGTGGATAGGGGAGAGGGGAGGGCGGAGGGGCGCGGGGTAGGTGCTGTGGCACCTTCTTCGTGTGTGCATAATTACAATAATTTTTAATGTCCATTGGCGTATGAGTGGCGCCCAAAGCTGAAATGGTCAATAGAATTCGCAATGCGTGAAGCGCATTAAACTGCCACGCCTCCCCTCTGCCCGCACCTTCAGCCCCTGGTCGACTGCAGCGCGGCGCTGCGGCGCCAGCTGTTCGCTGGCAAACGCCGTCGGCTTTTGTTTTTTGTTGCAGCTCAAGTAATTGAAACCTTTTTCGGTGCCACAACAAAGGACTCTCAAGCTCTGACCCACGCCTCCCCCTTCTTTGCTACTCGCTCCCCAAGCTTGCTCAAGTGGCTTTTTGTTCAGCTGCGTCTTGTTCTTCTTCAACTGATTGCTGTTGTTGTTTTTCTTTTTTAGCCTAGCGCGTAATTCAAGCCTGCCAAGGGGTTGGGGGAGCGGGGAGGGGTGAGGGGTGGGTCATTGACAGCGCCAACGCTTTGATGTGTTCTGCCCCGTTTATAATTTAAATACTTGACTTGAAAAAGAGAGCCAAGTGCGCCAAAGCCAAAGAGTTAACTTCTAGGTGCGGAGGGGCTGGTGACTGGCAGCAGGGGAGCGGAGGGGAGGGGGAGGGTGTGTTGCATTTAGTGCACTCGCAGGGTTAAATCAAACTAAATTATTTCGCCTTTGTTGCCGTTGACTTTCTGCTTGTTATGTCAAACGTGGCGGCCGCCTTTGAAGTGACCAAAGCGGCAAAAAGGGAAACCGGGGTGGGGAGGGGAGAGACAACAACTGATATTTGATATGTGCCTGGGCTCGAGTCCGGGCCCGGCCAAGCCATGTGTGATTAACAACTGTTACGAAGGGGTCAGCGACGCGTACACTGCGCAAAAAGTTCAATAGCTCGCCAGCAGCTGGGTCAGACGCTGGCCCGCAGACAGGCTGCAAAGCCGTGCCCAAAAAAAAAACGAAAAGAAAAACTGAAGAAAGATCGGCCGAAACTAGGTGTGTCTGCGGCGCAAAGGCCAGGCCATAACTGGAATGTGGCTCAGTTGCTGCCACAGACCGGGCCCGTCGAAGGGCGCAACGTTTCCTTCCTTGTTGCCGGCTGAGTCAGACCTTGAAATGCCGATGCCGATGCCGATTCAGATGCCGATTCAGATGCCGATTCAGATGCCGATGCAGATGTCTTGCTCCCAAACGAACGGCGACCGTCTGCTCCAAGGCAAACCAGATTCAGCGGCTGGCTGGAGCTGGTTTTCAGGCAACGTCCTCGACAAAATCAAAGCGAAATTCACAAAAAGGAAAAAACAGAACAGAAATAAAACCGAACGAATGTAAAATGTTCAAGACAAACTCGCAAAGACGCACTCCGAAATGAATAACAACAAAAAAAGGAAAAGAAACGCACAACAAGTTGCAATTGATTCGTGGCAAGTGCTCGACTGCCACATACCCAGCAAAAGAAATACCTTTTGGGTATTTGGTTCAGAAATATGCCCGAAGAGCAAGTCGTCGAGCGTGAACTTTGGGCTCTAGTTCGAACTGGAAATGCTCGAGAAAGAGGAAGTCCCTTCAGAAGCACATATTCAAGTTTGCGTTGGTTATCGATAACATTATCGATAGACATATGTTTCGCATTCAATATGCATCTACCTTATAAATATAAGCATAGCAGATAAAAACATAGACCAGAAAATCTCAGGGAGCGCCTTGAGATCAGAGCAATAATCAAATAGAAATGCATATGTTGATCATTATATGGACATATCGATAACATTATCGACACTATCGATTTAGGTATTTTATGCGGTGTCTGCTTCACATTCAATTGTCAGGCTACACAAGAAAGAAATAATGTAAAGGCAGCTTGAAATCAAACGAAATTAAATAGTAGAAATGCATGTATTAATCTTCATAGATTCGTATCGATAACATGATCGATACTATCGATAGTTACATTCGATATTCAGCTGCATCACATCTCCAATCGCAGCACAATTTTAAGCTACACTTTCCATTTTGTAATTGAGGGTATGAGAAATGGTCCAGGCGCAAAAAAACGAGTTATTTGAACGTTGTTTTTTTTCTTCTGCTGTTTCCACAGCTCTTGGCCATGGCTTAAAGCAGGCAGGCGATGCTGCTTTGCGTGTCAGCAGAACTGGGATTTGCGACTCGGGACGCGCGACTCCAGCTTCAGCTTCAGCTTCAGCTTCAGCTGCAACTGCAACTGCAGTGTTGGTCATGTCGAAATAATAAATGCATTTGGTATTAGAGACTCTTATGCCAATTACAACAAAATGGTTTCAGGCCGCATTATCCTCAAGTTATGACAGGCCGAGCCAACGGTTTCGTGTCTGGCTGTGTGTGCGTGTGTGTGTGTGTGTGTGTGTGTGTGTGTTCTGTGCGTGAATTTATTTGAGAGAATTTCACTCGTTCCGTTGGCTAACACTGATTGTCAAACTGTTGCTGGGGCGATGTTTGATTTCCAGTTCGTTTCTTTGCATCTTTCGCCCCCTAATTACGCTAAGTGCAAAATGCTTCGAGGCAACAACAACAACAACTGCAACTGCAACAACAACAACATGCAACAAGAGCCAAGTGCATTGGTTGTGGGGCAACAAATCTGCAGCAGAGTTTTTCAAATGTCCCAGCAGTGCGTGAAAATGAAAAATTTATGAAAATTCATAAGTGCACTGAGAGAAAATGTCAAACGCTTTGTGCTCAAAAGTGTTCGAAATACGCTCAAGCTCTTAATTTCTTAAATTTCTTGAGTTGAGACTAAAATAATTGTTTCAATACACGCAATTGGCATGTGCAAGAAAAGTTCTTAAGCTGTGCATTAAAATTCTTTTTCCAAGTTTATTTTTTAGCTTACAATCGAAATTTTCAAAGTTCCAACTTAAGCTAAGCATACTTTTAACAAGTAATTTGTGCTTAATTCAAGCGTTGATTTATATTCAAGGCAATTTCTAAAAAGAAGACCTTACTTTAAGACCTTAACAAGGCTTACTTTAAGCTTACATTTTGTTGTAAAAAGTATTCTATGCTTCAATTTAATTTTGTTTTCATTAACTTGTATGTAAAATGTTTTTGTTCTTAATTAAAATTCAAATCTAAGATTAAAAATGTCTACAAAGAAAAGCTCAAAGTTCTAATTTTAGTGCTTTGAGGCTTTTGTTAAGTTTCTAATTTCTTGTGCTAAGTATTTTATGCTCAATTTAATACTTTTATTTTTTAATGAAATGTGACAGATATTCAGGATCCTATTGAGAATTTATAGCTGCCTTTTTCTCTGAGTGTGCAGCACTCTCTCACTCTCTCACTCTCTCTCTCTCTCTCTCACTCTCTCTCGCACTCTCTCACACACACACTCATCTGTTCTTCTTCTTCTTCACAATTCGCAATTCTCACTCCACTTGAGTTCTGTACTCCACTCTCGAGGCGAGTTCGAGTTCAACGTTCTTTGCACAACATTGTGTTTTGTGCTTTCCGCTTATTTTACCTCTACCTGAAACTTCGCTCGCTGTCCCCTCCCTCTCTCTCTCTTTCCCCCTTCTCTCTCTCGCTCCCTCTCTCTCTCTCTCTCGCTCCACACTCTGCGGCCCTTTCGCTTGTGCGTCGGCACACGCGCTGCACCTTTAAGTGCCTTCCGCGCCCGCCTGCCCGCCCCTTTGGCCCATCGCAGGAAACCGACTCCAACTTCAACTTCAACTGGAAAACAGAAAAAAAGCAACAACAAAAAAAAAGCCAGCAAAAAAAGAAGCAGAAAAAATTGCAGCCCAGCGCACAACATCATAAAAGACAATTTTTTGTTTTATTTTCATTTTGTTTATTTTTTTTCTATATATTTTTTTTCTCATTGCCTTGCGCTTATTTATGTTGCATTGCATTTGTCTCTTCGCCCTCTCTCTCTCTCCCCCTCTCTCTCTCTCTCTCTCTCTCTCTCGCTCTCTCTCCCTTTCTGTTTGTCTGTTGCAGCTGCTGCGCTGCGTTGTCTGCGTTGGCGTCTCGTCGCTGCCCTTTAACTCGCCGCCCCTCCCTTTCACTGTTGCACCCGCCCCCCTTATTATATACACATGTGTGTGTGTGTTTTCTTCTTCTTAGCTTTGCTTTTTTTCCCGTTAATAATCTGGCGGCACCTGATGCGCCCAACTTCACGCATTGCGACAACTTCAAAAGACGCAGCCAGGCATGGCCTGCCTCGCATATCTATCATTAACACCTAGAGACAACTCCGATCTGATCGCAGGCTCGTCATGGGCTCTTGAGTATTACGTATATTCGAAATTTTGCATGACCCGCTCTCCAGATATCTTAAGACTTTAGAGATCTTAATGGATATTGGTTGCGGTTGATTCGTGGGTAGCTTTTAAGAGTTTAAAAGAATCGATGATATCTATCTATCGATATATATCGATGCGGTAGTCGAGATGCTAGAGATCTGCTTAATATATCAGATAATATATAGAGATTTTTAGACAAATAAATAATAGATGCTTATGCTTATCTGATCTTAACAATCTTATCTCTCCTTTAAAGAAGTAAATGATAGATCTATAAGATATCGGAAATGAAGTTTTCAAACTATTCATCATTGCGTTAAATTTGAGATCTGTTTATTTATAATGAGATTTTGATGTTAACTTTTCAAGTTTTAAATATAATTTTGTATTATTTACAGATTATTGTTAAATGGATATAAATTGGGGTAAGTTTCCACACGTTTATGTTCGCTTAAAAGCTAATGCTTGTTTTCATTTCATATAAGTTTAATTACATAAAGTTAGCTTATCACAAATTGTTATTAATTTGCCAAGTGCTTAAGAGCTGAAGTTCATTAGAGACTTTTATAGACCCTATAAAAGCGTACGAGCTACCGATATTAACAGGTTCCGTAGTGCTAGAGAGCTCGACGATTTGGTAGCCCGAAATTAACATAAACTGACGTCAGAAATAAAACTAAAACATGTTGGAGGTTCGATTTTGGAGCTCCCGACTAGGGGATACCCTGAACCCACTTCTTCCCATGCGAAATGGAGATATATAAATACTATTCTAGAAGCTTCATGTCTGGATTTCGATATAGATTGTTATCGATTACTTGGAAACGGGGCAAGTTATCGAATATCGTTAACAAGCTCGATCTGCGCGGGCACTAGCAGGACCTACAGCTAAGGTCCTACAGCTCAAGTCTCTAGCTCTTATAGGTTATGAGATCCTTGACGGGCGGACAGTCGGACAGTCGGACTTGGCTAGATCGACTCGGCTATTGATGCTGATCAAGAATATATATATACACTATGCGGTCGGCGATGCTTCCTTTAGCCTGTTACATATATTTGCACAAATACAATATACCCTTTCTTGCCCATTTTAATGGGTTCAGGGTATAAAAAGAAGATAAACTTTGGTTAACTGCCCGACGACTGTACATCATCACAAAAGTTGCTAAGTCGAGAATTTGGCTATAAACGCTTTGTTTATGGCCAAGAAATTGCAGATGAACAAAACCAAAAAAAACAGAAACAGATAACTTTATGGTCAGTTAAGTCTTAATAGAAGGCGTGGCTTGGCCTTTCGGATATTATGGTTTACAATATGAAAATTTGTGTTATTTCTCTCAGCTAATTTGGCTTTAATGAGATGCCAACTTGTCACTGCGAACTACGCGAGTCGCTACGTAAATTATAAATTCATTGGCCACAAATGAAGACACAACCAAATGGGGCAAACAGCATTCGAGACATTCGGTTCTGGTTCACAATTTATTTTTGGCCAGACGGGTTTATTATACCCTCAATCCATTAGAAATGGGCAAGAAAGGGTATATTGTATTTGTGCAAATGTATGTAACGGGCAGCAGGAAGCATCGCCGACCCTATAGTGTATATGTATTCTTGATCAGCATCAATAGCCGAGTCGATCTAGCCAAGTCCGTCTGTCTGTCCGTCTGTATGAACGCAAGGATCTCAGAACCTATAAGAGCTAGAGACTTGAGCTGTAGGACCTTAGCTGTAGGTCCTGCTAGTGCCTGCACAGGTCGACATTGTTTCCGATATTCGATAACTTGCCCCGTTTCCAAGTAATCGATAACAATCTATATCGAAAACCTGACATGTAGCTTCTAGAAAAGTATATCTATCTGCATTTGGTGTGGGAAGAAGTGAGTTCAGGGTATGCCCTAGTCGGGAGCTCCCGACTCGAACATCTTACTTGTTTACTTCTTTTTTCGTATTTCTGTGAACTATGTGAAACACTCGTCTGGCCATGTGGGAGGCTGTTTAGCATAGATTGGACAACAAAAAAAAATACAAATAAATAACAATTTGAGAAGAAAAAAATACGCACAAATCTGAAAAGTAAATTTCGATTTCAACGGCGCGCACAAATCAAAAATATTTCGTGGACACTTTGCAGAGGTGTTCCCTGAACTCGGAACTCGGCCTGCATTTGGCTTCTTTTTCGTTTTTCTTTTTTGACACACATCATTTCGGATTTACGATTGGAAAAAGCAAAAAAAGAAATATGGCTTGGAGCGTTAACCAGAGTTGATTGAATGAGAGATACCCTCTGTGAGAGTTTCTCGAGGTATCTTCCAATTATCAAAACGGATTTCTTATCTCGTTTCATATGCCGAGAATCTCACAAGTAAGAACTTAATTCTCGAGCTATTATTTTAAATGGATTCGAAAGGATTCGAACCGGCTTACTTCCGTAAGCTCAGGCACTTTCCAAAAACTGAAATACCCTCGGCAAGGGCATAAAAAAGACATGAAATGCCCGTTTTTAGATTTTATTCGAATGCATATATCATAAGATCTGCTGTCTGATATTTTTGTGGCTTGTTTCGTTTTCAATTTCTAAATTTATACAACAAAATCTTGTTGCAGACATCAAATGACCCACACGCCGATGTGACATTTGTGGGCAACGCTTGTGTAATTTATGTACCATACGGCGGCGGAGGGCTCCCTTGCGGCTTCTGGGAACGAATTGGGTCAACAACCAGTTGCCCGGTTGCCCGGTTGCCCGAGTTGCTCGGTTGCTGCGATTCCCTCAGCAAAGGCGACCCAGTTCCGCGAATTGTTGTTGTGTTAGATCCTACCCTTGGCGACTTCCTATCCTCTACCCCACCTGCCGCTGACCCCTGCTTGTCCTGGAGCCAAGAAACCTGGCGCTGTAATTCAATCGAGATTCGGAGCTCAATGAATGAATGAGCTGCGCCTGTCCTCCGGTTCCTGGAATCTGCGCTTCTTTGTGCGTGGCCATTTGGCATTGTTTTTGTCGCTATTATTATTATTACTATGATTATTGTTGTTGTTGCTGTTGTTGTTGTTGTTGGGTTGTTGTTATGATCTGTTCTTCTTCTTGCTTGTTTTCGTTTTCTTGCTGTGCCAGCAGCGCGCCAAGAAATTCAATTCACAACGGCATCCAAACAACACAAAGCCGCAAATGCCGCTCCAGACGCGACGACAACAAAAGACAAACAATTCCGGGAAATAGCTTCGTATATGCCCCTCCCTGCGTCCCACCCCCCTACCACCCTCCGCTACCAACAAAGCCAACATCTAAGCAAATTTTTGAATTCAAAAATCCAAAACCCAAAAGCCAGACGCCAGACTTTTAAGGTAGTGTGAGGGGCGGAGGTGAAGGAGGGGGTACTGTCATTAGAGGCGGGCGTTGCCATTGCCCCCTTTTTGCCGCGCCACCCCGTTAAGGCTAGGAATGCGGAGCAAACAAAATAAACTGCCTGCTTTGCCCTACCCGCAATAGGGTATATCGAAATATTCAGCTTGTCTGACATGCCTGTTAGTTAACATATGTTAAATACAGAGGCTGCAAACTTTTAACAGATCTTATTTTCCATACGATAAGCATATATATGTATCTTTTTATCTGTATTGGGAAATTGATATCATAAAATAGCAACTTTTTTCGAAACTCCCAACTTTAACGCTCTAAAAGTAGCTATAAACTATCGATATTTGATATAAATAAGTGTTAGTTAGTTAGTTAAAACTCATATTTAACACTTTCGATAGAAGATCAAAGAAGAGTATCAAAAGCTTCGCTCACACAGTTATTATAGTCAAATCTTTTCCTTTATCGATAGTATCGACGCCTATCGATATGTGATGAAGAGTATCCAAGTGTCGTCATGAAATGTACGTAAACGTATATGGCAGAAAAATGTTCACACAGTTTTTATAGCCAGATCGTTTAAAGATTTTGGCAATGTGTTTAGCTGACCGCCTTAAATATGGTTTATGCGCATAGATGCGATGTCTACCTGACGAGGCAGGTAAAAAAAAACACACACACAAGCTCAGTTAGCTGGAGTTGAAGCCGCAGCGGGAAACGTAGCTGTTTTGCGGCCATTTGACCAGTCACGTGTGGCGGTTTTTTTCTCTCCTTTTTTAGCCTTTTACATTTACACGCTGCGACACATTCCAATGCGACGGCTGCGGTGGCGGCAAATGCCGCCTACTGTCAGTCGCCTCGCTGAGCTTTTCAAGCAAAGCTCATTTGCAAATTCAGCGAACGCCATGAAAAGCGGCGCATGAGGTGATGGCGACGGCGACGACGACGACGGCGAATTCGTTGACAGCGGGCGACGGCGACAGCGAAGGCAACGGCAACGGCAATGTTAACGATGACAAGCGGCGGCGACAAAGTCACACACAAAGCTGACAACGGACGAGCCGAGCGGACGGACAGCCAACTTATGATGTTGATAATGATGATGATCACAATGATGTTGATAATGACGATGACTGACTGCCTGTCCGCTGTTCATTCATCACGTCCGACAATGTCTGGACTTGGGCCCGCGATCTCTATGTACTCCTAGACCTTACTCTGCGTGTGTGTGGTCCAAGCGCGCACTCTTCTTCTTCATTGCAGGTCGCATAAAAACGCAAACGTCGTCACATGCGGGCCGCCGGCGGAGCAACAAAAACAACAACAACAACAACAAGAAGAAAAAAGTGTGAATTAGAAAAGGCACTCAAGCTTAAATGGCGAGAGCGGATACGAAAGAAGTCGCTTATATCCGACTGCAAAATACCCTGTTTGTAGTGCAAATAACAATTGAATCGGGGCAAGATCGTAATTATTACTTGAATTTTGGAAGAGACCGACTAGAAGATCTGCCAAGCCTTAAGGCGTGACTTAACAATTTTAACATTCAACTAAGGCGGACTTTACACAAACATTTCAGTTAAGCTTCATTTGCGTGAAGTCAGACGGACCAATATACTCCTTTTGGCTTAACCAAATGAGCATAGGAAAAGACCACACACAAAGAGCGCAGCGAAAACAACAACAACAACAACAGTTACAGATGCGCGCGGCGAATCAATTGCAGGGCCGTTTGTCATTGTCATTGCGGGCACACGGCTAGCGCAACAATGTTGCCGCAACATCTCGCACTGAGTGAAGAATGCAGCGCAGGCGAATCAAGTCAAATGCGACATTGTTGAGAGAGTGCTGGCAACAATGTTGCGCAGCTATTGCTATGCTTCATCAATAAAAATAGCTTTTAATGCGCCGACGCCACAGTCGCAGCAGACAAGCTGTCTGTGCAGCACACACACACACACACACACACACACACGCACACTCTGACAAATATTTTTATATATTGTTTTTTTTTGTGTGGGCCGCTGCCCGCTGGCGTCTGCTCATGACGAGGTCAAGATGAAGTCATGCTTGAAACATGCTGCTCAAATATGCCGTCTGCTGGCAACAATTAGCTTAGGCACCCCTCCCTCCGCCAGCCGCCCCGCTCTTCTTTCATGCGTGGCAAACACTTTTGTCAACACCCACAAATTGCGGCACAGCGGCAACTGCTCCAATTATACCAAAATGCCCATGCCAGCCGGGGCGTGGCATGTCAGTCGGCGCCGCCTTTGAAGCCCATTCGAGTTGTCAGCTGCCGACCCCGCTCCTGCCCCCTGCCCCTGCCCAGCATTCTATCGGGCCAACAACTGTGCGACATGTAATATAAACAAATTGCAAAAAAATATAAAAAAGAGCCGGGGGGGAGGGCGTTTGAATGGAGTGTCAGATGGTTGGGGGTGTGTGTGTGTGAATAATCAAAGCCAACACACACACACTCACATACACATAGGCATTTTGGCTGAGCGGTCAGTCCAGCAGTCAGTCAGGCAATCAGTCCGTCTGTCAATCATTCCGTCAGTCAGTCAACTTCGTTTGCAGCGGCCACTGACCAGCAGCGCCACGCCCCCGCCTGCGTAAGTTCTCGCCCCAACCCCTGCTTCGCGCTGCCCTTTGATTAGCCTTTTTCACGAGTATTTTGGCATGCACAAAACGCAAAGCACAAACAAAAGAGCGACTCGTTCAATGTGTGTGTGTGCGAGTGTGAGTGTGAGTGTGCATGTGAGTGTGAGTGTGTGTGTTGAGTGTTGTTTATTGTGCTCGAGTGCTGAGGCTGTTAATTAAATATGAAATGCTTTTCGCCTCTTTGGTTTGAGATTAAAGATTTACAGCAAAAATTCTGCGTCGAATTTAAATCGTAAACTTGGAGTCGATTTTCAATAAGTTTCAAATATAAAACCTATTCCTTTTAAAACATGAATTTGTTCGCTTTAAAGCTGTTTATAGTCCGAAACAAAAATATTTGTTCAATGCTTTAAAAAGCGATTAAAGCGCGCAACAATAACAACAACGACGACGGCAACTTCAACAAATAGTCAACATGTCGGAGGTTGGCTAATTTGTTGCCAGCAACAATGTTGACAACTGTCACAGGCAAAGCGTGACAGACATGCAAGAAAAGTGAGCAGCGGGCGTGACGACAACAACAGCAACAGTAACTACAACAACAACAACTGCAACTGAAACAACGACAACATCAGCAACAATGCATGCGGCGCCAGCTTTTATTAAAGCATTTCTTGATGCGTTGCGTTTAATTGACAGCAAAAAGCGTTTAAAAATTTTCACCACTCAAAATGCGACTACAACAAATCAGCAACAAATTTGTGCAAATGTTGACAGAGAGAAGTTACCTGCGTTAAAGTTGACAGGCAGACATAGCCGGACAGACGCACAGACTGGCAGACAGCGAGAGTAGTGTTTGAAACAACAGAGAAATGAAGTATACGTAACATAAGGAGCACTAATAGCAGAGGCAGCAACAACAGCTGCAACAGAGGTAATAACAGCAGCAGGAGCTATAACAGCAGCAGCATTAACAGCAGTAGCAATAACAGTAGCAGCAGCGTACACAGCAACAGCAGCAATAAGCAGTGGACCCAATAACAGTAGCAGCGTATACAGCAACAGGAACAAAAACAGCAGCAGCAGAGGCGATAACAGCAGTAGCTGCAATAACAGCAACAGAGCTAATTACAGCAGCAACAGCAAGAACAACAGCGAAGAGTAACAGCAGCGGTAATAACAGCAGAATAACAGCAGCGGCATACACAGCTGCTGGAGCAATAACAGCAGCAACAGTAGCAATAACAGCAGCATCAATAACAGCAACTCTGTTAGCAACAGTTGCTGTTAGTTGCGCACTTGTCGTCTGCTTTTGTTGTTGTTGCTGTTGTTGTTAGCCATATTTGGCAAGCGGGCAATTAAAATTACATACATTTAAGCCACGGCATCTTTTGTCGGCCTCTTAAGAACCTGCACAGACAAACAGCAACAACATGAACAACAACAACAACAACAAGAGCAGACAAAGAGACAGCGCACGATTTTCCATTTAATTAATTTATTGTTTGGCTGAAATATAATTGCCAGCGGCACGATGTTGATGAAAATGCATCAAGTTGTTAGCTGCAATTGTTGTTGCAGCTCGCATGTAAAGTGGCTGCAGCCCACACAACAGCAGCAGCAACAGCAACAACAACAGCAACAACAACAACAACAACAGCAACAACGTCGCGTGGGTCACGCCCACGTCTTGCAAACGTCAACGGATTAAGCGATAATTAGCCGTTGTTTTACATGCACACAGGCCAGCCCAAACCCCCCACTCCCCCCTCTACCCATTGCAACTTACAACATTTGATCCCAATTGCTGGCGACCTTCGACATGTTAAGGTTCAAGCTCTTGCTTACCTGCAAAGACACAAAGAAACAAGAAAGAAAATTATTATCTATTCGATTTGATTGTTTATATATATAAATATATATGTATATATGTCTATATATTCGTGTGGATTAGTCAGACTTTGAGGCTGGCTAAAAAACAATTGCATGTAAATGTCCAAAAAAAAAAAGACATGCAAAATAAATCGAGTAAATTAAAGTACATAATTTGTGTGGCAAACAACGAGAAGAACAAGCAGAACAACGCCAACCAATTAGTTGTTTACAGCGTACAAAAAACTCTACTGTTAACGACTGCCAGATACCCTTTCAAGAGACTTTCGTTTACAGAATACGGACGGACTAGCCAAATCTTGATGAAATACGATTTCCAATAATCAAATCTGGGTCTAATGAATGCTCAGAAAGTTCTAGACCCATGAGGCCTATTGAATCTATAACTAATTCTCAAGAAAGAGAAATATAATATGTAGAAAAAGTTGAATTAAAGGCTCAAGGATTAGTATTATAATAGATCAGTCTGTTATACCAATATGTTCCTGATCAGAATCCCAGAACAAGATCTCGGGAAAACAAAGAGAATACAAATCTCAGAGATCTACTCAATCTATCTATTCGGGGTATTCAATACAAGTCTTTAAATTATTATTATTACTACTTTACATAATATACTTTATATATTAGATAATATTATTTTCATTTTAACAATCTCTGTAGATCTTTTAAGAAACTCTTAAAGATCTTAAAGCTGAAACTTCTAGTTGATAAATAAAAAGGGGTATATGCATATATTATAGCCCGAATTGCAGTTACCAATACATAAAAAACTAATGAATGTTCAGAATTTTCTTTAGTTCTTGAAGAAAAGAGAACAAAAAACAGCTCTTGTGTAGGGTAAGGTAAAGGGGGCTGGGAGAGGGGGGAAAGCACACTCCTCGAAAACAATCAGAACCAATTAACCGAAAATTGAACAATCGAGCAGCAGGCCAAGCGAGAGGGCGTCAAGGGGGGTAGTCGAGTGAGAGGGATGGGGGGGCTGGTGTGTTTTGGGGCAAACGTTGAATTGGCTTTTGGGCCGCGAACTTTGTGTGTGGCTGGGCTCGATTCGCAGCTAATTGCCAATCGACAAAACAGTTTGCAGACAGTTTGACGACGGCCGCGACGCAGTCGGGCAACAGACCCAGACTCGGATTCCGACTCAGACTCAGAGTCAGGCCCAAGAGCAGGCGGTTGTTGCTCATTGCTCATTGGCCATGCCAAGAGCGAACCCTGGCGCTGACCTCGGCATAGCCCAGTTAAGGAATCAGCCAAATGCAGTCGACGGGGGGCAGTGGGGGAGGGGGTGGTCGCTGACACACATGCGAGTCCAATGCCAGGGCGGATAGAGAAGACTAGTCTACAGTCGCGGGTCTCGAGTCTCCAGTCTCTAGACTCGACTCTCGACTCTCGAGTCTCGAGTCTCTGGTCTTTGGGCCTGTGGCGCGCCCCCGTTGCGCTTGGGCGCATTTCTTGACTTGACTTTGAGTTTGGGTTTCCTGCCGCCAGCTCCGCGCCCGCCGCGTGGGCGTCTGTCTCTTTTTTGGGGCTTGGTTGCAGTTGCCGTCGTGCGCTCTAACTGTTTCTGTTGCTCGTGCCACAAGACAAAAGGCCAATGCACAACATTCAACTGCTCGACTAGCAGCTACCCTATATCTGTTTCTATCTACATCTAATCTTGTATGAATTGTGTGCCTTAATCCCAATCGTTCTTAGACTTTCAAAGCTGGGGCAAAGTTTGAAAGAAACTTGTAACTTGTATTATGTTTATCTCTATAATCTCTGAGATATGCTCGAAAATGTTCATCTAGAAATCGATCTATATCGATTTTGCGAAAATATCTAGAGTTATCCAAAGTTGAAGCCAACGAGATGGTCTACTTAGCTTGCAAGCCTTGTTGTTGTTGTATCTATCTACGAAATGTGCTCAAGAGATGATTGGGCTGAAGATCGATAAATATCGATAAATAAAGGTCAAGCGAACCGAAAGACAATCATAAATAGTCTGACTTTTAAAGCTGGCCAAGAATAGAGGTATATTTCACAGCTGCAATATACCCTTCCCTAACTGTTTTCAATAGCTACAGGGTATATACCTAGAAAAAAAGAATTGCACAAACAACTCGTAGACAATTATAATTTGACGTTTTGATTTGGCGGCGCACATGTGGCCAGTCGGATTTGGATTTGGATTTGGATTCGGATTCGGATTTGGCTTGTAGCTTCAAGTTGTCGTTGTTGTTGTTGCTGTCGTTGTTGTTGTCGTTGTTGTTGTTGCTGTCGTTGTTGTTGTCGTTGTGGCTTGCAATTCATGTCATTGACAGCTGGGGCAGGCAAGTTGCCAGCCGTCTAACAGAGTGTTTAACCATTTGTTTGCCTTTTCCAATTGCCACACGAGAAATAACGCTTCAAGGTTCAAGGTGTGCGGACAAAACGAAAGGCAAGTTCTCTCTTAGAGATAGCTTTAAGTAAAGGGCAATAGAAAATAATTGGCATAAGTTAAACGAAACTTAAACGAAGCCAAGCACAAATAGTTATAATAAAAGATAGCTGAGAAAAGCTTGACAAGAATTGAATCCATCTCGAACGAAATTTGTGTCAAAGTCGGAAAATATTGCGAATACTTAAAAATTACACATTACTTAGACACTAAGAAAGAAATAGCCCGGCTTTGCACGGTCTTAAAGTACGAAATCAATTTTCCAAGCATTTCTACACATAACCCGGCTTTGCTCGGTCAAATGGATTTGCTTTGAATAGAAAATCGAAATGAATCTTGCACTAAACACATAACCCGGTTTTGCCCGGCCAAAGCTAACTTTGAATACAAAATCAATTTGAAGCTTTTGGATTCAATTGAGGAGAAGAGCTAAACAGCTTAGAAGAAGAAGAAGCAAATTTCGGGTCTTGCCAAAATAATTAAGAACTTCAATGCTGGAGCTAAGCAGCCAAATAAATGCCAAATGCTGCTCATAATTATTTGTCTTCGAGCTAATGCCAAAATTAATAATAGGAATATTTCATTTAGCCGCAGGCAGTCGCCGCATCATCCGCATTATTGGCCCTAGGCCAAATTGGCAACAAAACTGTGGCAACTGTGGCAACAGCTCGAATTGCCGTTGTCGCGTTGACAGTTGCAAATGTTGCAAGAGATTCCGAATGCGCCCCAACAAAAAACACACTTAGCTCTACACACACACTCACACTCTCACACACACGCAAACACGCCCCTCTCTAAACTTTCTCTGCGTTCAGTTATTTGTTTAAACTTCCGCATTTTGGGGGCGAAGCAGAAGAAGAAGAAGAAGTAGAAGTCAAAGCCGTTGCCATTTATGCTGCCTGCTTGGCTGGCCACAAGATTTTTGCCAATGATATAACTCGAGCCAATATTTGCATATGTGTGCACACACACACACACGCACACGCACACAAATACACTCTACGAAAGCACATCGTTGAAATTGATCTAAGCTCCAAATTGCTTTATCTCAGCGCTAAATTCTTCTTTCAAGTAACTTTTTTTATGCTGCGTAGCTTCCAAATGCAATACTTAGAAGCTCAACTTAATCTTTAAAGCTTTGTAAATATATTTCTTTTCATTTTTGGATTTGTTTAAAGAAGTTTTACCCTTTTTTTAAGTTCGCAGCTTCTTAAAAGTTTTTCTTCTTTTGCTTTCCTTTTTTGGCTTACTTTATCAACACTTTTAAAGTATTTTGGAATTCAGTTTTTATGAACTTTTTATCAGTCAGAAACTAAATCTGAGTTACTTTGTGCTTGCTTTAAGAATTTTAATGCATTTTAACTTAATTTAAGCATGTTCAATTCAATTTTAAACGCTTAATTTAAGTAAAAATGTCTTTATTGTTATTGTAACTTTCAAATGAGATTAACTCCTACTTAATTTAAGAGTTTTCAAGTCTAAAATGCATCTGAAATTAAGAGCTAATAACGCTTAAGCAAAAATGTCTTAAGTCTTAAGTTTATTCAAGCGTGAAATGCACTTGATATCTTAGTTCGACCAAAGTCTTATTAATTTCATTATTAATATTATTTTCTACAATTAGTCATAGCTCTTTTCTCTCAGTGTACATATGCGCATGTAGAAAGTTGAACAGCGACGAAATGTTCTAATGTCTGTGCTACAATTTACACAAAACAGACTAGAGAACAGGCTGCGGCAGGGCAAGGGTGGCTGAAGGGGGTGCGTAAGGGGCAGAGGGGGGGGGGGCAACAAGTCGTGTTGCGAGTAAAAATCCATTCCAAGAAATGAAAAATTACGCTGGGGAGTTAATTTTTGCTCGAAATTAGCTGCCAGCTATGGCCCCAGCTCGAGATGCAGATCTGCAGATGGAGAGAATTGAATGTGGATGTGAATGTGAATGTGGATGTGGATGACGCGTACAAATGTGCGATTTAAATGGGGAATGGAGCATGAGAGAAGAGGGAGGGAGTGGGGAATTGCCACTTGATGTTGCAGGCAGCAGTCAACGCTGGTGGCAGCTGCTGCAAGTGCCGCAGCAATTAGACAACTGCCACTGCAACTGCAACTTGCAACATCTTTAGCCCACGGCCACGCCCACGGGCCATGCCCACTATGCGCTAATGAGAAATCAGCTAAGCTAAGCCGAAAGTCGGTCAACATCAAAGCCAAATGCCGTGTGCACTTGTCTTGACCACATTCAAATGCGCGCTACAAAAGCTTATTAATAATTATGACAATGCGGCGAACTATGCTGACATATACCCTGTAAACAATTTGTGCGGCGCGAGTGACACTCGTTGACTTCTTTTGTGACGAATTCTGCAAAGTCTTTTACGCTTCAAGTGAGAAACAGATTCCTTCAGATTCTTGATTGGCATCTTATTTATCAGCAAATAGCAAATCGTAGCAGGGTTTGAACCAACATGTCGGTGCGAAAAGGTGGGAAATCAAACAGAAGGAAACCTCTTGACTTATTTGCCAGCTGCTGACCTGACTTACAATAGGGTAACTGCTCGTCTATCAAGCACAATTCAAAGCCTGTCAGCTGTGCATATATATATATCTGTATATATATATTTGTGTATATATATATTGTTTATGCCCTGGAATGTCACAGCAGCCACAATGGCGACGTGGTCGACTGGCTGACTGTCTGACTGGCTGACTGCTGCCCACGATCGGAGTGGATCGCAGTGGAGCACTTGGCCCAGCTTCGACCGGCGGCTGTCACACGACAATGTGCCACCAGTTCTTGTTGTTGTTGTTGTTGTTGTTGTTTCTCTTGCTGTTGTTGTTGTTGTCGTCTTGACCGCTTTTGATCGTGACCACCATTGTGGTTGCCGCCTCGTAAACACGCCAACTTTTGTGCCCAACTTGCGGCCAAGTTTATGCGCTGGCGCATTTTTAAAGTTTTCAGCGCTTATTTACGATCATTTGGCGGCCCGCACCCAGCCACTATGAACCCGCCCCCGCTACCTCCCTCCATCTCTCTCTTTCTCTCTCTCTCTCTCTCTCGTGACCGCCTCTTTAAGCGCCCCCGCTTTGTTATCGATCTGAAGCGATCTTTGTGCAGATCTTGCACTGAGCGAATCGCTCGGGCAAAACAATCTGCGCGGACAGCAGCTGAAAGCGCAGCCAAGCGCAGCCCTTCCTGCCCGGCCACGCCCCCACCCACAGCTGACAGCAGCTGTCAAAAGTGGGCTGCAGTTGCCAGTTGCCAGTTGGCAGCTGGTTAGCCAAAGAAAAGGGCAACTGGCTAACTGATTAAAAATCGCATCGAAATTAACATGAAGCACTTTTGGCTTCGTCTGGTGGAACTCTTCGAAAGACAAGCTTATAAGAAACTCTGAATGGAGCTAAGATAAAAGACTGAGATACGATTATCAAGCTGGTGAAAATATGGACTTTGGGTGTGTGTGTATGTGTGTGTGTGTGTGTGTGTGTGTGTGTGTGTGTGTGTGTGTGTGTGTGTGTGTGTGTGTGTGTGTGTGTGTGTGTGGTGTGTGTGTGGTGTGTGTGTGTGTGTGTGTGTGTTGGGAAATTGTGTGCTTCAAGAGAATCTCTAGTTTTCATAATGTGCGCTGGCAAAGGGTATTTATTGAAATTTATCGACAAACTTGATCATAATTGAGCCTCGAACCAACAGATTTCAGTTCGCCGGTTCAAATTTGCATGCGAAAAGCCAAAATAACCATAAATTTGAAGCAAAGGGGAGTGCCCGACTAGGCGATACCCTAAACCCGCTTCTATCAACAGCAGGGGCAAATTCGGGCTATTAAAAGAAACAGAAAATAATGAAAATTGTATTATATTATTCAATATTAGTTGTTATTCCCCGGCCTTACACGGTCCAATCTCTTTGCTACAAATTAGACAAGAATTTTCGTGAAACTTCATTTTCAATGTTATATTTACATAAATATTTAAAAAAAGGGCTTAAAGTCCTATTTAAACAGAATTCCATGTTGGAATTAACGTTTTCTGCCCATTTTGGACGCTTAGATTGACACTTTGAGCCCAATTTCCAGCAACGAGACATGGATTTTGCGAAAAGCGTGGAAGAGAATTTGATCACAGAAATTTGCAAATGAAAGTTTGCAAGTTTTATAAGAGTGCAAATGCAGTCGCGAGCATCGCCGGGTAATATCCCAGTGCTCCTCTAGTCTCCAGCTGAACTTCTGCTACAAGTAGATACAAATTTTCATAGGCAAAGGAATATTACGTAGGGTATTACGAGTGGACAACACCCAAGGCATGTTATTGTTGTTGTGGTTGTTGTTGTTGCCGCTGTCAGCATTTGTGGGTCTGTTAAGCAGCTTAAAGCCGGGCCACCAACAATAACAATGCCAGCTTAGAACAAGCAGCGGAGGGGGCGGGGATGGGAGGCTAATTAAAACGTGCAGTTGCAGTTGCAGTCGCGGTTGCAGTTGCAGTTGCAGCTGGTGTGTTGCTGGGTGTGGCCCAGTGCCAATTGAACAACTTAATTAATGTTATTTATCGATGCGGAATATATCTGCACTGGCCAGTTGCCACTTGCCACTTGCCACATGCAGCATGCCACTTGCCACTTGCCACTCGGCCCAAACAGGCCGTGCGGAAATGCTAATTAAAGTAAATAAAAAGGAGGCAGGCAGCAGGAGCGGCTGCAGTTGCAGTTGCAACACCACAGCCTGCCGCCTGCCGCTTGTGGCAGCTTCGTTGGCGGCAGCGTCTGTGATTAGCCGCTGTCTGTTGCAATTTGCTGCTCCTCTCTTTGGCTCTGCCGCGGGCGTGTGGCACAGCTCACCTGCCGCCTGACAAACTCATCATTAGCTGCCTCAATGGGCTGCGCCCCGACCAAAAGCGGGGCGTGTCGCGAGGCCCAGCGGCAAATTGTGGCAGCGTTTATGCAGCGATTTAATGAACGGCGTCGTGAACTCTGCGCCGCCAGCTGCCGCTGCTGCTGCCACTGCTGCTGCCTGGGCCTGGTCCTGGCCAGCAGGGTTTGCTGGTCTAGGCCACATAAATTTCTGTGGCGCCAGCAGCGCTGCCGGCGACGAGACCAGCGTGGCGCCACAAAGAGAGAGAGATGGAGAGGGGGAGAGAGGGAGGGGAGGGGAGGGTCGGGATTTGTCTCACAAAAGTCGAACGGAAATCGCCTGTCAATGGGCCAAGTTAAGAGCTCAGCGCTGGAATTGTCGTTGGCAACAGGAAGCAGCTGCTCTCTACCCTCTTCCCCTCTCCCTCTCTCTAACTGCATCGATCTGGAGATCTGCAGAATTCGCCAACTTTGTCGCTAGCTGTTTACATTTTAATTGGCTGCCACTTGACACTTGCTACTTGCTACTTGCCGAGAAGCGTGTGAAAAAAGCCAATTGGTAAAACGCGACTAATTAAAATAATTGAGTTTCGGAGCCGCGCTGCCCCAACAACAATTGCGCCTCGAGCCTGCCACACATCCAATCATCCGCCACGAGTCGCTCATTTTGGTGGCAGCTAAGCGCTCCTAAATGCTGCTCCAGTTAGCCTCTGCCTGAGCCTGAGCCGGGACTTGTTATCATTATGCCAGATTATTATCAGAGTCTGGGCTCTTGACTCGCGAGCTGCAAGCCTGGCATAATTACTTTTTATTGCCACGTCCAGCAAATACAACGAGCCGCACATTGAATACCCTTTGCTAACAAAGCACGCAAGTAGACTAAGACCTGAGACAGAGCCACAGACTAGGTCGGCTTTGCTTGCAACACGATTGGGCAGATATATTTTCGACTCTTCGAGACACCTCGCACACCTTGTCTAAAATGTGCAACACCCTCTTTGGGCGAGTGTATTGAAAATAAGCCGCGCGCGTTGCACAAATTAGCCCTTGCAGGCAACAAGGAGGCGCTGTTGTTGCAACAGTTTGTGCCACAGTTAGCCGCAGTTGCAGCTAATCCGCGCCAAAGCACCTTGCAGAACAAGGAAGTAAAATGGTCCGAGTCCAATTCGCTTTGCTGCCCCCCCTCCCCTTCCTGCTGCTGCCCATTTAATACTTGGCAATTTAATATGAAATTGTTGGCCAACTTTGGCTGCAACTGCTGCTGCTGCTGGGTGCTGATAGCCTTGTCTAAGTGCTGCCATCAGTGGGCCAGGCCAGAACCAAGTTGGCCATTTGCTGCCTGCTGCTGCTGCTGCTGTCGATGATGTTGTTGAAGTTGCGACTGCAAAACTGCAACTGCAACTGTTGCTGCTGCTGCTGCTGCGGCTGCCTACTTTAGCTCCTAGATAATTTCAATCATTAATTTTGATTATGAAGAAGCGTGGAGCCGCATGCCAGGCCAGGGGTAGGCAACATCCCAACCAGGCCAGGCCAGGCCACGCCACGCACGAGCTTTGTGGGTTGTTGGTGTCGGTGGCTGCTGCTGCTGCTGTTTATTACTGCAGTTTGGTGCACAGTGGTGCCAGCATGGCTTAAAAGCCTTACTTTAACAATCGATCAAGAGCTTTCAATGTGACTACTTTCACGGTGAGCTTTCATGCTAAGCTTTTCACGTGAGCTTTAAACGAAGTAAACTCTTGCAATTCGCAAAGAGTTTATGCATTGCTATAAATAATATATGAAAAATATTGCTATTGATTCCATTAGGAAATTATATGAAGTGTAAGTTTAAGGCAATTTGTTCTTCATTTTAGCTAAGCTTTAAATGCTCTTTAAGTAAACGACATGTGCTTAAATCAAGTGAGCAAAATTCATTTTTCAAGTTTTATTTCTACTTAAAAGGCGTTCAGTTTGTATTAATGGGTTTTACTTATAGACTCTCCATTCTAACTTGTTGCCAACTTTGTTTCCCTTTTGAGCCACAATTTTAGCTCGTGAATTCGCATATTTGGTTTTTTTTTTAAGTGTCAGCAGCTGTGGAGACTGATAGCATTTATTAATTTTCTCATGTCGCCGCCTTTTTGGGCGCAAATCGATTTCCATTATTATTATTTTGTTTATTTTCCCCCTAGTTTTTTCTAATCATAGATGGAGCTAGCCAACCCACTGTGCAACAGGCTGAAGGCAGCAGACGATATCGATGGAAACTGGGCTCGTTTGCAATGTGAACGACACGCTCTGCCCAGAGGGGGTGGGCAGGGCAGCGACAGGGGAGGGGCAGGGGAGATGCTGCGGCTGCAGCAGTAGCCACTTGTGCAGTTGGTTAGAGCTCGAGATGCTGATAAGCTCGGCCGGTTTGGCGGCAGCTCGGCCACAACGAACAGGTGCCATGGCCAAGGCCTGACAAACCCCCTGGCCCCATCCTCCACTCTGCTTGCTTTTGGCCAACTTCTCTTGCACTCTGTCTGCGAGCGATACATTTATTGACCTGGCAAATGGCTCGTTGTAAATTTGAGACCAAAACCAACAGCAACGGCGACACGCACTAACAACGTGTTGCTCTCCTCCCTCTCCCTCTCTCGCTCTCTCTTTCACTTCTGTCTCTCTCGCGCTGTCTCTTTCTAGCCATATCAAAGGTCGTCTCCGGCGCTTATCTGGCGCCGCGGGAGCCGCGCACTTGCCATGGCTTTCGATTGTTTTTGTTTACAAGCGGACCACGCAATTTGCTTAGCTGCCTGATAAGACCCCCCTGCCCTTCCCTTCATTCACCCCCCCCCAACACCAACCTTTACAGCCTTATCTGACAAAAAAAGAAAATAGAGCCCGAACGCACGTCAAATTTATTGATTAGCCTCAACGTATTTTTTTTGCTTCTTCTTCTGCCTCTAAACGCCCAAGCAACAGTTGATTGCGCCCAGAATTGCCATGGTGAGATCAAGTGGAGGCAACAACAACAACAACAACAACAACAACACATTGTTATCTTGGTCTTGGTCTTGGTCTTGGCCATGGTCTTTCTTGGCCGTCTTCCAAGTAGCGGTTGTTTCTGGGACGAGCCTCCCGGCTCTGTGGCGACCATTTGGTTAGATTTTTGTCTGCTTTATTATAGAAATTTGTCGTAATTCACGGCAACCACTTAAGATAAATCGCTGAAGCTGGCTACTTTGCCGTGTTGGCCAGGTAGGCGACTGCCCACTCTAGTGGGCGTGGCCACTGGACCGGTCACTGGGCGAGGCGCAGGCTACTGAGGTAGCCGCTCCGCTGACAAGGCGCGACCGATCGTTGGCTGCGAGTCTGTAACTGGGGATGGGAATTAGGGTGGGGTTGGGGTGGGGGTTGGGTGGCCAGTTGGAGTACAAGGAGCGCGGGGCGGGCTGGGGGTGGCAGCCCTTGAGTGGCGCATAATGAATTTGCGTTTGGGGGATTCCAGCCAAACCGCAGTTAGAAATTAAAAGCAGGCGGAAGGGATACACACACACACACACACACCCACACACACATACACACGCACACCGTGTGACAAGACACAGCAAAGGACAAGAGATTGCCAGGAGTCGGAGCTGCAGTAAAAGCAATGCTGATTACCCAAAGGTAAAGTGTAATCTGGGACAGCAAAAGGAAGGAGTTTGTAAGCCTTATTAAAAGGCCTCGACGCTTGAATACCCCTATTTGAAAGTCGCTTGAATACCCCTATTTTAAATTCGTCATAGTATATATAGTAATAAAATCCATTTCCAATATAACTAATTTAAACCTATAGAAGAAGTAGAAACAAGCTGTAGAAACAGTTGGAATTGGAACATTCTTGACAAGGGTTCTCAAACTAAACCCAACTTGTTGTATAAATAAGCTATAGAAACAGTTGGAATCGGAACACTGTTGGTATCGTTTTCTCTAGCCATATAAGGGCTCGCTTGCAAAAGAAACAATCAAATCAAAATCCCTTTATAAACTCAAAACTCATTTACAAAGTCGAAATCAAAACTATTGAGAGTAAAAATAGGCTGTAGAAACAGTTGAAATCGGAACATATTTCTAGCTGACTTGACTTCGACTTGGTTTCTTTGAGCTATTCTTAAGAAATTTATATAGAGTGCAAAGTAAGTTTTCATAGCTAGGACTTTCGCGAATACACACTAGCTTTCGAAACAAGCGGCAATTAAGAAAATTTCCTCTTTGGAACATTCTGGAAACTCTTAAAGTCTTAAGATGAAATGTTAATTTATTATGTAGGCCCAATATTTAACAATTCGCTTCAATCGATTGCACAATTACAACAACCTAACCTCAACTCGTGAAATTGTTAACCCTTAAAGAAGTCAAGCTGTGCTTCAGATGTCTTATTTAATATTCTCGTAAGCCCCTTGCGTAACATTTGGTAACAGGGTATCCTTCGCACAAAGCACGGCGACGACGACGACGACGACGAGAAATGGCAGCAGACAAATAAAAATTCCACTCAAGTAGATGAAAATGGAACGGAAGTGGGAGGCGCTGGGGAGGCGCATGGGGAAGGGGAACTCTCTGAGCCAGGCGACTTTGAGAAGGAAGCGAAAGCTGTGAAATGGGAGCACGAGCATGAAAATGTAAAGTTGCCAGGCGGAATAATGCGGCAGAGAAAAAAAGAAAATAAAAAATAAAAATAAAATAAAGAAGAAGAAGCAGCAGCAGCAAACTGAAAAGAAGCAGAGGCAAAATAGACAGACGCACAGCGAGAACTGAGACAGACAACAGACAAACCGACAGTTAACAGTTAGAAATAAGCAGAAGAGGCCGACCAAATAGCAGAGCATGAGTGCCGTTAAAGAAGAAGAAGAAGCACCAGGCAGCAGCAGAAGAAGAAGAAGAAGACAGCAGACGCTGACGCAGACGTGGATATATTGCCAGAGCCAGAGCCCAGACCTCCGAGACGTCAGCAAGCCCCCGCTGCGCCCGTGCCCACAAGCCGACTAACTGACAGTGCGAAAGAGAGAGCGAGAGCGAGAGAGATTCAGTCAGTCAGTCAGACAACGCACAGGAGTGGTGGTGGGGGGCCTGAGGGGGAGGCGGAGGGGGGCTCCATTTGGCATTGCAAGTCAGCTTCTTTTCTAAGAATTTCAGCTGCTTCTTCCCTTCCGCATGCTGCTAACAAAACCATAGAAAAGGCCAATGAATTGTGTGTGTGTGTGTGTGTGTGTGTGTGTGTGTGTGTGTGAAAGAGGAAGAGGGAGAGGGGTTGGGGTGAGCAGCTTGGAGGGCATGAAATTTGAAAAGAGCCGAAGCCGCATGAAAAACTTTTTGCGCTTTTCGGTTTCAAGTTGCACAGAAAAGACTTTGAATCAAGGGGTCGGGGCGTGCCAGAGAGGGGACGGAGGGGCTGCAACAACTTTTTTGGGGGCGCCAAAAACTTTAATAGAGCAAAAGAGGAAAAGCAAAAGGAAAATGCGGCTCGCAGCGGGGAGATTTTCCTCGTCTATTGTTGAACATTTTCTTCTTATTGTTGTTGTTGTTGTGACATTGCCATGAAAAGCAATTAGAACTGACGATTGTCGAGGGTTTTCCCCCCAGCATTAGAATTTGTCTGCATATACAGCATACACACACACACACACACACACACACACAAACACCCACACATTTGCAAGCGCAGAGAACCCATCAAACTCTTTGTAATTGACGTAAAGTTGGAAAAGCGCCTAACCAAAGTTTTCTAATTAATATCATTTCCGTTTTAAGTTAAAGTTGAGAAGCGCTATCATTAACATTGGCTAGAATGCAGTTGCTGTAAAGTATCGATTGTCTTCCACATACATATGTATTCAGCGTGGCCCTAGGTCGTGACTCAACTATCGCAAACTATCGATTAATGATGCAAGAAAGCCTACAAATAGATAGATAAAGGGATGGACAGAAATAGATGATAGAGAAGATATTCTATTGATAGTGTTTACCAATAATCTGAGTTCTCTTAGCAACTATCGATAAAATATATCGATTATTCTTCAGCTATGGAACTGCGATTGTAACGACTATCGATCGTTTTCAATATTGTGTTATAGATAGTTAAAGAGCTGTTAGATAAGTTAATTACTTTGTATAATGACAGCAAACATGTTGACAACTAACGTGTTCTGCTGGTATCGATAGATAGTTGTCAGTTTTAGGTTTTCATATAATGTCATCGATAGTTTTCTGGTTAATGCGAATTTATCGATTGACCACTTTTTTTAACGTTTTCCAGCACAGAAATGTCTTAGAAAACATGAACTTAAAACTTTCTATTTAAGTTTAGGGTGCGATGTTGATATCGATAAACATCGATCAATATACATGCTTCGATAACTTTTTTCTATACATATTTAAAATTTACGTTTTTACTGCATACATCGAAAATGATTTCAAGAGAAAGTTGCTCATCCAAAACTTTCCTGGTTGAAATCTATCCTCTAGTTGATATATTGCTCTTTGGCCTAAGCGAAGTTCACACGCCATAAAGTCAAGGATATGTATATTTTATACATAAAATAAATCACAAAATAGTCTTTAATATGAAAATTCGCCCCTCTTTAAAGTTGACTTTATGAAGGATCCAAGGGATAAGTCCGACGTATATTTACTCGCAGTCAAGTTGAAAAACAACAAGCAGACCAACTTTGCAGCGCGAATTGTTCAGTGTCCTGTGGCATTACTGCAGCTGCGGTAGCCGCAGTAGCAGCAGCAGCAGTAGCAGTAGCAGTAGCAGTAGGAGCATTTGCCTGTAAGCAGTCGCCAGTCGCAGTTAAACGAGAGCTCAGCGAGCTGTGCAAATGCGAGACGAAGCGGCAGCAGGGCGCAGTCTATTTGGCGAAAATTACTTTCATTGCACGGCATTTTCAAGTGGGTGTGTGTTGCGAGTGTGTGTGCGGTGTGTGTGCGAAGGGGTTGTCAGGAGGAGCGAGGGGGAAGGGGAGCAGCTGCAGCTGCTGCTGCTGCTGTTACTGGCAAACTAAAGAGTCCTTGAGCGTCTGATTTTGTGTATAGACGCGGACGCTATTTGTTTTTGCCGAGTGCCGAGCGAGATGAAGGCCCTGTGTGTATGTGTGTGTGTGTGTGTGTGTGTACCTGGGCGCGTGGGCGTGGCAGCGTGCACGTGTGTGTGTGTGTGTGTGTGTATAAGCAAAAAAAATTACGCAAAAAAGTAACAAGACGAGGGTCTGCCGCAAAAAAAAAGCGCAGAGAAAAAAACCAAAGAAAGAAAGCAAATGTGGTGCATTTGCTGTGGCCTCCACTCTCTTTCTCTCTCTCTCTCGCTCTCTCTCGCTCTCTTCCTACACACCCACACTTGCCTTAACTTTAAACAAAAGCGCAAAAAGCAAGAAGCAGAAAAAAGCCATGTAGGCTGCCCACAAAAAAAAAGAAGAAGAATGCAGGCAAAATTTAAAGAGACAATGTCGAAGCATGAATACCCTTTGCAGAGAAATTGTTAGATGTTTTATAAAAAGATAGATGGATAGATAGATAGATAGATAGATAGATAGATAGATAGATAGATAGATAGATACATAGATAGATAGATAGATAGATAGATAGATAGATAGACAGACAGATAGATAGACAGACAGATATATAGATAAGATAAGATAAATAGATACATAGATAGATAGATAGATAGATAGATAGATACATAGATAGATAGATAGATAGATAGATAGATAGATAGATAGATAGATAGATACATACATACATACATGCATACATGCATACATGCATACATAGAAAGATAGAAAGATAAATAGATACATAGATAGATGTATATAGATAGATAGATAGATGGATAGATACATAGATAGATGCATAGACAGATAGATAGATAGATAGATAGATAGATAGATAGATAGATTTATATTATAGCTATAATTGGTTGTATTTGAAAGAATTTTTTTTGTTGTTTTATTTATCTATACCCGTATTGTGAAAAGTGAAGAAGGGCGTGAAAAGCTGTTAAGAAAATATGAAAAAAACGTTGAAAAACTTTTCTAATTTCTCCCACTGCACGTCAAAACCCGACCCTAGCTGGCAGCTCGTCAGCTTAGCTCAGCAAGCCAATCAGGAATATATATGTACATAGTTCAGCTGCATCTCTTAACCCAAACGCCCTGCGCTGTAGGGCATTACGAATTAGAGAAAGTCGACTGCGGCACAAGCCAGGACTAACTGCAGGCTGGGCCGACTAATGAGCGCTGGCCAGGAGGAGCCAAGTTAAAAGCGGGTTTGGGCTGTGCTCAGCCCGAGGACTACGTACTCTACGGACTACGGACAGTTGATTAATGCCAGGACGAATGTGCCGTGTGCCGTGTGCCTTGTGCCAGTGACAACAGCTGAAGTGGAAGTCCGAGGGTTGTTGGACAAAGCTTGAGGCCGAGTCAGCTTCAGTCGCTCGTCTTCATTTCCATGTCATTGTCATAACAAACAACAACAACAACAACAACAACAGCAACAACAATGATATGAAGAAGAAGAAGAACGAACAACTTTGCCGCCACTCAAAATCAGATTTTGTTGATGATGAGCAGGGGCAACAGTCACATTCATTATTATCCAGTTGCTCCTCGTTGTCCTTGCTGTCGTCCTGTGGGCCAGTTGCTGAGCCTGGCGACTTTCAGCTTTTTGTTTTGTGTATGCGAAATGAAATGTGCAAAACGTGCTCAGACCTTTGGCTTTGGCATTTTCTCATTGCCTGCTCGGTTGAAATTTTCGCCTTCCTTTACTGGCCCAGGCTCTGCTTCAATCAAAGTCTTAATGCCCTTTAAGCTCTGGTCAGAAAGTTTATACGGCTGGGCCCTTGTTTCCTGCATTGGGACTTAATCTCGAGCTAGGGCCCAAATCGGGCACTTTGTACTCTGGAATTCCAAAAAAAAGTAAGTCTAAACTGCATTTGGCAACAGGCAGCAGGATGTCTGGCTGAGATTTCATGCCAAATGGAACTACTTAGAATGAGCTAACTTATCATAAGCTCTTCTCTCTCTTCTCTAAAAACATAATACGTTGAGTCATTTCGCTCAATCATCTCACGATTAGTTACGCCTGAAATTGTAGCTGAAAGGAACTCAACTAACTTCTCGAATGTTTCTCGCTTCATTGGTTACGAAGTGTCTTCCTTGTACAATAGCTCATGACACGACAGGTGCCTGATACTTCAGCTGAGTTCTCATGAAGGTTGAAACAGCCTTAAATGAGTAAACTTCTCTAAAACTTATCTTCGCAAGAGAAGCTAGCTGCCAAGCAAATAGGTCGCGGCGTTTTATAAAGATAACAACAAGCAGCTGAAACTCTCGCTGATATTCCATACATAAATATCATATTTCATATTTCTCTTGACACTTATCGGTCTGCTCGAAAGCTAAGTTTCTCTCTGCTACTCTTAACAGCTGCAAGCTGCGTGGTATCTCGTTGTCGCACAAGCCCCCCATTTGCCTCCTATAAGCGACGCCTCAACAAAAGCTGGAAATCTAGCTGAAATCTTATGCTAAGTAGAACTGGCTGATTAACTGTTCTGTCACTTCCACCAAATGCGTGGTATCTGCCCGTCGAGCAGCAGCACAATTAACGCTCAATTTGCGGTTATTGTCAAAGTAACTTGACAATTTGTGGAAGTGGAAGCTGTCGGGGCACTCAGCTCCGCCTGCTGCTGACGTGGCACTGGATTAGCTCGAAAGTTAATGCTCATGTTGTCAGCTAGACGCTGGATTTGCGCTTAACCAAGTGGCTGTTTGAGTGTGTGTCTAAGTGTGGGTGTGTGTGTCTGTGTGTCTGCGCGTGGGTGTGACGCCTAGGTTGGCGCCTGAAAGCAGCTGCCACAAATATTGCGCATACGCTGCGTGGCGCTTGCAATAAACATTTGTCTGCACTGTATACAATTGGAGGCATTTAAGGGCATAAAACAAACAAACCCACACACACGCACACACACACACACACACACATATCTATATATACACATAGCAGAGCACCCAAATTGACCTTGAGCACACGCGACGTATACGTAATGCGTATAAATATAGGCGCTGTGCGAACCATCAGACAGGCAAACAGACAGACAAACAGTTAGTCCGTCAGTCAGTCCGTCAGTCAGTCAGTTAATCAGTCAGTCAGTCAGTCATTCAGTCAATCTTTAAAGCCAACAGCAGCCTTAAAGCCCAGCAACATTTAGCGAAATGTCAGATAATTATAAATAAAATGGAAAGCATAAACAAAGGGAGAGCACACAAGCCAGACAGAGACAAAATATAAAAGGCAAGCATGAGACAAAGTAATCAATAAAATAAACACGCACACACACACACACACACACACAGCACACACACATACGCACACACGCACAGCTGGCAAATGGCTGGCATTTTTGGTAGCCGAGCCCCAGCGGGCGGGATGCGGCAGGACGAAGCGACTCCTGCGCCTAGGCAAACAAATTTCATTTGCCGACAACGAAACAATTTTGCCACGTGCAAAGCAAACAGAGACAAGGAGAGCGAGAGTGGGCGAGAGAGAGAGAGTGAGAGTGTGTGTGTGGAGAAGGGGTAGGCAGACACGTTGCAAAACTTATGTAACACGTGCGTGTGGCAACGGCTGCGTCTGCGGCATGCCCCGCCGCCACGTCCCTTAACCCAAACACTTTATGCCACAGGCGACAGCCAGCCACGTCGAAGGCTCATTGAATATGCAAATTGTGCCGAAATAATCCACCAGGGGCGGCACTTGCTAAACTTAACTCAGCTAGTAAGGGGGGTGGGTGAGAGAGTGAGATAAATGTGTGTTTGTGTCTGTGTCTGTCTGTATCAAAGGCAGCCGAATGGCACAGTGGAACACTAAGCGAGTTTGCCTTTCTGTGATTCTCATGAGTCAACGTCATTCTTAAAACTTTGATTATAATATTGCATAGATATCTCTGCTCTAAGTCTTACTGTCTTTATGTTCATCTCTCTCTCTCTCTCTCTCTCGCATGTTATTTCTCCATATATCTCGTTTTCTAAGCCGCATATGCACTGCCTTTCTATGTGATTCTCATGAAACAACGTAAATCTTTACACTTTGACTATAATCTCTAACTCTTACTGTCTGTATCTCCATATCCTTCTCTAATTCGTTCTCTATTTTCTTCTTCTTCTAGTAATGCAAAATACTGTTTCCATTCTACTGACAGCTGTTTTTCCCGGGTAAGTTCACAATTAAACATATATGATAAAGATATTAAGGCAAGTCAAATAAGCCAAGCTTATTTAATATTATTTGGGCTAAGTTTGCACCAGTGTGCAATGTCTTAACAAGGAAGCTGGCTGATAGACAGCCAGGCAGACAGGCTGACAGCCAGAGAGACAAATGTCAGAGAGTCAAGGCGAAACGACGGCGTCGTTGATGACTTGTGCTGGGGCCCAAGCTTGTGCTTGGGCGCAGCGGAAGCGGCGGCTGTCAAGTGAAGAGGAAATTCACAAGACAGCCAGAGACGGAGACGGTGACGGTGACGGAGACAGAGACAAGCGACAGACGACACACTGGCGCGTATGACGCAAAAGCCAAGAGGCGCCGCCAAAATGGGCTGCGGCTACAAACGAGCCCAAAAAGCGAAAGGGATACACATTAATGTGGGGCGGGGAAAGCGTAATCAACAAAGTGCGTGTGTGTGTGTGTGTGTGTGTGTGTGTGCCTGTGGTTAGTTCACGAGTTGACTGTGGTTTGTGCTGGTGGCCACTTTGCAGCACACGCACACACAAACACACAGACACGCAGACACGCACACACTTGAGAGCGCGTGCAAAAGTTGAGCCAAACTTTTGACACTTCGACCGCCGTCGACATCGTCATTTTTTGGGGTTCGCTTTGCCGCAGCACATGCCGCCGGGCTGCTGACGTGCTCAACGTCAGCCGGGAGAAACCACTCAAAGAGCAAAGCAGGTCACACAAGCCGGGCGGAGACGGAGACAGCAGGATGTGGGCCAACGCCCATAAGTAGGCTACAGCGGGCTCAAGCCACAGATGCACGATATCAGATAGGAGTATTCCATTAGGTCGACACCTTTCATTTATATTATAGTATAAACATATATGCACACACGCACAGCATATTTTATTTTAGTTTATTCGATTAAACAGCTTGGCAATTAGTCGCAGCTAAGTAAGTTTCGAAAGGGGGAGATGATTATGGAGTAGAAAGAGGCGTGTGGAACGTTGGCGTAGATAAGTTTTCTATATGAAAAGGAGAAAGAAACCTTGCCCCACAGGTTATCAGATATATGCAGATAAAGCTTCTACATGCTAAAGTGGGGGGAAATAGCAAACAGAACATTTTGCCAGCCAAGAACTAAGTTTTCGAGCGATCAGAGTAATACAATATAGCAGGTCGATATAAGCATCATGGAGAAGCTACTAGATACCGAGTTTGGCCAGAATATATTGATATTGAGCCTTCGTTCCCATGGGAACTATATGATTTGACTATACCCAACTCCGTTCCGGTTAAGCAAAATGAATATAACGCATACGCCTCGTGCGCTACGTATAAATATAAACATAACTTATACGACATGTTGGCCCTTACGCAACAGTTATTTCAGGCACAGTCAACACACGCACATGACAAACTCTCTTGTTGCTTTAATCAACAGTCAAAACGTGAATTTAGTTAATTCAGCGTTAAGACTCCGGAATGCAAACAAAGCGCAAACTTTACACATTTTACAATATTTATTAAATTCCAAAGTGAAAATGAACAAAAATTTGTGCAGTTTAAGTTATAAAGCAAAAGTGTGGGGCAGGTGTTTGTGTGTGTGCGTGTGTGTGTGTGTGTGTGTATGTGTGTGTGTGTGTGTGTGTGTGTGTGTGTGTGTGTGTGTGTGTGTATGCGCCCGAGGGAGCCAGCAGCAGCCTGGTGGTCCACATAGCGCAGTAAAAATATGAAACGCACATGGCACATAAATTCCCAGCTTAGACGACGTCGTCCTCCTCGTCGTCGTCGTCGTCGTCAGAAAAGGAAGCGAAAAGCTGCAACACACAAAAACCAGCCAGTGGAATGGGGGGGCGTAGGGCGTGGCGGGGCCCAGATGAAGTGGTGTGGAGTGTATGTGGCAGGAATAAAAACCAAAGCAGACAAAAGCAACAAAAATTCTGGCCAAAACGAGCGCACGAACCAAACACCAACAGCTGAAACGACCAGAACGCAGGCTGGGGAACAGAAGGATGTGACAGGCGGACAGGCGGCAGGGCGGGCAGGTGGCGGGAGTCGGAGTGGCGGGCAGTCGGCGGGGCGGGACGTGCGACGCTTGCGCCAAGGCGAGTCACAATGCGGGCAGCGTTGTGCGAACAACGCCTGACTGCCTCCCGGCTGCCTGACTGGCAACTTTATGCGCCAAAAAAAGAAGAGAAACGAGTGTACAAGGCGACATTGCTCGACTAATAAATACCCTAAACATAACCTTTTTATCAATAGCTGCTCGGATAGCCCCCCATTTCGATATTAATTGTTGGGAATAGTTGGGAATAGATTTGCGTTCCTTTAGTCTCTGCCAGCCACAACTTTGTGTGTTATCGATAACTTAAGAAATTATCGACATATATCGATTTGTAGAAAATGATCAAAATACGCAGAAAATAAATTAAGCTGACAATTTATGAGAAGACAAAGCTAACGAACGAACGAACGTCTTAGCGTTTCAACTGTTTACAGGGTATAAAAGAGGAAAGAGGAAAAACAGGCGAAATTCAGCAAACAATTCACGAACCGAAAATCCACACGGGCCACGCAGACGGCTGTCTGCGCTGCTGCTGCTGCTGTGCTCGACAGTAACGACAATAAAACAAAATGAATGGCTGAAAGTTCTATATATACACACACTCACACACACACACACTCACACACACTGCACAAATATATACACTACATACAAACGTTGCGTGGTACATAAAGCAGAAGAAGCAAGAACATTTTTTCGGATAAATGCCGCAAAATATAAAAGCAAGCGCGCCATCTGGCGGCAGCAAGCGGCACTACCAAAGCTGGCTGAGCGAGCGAGCGAGAAAGAGTGAGTGCTAGAGAGAGGAGAATGTCGGGGAGAGGGGGCTTGGGTGGACAGCTGAGCGCGAGCGCAAATGTTGGCAAAAATATAAAAAATAAAAGTGAAATAAAATAGAAGAAAAAGCTAAAAACTGGTTCATGTCTAACCAAATTGTGCAGGAGCAAAGGGGGCTGTTGGGCTGTGTGGGGTAGGGTGTCCGTTGGGTAGGGTGTCTGTTAGTTGCGGGCTTTTAATGCTTGGGCTGCGGCAGCGGCAGCGGTTTTTGTTGTTGCTGGTTATAACGAGCGCCAGCGATGTTGTTTTTGTTGTTGTTGCTTTGTCTGCCTGTCTGCCATTTGCTGAGTGTGTGTATGTGTGTGTGTGTGTGTTTGTGTGTGGGCTAACGATGAGCCTCAGCCCAGCCAAGCCGTAAACGTTTGTCGTTCTGTCGTTAGCGCCGGCGACCTAAAAATCAGTTAGTGCTCCTCCAAATGTGTGTGCAGCTGTATATAAATTTATATATATGTGTGTGTGTGTGTGTATACTGCTAAAAGGAGTGTCTGCTCTAGAGACGAGACAACAATAATACCAACAACAACAACAACCACAACAACAACAACAACAACAGCAGCAGCAGCAGCTGCGCAGAACAAAAAAATGTAGCATACATTTTGGGGCAAATACATATATGCAGCTTTAGCTAAGGCTGAGCAAGGTTTTCGCATATGTGTGCGTGCGTGTGTGCGTGTGTGTGTGTGTGTGTGTGTGTGCGTGTGTCTGCTTAGTGTGTATTTCTGGTGCTGCTGTCATGTGCGACCAGACAGACAGCAGCCGGGTAATAGACAAATAGACAAACAGAAGCAGTCATCAGAGCAGACCAGGTTTTCAAGAGCCCTAAGCCTTAGCCAAACAACAGCTATTAACTGCCACACCCACCAGCCACCAGCCACCCACGCACACACAGAGCAAACATTTCAGCCATGAAGAGCTTGACTCTATTTCCAACTTAAACTGCCAGCAATAAAACCAAGAGGCAACGAAAATGTGATGCCGCTCACTGAATACCCTTGACTGAAGGTATCTCCTATATCTGAATAACAAAAGAGTTTAACAATACAAGAGCTCAGTTTGAGTGTATATGACAAAGGGCTCCGATATTAATCAAGTTATGATTTCTGCTAAGATATATCTACTATATATGCCTTTATAAACTTGCCTGTTGATCGAGAATATATGTGTATATGAATACATATACCCACCCACACACAATTGAGATAGCACAAAAAGCATTGCCTACTTAGGAGCGCAGAGCTTAAGCTGCAGCTGCCCAAAAACTGCCGCAATGCATGTGGCATATATACCTATGTGTGTGTGTGTGTGTGTGTGTGTGTGTGTGGCGCGCGTGTGTGTATGCGACTTTTATATAGGTTATGTAAGTGGGGCAACAGTTTTTCGTGTGCTGCAGCCAGTCGCTGCCCCGTTAATTGGGCGTGGATGCGACCGCCGCAGCGTGCGGATAGCAGCTGCAGACATGCTGGCGGCGGCCAATCAGCACCCAACCGTTGCCCCATCCGCCAGGCAGCTTCTCAATCAAAATCAACCCCTCCCCACCTTCCCCTAACCCACTGTCTGATCGATGGCGCTGTGGTCACGCGAATGGCAACCGCAACGACATCAACTCTGGGGAGGGGACGACCTACATTCAATTTGCTGGCAACCGCAAATGCGTCTGACAGATGACGATTAACATTCATGATAAAGACGATGATGAGCTCCATGATGATGATGATGAGGATGGTGTTGCCATGCAATGCCGGACTACCTAGATGATGCAGATGATGAGAACGCAGCAAACATCAAGTGGGTAATGGGAATGGCGAGGGTGACAAAAACGGAAATATGATTTGGCGGCATGTTCAGCCAGGGCAACAACAACAACAACAACAACGAGAACAACAACGTGCAACATGCTCTGTGGGGTAGGTTTGATTGTTGGGGGCAGTGTCAGTGGGTCAGGTGGCTCGATGTCGACGTCGATGTCGTTGCCATTCTGTCGTTCTGTCGTTCTGTCGCTGACTGCAGCCGGGTGCATGGAAAATTGTTGCTGTGGGTGCTTGGCTTTTCGCTCGGCAAGCGCTGCAAGGCGAGGTGGCATGCCTCTCAGATTCCATTAAACGAATCGCGGCGTGGCAAATGAATTTCAACGAAATGAAAGCCTCTTTTAAAGTTATTCACATATAAACTCTAGAATAAATGCAGCATTTGCGCAGATAAACTTAACTAAAGAAATAATAAAATATATATGTGAATAATCTATACAAATTAAGGCATCATTAAGTGTTACTTGAGGCTTAGCTAATCATGATATAAGATATTTATTTATTATTCATTCATTATGGTATTCTATACTAATTGCTCAGCATAGCCAAATTTTTAATAGAATAAGCAGATATAAAGGGTATCGGGCTCTCTACGGAAGGCCTTTCCTTTTCCCTATACTAAAACCTTCATGGGTGTTAAGAAAGATAGTTAGATCGATAGATAGATCGCATATATAGGATTAAGTATCGCTTGGAAGATGCATTCGCGATAGATAAAAAACATTTACAACTTTATCAACACTTTTACTTTGCTTCTCAACATAACTTTGTAGCTTAAGCGAAAGTGAGGAGCAAAAGGCTATCGCCAATTTATCGCCTGGGTAGTTACAAAAGCGATATGCAAGAAACTTATCTGCCTGACTTTCGTCATGCGATATGAGAAGTAAATCCTGCTAATGGAATCTTCACTTGCTGCCAGAAACAATATTCCAACATTTGTCTAGACATTTGCTTATAACAAGACCCAATATCATGCACTGCCGCACAGCCAAATGTCAGCTGTCAAATCAGACAACTATACATACTATATATATATATATATATATATACATATATGTATATATATATACATATTTCCCAATTATACATTATCTGGATATTCTTGTCTGGCAATTAACGTGTCAGTTGCTAATGGGCCAGACATGTCTCTGGCTATTTAAGCACAAATTTTGCTGCCCATCCAGAAACAATTTATAGACAGAAATTACGTATACGCCGCGGGGGCTCTGGACTATTGCTCGATGCTGAAAATAGCACAAATTAAGGACATCTATACTTAGTGTCGATTACTTTCATCTTTGGACAACATTTCTACCACAAAAATTAAAAGAAAAGGTTCAGAAATAGAAATAAAATTCCCGAGTGTTTGTCATTTGTCTGTCGCAACGGCCAAATCGACAGCTGCTCGACGAAGAGAAGCATGAGAACAGCTCTCAATGCAACCACTTGCCTGTGGTTGGGCTTCAGTGTATGTTTGTGTGTGTGTGTGTGTGTGTTTGTGTGTGTTTGTGTTTGTGTGTTTGTGTGTGTCTGTGTCTGTGTGTGTTTGTGCTAAATGTATTTGCTCTGATTCTAAATGGCAAAGCGACACACAACTCACTTGCTCGACCGTACAAAGTTGTTGGTTACAATTTGGTTTTTAGCTGCCACGCCCCTCCGCAGCGTGCAACGCCCGCATGACCTGATTCTGCACTTTTACATTTTCGGTGGGAGAAGCTTGACAGGGGCGGGCCCGGGGGCCTGGGCAGGTTGGGGCTGAGGGACCAAGCTGAAGGTCGTTGCTTGTAATGAGAAACCAGCAGCAAAAGCAACAAAAAAAAAATGTAGCAAAAAGCAAACCAGCAGCTGGCAGGGCCTAAAAGAGTCCTATGCCAGCACTTTGTACCACTTTGCACAACAGCAACAAACACACACACACACACGAACACACACAGACATAACCACACCCAGTTGTGCACACACACACACACACACACTCGTGCGGCTGAAGCTCTTGGCTGCCGCTGGCCAAAAGGAGATGCGGGGACCACATTCTTGTCGAGCACCACATAATGGAGAGCATTGCGAATGCAAATACAACAACTACTGTGTGTGTGTGTGTGTGTGTGTGTGTGTGTGTGTGTGTGTGTGTGTGTGTGTGTGTGCCTGTGTGTGCTTGTATGTCTGTTTGCCTGTGCTTGCATGTCGAGTGCTCTGACTATTTACAATGGAATTGCAGTTGCTTTTTGTTGGGGCAGCTCCACCCCTCGCCTTGCCTCGCCCCGCCTCGCCTCGCCCCCTTTTCCACTGCACACCCTCAGAACCAGCCCCAATCCCGTCAGTTTAATCTTTATCATCGATGACACAATGATTGCCAGCAGTCACAATTTTTTTTCCATATACACTCTCTCTCTGTTTTTATATGCACACTTTTCAAAATGGCTGCCAAGCCAGCTCAAGCGCCGCCCTCCCTCGCCCGCTCGCATTCCTCTGGAGCCCACCCCGTGGGCATCTTCTTCTTGTTGGCATTTTTGCAACTTTATTTGCGAACCACCCGCTGTTCATGGCTCGCTGGACCCGTAATTCAAGCGGAACGCGTCGCCAACAACCATAAAAGCCAAGTGCAGAGCGCAAAAACAAAACAAAAACCGACGGAGAAAAACAAAACCTTCGAGGAAAAAGGAAAAGTAAAAAAGGCTCCCAAATGGCGTCCGAGCAGGGACAAAATAACAAGAGCGCAAATGGCGATCCTGCAGTTTATGCAACACCCCGTACCCAAAAGGGAAAGGGTATATGGGGAAACATGTAACAGAAAAAGGGAAACATTCTCGATTGTATACGATGTCTAGCTGTCTAAAGCTGTCTTCTTTAGATAAGGTTCACAGTCTTACGGAGACAGCTCAAGGTAATAAGTCTACAGTCCAAAGGCATAAGTTCTTCGTCTGAGTCCTTTATCTATGGTCCAGAGTCTAAAGTCCATGGACCATATTCTATAATTGTTCATAGTCCATAGTCATTAGTCCATAGTCCATAGTCCATAGTCCATAGTGCATAGTCCATAGTCCGTAGTCCATAGTCCATAGTCCATAGTCCATAGTCCATAGTACATAGTCCATAGTCCATAGTCCATAGTCCATAGTCCATAGTCCATAGTCTATAGTCCATAGTCATCTTTATCTCGCAGCTACAGGGTATCTGTTAGTCGTCCATTGAAAACTCTTCATTTCTTCTTTCATTTTTGTATTTTGTGCTCTTGTCGTCCCGCCATGTCATAAAAACATGTCCAACACAGTCCGCCCAGTCCTCCCAAGCGCCTGCTCAACCCCCTCTGCACACACACACATACACACACACACACACACACACACACACACACACACACACACACAAGCCATCAAACCAACCCTCCCCCCACCAGTCCCAGCAATTGGTAACTGCGTCGCGTCTGGGCTTTCATTTATTTTGCCGTCTTTTTTCGACTCTTCTGCTTCGCTTTTGGCCGACATAATTTGCTAACTGAAATGGAAAACATTTTCGACAGGCGCTCCCGGGCGACGGCGTTGGCCAGGACGCGGCAGACACGCGCACCAATACACATGCATAGCTGGCGGAAAATGGAGCTCACACGGACACGGACACGGACACAAATACAACAGCAAACAGGCCGGCCACAGACAGGAAAAAGGATGTCGTTGCCGACGCTTTGCGTGTGTGTGTGTCTGTGTGAGTCTGTGTGTGTGTCTGTATTTCTGTGTGTCTGTGTGTGTGTGTCCTTTAGTCCTGTTGCTGGGTCAGCCCATTGTCCATTGTGCCGTTTCATTTCTTATCGATGTTGCTGTCAGCCCTGCCCAGTCGCAGTCGCAGTCACAGTTATGAACCTACGGCCTAGTCAACAACTCATCCTTTTGTCCCTTTGCTCGCCTTTTTGTTTGTGTCCTTTTCCTTTCCTTTTGTGCCATTAAAAGCAAATGATTTTTTGTTGTTGTTGTTGTTGTTCGTCCTTCACGACATGTCATAAAAGCGTGCGATACCAACAACAACAGCAACAACAACTTTAACAAAACAGAAAGTAAAACAAATGATCCCCGCTTGACCTAACGAAACTTTAATACGCTTTATTATAATACTTAAAGAAGTTTACAAAATTCATAAATTTTGTTTGAAAAAGTCTAGAAACTTTTAGATTTCATTTTACAATTAATTTCGCAAGCGACTCTGCAAATCCAAGGAGAATTGCGCACGTGGGAAATGAATGAAAAGCAAGAAAGAAAGAGAAATTAAAAATCCAAGGGATAAAGAGATTCGCAGCAAAACGTTTACGAATGACGCGTAAAGAAGTACTTATTGGAAAACTTAATGGCCAATAATGAGAACAGGCCAGCAAAACGTTTACGTAAAGAAGAGCTAAAGAGTTAAAAGAAATGCTGTGTAAAAATGCCAGCAAAACGTTTACGAATGTAACGTAAAGAAGACGCAGAGATAGTTCAAAGAAATTATGTGTAATCGTGCCAGCAAAACTTTTACGAACGCAACTCAGAAAACATTTAATCGAAAAAGTGTAAAGAAAGCGATCCAACACAAGCCAGTAAAACGTTTGCGAATGCCATGTAAAAGAGAATTTAACTAGCAGAGTGAAAATCCAGTTATTGAAGAGACATGCCAGTAAAATAAAGACAAACAGGAGTGAGAGCGAGACTTTGGCACATTCCCGAGAAAGTAAATGCCAAAACGTTAACGAATGCTGCGTAAAGAGGAACACACGAAGAATAAAGTAAACCCTCTGTAACATCTCTCATTTTGCAGCTCAGATACCCCAAACATATACACTACGTTATTATAATGGCAAACAGCAATGGCTGCGTGTGTAAATGCTTTGGCTCGGGCTCGGTCGCTGAGTCTGGGTCTTGGTCTGGGTCTGGGTCGGCTTTGGGGTCGTAGCTCGTCTGGACGCCGCATGGAACCTCTGCGGCGACTGTTGTTTTGCCTTCTGATGTGCTGACTAACGTACTTTAAATGAAGGCGCTGTCCAGCTGTCTGCGCTACATAACATGTAAACTGTTACAGCTAGGGACAGCAGGACAGCAGGACCCTTTGCCTTTGCCCTTTGCATAATTACGCTCTACAAAAAATGTTCAGACAGGGAGCAAAAACAGATTACCAAATGAAAAGGACATTGCGTAACGCGCACATCCTTACCAACTTCTAAACGTCTGAGCATCAATTGCGAACCGAAAACAACACAAATAATATGCGCCAAATGAAGCGTTGGCAAATATTTCGCGTGAAATTAACGCCAAGGCGCTAAGTATTCCGCAACCCGAATGGGCCATCAGCAAAAAATCAAAACAAGCGCCTATTCCAACTAATCAAAACCTATTCGAGTCGGGCTGCTAATGAGGGCGCAAGGAAAAATACAGCTCACGTGAATTTCCTAGCACAAAGAAAGCAATCTTCTACGATAATAAATGAGAGATAATTTTAGATGATTAAACTATTTACGATATAGCTAACTATGGAACTGTTCTCTCTGCCATTGACTATTAATAGCTAGATAGTTTGTCGAGAGCATTCATATGTAACTATTTCGAGTAACTTTCATAATTACAAGAGTCAATTCCTAGTCTACAATAAGTCCAAGTCTTACTTCACAGTTATTTACTAAACTAAAATATATATATATTTTTCTATATTTATTTATGACATCGAAAACTTCTATATGAATGTAAATTTGCATGTTCATATGCATTACTCTACTCTGTTATCAGTACCAAGCGCAAACCAAGCCAATTAAAAGTATGTTTAAATATCGCCCTTCTTTGAGATTCTCATAAATTCATGTAAGGCTTTCACGCTTTGGTTATAAGTACTACAAGTTCTGTTGGCATATCAGTTAAAACGTATATATATATGTGTTTTGCGTACCAAACGCAGACCAAACTTAAATATTGCCCTTCTATGAGATTCTCATAATAATAAATATAAACATTTGACTGACAAGCTCTCTCTCTCTCTCTCTATCTCTCTCTCTCTCTCTCCCTCTCAATCTCTCTCTCTCTCTCTCTCTCTCTCTCTCTCTCTCTCTCTCTCTCTCTCTCTCTCTCTCCTCTCTCTTTCCCTCTCTCTTTCTCCCTCTCTCTCTTTCTCTCACTCTCTATCTCTCTCTCTCTCTCTCCATCCCATTTCCTGCTCGTGCTCTACTACAATCTCCACTCTTTTTGTTCTTCCAGGATTTTTTATTTATGAAAATCCACCTCCTACTTGAAGATGTCAATAAAATAACTCTGCGTGTCAATGAGAATTTTCGGGTAAGCTTATAAATTGGCATAAATATTTATATATAAGTATAAACAAGAATATATGCGAAGACAATTCAGATCTAGCCGCGGATTGTCCCGCTGTTGTCTCACATGGCACTGGCTCCAATAAAAAGCCATAATTCTAATAAATTTGCAGCTACTCATGGCCGCCAGGCCTGTTGGATGCGCCGCTGGGCGAAACCGCGATAGGTGCAACTGCAACTGCAACTGCAACTGCAAATGCCACAGCGGCAGCGGCAGCGGCTGAGCTGTCTGAGCAGAAGTGGCAGCAAGGTCTGCTGTGCAGCGACCCAAAGGAAGTCGAGGTCTCAACGTCTTGTGTCTTGTGGCACAAGGTTTTGCAGTGGCCGCCGCGTCACCGTCTGCTGCTGTGGACTAGGATGGCAGGTGGGGTGGTTTGGGGGGAGACAGGGGGCTGCCAGGTGATGAATGGTAATGAAAATGTTGCTGTGGCAGTTGTTGCAATGCCGCTGTGTCTGCCGCGACGTCAGCTCAGCCAACTGCCTCAATAAAAACTAATGCAGTGGCAGTGGCAGTTGCAGTTGCAGTTGTTGTTGCAGTTGCAGTTGTTGCAGTTGTTGTTGTTGTAGTTGTAGTTGTTGTTGTTGTCGGCCCGTACGATAATCATCTGCTGCTGCGGTTGTGGCCATGGCTATTGCTGTTGGCTTGGCCCACTTGTTGCCAACGTCAAGTAGCAGAAAAACATAAAATTTTATGCATTCGTATTTCTTTCGAAGCGCAGCAAACACTATGCGCCGCACCCCGCCACCGAGCCCCGCTCCCCATCCGTTCCCGCAGCCGAGTGCCTGCCTCTTGGCCAAACAATTGTCGGTTTTCTCTAACGTTTTTCGATACCCCTTGAAAATGGCCAAGAAGAGGGTACCTAGGTGTTGTGCAAGTGTTTGTAACAGCCAGATGAAGGCAGCATAGTTATATATCTGTATATATTCCTGATCTTGCCAAGAAAACACGTATTAAGCTAGAGGGACTCGCAATTGGATAAGCATTAGCATCGATTAGCATTAGCGTTGATTAGCATTAGCAGCATATCAGAGAGATTTTATAGGTATATCTGAGAGATTGAATGAAATCAGAGTCTTTCCCTTTGATACGAACTCTTGCTCAGCGTCGTTTGCAGGGTATTTGCTAGTCAGACATTCTCAGACTGAAGCCCACTTCTTTTTTGTTGCCTTTTTGCTGCTGCCTCGTTTTGATTAATCTGACATTGTAATGCAAAAATCCATTTGGCAGCTCAACAGCAGCGGCAACAAAACAAGTTATTACCAAGTTGCGCGGGGCAGCTGCTTGTTGTTTTTTTTTTTTTGTAGTTTTTGGCGTTTTACAAGCTGGCTCGTGTTCAACCCAGTTTAAAAAGAGCCAAACTTGACCTAGCCGAGATGGAATTTAGACATTGCAGCCAAAATCCCAGCTGCGCCTGGCCATGCAGAAAGAGTTATGGCCGTGCCGAGAGACGCCTCCACCAAACAGTTTCCACTTAGGGCGCTGCCGTTGACGCCCCCGCGTTCCAATGGCACGAGCTGTCGGGGCCGGCAGACGAGGCTATAAAATTGCGGAAATGATTTCAACAAATTGATAGGCATCACACCAACTCGGGCCAAATCGAGCCAACTCGAGCCAACGCGGGCCAGCTGGTCAAGTGGGCTTCTAAGTAATTGCTGGGCGCGTCTGGAGAACGTGCTCGGAAAAGGCAGCACAGGAATCTCCAGCGAAACGCTTTCAAAGTGCGTGACCTGATCAAGGACAAAGGCGCCAACGAACTATAAAAAAGAAAATGAACAAAATAGAGCTGACAATTATTGACGATTATGGCCAAGCAACTTGCTCTGATGACATTTAAAACAACCACAAATTATTCGAATATCTGGGCGAATGTCTTTATTGTCGCGAGAAATTCCGAACAAAACGGATTCGTGTGGACGTAAATAAATAAAACAAAGAAAGAGGTGAAAAGAAAACGATGCCAACTAAACTAACTAATATATTAGCTAAATCCTAAGAAATCACAACGAAAAACCTTTCATAGGAACAAAACAAAGTCAATTTAAGCAAACAAAGCTGGAAGGAAAGGCGACAAATTTGATTGTAAAGAACTAGTTCTTCATGTTTTACATGAGTTCATATAGGTTAGGTAAACTAGTTCCAATTACAGTGAAAGGTATGAAATTTGAACGTATGAATGTTGAATTTTGAAGAAAAAGATCCGAGGAATGTGTAAAAAAAAATGTGTGAATGTTGAACGCTAAAGAAATAGTTTACTAGAAGATGTGCAAAAAGTATAAATGTTGAATGCGAAAGAACTAGATAATGTCAAAAAAGTATAAAAGTTAAACAGCGAGAAAGAACTAGTTCTCAAGTATATTTCAATAAAAGTGTGAATATTGAACGCGAAAGAACTAGTTCACTAGAAGATGTCCAAAGAGTATAAATGTTGAATGCCAAAGAACTAGATAATGTCAAGAAAGAATGAAAGTTAAACACGAAAGAACTAATTCACAAGAATGTGTCAACAAAAATGATGAATATTGAGCGCGAAAGAACTAGTTCACAAGAATATGTCAAAAAGTGATGAATATTGATCGCGAAAGAACTAGATCCCAAGAATATTTGAAAAAGAAAACAAGCTGATTTAAACTGGCTAGGATTATTAAGTCAAATACTACGCAATACGCCAATAATTTGATTTTAAAAAATAACTGAATTATTGCGAAATGTCATTTAAATGTCACACACGAAGGGTTGCAGTTCGATTTTGATTGGCCCATTTGCAAGGGAAACTTTAAATTTGATTTGGGGCAAGTGACAGAAATCTTCCCACCATGCCGACCACCCACTCCGCCCTTCCCTCAGTAAAAAACTACATAGTTCCTGGAAGGAAAATTAGGCAACCCCTCCGTAAAAAGGACTCTTATCTAAATTATGTACTTAAACTCGTGAAATTTGTGTGTGCTTTAAGCGAAGCTTTAATGTGTAAGGCGTAAAAGAAGAGGCAGCAAAATACATAAGAAGGCGACAAACGGGGCGTGCTTGTGGAACGTAAAGCATGTCTGCCAACGCCCACAGTGCCACGCCCAAAAGCAACGGCTACTGCGACAACAACAACAGCAACAACAACAACAGCAACGACTACGACATAAACTTGGAATGTTGAATGTGCCTCAAACTTTTGCTGACATGACTGTCACTAATGCCAAACACGCGCCAAAGTTTCAGACACAGAAGCACACGCACACACACACACACACACACACACACACACACGCACACATACACGCACACAGCAGCGACCGACATTTGGCACAGAAAAGCACACAACAAAGTTTTAGATGAACACCCATACATACACGCGCACAGACAAATACATACAAGCATGCACATAAAACTGTGTCGCAGCGCAGACAAAAGAGTAGAAGGCCCAAAGAGCGAGAGTTAGAGAGAGAGAGAGAGAGCGCGTGTAAGCTTGGGCGAGGCGCCGGGCGCGTCTAGTACAGCAGGCAAAGGCAGACGGCGTCAGACACACATACAAACATACGCACACCGAGCAGCAGGCGCCGTCTATGTACAAGCGCAAAATCGTGCGACCGACAGACCGACCGACCGACAAACCGACATACGAAGCGCAGCCGAGCGCTCGGCTTACGAGTCGTCCAAAAAAAAAAAGAAGAAGGAAGAAAAAATCAACAAGCAATTTCCCTTTGGCTGCGTCTCGGCAGACGCTGCCCAGCCACCCAATTAAGCCATGAGTTGACCCAGCCAGCCAGCCAGCCAGCCAGCCAACCACCCAACACCCGCTGCCGACCCCTGCAGCCTGCCTGTCTGTGTAGCGAAGCAAACTCCAAAGCAAGCGACACAGTTGCCCACCACAACCTACAGCAACAAAATACGTCTGAGGGCGCGACGCTTTAGGCAATTGCTATCTATCTCTTTTGCGCCAACAGTGGGAACCCAAAGCTCTCGCCCCTTACACAACACACTCAGTCGCCTGGGCAGACAAAATAAAAGGAAAAACCGTTGAAAGTTCTGCATGGCTTGCTTCTCCTTCGCTCGAAGTGTATGTGTTTGTGTGAGTGTCGAATATATATGTCTGTGTGTGTGAGTGTGCGTTTTGTGTAAAAGTTTTTGCCTGCTTTTGTGCTGCTGCTGCAGCTACTAAGTTTTTGCTGCTTCCTATGCCCGCTGTTGTTGTTGTTGTTGTTGGCATTTCTGTTCTTACGACATTTGTGTTGTCATATTTTGTTTATCAGCATCCGCGCTGTGTGTCTGTATGTGTATGTATGTGTGTGTATTTTTGTCTCAAGGGTGTTTTACTTTTGTAGACGCTGCTTCAGCTGTTTTTTTTTGTTTGTCTTTTTTCTGCCTTTTGCCTACATTTCTTTCGTTTTTGTGTAATTTCTTTGCTCCAGTGCCGCCAGCCCTGAAAGTTGGCTGCATCTTCTTCTTCTTTGTACGCTTCCTGCGCGTCTCGATATTAAATTTATTGATAGCAAAGCGGCGACAGCAGGAGAGGAGGGGAGGACGGCTGCGCATATTTGACTGCCTGCTGACCCGCCGGCGGCCTTTTGCTTGCTTCTTCTTGACTCCACCGCCGCCGCCGCCGTCTCAAGTTTCGCTCAGCTGAAATGGTGTCATTTTTTTTATCTACTATTTCTTTTTTTTGCTAGCTTTTCAGTTTCAATGCAATAAATTGAAAGAGTCGAGCGCTCAAGCTTTATAAGCCCACGTGGGTTTTAAACTTGTTGTTGTTGTTGTTGCTGTTGTTGTTGCTATTGTTGTTGTTGTTGTTGCTGCCATAGTTGTAACTGTAGCAATTACAATGGTTGTTGTTATTGTTATTGTTGTTGTTGTTGTCTGTGTGCTTTTAAGTCTCCAACAGACACGACACGTGTTGCTGTTAATTCATTTTTTTTCGGCTGCTTAATGATTTACGGTTACCCACACACACGCGAGCGCAAATAAAGCGTGTAAACAGGTGCCAAAACAGAATACAACAACAACAAGACACAAACCGAAACTAGTTTGAACAAGAAAGCAGACGGAGGGAGGGAGAGAGAGAGAGAAAAAGTCGAATTCGATTGTAAGTTGAAGCATCGAAAATTTTCAATTACGCATAAGTTGCGCTAATTGTTTGTAATATGTCAGAAAAAGAGATTGATTGACGTTCCGGCTTGTTATGCGACTTTTGTTGTTGTTGTTTTTGTTGCTGTGTAATGCAGAGCTTTATCTTGAGTTGAGCTCATTTAAATTGCGTAACCGAGCGCCTGTACAATATAATCCTGTTAAAGCTGAACTAACCTCAAATTTTATTTGGTTTTCATTCTGTTTCTTCAAGACAGAAATAACCCAAAACTGTATTAACCCATAAACTTTTGTGATCAGAAGAGTCCAAATTCTAACAAAATGTAAGGCTCTTAAAAAGAAAGCAGAAAAGTTTGTGGCTTTTTGTTGAAGTATATTCTTCAGCTAGCTAGCGTAACCCAATGCAGAATTCTGTTGGTATTTCAGGGACTTGGGTGAAAAGCAGAATTTAAAGGTAATAAGGGCTACCTTAGACAACCAATTTATAGGTTCAATGTCTAAAGAAAACGAAGCGCTGTTTCCTGCTAAAAATTCGCATATTAAGTGATTTTTAAAGAGGTTAAAAACATTCTATATTTATATATTATATATTTAGAATAATCTATATAAGATATATACAAAATATAGTGAATTCCCAGCAAGCATTCTGAGCATTCAAAAACTTCCAAGTTCTTACATGAATAATAGCCCATTACAGGGCAGCTGATAGTCGATCATAAGAGCTTAACTCACGCTGATATAAAACAGTTATCGCTGTTGTGGTTAAGAAACGGCAATTGATATACAGATCGACAGTTGAGCAGCAGCCAATCGGAACTCACCTGCAATAAAATAGAGAGCGAGAGCGAGAGAGAGTGAGTGAGAGATGTTAGACAAAAATCAAAATATGTAACGTAACAATATTAAAGCGCAGATACAAGAGTTTTTCAGTGCGTATTGCGCACATAAAAATAGCTTTTTTTCGACATATTATTGGTTTTTTTTTTTTGAGTTTTTATTTGGTTTTTCAGTTGCAATTTTAATTGCTGGCATTGCCTGCAATTAATTTGTCAATAAAATTCATTTGGCTTTTAGTGAAAGAGCAGCCAAAACACAGGCGCACATAAAAATTGCATTAGAGTGAACCAAATTGCAGCCAACGGGCAGGGGGCAGCGGCCAGGGGGGTTTTTGGGTGTGGGGTGTGGGATGGGGAAACTGTGGAAAGGGACTTGCATTGCTTTGGCACTTTGCTGGGCCCGCGGCCCGCTTGACTTCTGTGCCAAGATTTATGTTGTGCCGCATGCCAGCTACGCCAGCCAAAATACCGCTCCGCCCACCGCCCACTGCCCGGCAAACGCCCTCTTCGAACCCCCTCCCCCTCCCCCTACGCCCCTTTGGGGAATGCAGCCCACTAAACAGCGAGCAGATTGTTTGACTCGTGGCCGGGCAATTTTATTTTTCCTTTTCATTTTCATTTTTGTTGCAATTTCTTTTTGACGTTTTGGCTTTTGCTCCTCTTCTTCTCTTTGGCTCATCACATTTTTGCTCAGCCCAAGACTTACGCTCTCTCCCTCTCTCTCTTCGTCTCGCTCGCACAACAGTGCAAGGCGAATATAAAAATAGTAGATTAGCATAAATCTGCTCGACGGAGCATGAGAAAGAACAATTGTGGAGTGTGAAGCATAACATGCTGAGCGAGTGCAGCGCCATCTAGCGGCTAGATTGGTAACTTTTGTAAGACAATTTCTTATCAGTTGCAACTTTCGTATTTATTATTGGATTCCTTTGACATTTTTGGACTGTTGGAGTGTCTAGAATCGGAATATATACATAAAATGCTTATAAGGCCTCAATTATTTACCTAAATGTTTCATTTACCATAAGTTTATCTATTGAAATTGACTTTTCTAGGCAAGGTCTGTGCTCTCCGTCCCACTCTCGCAAACGCTTCAGATTTGAGCAGCTGCCACGCCCAGGAAATAATAGGTAAACGCACATTTTAAAGTACTCAAACATTTTATACATTATTTATATGCATAGAAAATGACTAAACGAAAAAAGATAAATTTATTCATTTCTCAGAAAAAATGTGTCACATAGCCACACCCACTTCTGCGCCCTCCTTAGCTTGAACCATTATTAAAGTATATATGAACATATATAGCCGGGCAGGTGTAGTGTAGGGTATTTGTTGGGTAGTTGTTAGCTGCCAACAGCAAGCATATCGCTTGTTTTTTAATGCATAAAAGAGTTTTAAACAAATATGCGGACACAATGAAAACACAGCAAATATTTTGACAGTTGTGCCTGGCGGCTATATTTACCCATATAGACCCGATCAAAGGCTTAAATAATGCCAAAAAAGCGACAAATTTAACTAAAAAACAAAATAAATTGTTTTCATATTGATGAAAAGTAAAAGGAATTCAAGCAAAAGTTCTTAGTTCGACCATTTTCAAGCCTGATTGGCCATAACATGTCCCCGCTTCTTCCTACGAACTAGGCATACCCTAACCCTTAGCTTAGGGTAGTTTGGCTAGGCGAATAGTTTGGCAGGGAGCAGGGGGGAAGTCCCATAAATTAGGCGAACACTTGCAATAATATGCAAATGTCGTTGCCTGCTTTTGATGGGCAAAACACAATAAATTAACGCAATAAATTCAATGCAATAAAAAATAGCACACAACAACAACAAAAAATGCGATGCGTTGGGTCAGGGAGAGGGGTGATGGGGGTAATGGGGGGATGGAGCTAGGGGTAGCTGCTGTTGAGCAGAAATTGGCGTCAGTTTTGTTTGTGTCGCCAGACGATGGTCGAGACAATAACAACATGCATGTTGCTGTTATTGTTGTTGTTGTTGTTGTTGTTGTTGTTGTTGTTGTTGTTGTTGTTGATTGTCCTTTGCGTGCGACAGCGACAGCGTCAAAATGGCGTCGCCAATATGTCGCCCCGGCATGGGAATATGGCGACAGCGTCTATGCCAAACTATGGACAAAACTATTTGCCACACGTTGTTGCCGCACGATGTTGTTGCCTGTTGCTGTTGTTGTTGTTGTTGCTGCTCGTCGACTGGGCGCGTTAATTGCCCCCTTTGAGTCTGACTGACAGCAACGATAAACGAGCAAACAGTTGGGGCATGGGGCATGCGGCATGCGGCATGTGGCATGGGGCATGGGGCATGCGACATGCGTTTTTCTGCGCCTCTGGCTGGCTCCCCCAAAGCCTTTTGTATGCCGTGCGTACGCTAATGCGTCTCTAATGTTGCCTCAATTTGCCTCTGTGTGTGTGCAACATGATGTTGCTGTTGTCGATGCTGTTGTTGTTGTTGTTGTTGTTGCCTCTCTTTTTTGCCATTTTTAATTTAGCAAATGTTGTAAATTTACGCTAATTTATTGCGTGTCGCCTGTGCCGCCAGTCGTGGCATCCACACACACACACACACACACAGACACACACACACAGACACACACACACACAAACACACGCACACACATACACACACACACACATACACACACACATGCTGGCCGTGTGCATTAGTCACTTGCTTGGTGGCCAGCTAATTGCCAGCGTAAGAAAAAAGGGAAACAAGGATAGTTATTTTCGGCTTGCCGCAGATGAAATACCCTTGCAGACAAACCAACTAGCCAAAGATACTTCCAACAACAAGTTTGTAAGGCGCAATTCGATAAACGAATACGATATTAAAAGGTTAAAGCTCATCTAATGATACCTTAATTAGTTGCCAGCTAAAGATATCTTGAGAAGCAAAGAAAAGTCGACGTTTATAGAGTAAAAGCTTGTTAGGCATATGATACATGAGCAATATGATCTCCAGGATCTAGTCTAGCCCAGAGAGTACATAGTTGTACTCTTATATATGTATATGTATACTCTCTGAAATATATGGATGAATCTATGTCAAAGTTTCAAGCAGTTAACTTTATTGGAAGCTGACTTCCAGTAGGAACTTAAAGGCACAGAAGTTCTTGGAAAGACAGAGAGTTTACAATAGCCCAAACCTGGGTAACTTCTAGGCCAGAGATGACAGAGAGTTTATATAGCCTAGGACTGAGAGCTTATATAGCCTAAGCCCTGGCAACTGCTTTAAAGGCGTGGCACACTTCCTGGCCGAATCACAATACCCGCAGCTAGGGCATAAACAAAGCCACACAAACACGGCAGACAGGCGGGCAGCCAGGCCGCCAGGCAGCTTTTGGGCGGGCAGCCAGGACATCTTAATTTTCCATTAAAAGAAGCGAGAAAAAATAAATATCGCTTTTGATTTACAATCGAGGCAAAAGCAGACGCAGAAGTGTGAACATAATTTAACAATGTTCAGCCAGATAAATTATCGTGTGCTAAGCTCACGAACTCGAAAGAAAACTTTGGCTCCGATTACACTAGACCACAGAAACGAGGCAACGAGGCAAACAAAGTGCTTAAAGCAGCGAAAGAGGCAGCGGGTGAAGAGGGGCAGAAGAGGCGACGGGCGGGAGGGGCTCGCGTTTTGAGGCACAATAAATCAGAAGCTGCAACGGCAACAATCCTGCGGCAGGTGCAAGCTGTTTGTCTTGCTCGCACTCAGCTCTCCCCTCTGCCCCCTCCCCCCTCGTCTTCCTCCTCCTGCCTGGCATGCTAATTATGACCGTTATGCAGTGACAAAACAGCCAACAACTAGAAGAAGCAGAAGAAAACTCTTGCCACAGGCCACAACAGCGCGAGTTTAAGTGGCAGATAGATGCAGATAGATAGATGCACCGCCGGCAACAGGGTTGCCAGGTGCACACACACACCCCGTACTCGCACACATTGAGGCCACATCAAAGCAACTCTGGCCAGAAAATGGCTTCTAATTACGAACGCTTGCACAGTTCGGCATGGTTGTCGCCCGTGGACCAAGTTGGTCGCTTGTTTTGCATAATTTATTGTAATTAGCTCGCGTTGCCCGCGAGTTGCGAGTGGCCACAGCAGATATTGGCAACAACCCGCCGGCAACCGTCGGTTCGACAAATGGGCAGACGGAAAGCCAAGGCTCGACCAATATATATTGCTTTCGGCGATAAGTGACACGTGATCGATAGCGAATGTTTGTATTTGTTTCTGCATGTCTACAAACGTATTGTTATCGTTGGGTTAGGGTTAACCGACAAGTGAAAGTTTATCGATAACTGTATCGATAATGTCGAAAATCGTAATTTGCAACTACTAAAAGTGCAACGTTATCGTTGCGAATATATCGATAAATGCAAATTGTACCACAGCGAAAGGTTAGGGTTAACCGACAAGTGAAACGTTATCGATCATTGTATCGATAATGTCGACAATCGTTATTTCTAACAATTCGTAGCAAATACTAAAGATAAATATATGCCTTACTTTTATCGACAAGTGAAACGTGATCGTTGAGTACGTATCGATAAATCATAATCAGGTGCTTCATATCACAGCGAAAAGTGCAACGTTATCGATATATGAATGAATTAAGTCGACAAGTGAATCATTATCGTTGCTAAAGTATCGATAAATGCTTTCTACATCACAGCAAAAGCTAAAGCTGGAATATGTTGCTTTGATTGAATCATTGATTGAAGCATAATCAATCAGACATAAATCGTAACAATCACATCGCAGCGAAAGCCAATAATCGATAAATGGCAAATTGACACATATCGATAAATCTGAGTTGACAACTTGATATTACATAGAAAGCCAAAGCATTCGATGAGTTTATTGTCAAATTCATTGCAATTCCTAAGAAATGTTATTGATATCGAAACATTATCGATAGTTCTTTATAAATATATGCATATATATATTTCCGATAAATTATCGTGTGAATAATTTTACAAATTCAAGAACTCTCTCACACAACAATTTCTCTTACTTCTTGTAGTGAAACTAGCCAAAGAAAGTGCCAGAAAGCTGTGCAGCAGCAAAAGTTATAAAACTAGAAATATTTTTGATAATAATCAAGAATTTTCAACGCGTTTTCCTCTCGCCCATTTAATGGCCATTGTGCTGCTTGACGCCGCGTTGTCGACAATTATAAATTTGCATTTTCTTAGCTTTTCCTGCGCGACTTCTCCCTCTCGCCCTGCCCTGCCCTGCCCTGGCCAGTTTTATTTTATGTTTTCTCTTTGCCTTTTTTGTGGCTGCCCCTTTTAAGAATGATTGTAATTTATGATCTCGTCCCCTTTTAATGTCTTCCTTGCCGCAAAATGAGGCGGCGTGATTAATTTAAATTAATGCATCGCGTCGCGTCGCCTCGCCTGCCCTCGGCGCAGTGTCAACTGCCAAAGCAAATACAGCCAGTGGAAAACCCTTTCAATCTCACACAAAAAGAAAAGTCGCAAAATATTTTTCATCAAGTGGCAAAACTGTGAAAAACCCAGCAACAACAACGCCACGAACCGAAAAACTAACAAACAAAGCGTCAAATGGAAAATGCACACAACATCAACAACAACAACTGCAACAACAACAACAACAATTTTGTGAGAAATACAAACAACAAACAAAAAATTTTGCAAATGTAGCGCAGAAAATTTTTTCAATTAATGCGCGCCGCGAATGCAATTGAAAAGCTCGCAAGGAAAAATTCTTAACGCCACTCAAAACAAACATCAAATGTGGCAAATGCCAGAGAAATCGCAGTTAGAGATGAGCGCGTGTTCGATAGACCAAATTAATCGGCACGATTCAAAACGGAACCAAGATACAATTCGGAAGATTGCCAGGCATCGTTTTTGCCTATGAAACAGACAATTATTTTATTGTCATTTAGTTTATACTCAGAGAAGTTGTTATGACAGAAGTTGTTTTGAATTCACAAAAAACTGTTATCGACTATCGATAAATCGCTTGCTATCGCATAAAAGAACACGTGACACGCGCAAGTGCGCTTCAGGCAACAATGATATCGATGACATAAAACATATCGATATATATATATAGATATATAAAGCCTTTATATTCTTCTCCTAACGCCAACATACAGCCTTTTTTGATATCGATAGTACCTGTTATCGATATCTTGCCTTCAAAACTTTCTTCTATTAAACATCACATTCTTCTTCATACTATCTTAATGTCTTAAACGTGAGCAACATATGATTTATTTCAAACTTTCAACGAGCTTCCAATATCTGTCAAAAATATCGATAGCAATTCATATCGATATATTCAAATGAATTTCATTTGTTAAGCTCTTAAGCTCTCTACGAGCTGTGATAGTCGTGTCACGACACGCTGTCATCTTTAACCACACACAAGTCCCCTCCTCCCCTTCCTAAAATTCCCTCTACCGCCCCCGCCACCCTCTAACCCGCTGATGCTTTTGTTTGTTCAGCATCTGCAGTGAAATATTAATTAGCGCCCAAGTCAAATAAAAACGCCCTAAAAATAAAAAAGCGAGCCAAATATGCAAGCGAATGGAGTGACGAAGGGAGTGAAGGGGGGGACTTAGCTGAGCTGCAGAAAATGCAATCAGACTGAGTTGCGAGCAGTTGCCCAAAAGTCGACATGTTAATCCGTGCAGCAGCAGCGGCTGCAGCAACAGAAGAAGCTTCAACAAGGACATCGGCCCGCAGCAATTAAGGACATCAGCAGAAGGGAATGCACAGGCATGCGGCCGGCCCACTAGATAAATGCAGCCCCTGACAGCATGGCTGGGGAAAATCTGTGAAATCTGTGCCATACTTTTCCAGCGGCAACAACTTGGCCAGCGGAGACCATGTCCTGGCGTTGACTTGCCTCAAACTGGGTCAAAATTATAAACACGTTATCATGCAAATGGCACAGGGACATGCAAGCAAAACTGGGCCAGAGCCAGAGAGGGAGAGAAAGAGAAAGAGAAAGGGAGAGAGAGGGATGGGAGAGCTGCTGATGACTACAGACAGGCAGACAGCGGCTGGCATAGAAATTATCCTGCCGGCCAGGCCAGGCCAGGCGAGGCCAGGCCAACAAAACTGCGCCCAACTCTGTGGCACTGAGTTATGTGTTTTGTTTGCCTTTGCTGTTATTGCTGTTGTTGTTGTTGTTGTGCATGTTGGCCCGGCCACAGGACATGCCAAACTGTGGCATGTTCGTAACGTCCTACCGTCTGCCCCACAAGCGCCATTTGTGTCTGAGTAGCCAGCCAAATGTTGTTTGTTCTTGGAATCACTCTGTTTCCATTTGATGATCAGCTCTTCTTCCTTCAATACTTCAATATCTTTAAGCTACACTTCAATTAGTTTAAGCACAGTTCTGTTACTATTCTAATTATTGCCTACGTCTGAATTTCGTCTAGCTATTCTTAACGAGTTTCCTATTACAGCTCTTAACAATTGCCTTAAGTCCGAATTAAAAAACTCAAGATGCGAATCGAATCTGAAATCTGACGTTATTTTGAAAGCTCTTCAAAAACTTCAAGCTTGATTATATTAAGTAGAAAATGTCCCGCAAACTTTTCCACAACGGACCTCTATTATCCTAAATATAGCCATTTATATATATGGCCAATTAGGTCATATAACTTTTATATATTTACTATTAATAAGCAAATATATTTTTATCTTTTCAGATTGAAGATATTATCACTCGATTTTATAAACTGCTCCGAGACGAAACCGGCCTATTTATCCAGCATCGGACATTATATAGCCATATAAAGCTTTCAACTAAATACATTAAGAAATAAAATAAAATAAACAATATTTTATACGCATATCTATCTAGTTTTATGAAATATATTTGAATAAAGTAGTTTTTGTAAATAATTATAATAATAAAAAGAAAACAAAACAAATATATAAAAACAATGCATAATTTATCTCCTGTTGTTGTTATTTCAAAAGGAATTTCAGCTGGCAATCAAATGAAAGGTCGAGCGAGACTGCCCGCTGGCCGGCGGAATTCAGCTGGCCAGGCGAACAGAGAAGCCTAGTAGGTGGACAAAAAGAGCTGAAAGCTTTTCCGAAAAATGTTCAAATTGAAATATCTCGGGTAAATATAGTCCGATTTCGGAGTTATGTACCTCTTTCAACTCGTACGGATCCCATCTATCGATTGCCACCCAAATATCCACATTCTAAGAGATGACCCAAACTGATCAAAAATGCAGTGGTTACATCACGTTTTTTGCCAAAAATGACATTTTTTCCGAAATCTCTAACTTTGATGCCGTTCTATTCTCTAGACCTCCGCGACAAACCCCTCCCAATCTGGCCTGATTTGGGCTTCATTTGGCCGAGATATGGCCATTTAAAGTTTTCCGAAAAATTTCAAACTGAAATATCTCGAGTAATTACAGTCCGATTTCGGAGTGATATACCTCTTTCAACTCGTACGAAGCCCGACTATCGATTCCCATCCAAATATCCACATTCTAAGAGATGACCCAAATTGATCAAAAATGCAGTGGTTACATCACGTTTTTTGCCAAAAATGACATTTTTTCCGAAATCTCTAACTTTGATGCCCTTCTATTCTCTAGACCTCCGCGACAAACCCCTCCCAATCTGACCGGGATCGGGCTTTATTTGGCCGAGATATGGCCATTTAAAGTTTTCCGAAAACTTTCAAATTGCAATATCTCGGGTAAATATAGTCCGATTTCAGAGTTATGTACCTCTTTCAACTCGTACAGATCCCATCTATCGATTGCCACCCAAATATCCACATTCTAAGAGATGACCCAAATTGATCAAAAATGCAGTGGTTACATCACGTTTTTTGCCAAAAATGACTTTTTTTCCGAAATCTCTAAATTTGATGCCGCTCTATTCTGTGGACCTCCGCGACAAACCCCTCCCAATCTGGCCGGGATCGGGCATTATTTGGCCGAGATATGGCCATTTAAAGTTTTTTAAAATATTTGACTAAAAAATTTCATTGCATAAGCGCACGGGGCGCGCATTGCCGGCCGCTGGCTGACCAAATGTGGGTACAAACTCAGCTGAGGTACCAGGCGAACAGAAATGCACAGCAAGCAGAAAAGTCTAGGAATTAAAAATTGTATTGCATACGCGCACGGGGCTCATAACAGTGGACTGTTAAGTAACAGCTGTATCCACTGTAAAGGGACTGTAGTAAACAATGCTGTTAGGGAGCATGTTAAGGGGCTGCTGAAAGAAAAGCATGCATGTTTTTGGACCATTTCAATACGAATTTCGCAGAAATCTGGTCCTTTAGGTTTACCAGGACTTTATCAATGGCATGGCATAACCAAGGATATAGCGGTCAACTAGAAACCATCTTGGGGGCGTGGCTGTTGCTGCTGGGGGCGGCTGAAAAAAAGCATACATATTTCACGACGCATTTGGCATGAATTATTTATCGGTTATTTTGGTTCACCAGGACTATATCTATGGTATGATCTAACCAAGGATATATGGGTCAACTGGGTACCGTATGTTGGAATTTTGAAGCATCAGTTGTGAACGGCTGAAATAGAGAAAACATGTTTTTTTCGTGGTTTCGGGTTCCCTAGGACTATATCTATGGCATGAATGTCAAGGAGTCAACTAGGAACATCGGACAGTTTGTCTGTCGGTCAATCAATCATCCAATCATTCAGTCAGTCAGCTAATCACTCAGTCAGTCAGTCAGTCGATGAATCAATCATCCAGCCAAATAATCAGTCACTCAGTCGCCCAATCAGTCAGTGACGCAGTCACTCCGTCAATCAATCAATCAGCCCATCAATCAGCCAAGCCCAACTCTTTTGTTTATAGAGATAAGCACGGCTCTGACTAATATTGTCTGTCTGCCTGAAATTCTCGAGTGTTTGGAAATGTTGTATATTTCTGAAGAAAGCCACGGTAGGCTTATTTTAGCCGCAGGCAATTAGACAACAGCCGCCGGGCAAGTGGGCGTGGTTGGGCCAATGCGCATCGCTGACCAACAGCAGCAGCAGCAGCAGCAACAACTAGCAGCCAGGCAGACAGACAGCCAGCCAGGCAGACAGACAGACAAACTAATAACAACAATTTGATTGATGTAAATGGCCGCACAATTCGCACAATAAAACAAGCTGTAATTGCAGTATCTGGCAGATACATTTCAATCTCTATTTGTATCTGGGCACCACGAAAAACACAACACAACAACACAAGCAGCATACTCGTTGCGTGTCCAATGCCAAGTGCAAGTGCAAGTCCAAGTGGTTCATACTTGTGCTTCACTGTAATTAAAGAAAATTTACAAATTGCGTGCACAAACGTAGCCTAGCCCCCAAACCCCCCTCCCCCTCCCTGCTTGTGCACGCCCCTCGACCCACTCGTCGACCAATTGGTTTTGGGATTAACAATTTTTCCGTTGAACCAATTAAAAATGCAAACTTTAATTAAATGATTAAAATCGGACTGAAAAGTTAACTCGAGACTTGAAGACGCCGCGCCGTCCGTCAGTCAGACAGTCAATCAGTCGGTCAGTCAGTCAATCAGTCGGTCAATCAGACGTTCAGTCAGACAGTCAATCGTTTAGGCGCAGACAGTGCGGGCTTCTTGGAAAATTCTCACACAATTTTCGCGCGCTTTTCAGTCATTTCTGCCCCGGAAATGGTAAGCTCCACGCACACAAATTGGCCACAGTCCACAGTTTGCGGCAGTTGCATTTGCAGTTGCAGTTGCTTGCCACAACTTGTGGCATTTGTCTATTGATGCGCATTCGTCACAGAGCTGGCCAACATGCTCATCTGCCAGCGGGGAGGGAGAAAATGCTGCAAAAACTAATCAGTTGGCCGCAAAGCGAATTCTCTTAACTGCTCCAGACTTTGCACATATATGGAAATGGCCAAGTTATGGCGAGCGAGGCGGGGCGGGGCGAGGCGAGGTGGAGGGAAGGGTAGGGGAGGGGCTAGGCATTTAAATTCAAATATTTGCAGCGTGGCATATTGTGACATGTGCACAGTGCAACGCAGGCGGGACTCTTCAGTTTCAGCTTCAGCTTCAACTTCAGCCTGGGCTTCGGCTTCGGCTACAGCTTTGGGCCACGTTTTTATATAGTTGGCCAGTTGCTTAATTGCCAGCTCACGTTTTGG